>JAWWEE010000040.1:38102456-38263058 GCA_035221455.1 Xenops minutus | reverse complement strand
GCCTCCCCTCCCCTTCTCTTCAACACGGTTTTTTTTTCATATAGGCTTTAAGGTTTGTATCACTGAGACAACAGTGGTTTAGTCTCAACACATATCCCTGTTTTTATGTTGGAATTTGTCCCTGAGCCTTCATTTGACTTCTTGAGGACAACTGGATATTCTAAATCCTTTCTGAAGGTCAGGGAAAAGCTATTGAAATTTCCTACTTTTTAATTTGTCTGTATATTGACTCATGTAAGTCTTCTGAACACTGAGACAAAATGCTCTCAAAGAGGCCCTAACTAGGTGAGATTGAAGTAAGTCCTATCTTGATCATTCTCCAAACAAGAGGCCAGGTTCTAATTTCCTCTTAAGCCTTTGCTAAATAATAAAGTTTGAAAGACCAGGAGCATTACTTTTACACTGCGTTGGGCAGATAAAAAGGCTAGAATCAGGAAGAAAAGAGAAAATCTAACCAAGATGGAATTTGTTCTGGTGATACCAAATGATTTTTGTCTTCTGATAAGTGTATGTGGTCTTCATTTGCTTGTTGATCAAACCCTCATGTACCCCAGTGCATATTTTCGCAGCAGAATCAGTCATTAGATTTTAAAATGCAACTCAGGATTTTTCTGAGTATGTATATGGCCTGTCTCAGAAATACCTGTTGAATTGGTACTATGAAAACTCCTGTGAGCAACTTTGGAATTTGTAGTACCTACGTAGAAGGGGGATTGCTGCACATAGAATATAGCAGACAATTGTGTGTACCTTTCCATACAGAAAACATACATTGAAACAGTCATCCACAAGCTGAGGAAGCACATTGACACTGAAGTAGCACAGAATTTATGAGGGAATGATTTTTATTATCATTATTACCAGAATGTTAGAGGGGATAATGTTTTGTTATTATTGTTACTAAAATAATCCACTAACTATTCTATCCCTGGTTCTTCCAATAAAAAATCCTGCTCTAACATCACTTATCAATGACTTTTTACTATAATTTCATTGTTACTGCATGTTAATGACCATGCTCACCATCTGAGCATGAATTCAAAGCATTTATGTCCACACAGAATTGATAATACTGATGTTGTACATCTGGAAAATAAATAAATGAAAAATTATCTATCTTTGTGAATTACTTTTGAAATAGAGATTTGACCTTCCTGGAGCATTGCAGACTGTCTGCAAGAATACAAGAAATACAAAAGTTTTGCCCAACTGCATTATATTTGAAGTTGGGAATAGAATTTGAATTGCTTTTGAAATCTGAGAGTACTAAGAGTAATTCTTCATCCAGGGGAACTGCAAGACTTTTCTTAGCATATTTCACCAAATCTGTTTCCATCCAGACTTCCTTCCTCTTCTCAGAAGATTAGGACCTGCTGCTGTAAGGTACTAAAGCTAGATCAGATCTGAAGTTAAGACATATCACATTTCCCAGAACTAAGGCAAGATTTTCTTCCTTCCTTTAAGATGAAAAACTTACCCAATCTAAGCAAACTCAAGACCTTGCCATTTGATTTTAGGATTGTAGGGGGTTTTATTTTCTCTCTATCTTTTCTATGGTATGATATTGCAAAACACATTTATTTTGTAAGTATTTGATTGTATTTCTAGAAATATTCTTAGGGATGAAAGACACTTCAGAGACAAAAAGGTTGCTGAATGAAAATGTAAATGGACTATTGGCTTGTTGCTGGAAAAAAAGGTCACATTTTTAAATGCTTAAACATATACCTGTATTTCTAAAAGTGAACAGTGTTTATCTTCAAGCAGAACAATTAATTTTAGTTCAGAAGTAGGTATGACCTTGCATTCCTAATAAATACCTAAGAAAGAAACAAACCTTCTTATACAGAGCTCAGGAGTCAGTTTATTTCAAGCTGGAAATATGTGACTACTGGATTCTGCAGCATCAGATAAAATAAAAATGGATTTATAGACAAAGAAAAAAACGAATAAAAATTTAGTCTTGCAGAAATTTCAGTTATGAAGATATCTGTCTGTGTGATTCAGTTATTTATGCACAAACAGCATCCTTCCTTCACTCTGTTGCTGCCATACATCTCCAGCTGTGTCAAAACTGCAAATTAAGATGTTTGCTCTTTAGCCAAGAAATCTGCCTTTCCTCTGAAGCACTAACATCACTTGATGCTGTGTCCTGGTAAATAAAAATTTCATAAAGAACTGCCTGCTACCAAAGGAACTTATGAGAGGCACAGGCATTTATACAAAATCCTCTTAAAAAACTGTAATGATAGGAAAGAAACAAAGATTCTGCAGAGACATATTTTAAAAATAAAAGAACTACTTTTTTGCCACTATGTTGTTGACTGAAATACTGTTCAGTTTTAATGTGTTGGTGTAAGAAGGTAATCTGTCTGCAAACTGGACTAGGGTGACATTATAAAGAAGGCCAGTTTGAAAATGTCACAGAGTACAGCACAAGTTTGGACGGACCATGCTGGTTGTGACTGCTAGATGAGATGTAAAATCATGGAGCTGCAGTTAGTTCAGTTAGTTCATTTCTTCTTTGCCACCTGAAAACTACTTTGGCCTTAGTAGTGTCATGTACTAGGTACCACATTTCCTTTGTGACTTTCTGGTTCATCAAATCAATAATAGTAAATACGTTTTGCAGTGATAATTCTTATACTTTTTTGGTATTTTTCAGAAAATTTCTGGACTAGATACTAACTTCTTAAGACCAGGACCTTAATAATTTTGCTACTAGAAACATGCAGAGTATAAGTCTGCAAGGTTAATGATGAGGAAAATGGGTATCAGGAGGGATGACTATGTAAATTATGTTGGTTATTGAAATAAATACTGGAATAGGAGGTAGCATTAGTGAAAACAAGATGAGAGTCTGGACAAACCTTCCTGAATGTTAAACTGAGGTTATGAGCAGTCTCCCAGTAAGATTTAAGACATTAAACAATCTAGCAAATTTAACATCCTATCCACTTCCTCATTATTATACTGTCTTTAAATGTGTACTATTTGCATTCACTAAAACCATGGAGCCCTGTGTATCTCTTGACAGAAGGAGCAACTATATTTTAGTGACATATCAGTCATGGAAGGTGCCTTTGAGCTTATGAAGGCCTTGGACTGGCTGCTGTCAATCCATTGACGCCTGTCAAAAGGGCAAAGGATGGACTTGCGCACCATCATGGTGGGAGGACAGGTTTTGCTCTGCACATTCAATCTAAGCAATTGGCCTTGGCTTCCTTAATGCTGTAAAAGAGGCTGATCATTTAAGTCACGTTTGTTCAGGCCAAACAATCCCATATATCCCAAAGCTTTAATTAACATAAAGTCTGTGATAAAGCATTCAAAAACCAGGAGAAAAGGCAAGTGGGTATTACAAACACAATTAGTATGCAGTGCTCTGAAATTTAAATTCTGCTCAGCCTAGCCTTACTGGAAGAGCAAATAACAGAGGTGCTATCATTGCTACTGATTGGCTTAATACACACAGGAATTGTGCAGATAGAAATTAGAATCTTTTTCATGCCTATCTAGACCTTTTCATGTCCTCCCTGTTCTTTTGTTTCCCTCAGTTGCTGCTTCTTATCTCTATAGTTTTGGGTCCTCTGCTTCAGGGACTCTCTTTTACGACATCACCATCCAGTTCAGTGGGGCCCTGACCTAGTTAAGCTTGTCACAGCTAATGCAGTGCAAATAAGCAATAAGAGACTGTTTTTCATTGATAGCAAATAATAAAACTATGTCATGCATAAGACAATTTCCCCTTTTTCAACATCTTCCAGTACAATTTTTACTAAGAAGCAAAATTAATGCTACTGGAGAAAGAGAGAAGAAAAATAAAACCAACAAACAAAACACTACCTAGTGGACCAGGGAATAACAGACAAAGCAAAAGCTGAAAATGATAAAGAGTACAATAAATGATTTATAGCACTTAATGCCAATCTTCAGTACAGCAGGATCCATTTACAGTGAACTCTGAAGATTGAGAGAGACCTCATAGACCTAATCCTCAGATTTTTTGAGTTTGTGAAACTCAGCGGTGGTCAGTGGAATTACATCAATTTACACACCAGAAGGATCTTGTTCTCTCATGACTATTATCTGTTAGGAGACAGCCTCAATTAAAACTAGATACAACTATCATCCATTTAATATTTCCAAGGACTTACACAGAATACTTTTACAAATGTTTTACATGGAACATAAGAGCTTTTCCCTCTCATTCATCACTTTTCCCCTGCTGTTCTAGGGGGAAAATGCTACATTCCAGTTTATTCTAAATATGGGAGTCTAGTAGGGGTGACAGATACATTAAGTCAAAGAATATCAATTAGAATACTGCTAGTCACTGAGGGTATTAGGAGAGATTACTTTCAAAAGAGACATGACCTTGCAGAAGATGTTCCCAGAGTTTGTGCTGTGAATCTGCAAAACTCATGACCCACGTGGAATGGACATTTCAGTAGGCATTGTGACCTTACAAGTAAAATTGCAAAAAGGTTTCACTACCTAAAAAATTCTTCCACAGAAGCTGTTATAGTGAAAGAGAAACATCTGTCCCTGAGTGGCTTGCTTAAATAGTCCCTGGTCTGAAAAAACTCTGCCTGCAGCAGTTTCTGTTGCCTCCCTGTTGAACAGACTTGGCTTCTCCCTGGTTCAGACCAGGCCCTGCCAACTTCCTGGGCAGCCACTTCCATCTGCAGAAGCAGGAAGCTAGTATAATTGCCTTTGACAGAAAAATAGGATACAAAACTCAAAGTCAGACAAGGAATAAAAAAAGTCAGGTGCAGGACCAGCAATGCCAAGATATTGCCAAGGACAGTCCATAGTACTCAACCCCTCAGATCCTTCTCCATGCAATTACAACTCTTTGAGACTCTTCAGCATGGGATGAACTGTGAGCTCATGCCATTTTGCAATAGACACCTATTCCTTGTCTGTAATAGATTGATAGATAGTCAGGAGAAACCTAATAAAGGAAGAGCAAGGGAGAGGGCAAACCCAAGAACTGTTAGAAAAGGAAGGGATCATCCAAGAATGCAGAGAGAAAAAATACAGGCAGCATAAATCCAGAGGCACAAGGACTTAGTTTTAAAGGGTCATCGGCATGTCAAACAATAGCAAAAAATAAATATTAATTGTATATACATTGAATATTCACATTGGTGAGGTCTGTTTCCTAATAATGTCCAGCAGACTTCTCCCTACAGAGCTTCTTTGTCTACCTCTTCAAGGTGAGATTTGTATCCCCCCAGTTTAGACATTTCACTTTCAGGCACCAGAGTTACTCATCTCAAGTTCCCTTTGTAGTCAAGAAACAAAAATAGATGCCTCAAAATTTGACCTACATTAGATGTCTTTCTTTGGATGAGATCAATCCTTCTCTAGAAAAACCTGTTTTTATAAAAGGAGCCAATGGTAGCTAGCTAAATGTTAGATGTCAGAACTTTGATGATCTAACCTTGGAAGAAAGTTACTTCTGTTGGTTTTCTACATTAGGATGAAGAAAATGCCCTCCATTTTCAGAAAAATGTACTCAAAGATGAAGGTGAGATCCTTTGCCCTACCAAATCCCTAACTCTTTAGTCTACAAACCATGTCAAGAAGCCACTGACTGTGTTCTACCACAGTCATTTTATAAAAAAGTGTTCTCAGGCAACCTTATGTGACCAGATAAGGGAAGATCATGCTGATATGTGTCATATGAGTACTCAGGATTTGACCTTGGATCAAGAAAAGGTCTCAGGTATACCCTGATCAGCTGAATCCATTCTGTGGTTCCAGTGATTTGCTGCAGTGGGAAATGCTGCCTTAACACACTTCCAGGAATTGATCAGGAGTCTGAAAAAAATCTGGTAGTCTCAGCATCCTGTTAGGGTACGAAGCTACCTTACCAGACTTTGATACTTCGTCATAATCGCAAAAAGTGACAAATTTGCCTCACCCTCTGGTCTTCTAAATTGTTCTGCTGAGCAAACTAAGCATTCCTTGCATTTAAACAAGCGTGTTGGCAAATTGATAGAGATTTACTTTGGTATTTGTGCCAGCTCATTAAAATAGTCTTATAAGAGATACTGGACTGCCTCTCTCCACTGTGTTGTGGAGTAATTAGGAGGCTGTTTCAAAGAGCTGCAACTTGTTTTGCACTTTAGTTTCATGTCTCAATGTGGCGAACACACTGTGTGGCTTGTCCTCCTCCATACTATATGCTTCCTATAAAACCACTCAGAGTCTTGGGAAAAAAGGTAGACTGTACTCTTCCACCACAGCTATAAGTAGCAGAAGACCAGTGAAAGGGGAAAAACACTAGTTCATTACTTCCTTTCATAGTCCCCTAGCCTAGGAGAAAACTATTTCCCTGCATCTTCCCTTCCCTACATTCTTAATAGAGAAATCCCATCTTAATAACCAAGTTAAATCAATGAGTCCTTCCCTTCCAGGAGAAAATAAATACCTCTCTAGCAGAACTGCTTGTGCTAGATACTAGAAAATACATCTTGCCAGCAAACTGATTTCTATGCCCCAAAAGTACGCACAGCACAAAAGACAGAACACTAGAAGTTTCCTATTATTTTGTCTGTAACCCTTTTAATACGGACAATCTCTCTGCCCTAATAAGCAGCCGGCAATCTCCAGAAGCTATTTAGCAGTATCATTTTGCTGGAACACAGCAATTATCTAACAAATTGGCAGCCAACACAGAAGAAAAGAAAACCTTCTTGAAAACTTCTTATTTGCTGTGGGACAAGGGAGCTTCAATCTTTAAAGACTTCGGGCTTTTTTTTTTTTTTTTTACTTCTATGCACATGAAGTCTTTCTTGACTACCTTGTGCACATATATTTAGAACTACTGGCGATGGATGTTAGCAGCAGCCTTGCAGTGCTGACAATGGCAATTACAGTCTTAGCCACATAGTCCAGGACCTCATTTAGCCCATAATGCACTCCAGAGTCTGGGCCTGGAGCTCCATGCATCCAGGTCTGTAATGACGGCTGAACTCCAACATCATCAGGTTACACGAACTATGTGGGACTTGGATATGAGCAGTAGTTTTACAGGGGTCTGGGAAGAGCAGTGTCAGCACAAATAGTGGCCTCAGCACCAGGGAGCCAGCATCCTGCTCTGGCTGGCATGCACCAGCCTGGCCTCCTGGCATAGGTGTATGAAGAACATCTTGACTTCTGTGTCCAAAAGCCAATCAGAAACAGTGAAGGAGGATCTGATTCCCCAGATCGCCACTATTTTACCTTTGTTGTAATATTTGGAGCCCCTTTTGATCAGCTGTACTTTCTATAGGCCCAGACTGAAATGCAGGGATATTTGAGCATAGAAACTAAAAAATACATTTGGCTGCACTATGTGTTCCACAAGCTCCTCATATGGAGTTTAAGAGTAGTGTACCTTATTCAATCTGTTTTTTCTTCCCTAACAAGAAATTAATCTTATAACAATAAAAGTTCTCACATCACCTAAGAAACACTATTATTTAAAATGTTTTTGTAGAACACTTTCTGTTCAAATTGTGGAATAATGTTCTCTTTTAACTAAGAATCAGAAGACTGCAATTTTAGGCAGACTGAAGGTTAGAATCCGTCATACATACTGCAGTCTGCCTCTGGAAAACAGGTCTTTTGAAATAACTTAATATAGAGCTGCATTGTGCACAGACTACAGTTCCCAACATTCAGCTTCACATCTTGCAAGCTCTCTTCTGCCCTGCAGCACTGTGAAGCATTGCAGAGTGGGACCTGTAGTCTAGAAATGGCACAAAATGACAGTAATTGTTGTTGGATCACTCTTTAAAGGTGAATATTGGCACCATTTGTAGCAGAGGCAGTACTCAACTTTCCTCCACTCCAAATTTTACAGTAGATAATATTCTCTCAGCTAGAAACTTGCCTAAATCTTCTTCTGCTCAGTGCAGCTGTTCAGCAGTTTCTAATATTTGTTTTTCTAATTGGAGACAAGCCTAGTGAAAAAGATAAAGTCTTTGTTGCACACATTGTTTGCTGATAAGCCTGTCCTTTAATACAAGATGCTTTCTGTGTGGCAAAGATCAACAGTTTGATTTGAAAATAACGTTTAAAAATATCCTAAATCCTAGTTACTTAGTTTTTATTGGAATCTGGATCCACATTCAGTGGTTCCAGTTAAAAATTATTTCTGTGTTGCATATGACTTTTTTCTTCACATAAGAGCTTAAACCATAAGCTTCAAATGGGAAGGTTTGAAGAGACTCTTTCATAAACCTTTGTTTCAATGCAATGAGATGGCATTAATCACAGCATGAAAAACAGCCAGGGTGCTGAGCTGTCTTAGCTTTAAAAAAAGTCATGAAAAGATGAAGTTCAGAACCAGTCCACTCTTTTTTCTTTAAAAAAAAATGAACAGCTGCCATTAGCAATAGTTCCCCAACTCAGACTAGAATACTATAAAGATGCCATATGAGACAGTCATTGCTTGAATTTGGTTACTTTTATAATAAGGCAAATACAGTTCTGAACCACGTGATTTTTAGAGGCTGTTTTCCAGTTGGGTCTGTTGTCACACATGCACTTTTTTGTCGCCACCCACCTTCACCTGTGCACAAGCCAAGGCAGTTTGCAGCAGCAGTGTCCCCTCCTGTCACAGGGAGAATCTTCAATCTACCTTTTCTTTCCCCTTCCTGAAAAGCCGGTGAAGAAACCGATTTAATTACAGAAGAGCAAAACTTCAGGGCTATAAAGAATAATGAACCCCTTCCCATGCATAGCGAGACCTAATTCCTGCTAAAGCTGTGTCTTTGAGGTTATCAGAAAAGTTATTCCTCAGCTACTTGCAAAGCCAGCAGTAAGGCTTCTATTTTGGAGTCTGGATTATTTAAAGGTGATCCTTACGACTGTATCTAAAAGCAAGCAAATTCCTTCCTCCCTCAAGGAGTATTGATGAGTCTTTGCCAGCTCAGTATGCCTCTCCAAGCCATGGCACAACACCAAGTAGCCTTACCTCACCATTTCAAGGAGCTTCCTAATGGGCTTCCTTATCGTGCTACTTTCTAACCTGAAAGCCTTTCTTCTTTCTCAGTTTATAGAATGACCATGGCCTCACTAAGAGAGGATCCTTGCCATCACCTGCTGACTTTTCTAAGGATGCTTTTCTAAGACACTGACCTCAGTCATTCCAAGGAGTGGCCCCTTGCTTAGAGAGCCGCCTGAGTCATCACCAAGGTTTACCACTCCCCACTGAGGATTGCCTCTACAGGGGCATGGGAGTCTGGGAAAGGTTGCCCATGCCAGCAGCTTTCCCAGTTCTTCACTCCCCACTTTGAGCTCCATCTCATTCTTGCTTCCCAAATCAGGAGAAGACCAGCCTGCCATCCTTAAGGTAGCTGTGAGCCAAGGCCTGGCCACAAGCTCCAAAGCTTTACCTATGGCTGAAGCTAGGTCCATAGAAGAGCAGAGCTAACTAATGACTGATGGTGCCACCTTATGGAGCTTTGCTGTGAAGTGCTCCTCAGGGCTGGTGGCTTCCCAACATTTGTAGGAATATTCCCAGCAACTTATGAACTCAGTTTGGAGCTCTTCAGCTCACTCTAGAGGCAAAGGCTCCCAGAAGTATGAGCCAGCAGCTTTGTTCCACTAAACACTTCAATATTCACCTAGGAATCCATAAATGGAGTCTGAGTGGCACCAGAGTAGACCACTTACTTTTTCATAAATTCTTGGCATGATATGCTGCTTTCAAAAAATGCTCAGAAAAGACCATATCTTTCAACAAACAAAAATCTTCTTAATTTCTAGGTTTTATCTCCTTTAATTGGGAAAAACCTGATAGTCATTTCATGGAGATCTCAGAACCTATTTCTCTTTTGAAGCATTTTTCACCTATTTAAAAAGCAGGAATGTTTTCGGTTTTCATAAGAGGTATTGAACAGATGGGTGGGCAGACGGTGAGTATAAAATAGTGCTGAGGGAAACAGCCAGGGAAGCAGCTTGCTCCCATCCATTCCTGCTTGTTTCTTAGAGGGAAGATGCTATTTGAGGTGTGGAGTATAACGGGACAGGGTCTCAAAAGCATAAGGCTGAAACTCAT
This sequence comes from Xenops minutus, assembly GCA_035221455.1. Taxonomy (NCBI): domain Eukaryota; kingdom Metazoa; phylum Chordata; class Aves; order Passeriformes; family Furnariidae; genus Xenops; species Xenops minutus. The sequence goes on along the minus strand of JAWWEE010000040.1, from coordinate 38,252,998 downwards.
TGTGGTAGCTTTCCTCAATAGCACCCACTGACTTCAGTGGGAACAGGGCCACACTCAATGAATAGCACCATTTAAATGCTGCCTGATATAAAAAGGGAACATTGTGCAATGTTCTGCTTTCCATGGCACCTGGCACACTGTAGGAGTCTGAACAGGAGAAAAAAAAGGCTTTTTACATAATGGAGAGCAGCACATATATTTTCAGGATGCTGAAAATCGCAGGGCAGAAAGAGAGGGGCAGGCCCTCTTAGAAAGGCAATGAATTGGTACTAAACCCAAGGGTTTACATTTGGCCAACCTTTTCTAGCACTGGTGCAGACTTGCTATCTGCCAACAGGCTTCTCATTAAGTCGCAAGCCTCCCGCTCAGACTCAGCTCAGACACCAGCTTCATTCTTCCTTTCTCTTACAACCTCTCTGCTGTCAGGCACATTTTTGGTGGGATCGGGTTCTCCCCTGGAACTGGATTGCATCTTCAGTGAAGATCTGTCCTTTATCAGCTGCTTTGTCCTTCACAATTTTGTCACCAGTGTCCCTGCTTCTTTCTGTCTTCCGGTTCTTCTCCTCTGTCATCTCCTTCAACATTGCCTCCTGTATGACCTCCACATGGCAGAGGGGCTTCCTTCTCACTCAAAAATCAGCTTTTCCTCATCGCTGTCCTGAGTGCTACAACTGTTTCTCTATTCTCTTCTGAAGCTGTGCAGATGCATGCACCATAAAGGATTGGGCTAAAATATTGCCCTAAAGATCTATGAAAAAAAAATTATATATATAAAATGAAGAGTAAGGATAAAAAATTACCCTAAAGAGTTTCTGTTTTCAAGAGGATAAGTCCTTCAAGTACAATTTATATGGAATACATATGAATAATTGAAGAAGAGGCTGGTTTAGGGTATTAAAATAGGACATTGGCTTTAATAGCAACACCCTTGTACTTCAAAGGGAGATCTGGAAGGAATCAAGCTTTGTGAAGAGTATCATAAACCAAAACCCAACAACCTCCCCTCCCCCAATTAATTTGTAGCGAAAGCCAAAATTTTTATAGTGTCACTTGATTAATTTTGGAGTGAACATGTGTATTTTCTTCAAGCTTTTCTTAGCCCAGATGCCATTCTGCATTTTTATCCTTTATTCCACAAAGACTGTTTGTAATTTTACAGCCAGGCTCTTTATCTCTGAAAAGCTGTGTGTTATAAAGGTTATTAAAATTTTATGAGTAGTGGATACTCAGAGCTGGTAAGCCTGGGCAGTCGTGTTCCACATCAGTGCTATCATGCTTTTGCAATATGAAAAAATGCAACAGGGAGTTTAAATCCTGGCTGCTATTTACTTACCTCACCCTACTCTTCCTGTAGTTCTACTGATTTGAATGTTTAACTATACTTCATTCTTTCATAAGGATCTTTACAATTTTTTTCTTGTATTCAAGGATTTATTCTTATTCCATCAACTATATACTCATTGTCTTTTCTGTTTCATCTGATTATTAATTCTAAGTTGTAATACAATAATAAACTTACACAAACTGGAAATAATGTAAAACCATTCATGACAACATAAAAATAGCTGATGACAAGTATCCAGCTGTCTATATCATTAAAATGTTTCCCATATTTACCATTACTTGCTCCTGCTGTAATCAGGGAGACTGAAATACCAGCAGTTATAATATATGTTTGCTCTTCATCTAAAGAAACCCCTTCAAAATATTTTGGGGTATAATGACTTGTCAAGGTTATGGTAATTCACACAGAGCTTGAAAATTTCCTTACATTACAATTCAGTGATATTATCTTACCCAGTATTTTATCTCTACAAATGGCCACTGGCTAATTTTAGATATTGCATCTCATGAATTATTAAAACAGAAAAACCAAAAGAGGAGATCCTTCGTAACACTGGGTAGGTCCTTGGTTTATATGCAAAAACATGCAGATTTATGATATCTTTTCAAATATTTACTTTGAAAGACTGGTTAGCAGCTAGATTCACCAGGGAGTTCAGAAATCATAAATGACAGTAATTATTTCTGATAACAGATGAGCTGTGGGGTTTTTCCTACCCCAACCCAGGAGAAACATCCGGTATGTAAAACGCAAAAGGGAGGCTGTTTCAGAAGAGTGATAAATTAGACCAAGAAGTAGAGATGAGAAATAGCTTAAGATAAGACAAAGTTTCAAAGGCAAAAGAGCTAGACACTGAGGAATGAGAGGTAGATTTGTGACTCATAGCCAATGGAAATTAGAAGACCAGAACAGAGAGATAGAGAAGAATGGTTGCACTCTAGGCTAAACAGAGGAAAATAGAAAAATTTCAGATGTTAGATCACTAGGTCATAGGCATGACAAGTGCAGCTGATATGGTAGATGGCAGCTGGCCAAGAAGGAAGGAAAGGTACTGTAAAGAAATAGGAAAGTATGACACAGCTGCACAATTCTCAGCTATAAGAAAACTAAGTACACCCAAAAGAGAGACTCCATCTATCCAAACAGGTCACACAGCCTTGTCCAAAAGAATCCAACTTGTTTTGAACTTAGTCATGACGAAAGGTTTATGGTTTGGGTTTGGATATTTTTATTGGCGTTTTTTTGTTTGTTTGGTTGGTTTTTTCATAAGTTTCAGGTCAAAATCAATCATGATTCAAGAAACAATAGTCAGTTTGTCAGTATTTAGTTAAAATAAACATTTCAAATAAAAGTTTAATAATAGTTTAGTGTGATGCCTTCTCCCCAAATGGAATTGAGAGAACATCCTGTAAAGGACAACAAGACAGCAGATGGTGTGCTATCTCCCCGAGGCAGAGACACAAGGTGTCACACTCTAAGTACAGTTACTGGCAGGTCTGCAGTGAGGTATTGCTATATCAGAACAGTTTTTCACAACCGATACAAAAAAAAAAAAAAAAAAAAAAAAAAAAAAAAAAAAAAAAAAAAAAAAAACTAGCAATGTCCCCCCGCAAAAAAAAACCCAAACCAAAACCAACCAACCAACCAAAAAAAAACCAACCAAAAAAACCTCAAGAAAAAAAGGTCAAACTTGTTTGAATGTTGGCAGCAGGAAAACAAGCAGCAAAGACTTCAAAACAAGTTAATTGTCTCTCCTTCTTCAGTAAATTACACTTTCAAGGCTATGGCCATTGCAGACTGTAATATCAAGTGTGTTCATTTAAGGTTGGCTGTGTACATTACAGAGTAGCCTCTAGTGTACCTGGAGATTCAATAGCCTTGTGCAATCAGTAATGAGGATACAGTGAAGGTGGTGGCCTAATGGTGTTGCACAATGACATCTTCGTGGTCCATAGATTGTTTTAGAGACACTCAGAAGTGAACCGAAGGTAGACCACAGCAAGGTCATTTTCCTGGAATTCATTTGTCTTCCACCATCACCTGAGAAGAGAGATGAGTTTTTTTGGCTGCTTTATTTTTGCAAGTTAATTGTTATAAGACTAATGTTTTCTCTTCTGCCAGAGCACTTTGTTAGCTTTTAACAAAGTTAATGGGTTATGCGATTTTGCTGGAATCTATGTCAATGTAATGAAAGCTTTGAGGGTGCAGGACAGATAAGCAAATCAGAAGATACTCAGCAAAAAAGGGAAAAGATGGAAGGAGGAACTGAGTGCCAAAATGCAGTTTGAAGACATGAAAAAACATCAGGAGGAAAAAAAAAAAAGGGAAAAAAATTTCTAATTGTCTATAAAGCAATATCAGGGACCTGATTAATGAAGAAAAGTAATCACAATTGCTCATTAAAGGGCATAAATTTCACCTAAAAAGTGTTATTGACATGCAGTAGGTATACTGGCATGACCAGCATGCTAGGGCTATTGTGTAGATTCAGTTTTAGGCAAATTAGGGGGGCTGAAGGGCAGAAGTTTGACAGGGTCAGAAATTACTGGACTCATATCTGGGTAACACAGTGTCTTGGATTGTGAGGTATCACCTATTCCAAGACTTAAAGCTCTAATTGGTATGAATTCTGATCATAACCCCCAGAGTAGATAATAGGGTATGCACCATGTTACACTCTACTAACAGAGTCATAAGGGAATAGTGCATAATCATGAGAGCTTTCGCTCTGCATGACACTGCCAATACTAACCTATATTTGCATGTTAGTGTCTGAAGTCAGATGTCTTCAGGTAGCACAAAGGAACTTTGTATTAGGCCTCATCTTGACAGAAACTTAGGGCTTGGATCTCAGAGCCAGAAACTAGCAATAACATGTGATATGTTGGCACCACAGCAAGGACCTAATTATGATTTTTGTGGTCATGCAGGTGTGATCCCATAGAACAGATGTAATTGTGACTGTTTACATTGGCTTTTTGCAAACAGAATGAGGAATAAAAATATTATCGATAATGAGGCATTGTTGAAACTAAAAACAAACTACATTAAATGAATCATTTGGAAAAAGTAAATCGACAGAACCATGGGCACGTGACTGGAAATTTAAAATCACAGAAGACTGTAATCCCTCTGCTTAGACAAAGACAACAATAAATAACAGGACAAATCTGGTTAAGACACAAGGTGAAAAAACAATGAAAATAAAATAATATATTTAAAGATATTATTTATGTGCCTATGTGTATGTACACATATGTCTACATTTATATATATAAAAAATACGTGTCTTCTAGTATGTATATTGTATACATATTCACAAGATAAGGGCTTTCTGATATTTTGAATGATGTGATTCAGAAGCAAGGAATAGAGAACACCAAGAAGGAAAGCAAAAGGAGAAACAGCCTGTTGCAGAAAAGTATGAATTAATTATAAGTTCATAAAGAAGAGTCTGAAGAAAATTTTAAGAATTAACAGAAAGCATAGAAGTGCTAATAAATCATAGATACAAGACAGAAGACAGAAGTACATTTATCTACAGTAAGGAAAGCTGGCAAAAGTATAAATACGTCACACAATGATAAAATATCTTCTCAGAGTAATTTAGGATCTTGTTAAACAGCAGGGATTCAATAGAAGCAATTTAAAAAATTCAGAATTCTTGCAGTACAAGAATTTTTTGAAAGAGTTATGTGAAAACTGATCATAGAAACTTTTCATCAAATTTATACTACTTGAGCAATTCTCTTAACTTTAAAAGGAATAACTAGGGTAAACTGAATAACTCCAGACCCTTCCATAGGACCTCAGCCTCAGATAAATAGTGACATGAATAACACTAGACATGTTTAAAAACATATGAACAGTAGCACAGACAGGGTAATACAGACCAGGTAAATTGTGTGGATTTAGAAAGTGATACAGATACTATTGCCTGGAACAGATTGTGCAGTTCCAAAGCTCATACTTTAAAATAGAGGACTGTAAACCAAAATTGGGTCAGGGAAGAACCATGAGATGCTTTAACAGAGTAAAAAAGACAGTTCTTGAACAAGATTCAGTGAATTTATTTGAAGAGCAAGATAAGAGATAACACAGTTGTGGCTTATGAATACATGCTTGAGAAAGAGATTTCTGAGAAATGAAAGCTCTTCTGCAGAGTTGGCAGAATGCTTAAATAAGTCCAATAACTGATAATTGTTCTTTAAAATCATGTTCCTTCACATCAATTTTGTTGTTATTTTTGTGAATTTGTAACAAGCCGGAGTCAGCACACTCTCAGTTCTGCTTACAGCCCATCTTCATGTCCCCACTAAACAAACTGGTAGACTAAAATCTCAAATATTTAGCATGGGGACAAGGCTTTTGGCTGATTGTTCTATCCAGAAGGACATCCAGGAGCCCAAATTTAGTTTCTGTGTCTAATTAAGGTGAACTGCTGAACTCTTACAGGCACAAAGTCGCAGCAAATTAGATTTTCTGTGGTAACAGCTAAGCAAAGTTGAAGGCTGTAGCTAAAACCAACTGTTGTGTCAAGGAATGTGCATTTCTGCTGCCAAAGTCTACCCAGTCAAGCACTACACAAAAGCGCCAGGGGAAACCAGGTGGTGTGAGTCCTGGCTGCCTTCATGTTTTCAGTATTGGACCAATTTCTCCCCTCCCCCTTTTAAATAAACCATGGCAAAAAAGCAGAAGTCTTACATCACACAAGGGGAAGGAGACTTGATCGTCTTTAGCTATCTGTCTTCTGGATACATGCAGGCTTATTGTGACAGACCACATCCCAGGGCTGTATAAAAACTGTGCTTTCCTATACTCACAAAGCTTTCCAGAGTAACAGCAAAACCAATAAAAGGGCATAGAGACCAACACTCAGCTAAATGCGTGGTGTTGGTGTTCATGATGTGGGGACTGTGACCATTGTGTTTCAGCAGTTCATGATAACTATTTGTGGACCTAATGCAATTAGGAACCTCTTTTTTTTCAGGCACATTGTTGGTTCTTTATCCTGACCCTTGGACTCTTGTGGCTGAGATCCTTTGCCCAGCTGTGTTTGTGTAATACAGCCTGCTATCAACAGTGCCAGGCTGTTAACTCATAATTTAGTTCACTGGTTGTCCTCTTTCCCCACTTGTAGTACAGAAATAGGAAAATAGAAGAATTATTTTTTAAATTCTCTATTATTGTTCATGGCTTATGGTACTTTTGCTGATCTTTTCTTCCCCAAGAACTCCCTGGCTATTCACCTCCACTTACCTGCTGTTAATAATTTTCTTCTTCAACTATTCTTTTTGAATTGGGACCATCACACCAGCTGAATGTATTTATTTATATAATACTTCCAGTGTTATTTTCAATTTCATTCCTCAGATCTCCCAGCAATCCATATGCCTTTTGAATCACTACTGTGAAGTATGCAGAGGTTTTTCACAGATGGCCAAGTGTTTACCATTAATTGAGAACCTAGCAAATGCATGAATAATTCCATGTGCTTATTAAAAGCTGAAATACTTGCATTTGCTAAGGAATTTTGCATTTCTTATTATATGCCCTTTTTTTTTTTAAAAAAAAAAAAAACACAAAAAAACCAACAACAACAAAAAAAACAAAACAGGAAATTCCAACCCTCTGAAAATCCTATCACATCCATAATCTGAAGGCAACCACCTTCAGACATTATCATCCAAGTAATGTTATTACCTGTGACAGTTGTCATTTCAAAGTTCAGCCCATTTCCAAGTCACAAATAATCATTATAAGCAGCAAGAGTCCTAGGTGCTGCCCCTCCCTGATGCACAGTGTTACAAGGGCACAGGATTTCATAAAGCTGTCTGGCTCTTGTCTAACATGTTCATTAATTTAACTGTAAACCATTTATGTTGAACATTTCCATTAGAGTTCACTCATCCATCTCACACACTTTTAAATAATCAAGGAATATCAATAGCTCTGACCTTGGGAAACAATCACTATGTCATGCAATAAAGCTGAAAATTTGGTAAAGAAGAGGAGGCTGCCTGAGATGCAGATGGTGGATTACAGGAAAGAGAAGGAAAAGCGTTTTTTTCAGAAGATGGGAATATTATCTGAGCGTTCTTCCTGCTGGACTATAGTGAAGAGATATTGAAAAGCAATGTACAAAGAAATTGTTGCTGCTCCCACTTGTTCTCTCTAGAGCAGAATTTCAGTCTGCTGCAGCTAGATGCAGTGTTTCATTTTAGTAAATTAAAGTCACTTTTTATGGAAACAGGCTTTTTTTTTTTTTTTTTTTCTTCATCCTCCTTTACTAGAATCACAGAATAACAGCAATTGCAGGTTAAATTGTCTGACTCCTTGTTCAGAGCATTTCTAACTTAGCAGTTGGAGAAAGCTGCTCCTATTCATTTCCTTTCAGGTTTTGAACATCTCTGCAAGCTCTTCCAGTGTTTTACCACCCTCATTTTGATCTCTACTCAGTTTCCTCATTCTATAATTTACCACTTTAGGTGGGAAGAGGATGTATTTTGCCTTCTTGCTTGGTTTTTACTTTTAAAGACAGAAAAGAATGTAAAATATCCTAACAATTGAGAGCAGTTCTCTCAAAATCCTTCCTCTACTGCTACTATCTTCTGTTTCTCAGCTGCAGTGAGAGAACTAGATCCAGCTGTGCCACCTGGAAACAACAAAGCAGAGACCACTCACCTCTCCCTACCATTAACCCTTTGAAATCAGAAGGGTGTGATGTGAAAAGCAGTACAGAAACTCTCTCTAGTTTTTAGTTAAAGACTGTTGCTCCCATGCACTACTGCTTCAGTAGGCTATCCTGTTCCTTCTGGTCTACAGATAATTGCTATCACAGTCATGGCTATGGCCTTCTTAAATCATAGTTTTTCAGCTGTCACATAAATGTCATGGTGTCAAGTTTAGCTCTTGACATGCCTGTTCTGGACGGGGGTAAGATATATAATTTTAAAAAAACATATTAACTTTATAGCCTCAGAAGTCATCTACTTTGTCATTCCTAGTAGTTGTCCTTTTTAGGAGTATTGGGAAGAAAGGGAGAAATCCTTCTTTGAAGAAACTTACTTTTCTTCCTTATTCAGCTACTTGGCATCTGAAGAACATGAATAAATAGCTCAGACACTGCTTATTTATCCCCCATTGAAGCAAATGTGGCTTATCTGCAGCTCCTTAACCTAGCCTTTCCACCCTCTGTAAGCATCAGGTGGAAGAGGGCTGTGTAGCCACCCTTGGAATGCGTTAGGCTTTTTGGATTGGTTAGGGGAAACAATGACAACAACTTATGTTAAATATCTAACCCTGGATGACACACTCCAGCAGCTCCAAGGCTCACTTAGTATTTGAGTGCTAATCAGACACTCGGGCACTGACAAGACTCAGGGCAACCTACAGCCTATTCAAGATAGGAGAAATGGATGCAGGGATTGACTACAGATCTGAGACAAAGTATCATCTTTGTGTAGAAAAACTTGTTCCCCTAGATGGGATTCCTAGATGAAATAAATAGGTGGGGTTTTTTGTTTGGCTTGTTGGGTTTTACTTGTTTGGGGGTTTTTTTTTTTGGTTTTGGGGGTTTTTTTTTTTTTTTTTTTTTTTTTTTTTTGAGCAGCCATTACATTCATGATCAGAGAACATTTGTGGTTTTTTTTCCCTAATCAAGAACAGTAAGTTGATGGTCTGGATTCATCTGCAACCATATGTGACCAATTCATACACCTCATCTTTTGTCACAGATCAATATGTTATTGCTACCAACACCATCTCATACTTGGATGTTATCAAAGCACTGATGAAAAGTACCAGGCTGAAATGGAAAAGATATTATGACTGGTGAACAGTGGAGGGTAAAGACAGGGTAATGGTTACTCTTGTTTTTGACCTGTCAGGTGGACTAAGGCCCTATGATATATCTGAGGATGAAGTCCACAGCCCAAGAAAATTCCAGGTAACATGGAACTCTATAACTACCTTTATCTGCAAGTCAGGATGCTGCATATGAGCAAATTTCTCTCCGAGCCACATACAAGCTTTCCATAGCATTTAGAAGAAAACTAGACACATTGGTATAATCGAAATGCTAGTGAAGTTGTGCCCAAGATATATTAAAATAATTCACTCTGTGCATCTGAGAGGAAGACAGTTCTCTACATCTCTGTGCATTTGGTGAAAAGGACCTCTGTGAGCAGGGTAGATCCTGCCCATACATGTTCCATTAGAAGCCTCTCACTGAGAGGGAGGTCCTTGACTTGCTGCTGGCAGAGAACCACCTCTGACCTCTTCAGTCTCACAGCAGCACATGCCTTTTAAAGAAAAACAATGAAAATGTCTTCAGAAAACAAAATGTTCTGCCCTTGTTCTTCCCTGTGGGGGAAGGATTATGGTGCAAACAAGATATGAAAGATGTCTGTCGTTGTACATAAATGCTCAGGTGCTCTCAATATAAGATCAGAAAAAACATATGGATTAAAATATAAAATAGCCTTCTCTACTATCTGCCTGCTTCTGCCATGTTATTGCCCATCTGCTCTTTTCTCCCTTGCCTCCCCTGCATCTCCCATGCCAAAGTGAAATCCTGCTCCCCACCAAGCACTGTCAGTCGACTCTCACCTTTCTTTTTAAGCTCTCTGCTGTGTCTGCACAGGGAATGCTTGTAGGTGAGTTGGGAACAGTGACATGCAATGATGGTACCCTGCCACAGTGCTGCTTAAAGTGCCTTTGTTCAGTTGACTCGAAAAGTGAAACACTTGTTTTGGGTAACATCTGAAATGTTCAGGTAAGGCCTAGCTAACTCTCATATTTCATTATCTGTAGCCCTCCAACCATCACTCTCATTACTCAGAACAGGCACAGGTCTATATTTCTAAGCACAATGTTTCACACAGCTGCAGGGAGGATGTTTCAGGGGGGTGGACTTGTTTCCCACCCAACTCTTGCTTTGCGCCTCACACCCCCCAAAGTAAATGGAAACGATTGCAGCCAACTCAGGAATGCTACTGCTGCCATCTCCTGAGAAAAGCTGGGCTGAACATGTTTAATGGGGTTACAGAAGCTGCTGCTGCTGCTGCTGCCAGAATGTCTGCCTAACAGTGTCCTAACGAAATGGAGTCTTTTGGCTGGACTAGACAAGTCTGTAAATGAGTTATATCTAAGATTACCGTTATCAAACTGAAAATGCGTGATCCAAAACCATATGCCTAGCAGTTGCCTGGAAATCTCATTTGCAGACCTAACATTAGATCACAGTATATGATGTGAATAATCTCTGCTTCCTGAAAGCACACCAGAAATCTCTTCTCTGCCATGGAGGCCTCCAATTCAGCTGAGAGAGCGGAAATTTAAAATTCAAAGATATAAATGCTGCTGGGACTCTAAGCTGAAATGGTAACCCTTCTCACATGTAATCATAAGCATAAAAATATTGAGTTAAACTGCCACAAACTACCATAAATTTAAAGACTGTCAAGGGATAATGCAAAGACTTCTCAAATAGTCCTGAGTCACCACCAAAAATAAAATTCTGGTTCCTTCACAATTAAGTATAATCAACAGCCCTGTGAAATTCCCTTTTATAAAATCCCTAAATCCAGTGATTACTTTTTCCTTTTTCTTTCTCCATATATGGACATGTACTGCATATGTTCTTCAGAGACAAAAAAGGTTATGTATTTTCTAGAAGCAACTATGTGGGTCTAAAAGGCTTTCCCAGAATCTTACTTTACAGTTATTAAAAGAAGTATCTTACAACAGTTCAAACAATGATTTAAATCTACATATTATATACAACATCCTCACAAATCAAGGGTGCTAGACAGTAGGAATGCCAATCAGTTCCAGGGCTTTCTTCATTAGCAGCACCTTGAGACACACATCCTTGCATGAAGCTGTGCTATATTGTCATCTACACCCCGCTGCTGTTAATGAGATTTCTTTCCCATTCACTCCTTAACAATAATGCTTATTCTGACCTTTGTAAAGTACTTCAAGATGATGCTTCAAAAGCACTAAGAAAGTACTAAATAATATTATCTGATTATTATAACTCCAGTGGCAACCATGGAAAAATGTTTTCTGTGTTTGCCCAGAGCTAACAAATACTTAACAAATATCACTATAGTAACACAACTATTTCTAACTTTCTTTTCAAACTGCAAATGAGACTTTGCTTCACTTTAAAGATGAGATGTTTCTGCTTGTAATTTCTGAAACTGAATTGAAATTCTACCATTTTTTACAGTGAAAATTCACCTTTCTTGTTTACAGAAGTGGTAGTGCAGATACTCTTCTTTTTCCTTAGCAAGTCATAAAGAAAGAGAATAAACCTCATTTGAAAAGACTGACTGCTGAAGAAGAGTTTTGGAGCCTCTGCTCCCACTACCCTATATCCTAGATAACTGCATTTCTCACATCTTAAATTTCACAGTCTCCCTCTAGACTACGAAGTACGAGCTACTTAGTTTTGGCAGAGTGCTAACGACAGTGAATGGCTGTTTTTTAGCTTAACGTTCCTCAGTCATCAGAGATGGTGGTACAGAGAAATGGACAGGACCACTAAGGGGCCATGATCTTGCAAGTCATTCAGCTTTTTCACTGCAAAGATATTGCAGTAAGGGTAAGGTATGAGGCTTCTCAGGGCCTGCTGACCTCTGCTGCTGCTGCAATGGGTCTTACCATGGCACTGGCAGAACAGCCAGCACTTAGGCAGCAACCGGAATGGGATGTTGCTGGCTGGGTTGTGATCACTGCACACTGCTCAGCTGTGACAGCATATGCTCGGCATTCAGAGCCAGAAAAGGACATAATACTGTCTTTGCACACTCTGAGCAGCCAGAAGCCTTCTGGGGAGTGAGGAGATGGACAAGTGAAATCTGTCAGGAAGAGAAGGGGAGCCAAACTGAGTGTCAACAGGAACTGCAATGAGAAGAGGAACATGACTGTGAAAGCAAAAGAGGGCAAAGGAATGTACTAAATGACAGAAGGGCAGAGAAAGGAGTGAACACAATGCTGAGGGAGGGAAAAGACCAGTGATAGAAAACATTTTCTTATCTCAAAAAGGATCCAATAGGAAAAAAAGGCGGCTAAAACCCAAGTGCTTGGAGTTCTCTGAGCACATTCCTTCCTTGCTTCGAGAATGGCAGTTCCCATTCTCGAAGGAGCAAGCTGCAAAGCCTGCCTCAACAAAGATACCATTGCCACTGCAGTCTAAATGGACTGTTAAGAAAACCTTGTGTTAGCACAAAAAAATCTGGATTCATATAGAAATTAACTTTACAGTAAGGTCCTCTGTGTGTCTCTGTATGTGTTTGAAATTATTTCAGTAAAAGCTTATCTAAAAAATTCCACTAGAAAGTAATTCTCCATGCTTACAATCTAGAAAGGATAGGTGGTTTTTCTCATATTGCCTGCAATAGATCAGAGCCTTTCCTGCTTTGTTCCCTCCTCCTCCTCCTCCATATCCTAAGAGGTTTTACACCATATTCAGCTTTAGGACAGGTTCCTCCATGGAAGTTGTGGGTAGTGTGGGAATTTCTTCAGCATCAGAGGGATGCCAGGATATCTTACCCACTCTGGCTGCAGTAGAAGCATTCAGGGCTGCCTGAAGCATCCAGAGGAGCAAGAAGCTGAATTCCTGAAACAAACATCTTTGCCTCTGCAGCAAGAAGCTGCATGCTGTGGGTCCTGAACAAAACTTCAGCAGAGCTGCAGATCTCTGAAATTTTTGTTCTGAAGCAGCTGTCTGGTGAGTAGCAGGAAACAAGGAAAAAACACTCTCCGGTTGTGGTACAACCAAAGTTTATTTACTATTACATTTGGTGCACCATTTTGGCTTCAAAGGACAGCTTTATTAGCTGGAAAATTCCTGATCTTCCTGGTTTGACCTACACCAGATCTGCTAACAAAAATAAGGGGAGGGAATCAAGAGCAAGGAGATTTTTTTTTTTTTGTGAACTCAAATAGGCAAATGAACCAGAAACCCATTTTGCTCTTTATCCTGATTCCCCAGAGGAAGGACAAGAATAGGATTCAGCATTGTTGAGCATAGAGGATTATTGAGTATGGAGGCTTCTGTGGATATAATTCCTGCTCATCATAGTATGTCCCTGATGATCAGGCAGGGAGTTTCAATATAACACAGCCCTTAAAGCATGGATATTTGTTCTAAAGTTCATATTAAGTTTCAGCCTTACATTTTACATTTTGATTAGAGCATAGTTCACAAAAATCCCAAATATCTTGACACCTGATAAAATAACATTACAATAATTTAAAAAGTTACCTGACTGATACTGAGCAAGGGATGGTAACTGCTGAACGATAGTAATATTTTTCCAGCACAAATCATTTCTTTTAGCATGCCCTGTAACATATGCTATAGCTTACCTATCTTTCTCTAAGTGGAGTAACCTCTCTATTGCCCTGCAGCTACAAATAGGCAGTTAGGTTTTATTGCCAGCAGCTGCCCCACTCCAAAAAAGGAGGAGGCTTCTCTCCATTTTGGTTAGCAACATGGTCTGAAGGTTTTATTGAGCTTCAGAGAATACTGCAACTGGCAATATGGCAAACTACTGAATGCTGTGCCCAAGCATGCAATTACATTTTAGTTCTTAAGTGTAATACTCTGCGCAGTTGCTACAAACAATGTTCAGCCAAATCTTACAGCACTTAGTTGACCATCTTATCCTCTGAAGATGGTGGTTTATGGAGGAATAAATTGCAGGCACTGAAGTCGGAATTAGGATGCTTAACCTTATATTCAGGACAGAAATTAAAGAACATAACCTACTCAGAATACATAGTAAGACTAAACATGTTATTTAATCTCAGAGGCCCATAAACTAGAGATGAAATTTACTGTGTGTGGGTATACTTTGTCAAATAGGCTGGTAGTCTGATACAAGCTATTAACCATCTCTCAAACAAGCAGTATAATTTTATACTTGGAAAGATAATTTGTTTTTACCAGAACAGTATTTATAAAGGATTTGAGACACATTGACACTACCAGTAATATAAAGACATTAAGTAATAACGAGACATTAGTAATTGCTTAGACAGCAATTACTAATAAGACAGTAAGGTTTTCTTACATAGCTTTTAAGTCTTGTTTCCTCTAGATGAAAAACACATTTGCTCTGAAATGTTAGTTAAGATGCAACATTTTGCCTCCAGTGTGACTTTCCCCAGCCACAAACAAAAGCCTGTACCCCTTAGTCCAATACAGTGCCACTAGCTTGACCCAGATAAGCAGGGACAGAGTGCACTAAATATCATGGCAGTTACATGAACATAGTGATGGAGCTAAATTATTCATTCTGCCACCCAATTATGTCTGGTAGCTCAGGGACTGCTGTACAGAAGCAGTGCCTCTACTGCATGTAGCCTATGTGAGTGGCACAGCTTACATGCACTGAAGACTGTTTCAAACTGTGTATGTCTTTTCACTGCACTTGCAGAGTGCAGCTGAACAAATTTAAGGTGTATTGAATTATCAGTGCTAAAATATAGTTCATTAATTCAAATTACTGTTTAGTTCACTATGTCCTTGGGCTTTGGTCATACAGGTACTATGTATTTGGTCAGCTTCTTTGTTCTCTCAGATCCATCCATTTCTGGTATGATAAAATCATTAGTGCTGGTTATGTGTCACCATGTGAATGCTTTATTTCATTACCATGCACCTTTTCTTCCAGCTATGGCATTTAATTGTCAAGATGCATTTTAGTTTCCTGAATTATATAATCTAATTTAATGAAAACTGCTTGCAAAACAAGTGAATACACTGACAAAAGCAAAACATTATTTAATCTATGAAATTTGTTACTAAAGGCAGGACTTCATTCAGTGTGCTTACTCATTGCTATTTATCAGCATTTGTTTAGGGTTGCAACTGAACAAAGAACAGCAAATGCAGCTTACTGTAGGAAAGCAAGGTCACATGGCCGGTGCCTTAGTTAATTTATCTTTTGTGACAGATTCTATTTTCTACTACGAGTATTATTACCAGCATTACATTTCTCCCATAACAGTGCATCTGGAGCTCTTGCATTGCCAGACTTAGTGGTAGCATTTAATTTGTGTGACATTATTCAGTTATCAAGAAAAAGCTCATGCTGAGAAACACTGTGGCTAGCTAATGATAGCATAAAAAATGAGTTCTTGTAAGCAAGAGCAATGTCTCAAGTACTTTGCTGAAAACACTCTTCTTTCTGAGGCTGCACTATCCCATTCCTGTTATGTGAATCTGAGCATTGACCAAGCAGGTCTACAGATGTAGGTTAACAGGTAGATATGCTGAGACAGCAGACACAGAATGAGTTGGACAATTACATTTCACTTATTTTCCGTTAAGTAATGGCAGCGGGACAATGTGCAAAGACTGCAGCACTGAATCATAGGAAAGCCGCATGGAGATCGCTCTAGTCTATTCCTCTTTCTGTGTAAGATCACCTCTATATATGTAATTTTCAACAGAAGCTAATCTAATCCATCTTGCAGACAACAGTGATGGAGAAGCTGTGTAGCTCATCATATATTTCCTATAACAATTTACACACATGGTTTTCTATGACTTTCTGATATTCATACCTATTTTAACTGGGATAAAAATACAGCCATGGCAGGAGTAGCTGTAAACAATGCAGCTGTAGACCAGAAAACTTCATGGAGGGTCCTACCAGGATTCAACAGGGATCTGCCATTGGTAAAAAATAACTTACTTCATTTACCTACAAACTGAAAGACAAAGTAAAATGACAGCAGTTTTTGGAAATTATGGAAGCTGGTGGAGTTGTAAATGAAATAGATGATGACAGTACAGAATGAATCATTTGGTAAGGTGGGCAGATTCGAATATCCTGTCTTACTACAGATAAATTTGCACTCATACATCTAAAGAAGAAAGGGCATAGTTTATACAGACAGGATTGGACTAAGTATTTCAAAATGATACAACATGAAAAGAAGTCAGAGTCTTGGTAGATAATTAACTGAACACGAGCTGGCAGTGGGACGATGCAATTAGAGAGTGAATGTCAGCCCTGCAGGCTAAGCAGGGAAAACATGAAGTGGGAGCAGGAAGGTGATATTAGTTCTGTTTATAGCAAATGCAAAATCATCACAGGAATGCTGTGTGCAACTCTTATACCCACACTTGAGAATGGACTCTGGTAAATCACAAAATAGTCAGAAAGTCTTGCAAAAGAATATGCTGAGGTCTAAAAGGCATGCCTTATGAAAAGCTAAGAATGAGCAAGCTACTTGTTTTATTAAAGAGACAAGCAAGGAAGATTATTGTAAAAGATGCTTTTGATTGTGATTGGCTTTTTAGTATAAGAGGAAAAGGCATAACATAGGACAGTATGGGATATTTTTCTCTTTAAAAGGTGATATGTAAGCTCTAACTGGAAATAAAGCCCTTAAAAAACCCAAACCTCCAAGTGAGTAACTACCCGTATTGTCAGAGAGATGCTGGATCTTCTACTCTGTATTGATATGTCTAAAGGTCTTTCCAGGGAGACTGCACTTTCAGGAGAAATTACAGGCCTGCTGCTGAGACTTACAGCTGAGGTGCTGCAACTTGCAGGAGCCCAACGATCTCTTCCAACCTCAAAATCTGTGATTAGGTGACTAACACAATTCTATTTTCTTTCTTTGATTTCTCTCAAATAATATTGATGTATACCTGCTGAAAGACTAGCTCTAATTCTTTTGAGTTTGAAAATAAGGCATAATATTGCATCAATTTTGGACAGATTTATCACCACTAAAATCAATAGACTTGTATTTTAAAATAATCCTGAGAATAGGGAGAATGTAAAATTGTTTCTGCACAGTACAGCCTGTTCCCACCAAGGAAACAGCCATTCAAAAATCATGCTGGAACTGGAAACAGTACTTAATTTTGTTTCTACAGAGATTAGTTCTGCTGAATACAGAAAAATCGTCATTCAGTTTGTCATTTTGTTTATATGTTCTTATATTTAAAATAATATCTAACTGTTGAGTGGTCCTGACTGCAAAAACACCAGACTGTTTTCAATAAATAATTCCACTTTAATGGCAAAGTAATAATTTAGACAGATACAGTGTGCACACCTGCAAAAAATATACGCAAGCTGGTTTACAAGCTAGAGGAACAATAAACCAATAGAAAATACATCATCCAGTTAAGTCCGATGACACCAAATACTTATTATTAGGGTTTTACAAAGACTACAAAAATTTTCAGATGATTTATTTCACTGTTTCTGTCTATTTACATGATATGTTACATCAAAAATGTACAAAATATAAAATGTGTACAGACAAATGCTTCACAAACAATTTCTGAATTGTAAACTAGGTGAACTCACTGAGATGTATTGCAGGAAGTTTTGTAGATGTAATATTGTGTGTTTGCGAGCTAAATATGGCAGGAAAAGATTTGCAGGTTTACTCAGAGCACAGGTACAAGAAAGAGAAGCTTTGTTTTAGTTCTTTGAGTCAGTCAAGGTGTATGAGCTAACATTTTGCATCAGAAGTGGATCCAGATTTGGGGGGCATGATGTTGGTCTGACTGAATCCTACATGCATAAATTCAGAGTTTTATTAGGGCAATAGCACCGTGTAGGAACCTCTAGATTTAGCGATGCAGCTGAGTGCCATTTGAAAACTGCATTGATTTCTTTGAGTTACAGCAAGTGACCACAGGGCAGCCACAAGGAGTTAATAGCACCAGATACACATCCTGAAGGTAACATCAATGGAGGTGTACAGTACATGTCTACACAATGCCAAAGCCCTTAGGTACCTTCTTGTTCTTGTGCACCTATTTTAACCTCATTCCTCTTGCGGTAAAAGAGCATTTCCAATTACTCTGAGCAGTCTGAATGCAATCTGATTGTAGCCTGCCATGACATATGAACTTACAACATTTTCAGACTTTCCCCCCCAAAATGTATTGGCTTCATATAGATATTGAAACGTGCTGACTGTAGCATTGATAGCTCCTGCATAGTCATAATAACTGTAAGTACAGGACAAACACACCAGGTACTAACAACTTTTAAGGTTTGCATTCTGTATTTGTTTGCAACATACAGGAAATCTCAGCAAGTGAAACATCTCTTAACACCAACAGAATAAAATACATTTTTTTTTGTTTATTTGTTTTTGATTTGTGCAAGGCTTTTTTCTTTTTTTTTTCGTTTTTTCTTTTTTTTCTTTTTTCTCAGTATTTACAATACCCACCCAGTAGACTGTGCAAAACCAACCCACTTTTACAGTATAAACTCTTCCTCTTCCACAGTGGACATCACTGCTGCAGTGTTCTTTTATGCTGATTCTTCATGTACAACAATAGCAATCAAAACAACATGCTGAAACTAGAAAAAGGAAAAAAAAAAAGAACCATATATTTGTGCTCATGCTGCATCAAGTGTATCCAGCTCTGCTGGATAAGTATTCAAAACATCTATCCTTCAAAAAATTCCATTCCATGGGACCAAATGGATTTGAGCTGATTTTGTCAGCACTTAAGTGGCAGTGGAAGTGGGTTTGGGTTCCTTGTGTATTTCTGAGGGTAGGCAGAGCAATCTATTCACAAGATAAAAATATTATATAGCAACTGTTCTTTCTCGTATCCATTACTTTAAAAAATCGTGATATACAGATATGAGGCTACTATGTTAACGGATGTTTTCTCATTAGTAAATGAAGAAAAAAACAGTGTAAATTACCAATGGTTTAGGAATTAAACCAAATTGTAAAACTGTTCTAGAAATCTGTTTTAAGGCAGTGAGACAGCACCATAAGAAATGTTCCTTCTTTCACTGACAAGGCTCAAACAAATGAAGCCCTAAAAAGCCTTTAATCAGTGTTGGTTAATAATTGGTATAAAACTGTTGTTAAGGAGTGGGCAGGTGGTTAAAAAAGACCCTTGTGGTAAAAACAACTTTATAAAATCTGTGACTTGTATACTAAAAACTTGATGGAGCGCATCACCGTGACCATGGCAGTTAGAATTAAATTGGCACTTATCCAGCATATCACAGTCATGTTTTCTGGTGATTGCACAATACTGTTTGTGCTTTCTGAGTTACTATCATCTTTGACTCGTTTTGGAATGGGCAGCAGTGTACAACACAAACACCACTGCCATCCTGTGACCAGCACCATGTGGCACAACAGAGGTTAGAAAGAGAATTAGAAGACTGCATTGTTCATGCAGTGTCTCAGAATAAACTAAAGGAAAAAGAAAACAAAACCAAAAATGTTTCACTGCAAACTTGTACAGGGAAACAGAGAAAGAGGAAAAGGGGAAAAAAATATTCCAGTTTGGCTAACACGTGTGCAATCTGCTTAGATGCCCCTGGTCTAGGGCACTTTCCAGTTGACAAATGGAGTCTCACTTTGCTCCATAGGTATTGAAATGCCTTGAAATTAAACTAATTCAAGCTTTCCACTTCAATTTTTCTTCCTGACTTTTCAGAGTTAGGTCTCCTGCCTACCTACAACACACCATTTTAACTCAGGGACTCTCGGCGTGCTGCTTTAATACTGGCAGTGGTCTAGTGGAAACAGATTTTACCATAATCCTCAACCAAGATTTTTCCCTTTCAGAGAGTTGATTCAAGGGATGAATCCAAAATGTCATCATGGTGGCTGGTGCTATCACTGTCACAGCTTTGTGCGCTCGAATAGTTGGCTGCCTCTTGAAGCCTCATTAGCATATTCATCTGAAAGAAGAAAGCAATGTTTACATAATCTCATCTCATTTAATACTGCAGTGACTGCGTTAAAATTTAATTAAGCTCCTTTGCTACATGAGGTGTGCTGGTATCTAGCTGGGGGACCATACAAAAGGATTTCAGAAAGGGCAGGGTGTTAGTGGCTCCTACTTCCACCCTTTTCATTGCCTTCTGTTTTTTAAATAGAAGTTTAAAGGTCCAAAGAGCCAGAAGGATACAATGGAACTACCTGGTATCTCCCTTTAATTCAAGGGTGAGCTGGGCTGCAGCTGCAACACTGGCAGGGGAAGGAAGCCATATCTCAGCTGGACACCTGGGCCCATATTTGGAGACAGTCAAGCTTCCAGATAATTTTTGGATGGTGTAGGCACACTACATTGGAAAAGCAACTGAAAACATAGTCACGGTAACATACTCCCTCTACAGGAGAAAGATGGGGAGGGAGTGAGAGAAGGGTGGACTGAGGCCAACTGCTTCATCAGTCCCATCTGCTGTCAAGGGGCTGACCTCAACAGGGGAGCAGCAACAGATCCTCTTACCCAGGAGAGGAGAGCCCCCACTAAACTTGGGTATTACCAGTACCTGAAATCCATCTAAAAATCATCAAATAACACCGTTAAGCCCCAGAAAACTACTTGGCTGCTTGACGGCTAACTGTGTAATGATCAGGATTTTATTTATAAAAGACTCACTTCTGCCAGCATGCACAGGACTGCAAGCAATTTTGACATTGCTTTAGTGTTTTTCAAGAAACAAATATGGTGTCATTACAAAAAGCAAGCAATGAAAAACCAAAGACCAAGAGGTATTCTTATCTGTTTATATTTTAAGCCCCTATTTTCAGTTTGCTCAGAAATCATTACATCTCTATGGTTTCTAGGCACTGAACAGTGGTTAATACTATAGGTAGGTCTTGCTGAAGGTTCAACAGGTATCCATGCTTGTGAACACAAAGTATGTGCCATGGGTGTTCAGTACAGCCTGCACATGTCCTGTTTCCACAAATGAAGTGTCTGTCTCCCCATGAGGTCCACTGGAGGCAGCGGCAAGCCCTCCAGTCACAAATTCCAAGCTTTTGATATTTGGTCAGATACAGATGCCAATCACAGTGTATAGGGAGCAAGGGTGATGGGACACTGAACTCGAGCTACCCAAGCATTTTCAAGTATTTTCACCTTAGTACAGAGTTTGCTGTGCTGGAATCCCATCCAATACACTCACTGGCCACCCAAATCACAGGGTCTAACTATCATCTAGAAACTTATGGGCTGGGAGATGGCTTCAAATTAGGTGATTTTCTACACTTCTTCAGGATGCAAGGTCTATGAAACAGTGAAGCTGAGGAGCCATTTTCTTAGCACTGATAAGTGTTAAAAAGCATTTTCCTCTGAGAAATTCTCTTTCCCGAAGACTGCCTGTATTCCAGAAACACAGTTCCCTAAAATGGTATTTTGATGTATGATAAAGGCAGTCCATAGAGAAAACACTATCCCCAAACAGCAGTTCAACATACAGATTTTAATAGTCTGTTATCAGAGGAGGCAATGGTAAACTCAAATGTCTGGGATTGTATTTAAATAAAACAATACATGGCATTGAGGGAAATCAACCTCTTATCATTTAATGCCACCATACTTGCATTCCTTTTACATTAAGACTGTTATACAGTCATGAGTTACTTTGAAATATTCTGAGGAATGGAAGGATGGCTGTCTAATTTCCATTTTCACTAAATTCTGTATTGTTGACAAGATACATAATGAGAATACCTAGGTCCTTTGTTTGTGGAATGTAGATGAAGGACTGCCCAATGCACAAAAATGCTTTTAGAATAAAACTGATTAGTCAGTTGCTGAAGAGTGGTACCCAAACATTATAATAATGAATAATATAATTACATATTAATTAATTAATTATTATAGCAAAGACATTTCTAGGCAGATGGGAAATGCAAACAATGAAGGGATTTTTCTTTAATTTTTCAACATTTTAATAAACCATATTACAATAAATTATAGTAGGATTCATTTTAAAAGCCTGTTTTGAAACAGGTGCATAGTAGATTATTACTGTACGGTAATAATTTCACTCATGATAGTAGAGTACATACTGAAAAGCCTTTTGTCAAAAGTTTGAATCTTACCAAGGGATCCCCCTCTGTATCAGTCTGTGGAACATGCTTAGAGGTTGTTCCTTCCTTTGCTGATGCATAACCTTCATAACCAACATCTTCGGGTCTTAACTGAAGTAGTGATGGCCACTCATGCTGTTGAGATGCAGAGCTCCATGGATAGGTATCAGCTACCCACTTGGAGGGATCCTCCCAGGGTGCCCTCTTACCGTACATCTATATTATGGGTATGAAACGGGTAAATATTGCACACTTTTCAATACCAGTTGTAATAGCAGAAGAAAAAGGCATCAAAAATATCTAAACCATTTTATAAAGGGGTTTCCTTTCATATGTGCTCAGCACTCAGATATATAAGACATTCAGAAGACCTCATCTCTGCTAATACTCCTTCAAAACACAAGAGTGGCTGTGAGTTGAAAAGCACTCCATAACTAGTGATACTTGCAGACAACAGTGGGAGCCACAAGTTCTTGATACAATGTGAAATGAGACCTTTACGTCATTTGCTTAAGGCACGTCAGTGAAATTAACTCAGACCTACCTAAAACATTCAGGATAATTGGATTTTGTTTGAAGTGAATTAGGAAGTGTCAGTACAGATTGTTCACTTCTCCTAGCAAAATAGGATGCAGAACTCCACAAGGGACAGACTTTTCCCTACTATAAAGCAGAAAAACGCTTATGAATCTGGAAGGAGGAAGTAAGAATGAGAATATTGTAATTTTAGGAGGTCTGGTAGCTTCCTCACTGAAATGCATCCCTCTCTACAATGCTGGTCATAAGCAACACAGTAACCAAGTGTCCCTTGGTTGCTGCTTTAAATATTTCCTTTAGCTGTGACAGTGACATGTTGGAATAGGGAGCTATTCACCAGGGCTTTCTGTAATTTCTCCTTCCTCATAAATTCTCAAGCAACCCAAGGAACAGCATATTGGCAGGGCATACACTCATGGGGGATTTAGATGGGCTGCACTCCTAAAGGGAGTAAAACATGGAAGGATTTTAGTGCTAAAGGCAGAGTGATGAGTTGTGCTTATCATTGCAACACCTGCTCCCAGGCACTTACTGAATACAGAGCTTTTGGTTAGGCAGCCAACTTCCCTATATTATGCACAGAGAAACTCAGAGTCCTTCTGCCCTACACTGAGGCTAGTCTGCTACAACAGGGATCTGCCTAAATGAGCCAAGAGGAAATGTTTCTTACGGAGGCAGCAGGCTAACTCCAGGCTATAGGCAGCACTTCCCTTCATCTGAGATTAACAGCGAATAAATATTTTCTGGAATCTGTAGCAAGGCTTGCAAATTCTATGCCTGACAAGTGAGTTTGCAAAGTACCAGTCTAGAAAGGCAGTTTCTACCTGTCCCTGGTTCCAGGAACACTTAATTATATAATGTAAAATATTTCTGTTTATTATTAATAATGTTATTCTAGGAAAACCATCCAAAGCAGCTAAAAATTGGTATAGTTCAAACAAACATATTTTCTTCTATATGCTGCCATCTTCTGCTCCAGAACTGAAGTTTTCATTTAAGCAACTACCCTCTATACTTTGGAAAATATGAGCATGAAGAACTTCACTGCATTTTTATAGCTGGTCTAAACAAGTGGTGTTAATCTCTCTGTGACCGTTCTATCAAATGTTTGGTGGTTTTCTGCACAAGGCATAAATACTCAGTAATTCCCAGAGAGATAAGCAGTTTTAGTAAAGCATTAGATATTCAACAGGCAAGATTCTAAACCTCCATCACATCAGTATGTCACTGTGTCAATACAAGGTGATAAAGAAAATGCAGCTGCTAACACAGTTCTTTGACTAGTCCATAACGATCCCCTCTGCACTGTGCAGTAATTTCTTTCAGTGTCATGTATGGAAAAAAATGCCTTTCCACAAAGCATCTTTTTAGAGGACATAGAATTGCAGACCATAAACAAAAAAAAGGAAAGGGAGAAATCCAAATAGAGATTGGGAAAAAATTTAGAAAGATAAAAGAAAGGATTAATGTCAAGATTTAAGTTGGCTCCTAAGATGTGGAATTATCTGAAATCCTAACCTATCCTCTGGGATAACCTAGAGGGTTATCCTCTCAGGGGAGACTGCACTGCAACCTTCCAGTACTTGAAGGGGCTTATAAAAAAAAAGCAACTTTCTTTTTTTTTTTTTCATGGGAAGATAGCAATAGGACAAGGTCAAACAGTTTTAAACTAAGGGAGGAGAGACTTAGATTAGGTGTTAGAAAGAAATTATTTTCTCAGAGGCTGGTGAGGCACTGGAACAAGTTGCCCCAAGAAGTTGTGGATGTCCTGTTCCTGGGTGTGTTCAGGGACGGGGCTCTGAGCAACCTGATCAAGTGACCACCGCAGTGGGGCTGGAACTAGAACATCTTTAAGGTCCCTTCCAACTCAAGCCTTTATATGATTCTATGAAAATATCCTTGTTCACAAGGTTTTCTCCACAAGCCTATGTACATGTGTATGTAGGTGGGAGAGGACTACATAGAAGAAAGCTATTTTCTTGCAGCAGTGTAAGGCTTCTTAACCATTCCATGCACAGCTAGGGTGAGGCTGCCTTGACTTAGGGAGACAAAGTGAGCTGTTTTAGCATTGCTGTGAACTCTTTAAACAGGAGAAATCCCCACCTTTCTCTAGTCACAGAGAAGAAACCTACTTCATAAAATAGAAGATATGCTAGTGCTAGAGCAGACAAAGCAAATCATACATCAGAGCAAGAGGAGGTTAAAAGGAATTTGAGGCTGATTTATATAAAACCTCCAAAGATTTTCTTCTTGCAAATGCAACAGCATTCATACCAGGATGCATTGGTTAAAAGTACCTTGGAGAAAGCCTATAGAAATAATTAAAAAAAATTTCTAGAAAACAAATTAAGTACCTGAAGTCCTTCTCTCACAGCTTCCAGAAGATATGGCACCAGGGAATAGTTCCAGAGGTCTGTGAACCACACTCTGGAGCCATCAACATCCATAGGGCAAGGGAGGAAGAGACGAGGACCTAAGAAGTGAAGTTGTGTATTAAAAAAGGTAGAACTGGGGAATACACTTAAAATATGAAAATGGAATTGGAACAAACTCAAGAAAAGAAAATACTAATACAGGACTACAGGAAAGAAGCTATCAGTCTCCTGTTATTCAAAATGAACTAGTGACCCTTTATCCAATTTTAGGGCCAGATGAATACTTAAAAGTTTTATGGCAAAGCTATACAAAAGGTTGTCTTCTTTACTAACATAGTTATTCTATTAAAAGACACCAGGTCCAAGGGGTTTCATTGCTGTAATTTTACTGCAGTGTGAAAGCAGGAGAAAAAAAAAATTAAGCTTAGGATAGTTTCTATTGAGCTAATTTTTTAAAAATTTAGCTTTTAAAATTGTGATAGTTTACATGAAAGTCTTTAGCAATGAAGGAAGAAATAACAGGAAATAGTCTCTCTTTTTTTTTTTTTTTCTCCTAAATTTCCTTTTTAATTTCAATCTTGATGGCAACTAGATGAATTCCCCCATCTATCTTGTACTTCCCATTGAGAGGTGACAACTTTTGAAAAACCAGTATATCCTTCACAAATCCCTAAAATGCTCAGTCTGCACCCTTATTTCAAACCATTCCACCAATGGACTCACCAATGGTTACATCTGAAGAGCTGTGTGTTTCTAGGAAGCTGTTGAGATGATGCCATGTTTTGGGGATCCAGTCAATGATTTTCATGAGCTCATTATTGCGTATGTTCTTTTCTATTTCAGTTTCAATCAGTTTCCTTCTCAGATGTCTGCCTAAGAAACCTTTAACAGGCTCTGTGTGATTAGCACACAGCACCCACCTGGGTAGAAGAGATATATGTCAAGCAGCAATAAATAGCAAATACATTATTTCCTCTTAAACATATAGATGAAAGTATTGTCATAAGCTTCTGTGTCATATTAGTCAGCAAGTATAAAACTGCTCCAATAAACCTCATTATTGCTCACTACTCCAACACAGCCACTTCAGGTTCCATCAGGAATTCAAGATGCTGCTGAAGACAAATGAAATGCAGGAATGCAATCATCGTCAGCAACTTCCTAGAGGTGCCAGACAGTATCTTATTTCTTTCACCATTCCCCAACACCATTCAGAGACCCATCAATAGAGGAGAGACACTGAAACTAAAATACTTTGCTGTGATGAGACACAAGATCAATATTTATCAAAGAACTGGGCTTAGAAGCAGGGAGCTGTGCAAACATGGCCACAGTAAATACAGAGTGAATGTACCTGAAATTGTGATGCAGCTCAAGATTTGGTGAAGAAGAAACTCCCTGGTTCATGGTTCCAATAATATAGGGACTGAAAAGAGAAAAGCAGTAGGACTGTTTTTGAGGGAGAATCCACTCAAATATTTGGAGAATATTCATTCTTATCTGCACTAGGCCAATTTCAAAAGAGTCTCTGGATGTATTGTAGACTTAAATTTAAAATATTTGAGGTGCCCTTTTAAAACTGTTTATTCTTGTGTGGTTTTCCTCTCCACACATTTTTAGTTTACTAGGACTCATCCACAATAAAGAGATAAATGAAGAAAACCTGTCTTAATGTAGTTCATAATTTTGCAGTAGGCTTGGCCTTTAAATTTCAGAATCCAGTGGATCTCATGAGTAAGACATTGCATGCCATGATTTTATGAAGGGAAGTCACTATGATGGCACTTGTACAGCAGAAATAGCCAAAGTTGTAGGCCAGTAAACATTACAGAAAACATTCCTTTTTGTCTTGCTTGAGAATAAAGGAGTCAGCAAACTGCATTCTTCTGCATTGCTATAGGAAGTGGGAAGGGCAAGTCCACTGGATTTACAGCTCCTTCTGCATGGCATGGTTCATCCCAAATTCCACTATTACAAAGTGTAATTATTCTTATTTTACCTTAAGCTGTCCTTATGGTACAAATGAGCTTGAGCAATTTGACAGGGTGCAAAGGATAATCAAGTGTTTAAGTACATTCTTAAATTTTGTGCTACATTGATGTCTCACCGAGAAGCACGGGAGTCAGGTGAATGAAGTGAAGAAGACAACTAAGTACTTCGCTGAAGAGGGTTAAAATTATTGAAGGACATAAGGGCCTTGCAGACAGCCTATGGGAGTCTTAAGTTTCCAATGGGACATATTATTTTGCATAATAACAAACAGCTTTTACTATTTTAATCGTAAGAAGTGTGTGAAAGGAGAGAGCAGAGCTACTACCTACCATTTATTATATTTACAGTTGAGGAAACCATTGAAGATGTCACTTAGTGAACTGATGTGATGGAGGTTATCAAGAATTATGACGACAGGGAGGTCAGCACCATTGTTGTCAGCACTGCATTGCTCAGCTAGGTTTGCTAGGTATTGTCGCAGATCCTTCATCAGAATTAAGAAAAAAGCCCCACCACCAACCAAACAAACACAGAAACAAAACAAAACAAAACAAAATTAATCCAGTTAGACCACAGATGTAATTTCAGTGAAAAAAAATTTAGAAAGATCAAACGACTGCTAAAGAATTTCTCCTCTGTGGATCACTCAGATGAAACTGCACATGCAGGAGGACATGCTGCTTAGACAGGTCAACACCGAAGCCATGTGCTAGGAAAAAACAAAGGTACTAAACATAAGGCAAATGACTGAAGCATTCTGGGTTGGTGGATACATTCCTTAGAAATTTGCTGATAAAATATCTTATCTCCAGAGGAAAATATGTTGCAATAAATATGCCATTTCCAATGGGCTGAGATACTCACATTAGTTTTTGGACCTTCGTTCTTATGAATGCCACATTTATATACCAAAAACCCCCACCAAAGTATCACACAATCTAGGTATATTGAACTGCTCCTTTAGGTATCACTCCCACTGAAAATTTGTCTACCCTTTTGGGGAGGCTATATCACACCTCATAATCAAATTTGTTGCATAAATGCTTTTTCCTGTCAGCTGTCTGGCTGCTGTTTAGTACTGGAGTAAAAGACAGCTCTTTATAATCAAAATATTTAACATTTTTGTCAACACTTTCTTGCCCTTGAGGATCTGGGCTAGTCCAGTTTTACAGCTGTATCTCTAGAGGCATCTAATTTTGTCAGGGTTAGAAATGCTCAGTATTATGGACAAAGTTCCTATTCTTGTTTTACTTTCTAGATCAGGGATAGCAGAGTCTTTTCTTCTTTAATGGGAACATGCAATCTCCTTTTATTTCAAACAAAGAAATATTTTTCTTTGCCTTTTTATGAACAGGTGTCTCTGTGGAAACATTAGGGGTTTCCTCCATGGAATAGTACCATCTGTATTATTCAAATACACTTGGTATTTGACAATGTTTCTTTTTCTTTTTTTTTGTCCTACAATCTCAAAAGTTCTATATAAGTATGGATAGGAACAAAGGAAAAGGGGGTTAAAAAAACAAACCAAACCAAAAACAACAGCCAAACCACAAAAGACAGAGACGAAGCAGTTTGCCAGAAATCCAAAAGCTTGCTTTTTTGTGGGACAATTTTCATTACAGATGTATAAGGTATAACAATAAAACATACACATATCACCTGCCACAGTAAATGACATCACAAATCCTCTGTATGAAGACAGTAAAAAGCAGTTATTTTTACTGGAATGGTCCTCTTGCCCCTTTGGGATCTGCATATTCTTCCCTCTTATGTTAGCATTTATTATGCTCTGTGCAAATCAGAAAGCTCTTGGCAAACGCTTCCATTTTTCTTTTCCCTGGATACCAAGTTAGGAGTATACCCAATTCAGGACAGCAAGTGAATAGGATTATCTGTGGCTAACACAGTAGTCATGCTTGAAGCATGATATTCTGAGCTATGTAAATCTTTGTGCATGTGACATGATGCCTAGGGCAATTTCAGTATGGTCAGCTTTCTGATGGAAACCATTACATTTGTATTTACACATTGCTGATTAAGAAGCTGAACCCAAGACAGCAATTCAAAATCCCCATTTTGAAATCGTTGCTAACAAAGGCTGATGTTATCATCATAAAAAAGGCAAGTTACACTAGTATTACTATATATCCAACCTTCTGACAAAGGAATTATAGACACTCCAAAAATTTAATTTATATAGGAATTTAACTCCGCATCTATCCTTAAAGCAGGTTTCCTCATGAGAGGGAAATTTGAGACTTCCTTTACAGTGCATCAATGGTTTGTTTAGAACAGAAAGATCTGGTACTAGTACATGAGTGGGATTAGAGACTGGATTCTTGTAGGAAAAAATGGTAACTGAGCTGCAAAAGAGTACACCAATTATTAGAATCAACCCTGTACACTACAAATTGGGCAATAGATTATCTTTTTGACTGTAACTTACCTTGCTTGACTTGTGATCTACGTTAAAAGTTGCAATTGAATCCTCAGGTTTTTTTCTTCCAGATTTGGTTATAATATATTCAGCCAGCCTGTTAGCTAAATAGGTCTTTCCAGTGCCACTGGGTCCTGACAGAATAATTCTGCGATGCTCCATCAGTAAATTAAAGTACCGTTGGGTAATTGGTTTAGGAATTAATGTGTCAAACACAAAACTGTCCAAACTGTTTTCTTCCACTCCTGAGAACAAAAGAAAAGAAAAATGGCCTGTCTTCATTCTTGCTAAGCTAGGTGTTTGGCCTGGCACCTGATGGCATGAGCGCTATGATGAAAGCAAGGTAAGATACTTCTGCCTAAATCAAATCCCTATCAAGGATGAACTTCATTACTGTGGAAATACTGATACCTTTCCACAGCACTGAAAAATTAAGCAATAGTAGTGAGACAACATGAGTGGGAGAGATTAAATCAAAGTAAATGTGAAGAGAAGGCTCAGTGAGGCAAAGATATATGTTTCAGACACCGGAGGCAATCATGACAAAAAAAAGGTCAAAGTAACAGCCACAAGGATTACCAGTTGTCACATCAGTGTATGTAAAGTTCTCCTGAAGGCTCCCTCTCCCCTCCAATAGCAAATCCCTAGAGGTTTTGAAATGTATGGAATTTTTCCTGTGGAACTGGAAAAGGCATAAATATTTCTCATCACAATCTCTCTTTTTTTTTTTTTTGGGGGGGGGGGAGTTTTTTGTCACTATTTAGAAATCTATACTTTGTTGTGATTTGGCAGGCAGGTGGGGAAAGACAGAGATATTCTTAGATTTCCCTCAAAAGGCCACACTACATTACGTACTACACAAGGTCTTGAGAGTTTATGTGGAACTGGAGACAAAATACAGAAAGGTCACATATAAGAAAAAATAATAATGAGAGGATGGAGAACTGCAGTGAAGAATTCTACAGTATCTACAAAAACATTCTCAAAGTTTTACCTTTCAGGTTCACAGTGATGACGTTATTATCTCCAACCAGATATCCACAAGGCAGCAGTTCAGGCACTTCTAGGCTATGGGCTCTAATTACATCCCCTATACAATAGCTAGCAATGCAGTCAGAGCTTAAACCCAGGCTAGTAGTCGGATCCACTCGGAAAATATATTCCTGAAATTATATGAAAATATAAGACATAAAAATATTTTTTGAATGAAAGCAGTTTGGAAAACTGCCTGGAGCCATAAGAAAAGAACAGCAACATTAAGAAGGAAGTTTAACAGCGGTTTTAGCTACATATAAAAAAAAAAAATAAAACATAACAAAAACTTGGCAAGACAACCCAAAGAATACAGAAATTTCCTAGAGTGAAAAAGAAAATTACAGCAATACTTCAGCTAAATTTTCAGTGTCTTACCTTAAAGAGACGTCTGATTACACCATCTAAAACATCCCATTTTGTTTTTCCACTGACTCCAATTGATCCTATCAAGTATGAATGTGGTTTCTGATCCTGAAAAGAGAGATTTTTGGAAACTGGACTAAAAATGTTTTCTATTTAGTTTTCTATGAAGATTCATAATTTTCCCAATGAAGAAAAAGAATATTATTTAGAATGTGATATTATAACTTTGCTAATAATCTCCATGCCAGAAATACATATATATGGTATTATTTTGGTACACCTTTAATTGTATCTGTGTTTTTAAAGACATGAATATAAATACATGTTGCCCGGTATTTATAATATTTAGTAATACAGAACATGAAAACATGACAATGCAATTCCAAATTGATAACCTCAGCAGCATATTCATAATTACATGCTAAAGGATCCAAGGCATAGATCTAACTTATAATGACTTTAACACAGTGATTAGTGATAGGAAGTCCCAGAGCATCCTACTACTAATTAAACTGATATTGTCTAAGCCACCACAAAGGCAGAAGGAGGCCATAGGACATCAGTTTACAGAGAGTGCCCAACTGTACTGAGCATGGACAACAGAGAAGAGCTTTTATCTTTAGGATATTTCTCTTCAGTTCCTGGCTTAAAATACTGTAAAAAGTTGAGCTTCTATATTCCAGCATTTGCTTGAGCTCTAATTCTGCATGTAGACCTTTGGGTAATGCACTTACCTTGGCTCGACTATAGCCCTTGTTTATAGTGACTAAAATTTTCACACTGTGACCTTCTTTGTGGAGTGCTCCATCAGTGACTTCATCCAACAAAATATCTACATTAAATGAAGGGAAATGATCAGTTTGAAAAATCACATCAGTTACGTTCACATCCTCAGTTAAATATTTGTCCAAAGGATTTTTTGGTTGAAAAGAAAGGCTGCCATGACTCGGTTAAAAAGAAAGACTGCCATCACAACAACCTGTAATCATTTCAAGCTTCTTCCTAATTCACCATTTCTGTTGGAGATGAAAAAACAGATACAAGTTGTCAATTTTTGAAGGAATATTAGGAATGTTAATCATGTAGACATGAATAGGGAATCCATAAATAAATTAAAACTTACATTATAGTCTTGTCTTTGCTTTCCTCCTTGGAACTTTTTCAAAATTACCACAGGTTCACAAATTACTGTTTAAAAACTAAATTAAGTTTATGTCTTCGGGCACTCACTGTGCCCTTTAGAATGTTGTAAGGAGAGAAAACAAGAAATCCTTGCATTTATATGCTTGCTGTTAAATAAAATAACATTTAATTTCTTTTTCCAGATGATTTCTTTACCTTCTGTGCATATGGCATGGACAGAGTCTTTGTTTTACAGGCTTAGAAACAGTATCCATTAGAAAACCACTTTGGATGCCTCCAGAATATAGGACTCTGTATTCAATCATTCCTCTAAACAAAGGCTTCAGATTTTTTGAAGGTAAAGAGTGATTTTGATCTGTTCTGCACCTCTCTTTCTAACTTTTCACTAACTCCTAAAATGAGAAAGCAGAATTATATATTTTTATGTATTTTTTACTAGAGGATGAGCCTGCAGCTTTATTGTAAGTGGTAAAATTGCTTCCTTCCTCTAAAAGTTCTCTCAGGGATTTAGACATTTAAGCTAACTATCAAATTAGGAGGGATTATGGATTTGCATTTTCTTCAAAGGCCAGCACAGTAATCCACTAAGTCCTGCTCATTCTTATTGTGGTGACTGAAGAAAATCATCGGCTTCATGACATAGTCTGCACAAGGTCAGATTTCATCCAAATTAAATGAGGTGCAAGTAAGATTCAGTTGCTTGTTCAAAGGAAACCCAAAGACTTATGAATATGATTTTAATTAATGTATTAAAAAATAAGTTTTCATATAAAAAGTTTGGTAACTTTACAGACAGATCTAGAAAGCAGATTCTGCTGTCATGATTTTTTTTAAAATTGATCAAATAAAGAAGGTTTTTGTTTGTTTGTTTGTTTTGGGGTTTTGTGGGGTTTTTTTGTGTGTTTGTTTTGGTTTGGGTTTTGGTTGTTTTTTTTTTTCTTTTTTTCTTTTTTCCCTGTTGAGTTTAAATAAATTCTTGCTTGCTTTTTTCCAGGCAGACAGTTTTCTGTGCCTCCAACAGTGAATGTTTCATTTCACTCGTGTTTTGGCATATTTGACAACTTTTAGAGTTTTGAAAATGTCATAGTTTATCTGAGGGCAATTTACAGTATAACTGATGAAATTTTTCAATCTCTAAATGACCCTTATGTAGCCATTTAAATACATTCTTCTTTAAGTCTTTAGGAATGAGGTGCCACTCTTTATGGCTAGAGTAAAAAATCCACTTTCTAAGAACTCTCACTGACACAAGAGGCTGAGAAGATGCCCAAGGGGACTCTAATTGTACTAATTGTTTTAATTAGCCCCTGAGAGGTCTCCTCCTTAGGCACACGATGGTGACTCCAGTTCACTTGTCTGAGCTCTGGCATTCTGGACCAATCTTGTACTGGTCCTTGTTTGCTGTTCCTAGCCCAGTGATTGACTGAAGGACAGGTGTCTGTAACCACTGAGCCCCTTACCACTCACACCTGTCAGGAGGGTATCATCAAACCCTTAGGAAGTGATAATGAATAGCTTTGGTCATTTGCAGATGACCATGGTCATTTGCAGACACTGGTCTCCCAGAAAGTGCAATGGCATTTTTTAATATGAAGAGCCAAAGCCTCCAGTTCTCTCGGCTTAGTCCCCAGCATGATTAACCTCTCCATATCTAAAGGGCTTTTGTTCAATAGTACTCCACCTGTCACAGATATCCCACAAGATTTGGTAGAAAGCTGTAATCTTTCCAAGTTCTCTGGCATAGCAACAAAATGATAATCATGATGATCAAAAATTCTGGATTCATAAGCAAATGAAATCCTCCACTTCTCATTAGGTACCCTTATTTCTTTAATTTCTTATAAGCAAAAGTAATTACTTTGCATGCAAGAAAAACATTGAGAACAATAACACAGAAAATTATATAATGCTTATGGAATAAAGGAATCATTTAGATAGGAAAATACCCATAAGATCATCAAGTCCTGCCACTCACCCTGTTCTTGTTCTTCCTGTTCCTTCTCTGTTCCTTTTTTCCCTTTTCATCTTCCCCTTCCTCTTTTTAATTCCAACTATTATTTTATAAACACTTCCCCCTGATTTTCTTCATCTTTATTCTTCATGCTATCTTTCACTTTCCCTTGTTCCTCTCCCATTCCTCCTTACCCATTGTATTCTCATCCAGTTCCTCCTCTTCTTCAAACTCCTCCTCCTAATCTTCTCCCTACATATTTATTCCTGTATCTAGATAGAGCTAGTGCCAAGCAACAAAGTGTTAATGGCTGCTACTCATGAAACACATTCTACAATCACCATATTGAAAAAAATTCTGTTGTGGGTTATTTCTTTATTTTTTCTTTTTCAATGTGTGTAGATCTCTGAGAAGGAACCACAGCTAGATTTTTTTCTCCCTACTTTTTGCAACACCTCATTTTATGTTGGGGCCCAGTTCAGGCCCCTCCATGCTAAAAGCTAAACCTTGTAAAAAGCTGGAATGTAAATAAAAACCATATCAATTTTCATAAAGGAATCTGATATTAACCAGAAAAAATGTTTAAATATCCGTGTAATCAATGACTGGCAAGAAAATATGACTAACTGCCAATCCAAATTATAGTCAGTCAGTCTGGCATATTTCCAGCTGTACTCTTGCCTAGACTCTTTCTACAATTATTAGCCACATTTTTATTGCTTTCAGAGACTGCATTATACTTGGTGTCTATGCTAACGGGCGCTGCTTTGCTCCTGTTCTGCTCCTGGTTCTAATGTTTGAAACGGCACTTCTGTTTCTTGGCTACATTATGAAAACAAATGTAGAAGGCTTATTATCCATGGTATGGAAAATAATCAAATGTTAATCCTCAGGATGTGGGCCAAAGTTCTGCTTGCTTTCTCTCATTCACTGAAGACAATGAGAGTGCCTAATAAGCCAGGTGTGGTTTGGCTCCTGTGATAAATGGGTTTTTGGTCCTACATAGTCTAACTAGCTATATCAAATTAAAAAAATGTAAGGGATAAAGCTGAGACCATCTTCTGTCTCAGCTGCAAACACAAAGTGAAGTTAAAGGAGTTATTTGAATGATCAAAGATCTATAAACCAAAAGAAGAAAGTTTTACATACTCTGCTAATATTTATCCCATAGGGGCAAGAGAATAAATCTATACAATTGTCAAGTATACTTCAACAGATATTCCTTTTCAAATAAATTGTAAACTAGATGACCAAAATGTTGTAAACTAGGTAGGTAGAGAGTACAATGACCAGGAACTAAGCAAACATAATGAAGAGACTGTTACTAACATTCAGAGGCTTCTAAAAGCTACATTTGAAAGACATGACCACCAGCATTCCTCCTTATCTGATGCTGCCCTGAATGTTGTGAGCCATTTTAATTTTCAGGTATGCTTCCCATATATGGCCCATTCAGAGAGTGAAAATAATAAATTTGTACTAAATGCTGAGGCATGCGTACGCCCAAAGTAGGATTACCTGATGCAACAGATTCTGTTATGTTTAAATTGTTCAGAGAAAGTCCTAGTGACTGCCGTGATGAAGAAGACGATGTGCTGCTTGATGACTCTGATGATGGCCGGGCAGGCTTTCCAGTATTTCCAGTCTCTGCCTTTAAACGATCATTTTCAGCTTTCAATATCTCAATTTCATTCTATATAGAGAAGAAATCAAAATAAAAGAACAGCAGATTATTCTTTTGAAAAAGCACTGAGGGTAGTATTCTAGTGATGCTGTTCCACTGAAGTAGCTAAGTGGTTCACCACTTTCACAGCAGTACATAGCACTGAACATCAGAGGTATAACACAGTTGTTGAAAACTGGATTGCCTTCACTTCTTAAACGAAGGGAAGCCCTCTGATAACCTTGGTCTTGCTTTTGGCTCAACACAGTTACTAAAAAACATAAGCTTCAAGATTCTATGTTTTTTATACAGTTGACCATAATTTCAGTGTGGTGAGAATTTTCCCAGCTATCCCCACCTTTTTAAGCTCCTTTCTATTGTCAAACACCTTAGGTAAAAGTCAGCTAAGAAAGTTACTGGATATGCCGATATTTCTAAAGTCATAGAAAACTGCTACTGTCATTGAACATAAAATTTAAGCAGTAACTTCACAGAAAATTAAAGATGTACATTAGAATTTGATAGTTTAACAATTTCATAACCCTTTTTGCTATCAGATAAGACTTTTTCATCATTCAAGCATGGGATTGCTCACAAAACAGAGAGCAAACTCTCTTTAATGAAAACATACAGTGACAGATGAATCAGAGCAACTGGGAAATTTTTTAGCTAAATCTTCTGTGGTGCCAAGTGATTACTGAATGTACAATAATAAAATGAAAGCTTAGCCTGAGAACAGCCTGGTACCAGCTCAATCTAGCTTTCAGTCACTTCACAAAGCACAGTACAAAGCAACTGCTTATTTTTGCAGACGGTTTTGCACATCAAATTTAATTCCATATTCACTAACACCCTGAAAAAAATCCTTTTTTTTTTTTTTTAATGGAGGCTGCACAGCTACATTATACAAGATAAAACATAAGGGAGAGCATCACAAAAAAACCTGTAGCAGCTACAAAAACACTAGACATACACAAAGGTGAGGAGACAATGAAAGGGAAGGGACAAGCCAGCAAAATTGTGATGGAAAGTAACAGATGAGTGCACCATTGTAGCCTGGGGTTTAAATGAGGAGCTGTGGTGAAATAAGTCATGCAATCTCCAGCCATTCTGCAATTTACACCGATTAATTACACAGCTTTTAGCAGTCTTCCATTCGCATGAGCTTTTGCTTCTTACGGTGCTTTAAATATACAAGTATTCATATATCACTCCCACCAGTCCTAAGTTTTCCTCTTACCAATCCTTGTCAATTCTCAAAAATATCAAGAGTTTCTCAACTGTGAGGTGGCTGCCTGTCCTTTTGGGAAAACTTCAGACAAGGTGGTGATTACCAGCAAGAGCATCTCAACTAGTTGCCTCTGCCCAGATTTGATGAAGTTCAGACTTTGGAGGCCTGTGACTACAGCAGACCCCTCTCTCTGGGGAGTTCACCTTTTTTAGGCACTCATATCCTAGTATAAGACTGAAATCAGATGATAAGACTGTAATCAGATGATAACCATTACAATTAACTCTACTCTATTCGTTAGAGTTCCTTAAAACTTCTTAGTGGCTCAATATTAAGCGTTTTACTTATGTCTGAACAATTGAACCATATTTATGAAGCAGTTCTTGATAATTTTTCCCCCTAACTGAATTTCAGCCAAATATCCCACAGTAGTGTTGGCACCTAGTGCAGTGAGCACCTGGGAGGACGGAAGGCACCAAAGATGTTTAAAGGTGTGTCTGAGACTGTTATAGGCAAGACGTCTAGAAAAGACATCAAGCACACCAATTCTGTAGTTACGAAATCAGCTGCTGTGGACATCTATATTTAAGTGCCTAAAGGTGCACCTGAACTAAGTGCCCAGCACAGAACAATTCAGCTGGCAAGCCACTGGGCTGGATTCAGCTGTGTAAACATGGATTTCCAGTGACATGACAAACGCAGTCTTCCATGGGTAGAATGCTAAACCTACATGTCCTGTGAAGATGCAAATATTTGAGGCTGGTTCAAACAGTAGCAAGTACTTATGCTCAAACAACTCAGTTTCACCCTCTGTACCTATCCTAGCATGATTTTAGGATAGGTCTTTAGCCCCCACTACTAGAAGATTAAAACTGAATTGACAACAACTGGAGTTTAACACCTAGCTCACACCTAAACTTCTAAATGTAGCTGCGCTCATCTCAACACAATCCCCAACCCATGGCCTTGATTCTGTTCCCCAAATACAGATTGACAGTGCCTTCAGGGACTGTCATTTTATGTTCAATGACAGTAACAGTTTTCTATGACTTTAGAAATATCAGGATGACACAGGTATCTCACCTGTCATCCCAGAAGGGCCCAGTTTTACTAGAGGACCAATGTCATACTACACGGATACTCTAGGTATCCCACTTTTTGGGACCCAACATGATACTAGACATTGGTATCTAAGCAACAGAGTGGAGCCCCATAAAACTCTGTGCTCCACTGAAGGACACTGCCATTCTTTTTGCACCCTTTTAGCCTCATGAAAGGGAAAGTCTGATGTAAAATGTGTTCAGGAAGGATTTGGAGAAGTGTCACAAAATAATGTAGCAAAACTTTATGATGGTGAATACAGTTATTAGTTCAATTTTACATTCTTTGTTACAGGAAGCCACAGCTGGGTTAGGAATCAGAAATTATGAGGGAATATGAATGTACATCTCCACCCCTCCATAGCTCAAGAATTTAAAGCTCTGTAGAAATCACTTTTGATCTCTTTGTCTGTCACGTTGCTTACCCCAGTGATAGAGTTTAGATAACAAATATCCTTTGCACAGGGAGTATGTCTTCTTCCATATCTCTTAAACACATTTTAGCCATTAAAATAAATGCTAATATCTTTATTATAAGGTGAATATTTATCATACACATCCTTTGGAAGTACAGTCAATCCAGTAATTTACTTTGTATCAACATATCAACAGTTTTTTGGCACCTGAAACAAAGTACTGGGAAAGGAAATAAACCTGGCATACCTTTGGTGTGCACCTCTGTCATCATTTAAGCTACTGCACTGACCTGCATGCGGTTCATGGCTTCCCGAATCTGATCCAGATGGTGTGCAGAGCTGAGGGCTTCAAGACGAATGTCTGTGAGTTTTAGCTCCTTCTCCCTCAGCTCACTTTTTAGCTGAAGAATGATTTCAGCCTCTGCCTCTGTGCACTCACAGATCCTAAAGAGGAGTACAAAACAGGTGGGAGATTAAAGGAAGGTTTTCCCACCAAAGCAGTGTCATTACTAGATATGAAAGTACAGAAAAATGCTTGCTGCTGGCGAAACCTATGAGTGAGGAAAGAAACTTATCAAAGAAATATGAAAAGGCTCAAGCTGCAAATTACAAAAGGAAAAAATTGCTCTCCAGATGAAATGATCAGCTTGATTTATAGCTCTCTAGTTTATTTTACTGTGGTGAAAAAAATTTCTTAACTACTTTTCAGGAATCTTTATTTGAGTATGCATCACCCACAGGTTTTAATTTGATTTTATATTTGCATAATTTCTTTGGTGCAAAGTTTATGATTCCACATTGTAATAATAGTCAGAACTGAAGTATGCAGATTAAACTATACTACTGGCATATTTGTTAGGCATAAATAGTTTTTTCTGTTTAGAACCATACACAAAGGGTATGCCTTCATGGTCTAGAATTTTTTACGTGTATTGGTTTTAAGGGAAGAAACCATTATCTTGTGAGAAAAGATTGAAACATGACCAGTCCAGGGACCCATGCCTGTCCAGCTTTCATGTCAGACTGCTTTGCCTCTTTTTATCATCAGCAAAACCACCTGTAGAAAATAAAACACTAAATTTTGGCTATATTGTTACACTAAGCAGTATTTCCAGTCAACTCAATAAATGTTATTTGTTCTTTATTACTGTCACTATAAAAGTTAATATTTGCAAAACAATCTCAATA
The DNA here is from genome assembly GCA_035221455.1 of Xenops minutus. Lineage (NCBI taxonomy): Eukaryota > Metazoa > Chordata > Aves > Passeriformes > Furnariidae > Xenops > Xenops minutus. Next base: position 38,213,363 of record JAWWEE010000040.1, on the reverse strand, counting down.
TGGAAAATATTTTATAAAAATAAGCATTATTATTGTGATTATTACTGCTAATATACAAAACAAGAAACAAAGTTCAAAATTTCATTTCCAGAATGCATGCAAAAGCATTTTGGGAAAGAAGATGCAGCACTCTTCAGGTCAGCATTTGGGTATACAACTCCATGCCCCACACTCAATTTTACCGGGATCTATGCTTGTAGACCACGAGACCATTTTGCCTTTTCTTTGATGACCAGACTAGAGATGACCTGCACACACATGTATTAGACAGATGTAATTGGAAGAAAGTAAAGGTAATGGTTTAGAACATGAGACTCAGGTCAAAAAATAGGTAAAGAAATTGTGGTCAAAAATATATATAGGGAAATTGTAAGCAAAGGGAAGATGAAGAAGTTCATGGCAAATAAAAAGATATGTCAAATAGAAGAAGAATAATCATAAATACCATTCACAACATGCACAAATATTTTAAATGTGAGTAAAAATGAACAAAGACATATACTAGTATTTTTGTCCCAAATATTATGATACAGTTCTCATTTTAATGTGTCATTACCTACCTATGCTAATCAAATAAGAAATAAAATTTTATTTTCATGAATGTATTATCTCACACAACAGGTTGGACAACATTTTCTTTTGACGCTTTTTTTGTTTTTTTTTTTTTTTTTTTTTTTTTTTTTTAATACACCTTGAGAAGGTATGGACAAAAAGGCCTTGGCAAAAAGAATACAAAAACAAAGCAGAGAGAAGGGCTACGGTTCTGGAATAAGTAGGAAAAAGCTGTTTCATTTCTTAAGGTAAGCAGAATGGAAGCAGAAAGTAAGAAAGGAATCTTTTTTTGCAGATCCCAGGGCTTTCCAACGTTCGCCTCCTATAATAGTAAAATTACGTAAGAACATGAGACCTCATCAGAAGGAAGAAAAACAAACAAAAAAATAAGTTAGCATTCCTGAACAGTCACAGAAATAAGCTCAGAAGTCTGATCAGACTCCAGACAAAGGCTCAAAGTATTTAGAAAGGCTTCTACTTTTTCCTTCTTATTACAATCTCAGAAATTTTAAATCAATAGGTTCCTTTAGGTAGAAGAAATATGTAAGTCATGATCCTTGAACAGAGGCTTCAGACAATTATGAAAAGTCTCAATGGAGACAGGAATTTAAATTACACAGTGGAAAACCAGTCTTCCAAATCAAGTGATATTATCAGTCTAACAGACAAAGAAATTAATCTAACTAAATGCATTTATGCAACTTCTCTGTTATCCTGTGTGGGAAGGTCATAATAATAAAAAACCATAAGAATGTGATCAGAAAGATCACTGTTTAAAATTATTATAGAGGAAGATGCAGAAGGCTGTGAACTGGACAAAATTTAGGAATTTAAGGCTCAGAGACAAAACAGCCGTGGAAGGAGCTTGGGTTGAAAGATGTGTGGTTTTGCCCTTGATAAATTCTGGGAACAGTAGCACATCTAGAGAGCAAGTCAAAGAGACAGAGAAAAAATCAGGGTTGGCAGAAAGAAGACAGGACATGATTATGAGAGCAGATCTGTGAATCATTACTATTTTTGCAGAAAAAAAGTGTTTTGTTTAAGTTCAGGCATTTTCTAGTACCGCTTTTACTTTTCATTCTTATGGTGAATTGTAAATTGATGGTAAGTTAAACAGAGCACTCCCACAAAAGTAGAAATCCTCCTCCCATAACACATATATGCCTGAAACCATAAAAATATGAACTTCCTATAAAATAATCCAGCAAAACTACAGAGATCTAGAGGAGTTATTTCTTTCTAGTCTGCACACAATATGAGAAAAGGGGTTTATTTTGTGGGGATATTTGCTGTCAAACTCCTAAACCTAGTATATAAAAATCATTAGAGTCTATAAAAACTTAATCCTAAAGGCACATAACCTAACACAGAGTAAATCTATTACAAGGCTCAGTAATCAGTCACAGGACTAGAATTCCCTGAGTTACTTAAAGAGTAATTGTGACCTGATTATTCTCAATCAGGACAAGGAAGGTAAGGCTGGCATCAGTAGCAAGCATTTTTTGGTTCAAAGAGGTTAATTCCCCAAATTAGAAGGAGTTATGAGTTTAGCAGAATGAAAAAAAAAAGGCAGAATAATACAAAGGAGAGCTGATAACTCTGTAAAAAAAATATATCAGATATTTGAAAAATAATGAAGAAATGGGACAGCTGTGAACTGATGACTTGTTTTCAGACCTGAAACATTAAGGGTGGTAATTTGAATAAAATATAAAAGTATAATCCCACAAAAAATCCAAGTTGACAAAAGAGGAAATAGATTAAAAATTCTATACATTATTAGCTATAAGGTAAATGAAGTAATAGCAGGAGGGATGAGAACATTGCAAAAATTCATAGCTACCTGGAAAAAAAAAAGGACATTTTTAGTATGCCATGAAAAAAAGAAACTGTAGTATTTGGTCTTTACTGAAGTGGGTATGATAGAGTTGGTTATGGGAGAGCACAACGTAAGCTTTTGGATATGCACCTGAAAAGAAGTTTGCACAGCTAGGTAGTTTGGGGTAAAGTCCAGGATAGGAGGAGAGAATAACGTAGTAAAGAACTGCTGGAGAAATAGCGTGTAAATGGTGTGAAGCTGCTAAGAAATCTGGCAAATGGATGGATCTCAACATTAAAAGTTCACAGCTATTGACAGTGATTTCTGAACTGCAAATGGTCACACCGGAGGGGACGTGTTTCACAGCCCATTCCCTTTGGGAAGAAGAGTTTTCCAAGAGAGACACTTACGCAGATGCTGACTGGGATGGTTTCATTGATGTTGCCCCACACTCTCCTGAGCTATGGGGCAATTTAGGTGAGGAAGGAAGAGAGGAGTCTGTCAGTTCTTCTATGTCTGAATGTGAGGAAGGAGGTTTGGTGGACTTTTTCTTTCCAAAGGCCTGTTTGAAAGAGCTTCTTAGCTGGAAAACAAACACAGAGCAAGATTATTTCACTCATCACAGCACTTTGCGTGCCGCTCATGTTTTGAAAAGTTAGTTTGCAGATGCCATCCTAGCCGCTTCCTGAGGTCAGTATGCAGAAGCAAGACATGAACATATGCAACACAGTATCTGTAAAAACATGATACAGGGCTTTGTTTTGAATTTATTAATCCAGCAGAATGCAAAAGTAATTCTATGGAAAAAGTGCAGGACCAAGTGGTATGGCTATGGAAGAGGGGTGCTCATTTAAAGCCATTAAGCCCCAGTGGAATCCCATTCCCATGGCATTCCCTTCAAGGGGTGGCTTTAAATAACCACTTTGCATCTAAGTAGAGGTAGCACCTCCTGTTACTAAATGCAGAAATCAAAAGACAAGTCCAATTTACTGGGTTTGCCAATTTACCTTCCCCATTAAAACTCTGAAGAGTCAAACTATGCAAATGCTATGGTTTGGATTGCAACCGAGAGGATTTAAGGTGGGACATGAGGTTTGCTTTGTTGTACTGCCGAGAAGAATGTTAGCTGAAGGGTGTATACTGTTTGTTGCAGTTTCCTTTAGAGTGGTAAGATCTCTGAACATACAAGCATTGCATTTTCCCTCTAGCAGCTCTTACCCAGTATTGAAAAGGGACAGAATAGCCAAAGAGCCATTTATTTCAGGAGCCAAGATGACAACAGTTGTGTCTGCATTGAATTTTAAGTAGCCCATTCATTGATACCTTTGTCTAAATACAAAAGTTCCCCTCTTAGGAAATACGTGGGGTTTCGGGTTTTTTTTAATTATTTTTATTTTCAGAAGGTTGTTTTTATCAAAATTGCATAGAACTCCATGACCAACTGGTTTCTCTATAAGAAATGAGGTATTCAAACATGTTATTCTTGCGGTAGATTGGAGAGTGGGGAGTGCGACCAATCATAATGAGAAACAAGTCCTTTCCAGTTCATGATATCTAATAAGAAAGAAATGGTTTTTGGCTACACTCCCCCTTTCTATAGCCTAAACTTTGAGATTAAAACAAATAGAGGCAAACTGAGAAGACATACAGGATAATCTGTTTTAAGAAGGTATAAAAGCCTACTGCCAAAATAAACAGCAATCATGCCAAGATAGGGTTTTTTTATAGATGCATGCCAACTTTTTCATGGTTTATATTCACCTCACTTCCTTTAGAGTTCACCTTGCAGAAACATGAAAGAGTGTCGAATTACAAATCAAGGAAATGAAGGCTCATCAGTATTTTAAAACAAATATTTATGCAGGTAATATTTTTAAAACAACAAAAATATATTTTCTGATTGTTTACTGGAAGCGTTTGACTTTTTAGCACTATGTGGTATTTGTATGTTCCAGAGGAGAAGCATATTAATTTCTTTAAACACTAAGACTTTTAAATGAGAATTCTTACAGATGTCAACTCCCTCCATTGCTGGGAGTCAAGAATTTTGATCAAACTCCAACTGAAGAAAAATCAAACAGCATTTCAGTGTGGCCCAGAGATGGTTTTGGTCAGAACAGCTATTTTAAGGTTGGTGTTTTTGTTTGTTTGTTTGGGGTTGTTTGGTTGGTTGGTTGGTTGGTTGGTTTTGGTAGTTGCTGTGTTGTTGTTGATTGTGGTTTTGTTTGTTTTGTTTTTAATTACCCTGACTCATGCAAATAAATCAGTGCTGATATTCAACAATTGTTAGTTTGTTTGTAGCAAGCATATGTAGAGCCCCTGCAAATCTTTGTTCGTGAAGCCTAGCCATGAGTGAGTGAGTTTGCTGGTAGTGTCACAGTATGGCTACACATGAATTGCTTTATATCCATCTGACCTCATAGGAATACTGTAGATGAAATGTACTGTCATGTTGTTCAGACACTAGGAAATGACATAATAGCTAAAAGATAGGTTTAAGCTGGCTGTGTACTTACCCAGTTTTTCTTTTTCTTTTTCTTGGAATCAGCATCATTACCACTGCCAATGCTTGAATGACTTGTAGCACTGTTGATACTGGAAACACTTTCTGAAGAATGTTGACGCCTTATACGTAAATCTAAAGAAATTAAATTACTGTGAAATCCATCTGTTTCTGTTTCAATATAATAATAATTTTTATATTTATGCAGCATCTTCCTCTTCAAAGGGAGTCTAAATGAACATAAATGGCACTGATGCTTGTAGTGGATCAGATTCAAGCTATTGCAGGCTGTGAGAAACCACACAGGCATCAATGGGGATGCATACAATTAGTCTAACACTTGGGAGATTCTCCAAACTGGGGAGTTATTGCCCTGCAGGCAATGACCCTGCATGGCAATCTATTCATGTGTAACCTTATACCTGAGCAGTGTCTCTTACAGATGGATTACTTGACTTATTATTGTCACATGTACTACCATTCTGAGGAGTATAGGCACTACTTGATTTGTAGCAGCCCCAGTCAGTGTTCAGATGCTAGATGCTACCTTCTAATATGCCATGATGGAAATAAGGAGGAGGGAGTTTATTAAAAATGAATGATACAAAATAATCAAGAAGTGGAGAATATTAGAAATGATTGGTGAGGCTTTTGAGTTTCAATTTCTTAAAAGACTTTGATAACTATATCTTAATCCCTGGAAAATATTCTTGCAGAACTTGTCCACTAATATCAAGGGAAATTACTTTTTAGATTATTTTCTACTTCTTAGAATTTACCTTTGCTACACTCAAGTCATGCAGTGAAATGACTTTAAGGTAAACGTCTAAATAATGACCTCTCTAAAGAAAGATCAATGACACTTTCAAAAATGAACATGGTGATTTTTTTTTTTCTTGAAGTAATTCCTTTGCTGTTGCTTATCAACAGGCCCTTTTGAAGTACATTTTTATTTTGAGATAGCTGCCTAACGGCAATGACAAATTAATTCAACATCTGGAATTAAAAATTCTTGCTTTCCTGCACTGAATTAACACTTTATAAAGGAGCTGGTCTGTTGTAAGTCCATCTCTTACCAATGAGAACACCAATATACAAACCCACAACTTTGATTGCATTTCCAATCTGTAACCCTGTTACACCATAAGATTTCACTAGTGTCTTGTGTGTAGTTCAGTACACAACTGCAGTGACATGGTTAACTCTTGACACCAGGCAATCAATTCCTGGCCCCCCAGTTCTAAGAACATAAAAGCTCCAGGAACTCTGGCAGAAAGAAGGCTTGTGCAAGGTTTCCAGCTCTGAAAATACCACAAGTATGCCTACCATTCACTGCAGAATGTGCTTGCCTTTGCAACAGAGTCCCCAAACAACAGAAAAGTAGTGACTTGGGGGTTTTTTTTCTCAGAGAGAAACTCTGCATTTATTTTAACAGCGACAAAACGATACCTTTGTGGGTATGATCAGGACCATTCAAGGCTCCTTGAATAGCGGCTTGTGCAGCAGAATTCTGGGCTTTCAACATTTCAATGGTTTCCCTTAGCTCTATAAGCTCAGATTCCTGTGGGAAGAGCAAAGAGAGCTCAAAATATATCGTGAAAAGACAATGTTTGTCTAAGCTAAAAGAAAAAATTACAAGAGTGGTCAAACTAAAGTTCATAGGACTGCTTGAGTGAATGAATATAAGGGTAACAACAAAGTAGAATGCATACTTTTTCTCCAAAGATATCAAAGTCAAGTAACATGTTCTTTTTCATTTGTTCTATATAAAGCAAACATGCCACTTTTAAGAAGGAAACTTTTTTAGTAAAGACTAATCCAAAAAGGGTCTCAATTGAATATTTAATATAAAATTAAGAGAAACACAACAATTTTATTACAAAAGACAATAAAACCATTTGAATAACATCCTTTAGTATATAAAGCTGCTGTTTAATGGATGAATTTCAACCTGAATTAATGTACTTTTCAAAAGATTTAACTTTTTTAATACTAATTCAATATAAAAACCCCTGTTTAATAGCAACTGTCCTGCAAGTTGAAGTAAAATTACTCCACTTGAATGCAGGAAATTCTGTATTAGAATGCACAGCTGATTTTTATTAAAAAACCTTCAATTGTTGTTTTTATTATTCCTTGTCTGTCCAGCCCATACTGACATAATGAGGGTTAAAGGAATTTAAAGTCAACAACAGAGAAAAGGAGTGAAGTAAAAGAACATGTTCTGAATCTTCTGGGAAAGAAACTTGGAGATGATCTCTTGGTGTCATTGCTTAACCTCTACTGAAAAGAAAACTCTCTGAGGGAAATTATATTTTGTAAAACAGTCAAAATTTTTGGTTTTAAGAAAATTCCATTGCATTTTGCTGGCGTTGTTTATTTGAGTTTTGTTTGGGTTTTTAATTATTTTATTTATTTTTTCTATTTTATTTTTCCTAAGATGAAAGAAAAGCAAGCAATACAAATATTTTCTATCCAGTTTACAATGGGTCTCACCACATTTCATCTGTTGGTGCCCAACCAGACTGTGAAATGTTATTTTTGTAGACACTTACACTGAGTCCAGTAGCAACGAACAGCTCACTGATAAACAGTTTCTTTCACAGTTTGGCTCAATGAAGCCTTTCTGTTTATAGGATACTGTTCAAAATGAATAAGGGTAGAAAGCTGCATAGGTTCAATCCCGGAAGGTGCTAAGCAGCCTTTTAATCCTGAGCTTGTTATAAGGCTCACATTAAATTTACTCCCTATCAGGTTTAGATTTTTCCCCCATTGGACAAAACAGCACAGCTAAACCCAGAACTGTTTACTCATGAATAGGATACTTAACCTGCATTAACTCTCTGAATGGAGTTATTTTTCTCTACTTAAAGTTCTTCCCTTCCTGTAATTCTGTCATTCTGATGATGCTGGCAGGCTGGAATGAAGCACTCCAGCAGCTTATGATCCGTCTTTGTTACAGGATCTTTCAGTATGGAATAAACCTAGAGTCGCATATGTTTTAATTAAAACCTGGAAGCAAAAGATTTTATCTTTAAACTATTCTGTGACATTGCCTGTGTAAACCTGGTGCTGCACAGCTTAATTCTCCTGGACTTTACTGAATATTTGACAACACTATCACAACTATTAAGAAAGATCTGTTTGTTATTGTCACAGATGTCCCTGTTTCATTTCAATGTTTTTTAAACAGAACTCAAATACAGTCTGCTGACTGTTTTCTACATTAGAGCATCTGCTTTGGAAAACCTACCTTTTGTTCAGCTGTCATTGTTAGACTTTGCAATCGCCCCGTCATATTACCCAAGCTTTTTTCAAAAGCTGCTACTAGATGAGCCTGTGAAAGAAAGAGAAGACAACATTTGTCATGACAGTAGGACAATTTTCACAGATCTATTTGATTTCTTAAAATATAGTTTTCCTTCAAGCACATCATCTCCAGCTCTTTAATAATAGTTTTAAACTCAGACTAAGCTAACTTGGATAGATGAATCAGCCAAGTGAGCCCAGAGTTCCTCAGGCTTCTTTAGCCCCCAATGAGATTAACTCAGGTATCCCTGCCTTGAAATGAATTATGGATTTCATGCTCTGCTTTGAATTTACTAATATACTGGCCAAAAGGCATCTGCTCCCAAATCGAAGTCCAGGAGCAATTATTTTCAATTACTAGACACTTCAAAATGGAAATTCAAGTACTTTATCTTGAAAGGTAAATTTTACCTTCACAAAACACTTCAGAGAAATTCTGAGACTCAAACAAAAAATATCACTGTTAGTTTTAAAAAAAGTCATTGCTTAGTCTTTTAAACTTATATTGATTATAATCTGTGTGTATTATGTATATAAAAGTAATGAAAAACATAAAATATAACAACTCTAATGTAGGTAAATGTATATATAAAAGATAATCTTGAAAACTGGAAGTCCTTCTTTTCAGTAAGAAAAGAAATAAAGCTGAAACAGATCAACAGATTTTAAAAAAATAAAGCTTTTTTCTCTTTTTTTTTTTTTTTTTTTTTAACAACCAGCACCCTATTCTCTATGCAAGCAAAGTATATACAAAGAATACATCCCCTCTTCATTGGTTCTAATTGACATCAAGGTTTGTAGGCAAAGATGGGCAAGTGGCCATAAAGAAACCAACAAACTAAGACAGCTTGTACAGCCAAGGGAAAGTAAAGATTCAATTTTCCATAAAATTCCATCCATTCTTCTCACTATATTAAATATTAAAAGCAGAAAGAAATACTTATTTTCTCTTTGCCATCTCAAAAGTGGTAACAGGCAATGTTTTCAAACATTGGCACCTGGAAGTATAAGTCCAACCAAAGAAAATTATATTTACAAATGGATGAACTGAGCTTCCTCACTGAGAAAATTTATTTTTTTATTATAGCAGTGCAGGTGCACACAGTGCCTAGCAAATTTTTCAGTTGCAGATTTGCATGCTTTTACAAACATAGTTTAAATTGTTTGAGTGTACGTGGTTGTACTGAATCCAAAGTATAATCAGGAAAAGACACGGTCCAAATATGATTCTGTTCTGCATTTTAGGACAAGGAAAAGAGCTTTTTGCCACCTTGCTCTGTATACTATGCCTCAAATAGAAAAAAGATTATTATATATATAATAGCAGCCTACTTCTTCACCTCCACTTCAGAGCTATTAAACAGGTAAGTGGCTTTCCTGTTTTGTAAATAATTTTAGACTGCTAAAAAATTTAAGTCTCTTGGAAGCTCCTTATTTTATTCTTATTAAATTTACTAAAAGTTTCCTCCTTGTAAACTATGTTATTTTTAAATTCTGCGTTTAGTTACTTATGGGTATAGTGGTTAATCCACTTGCTTCCTGCATCTGCAGGAATGCCTTAGGGATAATTCTTTTGGTTAAGGGCTAACTTTTGATAAACATGAGACTAGATTCATATGCAATTTCATAAGAATTAATTCGCAATTGCGTATATTCCTATGCTAAGATTTATAAGTTATGTTAAATTCTTGAAGTTACAATTTTAAATAAAATGAACCTGAAATGTGTGTCAAATGCACCTCTGAAACCACTGACCAATAGTACAGCTTTTGGTTATTTTTCTTATTCCATTCTTTTGAGAAGATAAAAGTAACTACTTTCTAAACTTACTTTTCACTTTAATAATTAGTTATATAATAAAATTATCTAGAGTAATCTATGGTGTTTTATTTTCAAAGATGATGACCACTGACCCAGAACACAGTCAGAGACAAAGTAGATGAACTACTACAGAATTAGAGCCAAATGCCTCTTCATTACATGTGTTTAACAGGAAACTAATGGAGCTCACTGTTCCCTGCCTCATAAAAAAATCTATGGCTTGGCTGACGGCCTGTGGTTTTGCTTTACCATGAGGATTACAATGGGGACCAAGAGCTTGCAAAGAGGAATCATTTGCTTAATTATGCATTGCTTTTGTCCGTTTCTCACAATTAGACTGTAATAACCAGAGTTCTTTAGCACGAAACTATGCATATTTATGCAAAGTATTTTCCTATTTCATAGCTACGACTTCATCCAATGTTGTACATGAATAAATCACAAGGAACTTATAGGAAAAATTAAGTACTAAAAAGCATCATTAAAAATGTGATTAAAGGTAACTGAAACTGTTAAGTTATTGTCTGACAGCCTTTAGAGAAAACAGCCATGTCATGACTATGGATTCTTACTAAAAATCATCCTGTGACAGCATATGTTACCTTCTTGGAGGTAATACTAAATTTTTTTGTATCGTAAATGTAATTGAATCAGGATGATGGATTCCTTCTAACTCATTTGAGAAAAAGACTATCAGGTCTTGCTTTGCTAATAATAAAGAAACATAACTCAAAGTCCCATCAACCAAAGACTGTTCAATAAAAAACCACTTTAATTGCATTGTTCATTACTTTAAATTTTTTTTACAATAGCATACTCTTGTATGAAATACAAAGAATTAATTTTACATCCACAGTAATAAACTGTGATGCCTTTCTCTGTGGCAGCTAATGTTCACTTATTCAGCTGTCAAGGGAATTACTACTTGTTGAAATGTCATGCAAATTTTCCCCCAAAGAAATACTATACAACAAAATAAGAAAAGTTAGTTTGAAAAAGGCTAGATTATCAGTATATTTATACGTGTGTTGAAGTATGCATAAAACATATGTATCTGTATATATTCCTATTTGAGATCAGGCTTTGCATTTAAACATCTAAATGCAAAATAATTCAGAAAACAATTAAAGCAAATAGAAAGAAGTTCCTGTGTCTTTAGTAATACTCACCAGAAATTAAAAATTCTAACTAGAAACTTCTTTTACACTTAAAAATTTGGTATTTTATTTTCATTGGATTGCTAATCCTCAATTTCTGAGGATTACTTATCTAATTATTTAAAATTTCCAAAAGATTACATTCTTGCATTCTCATAAAATTATTTAGGAATACATATTTTTCTATAAGTTACAGCCAGTCTCTCACACCAGTAGTTTCATTCATGGCATACATATATCATCAGAATACCTCAAAAACTAGCCTGAATACTGCATGTGCTTTAAATAACACTCATTCTAAAGTCAAAATATGTCTTTACAATTGAATGCAGTATTTGTACTTGGAAATAAATATCCTGGAATTAGAATTAAGTAACTGGGCATTACTGGAAGTAAGCCTACAGCAAAATATATCCATCATTAACATGATATACATATTAGATAAATGGATGATGTACAGCTCTTAATCTGTAGATCTTTCACTTTTGAATTAATTTTAACTTCTATTAACATGTGAAATTCCCATTAGAAATAGTCAAAGATCAGGGAATGACTTCAGTGATGAGACGACAAGTTTGATTTTAGACACCTCCTTCTTAGTAAAAGATCCCAGCCAGGCAAACTCCAGACTCCTCAGCTCTTATGGTTACAGCCTATCCTGAAAATTACATTGGCATATGAAACATCTATCTTCTGACACACTTTGTTATTTGACCTGTTGTGTTCAGATTTATAAAACAAAGGTAAATAAATAAAGTTCCTCCCACCTGACATAGCTGAATAAAAGGAGGTGTGAAAGGCCAGAAGGGATCGGGCTGATTGCAAGCAGCAACTGTACATCTGGTAACCTTTTCTGTTCTCTGCCTGCTATTTTCTTGTTGCTTGGCTGTAGGATAGTGGTTCAGAGCTGGCCAAACAAGAGTATTAGCCAGTGAACCCCGTCCACCTTCTACTGGCATCCTGGATCTACTACAGTTAGCAAGCATGCAGGCTTCAGCTTTATACAGTACAAAGCCCTGATCAAAGTCCCTCTGAACAGGCTGGTTCAGGCTGCTCTCTGGAATTTGAGTCCTTGTCAGTCATGTAGGAAGTCTGCTGGATGGACACTTTCTGCTCTGAAAACAGGTCCTTTCTTAATCAGTATGGAGATTTGCCCTTCAGCCACACTGAGACAGGCACCAGGGATAAAGCCAGAATATCAGAAAAAAGTCTGTAAATTAAGCATCCAAACAGCTGGGTCCTACTTGAATTTAATCATATGCAGGCAAAACACTTTGGGGTTAATTAAATGAAATAAACTGCTGAAATTAAGCATAGTACTTGAGTGCAGCCAACAAAACCTGAACAATAAATGAAATCAAATTAGAAAAGTTTTAACAGAGTTTCCAAAAATGCCTGAGAAATGCTGTGAATTCCAAATGATAGAATTTGGTATAAAATAATGTATCAGGCAAAGGCTTGATGAAATAGGTACAATTTCAATCTACCAATCTTTTAATGACATACATATTAATGTTACCAACAGTTTTCCAGGAGAAGCAAGAAAAGACACAAGTAATGTTGAAATGAGATTAATCAGATTCCCTTTTTTTTTTTGTTTCCCTTCACTCCTGTACAATACTATTGCTCATTTTTACAAAGGGAAATGGTAACAACAAATTTGTATTCAATATGAACTGTGAGGGAACAAGATTTCTGGCTATTAATAGTTTCCTCCTCCAGGGCACAGCAAGGAAAAAAGTGCTGCCCATTTTCAGAGAGGTATGGAAATTAGGAGGAGCTTAGGACTAACGCTAGGATGAATGCAATTAGAGCAAAAGCATCAGAAAGGACAGAGTATTTTTCTGGTTAGCAAAGGCACTACAGAAGATACTCTGCTCATATAATTCTCTGCCTGTCAAGGATGGATGTATCTACAGAGAAGACAGACGGTGATCAAACTTATCTGCATTAAATGTAATGTTTGTTCAGGTTTTAGCCTACTGATGTGTAAACATGACTAAAAACAAGGGCCTCAATAGTATTATAAATGTAGAGATTTGATTTCTCCTCTGAAGAAAAATTCCAGATTTTGTGACTAGGACTATTTCTCCTTTAAAATGTAGGGACTGGTGAAGTATGTCTCTTAAACCAGAATACAAATGATAAATGAATACATGCAAGGAAAGCATTTCTAAGGCAGTACAAGTTCATGAAAACTAGAAGCCCATCTGTGTTTTTCATGTTTGTCAAATTAAATCAATTATTTTTTAATTACTCTCATAGTTTTTATGAAAAGTATATTATCACTGGCATTTAAATATCAATTCTGTATTTAGACTAAATGGACAAACTGCTTTCCTGCCTGCAGAGTAAAGTCAGGAATGTACCAGGAGCCTGAATCACCACTTGGAATAGGCACTAAGCACAAGCTCACCACCAGCAAACAATTTATTTTACTGATGCAGCCACCTGAACACAGAAGAAAGTGCTAAGCATAGCTCTTTCACATTTTCATGTGTGGCAGTCCTAAGAAAACAAGCAGCTTTCACAGAGCTAGAGATTATTTTCACACAACATGAACACATTGATACATCAACGGAAATAATTTCTTTAAAGTTATGGCTTTATTTAGGGATCTAAATGCCCAGGACACCTGCATTTCAAAGAAAGGAACTCTATGGGTTGCCCAAGACATCAGGAAACTGCTTTCTTGAAGTGCAAAATTATACTTTCTTGCAACTGCATCTCAGCTTGCCTTGGTAGCAGTAACCATAATTATATCCTGAATTGCATTTAAAAATCAATATGACAGATTGTTCAGTAACTATCTAGTAACTTCACCTGAAACCACAGTAACCAGACAGGATTGTAGCTCACATTCCATACTGGGCAATATTTTCAGGTAATGTGTTCAATAACTCCCATTACCAGTATATGGCAATTGGAAGGAACACCAGGGAGCTCTCTGTGAAATAGCCCAGTTTTCATTAGTTATCAGCGCTGCTGTTGCAACATTTGAATTCCAGATACACTTGTATAGTGTACTTCCCCTCACACCTGTCTGCATTTTGGAGGGTTTATCTTTGTGAAATGGAACTCAAAAGAATTTTATCCAAATACACAAATCATGCCCTTTCTTTTGTTGTGTCTCCTTACTTTGAGCTTTTTATAATTGATTCTGAGAAAAGAGTGAAACTGAACAAGATAGGGCTGTTGCCACATCCTAAGTGTGGAACCTCTCCTTTCCATTTCCACCATCCACTTTCCATTTCAATTTCCACAAGATTTCTTCTACTTGAAGATGGGGCAATATAGACATTTCATGAGGCAATTAATTTGAAAAACACCAAAACAAGTAAATATAAAAGTCTTACAGACTACATCTTGAGTAAGACCTATTAGCCAATCTATTTTCTCTGATACTATTTATGACTACAAGCAAAAATACTTACATTTGCTGAAAGCTGAGAAGTAAGTGTAGCAACTTTCTCTTGTGATGCAACCAACTCCCTCCGTAGTTTCTGAATTTGCTAGAAAAACAACAGACTGCTGTCAGAATTTCAGTAATTTCCTTTTGTTGTTGCTATTTTTGAATGTTTTCCTTAAGAAATCACAGATAAATTTACAATATCTTAGTTTTACATTTTAGTCTCAGAAATATTCTGAAATACAAATTATTAAAAGTTGGCTTTTAGTATTGCTCCAGGTGCTTTCTTGCACTCAACCAGTGTATGAGCTAGGTTTCCAGTTAAGGGAGTGCATACAGGTAAATGCTTAATTACTTCATATGTACCATCCTCCGCTTACAAGGGAAATGTCATGCTTTTATACCAAATCCTGTAAGTTCCAAACATATCCTCATTGCAGTCAAGGAGAACAGCCCTGGATTTGACCTGAGATTTTGAGACATTAATGCATTTGGATGAGGTTCATTGTGCCTGACTGCAGACATGAAGCAACCAACATATGTTAAATGTCTACACTACACTAAGATAAAGTGACAAAAAGTATTCCCCCACTGCCTGGCATGAAGAAGGCTACCTCAGACACAGATTTTCGCCTTGTGGATGTCTAAAATTAGGTGAGGTAAAGTAGTATTTTTTTTCTCTAACACAATGCTTCCTACAGTCCCTGCAATTCAAACATGCAGTGTCTTTAAACCTTATATAGCATTCAAAAACTTGCTTGTCAACTTACAAAAATGAATGTAGCATTAAATTTGCTTGTTGACACGAAATAAACTTAATTCAAGAATCCTGTATCCTTTAATGAAAAACAGAATCCTTAAGAAAAATATCTGTTTACATTTCAGCCAGGATAGATGTCTAGCATGAAGCCTGCACATCATTTTAGGCTCTTTTAATCCTATTTGAGATGTTACAGGGACTTCAAGGAATTGCACTGAACTTAAGCACAGCATGGGGCTTCATTTTGAAAACCCTTTCATATTCAGATATAAAAGAAATTATGCCAGACTAGAGAACTAGAGTGTGTGAAACTAGACTAGGAAAGCGAACATGTAACAGTCACTAGTAAAGACTATTTGCAGTACTTTAGTTTTACAACTCCTATGAAAACCAACAAGGAATATTGCATAAGCTTTACAAATTAACGAGTTCCTGTACTTCTACAATGCAAAAATAGCTAGGTCATTTACACTGGTTTAAGTGCAAAGGAGACAGATTATCAAGCTGTTTTCCTTCCTGGACCGACCCTTTTCTTTTTCTAAGTTTTGTCTTTGGTTTTCAAGTGCAATTATTTGACGTTCCCACTAAAGCTACACTTTCATCATATTTCTGCAGTTACACAGAGGAAGGTCTCATGAAGTGCTGTTCAGTATCTCCTGTAAGAGCACCACAAGCAGACCCAGATACTGAGAAAACAGCATGTAGAAACAGACAGGAAAGAAATGTTTCACCTCTATACACAGCCCTATATAGACGGTAATAAAATAAGGAACTGTAATTTACACCACTGAGCTATGGCATGACTCTTTAGCTCATTTGCTTTAATTTTAAGAGAAGTGAGCTTAGATAAGTCGGGTAGAAATTATATTGAAATATACTGCAGCAAGGAGGAAGAATGTGTTTATTTGTTCAACTTCCTCAAAATACATTTTTGTTGACTTTGATTAGAATAGTAAAAATAGGAGCCGCAAAAATGCAGGAGTTGGAAGGCATGTAGCTCTGCAAAGTGGAAGTGCACTCCTTGATGCTATATTTTATTGCTGCTATTCCCTGGTGCCCTTTTAATACAAGCAGGACTTCATTTCTGAGAAAGGCCGTAATTGTATCCAGCTGCTGACCTGGACTTGTCACCCATTCTTTTACACTGTGAGGAGAAAGAAGATATTTTCCATGTCATATTTGATTTATATCTGAAATCAATCTGCATTTCTCTGAAATCCATCAAAGTGGTCACTTTCAGAAATTTAATATAATGCAAAATGTAAGGGAGAGAAGTTCAAAGCGATCATTTGAAGTATTTTTCTCCTGAAAAGCAGCACATTACCTTGAATTGTACAGTCCCTTAGATCCAGCACAGAGTGGTATTAAGTCTGAAATCAGACCTATCACAACTCCTCTAGTCAGCACGCAATTCTCATTGATTCTTTTCATCTTTTCAGAATGACAGCCAGGTGGATTTCTTCAGCATGAGGCTAAGAAAAGACCTTCTAGTACATGTAAAGCTGTACCAGGTTTTTGCCAGTACTTCTTAAAAGGTGATGCAAAGACAAAGAATGCATTTTCCCCAGTGATTACGCAGTTTAACCATAGCAGATAAATGATAAACTATAAAATAGTCTAATGTAATGCATAAATATAAAAATGAAGAAAAGTCCTTACCTCTGAGTGTGCCTTTTCTTCTGCCTGGAAGAAAACAAAGAAGAAATGGCTTAGAATCAGCGTGCAACATAATTGCGGTAACAGAAAATAAAAGCCAGCTACACTGAAGTGAAACGAATAGCTTCATGAATCCATTATATTTGAGGAAGGTATCCAGTAAAAACAATAAATGGAATTCTTTTCAACTTACTTGGCAAGGATCCAGCTGAAACCTCAAAGAGTTTGCCAGCATACTGACAATATGAAACAGTGGATAAAGGGGAACAGGACCAGAACTGTGGAAATTGCAGCTATATTTCTAAGATACAAAAGAGAATTTACTATGCTGTCGCTGCAGGGACCTTAGTTGGATACAAACAAACTTTTACACCAGAATGATTATAAGGGCACCTGAAATTAAATTTGTGTTATTGCATACCAAGCAATATTCCTAATACAATAATAACTAATCCCTGCTAAGAGAAGTTGACAGCACACCTGTAAAACATATATATGGGGCAAGTTGAGAGGTACTTGCAGTTTAAAGTAATTTCTTCCATACAGAATACTGACCGAAATACTAAGGGCTATCAAGGCATGATTAAGTTTTAGCTTAAACTTGCTAATATTATTTAACAATTTTAAATATTTTCCATATTGTAATGTATTGTGCCATATATTATGAAGGTATTTACTCAGCAACCTTTTTCAACAAGATAAGAAACTAAACGATTGAACTAACTAAACCTTTGAAAGCCATTAAATTTCTAAGCATGGGATTTGTCCTATTTAGGAGATGTTTGGTGGACAGAAAAGTCTTGCTTCAGTGGGATTCTAACAGAAAGGAACAGAGTGCCTTGAGAAGGGAACCCTTTCGTAACATAAAGTAAGAATCAGTTAATGTACTGGAAAGTAATCCACACCATTGTATGAGGAGGCCTAAGTTCAGAGAAGCAGGCTAACATGTTCTGGAAGAGAAGTAAGCAGTAAGAGGAAAATGTAGTTAGAAGAATTATCTATAAATAACACTAGAAACACTGAGAAAACCCATGGCAAGGGTTCTTCAGAAGATTCTCTGACACAAGGCAGTCTGTGTTATTATAAATTAATATAGATTATTTTAAGCCTGTACTATACATAAATATTGTGCTATTAGAATTTTAATGATTTATTATAGAAATGTTTTCTTGTTTTACCTTGTGTAAGGGGAGAAGACTTCTGGAAAATGTCTCTTTCCATACATGCTTCTCTGTTAAGGGTCACTAAGCAGACTGTGATGCTGTGATATTTACCTTTGCAACTGCTTTTGACTGAAACTACTGTAATACCTGATACATCACTACATGACGATGATTTATTATAATGGTAGTTTTATTTCCCAGTGCTGACATGACATACATACTGTGACACACTAACTTTCTGATTCATTTCTGCAAAATTGAGATCTGCCTACAAAAAAAAATATATATAAATTCTATTCTCATTATTATTGCTTCAAACATCGAGTGTATGGAAAGTCACAAAGGGATTGAGGATGACCATCAAGAAAAAGAATAATTAGAGTTGGTGACCTTTAGCTAAAACTGCCATATGGGGACATGGTGTTATCCTTAGACTACCAAACCTGCTGATGAAGGCGATGCTACCTGTTGTTACCAGAGGACTGTCTCCCTGCACAGGAAAATGTTGCCTTTCTTCCTGAGTTCAGAGAGGTGACGACCACAAGTCAGATTTTGTGGGCAGTGTAAGAAGTAATTGGAAAAGAAAGATGAGGATTCTGGGCATACTATCAACTTAAAAAAGAAAATCTGATAATGAAATACATCTGAGTAGTTTTTAATGAAGTTCATGCTGACACCATTGTAACCCAGGACTCAGCCATTGCTTCAAAAGGCTCTAAAAGGAAATAATTTTTTTCTCCCTCTATTTATCCATCATATGAATGCATCCCATTCCCATAAGGATTATTTTTTTCTATTTTTGAAGTCTTATAATATTAACATACAAATGACTTGTCTTCACACATCTCCTTTGAGCTTGGTTTAGCACAATCAATGAAGCCTAGGGAGTCAACTAAATATCTCCACTATTCAGCAGGAGAAGATTAAAATTGAAGAAAACGTATCATAGTTTTTTAAATTACTCAGGGCACTAGATGGAGATTCACTGCCCAAACTGAATCAGTCCACTACGTCTGCTTACGTGCCATATTTTTCTGTGAAACAAAATGGATGTCTCTGTACATGCATATCTCTACAAGCTAGATTTCCAGTTTATGCAAGTTAGGTCCTAAAAACCCAAATGCAAGTCAAAAAAAAAAGCCAATATATACAGAAAATGGTAGTAAATGCAGAACTTCTGTGCCATTGGATTTATTCATTTCAGTGGTAGCAAATAATGAAATGTCTCTTCTGAATCTCATATTCTAATTCTCAAAGAAACAATCTTCATAAAATAACTTAAAGATTTTCAACTATCCTTTGATAATAATACATAAAGATCTTGATCTTTACTTAGTACTTTGTCTGAAAGTCTCCAGTGATTAGGCTGCAGAGAACTGCTAGCACCAAGGCTTAAGACAATGCTCAAGAAATCTGATAAATATATTTGATTGGGATACTTATGAAAAGGCAGCTGCTTTGGAATTCCTGCTCAGTGATTTTGGCCTGCTTAAGTAAGGCAAAAAAGCTCTTAAACTCCTCCTTGAATCTAGTAACAGCCGAAAGCAAGTTATATGTGCCATAACCCTGTAAAGCTATTGCACTGCTCTCTGCATTCAGCTGATGTGATATTGATTGTCAACCTTTCATGTTTCTATACTTTACTTGTGCATCATCTTCTGATTTATTGCTGAAAAGTTTAGGCTTTTCACAGAAGGATCAGGCAGAAGAAATTCACTTCAAAAATCATCCCTAAAGTCAATCCTAGTAATTTTGACATACCAATTCCTTTCTGGACCTTTACATTTTTTCTTCAACTTCCATTATCTTGCCTATATAATCCATTACTTAAGGAGCAGGGCTCAGCTGCAATGTGAATTCACAGTCAGAAATTTCAGATGTATAGTATGAACCTGGCTAAACAGTTTAAAGTTTATTTTGCAGGAAAAATATTATTCTTTACTATCACTGGGTTTAGGTAATACTTCCAAGATATTCTGCAATGTTGAAGGATAACAGATTATATAAATAGTAAGTATTAGTAAACTCTTGTTACATTAGACAACATCAGAGCACAGATATCTCAGACTTTCTGACTGGGTGCTGAAAGCATCCTGTGTCACTTTGTAATTTGATTTTTAACAATCATCAGTTTCATAAAATTCTTCTAAAATTTGACATCAGATCTTGAATTATAATTTTGGTCACCCCTTCCCATACAACCTGATTGTAGTGTCTCATAGACAAATAGTTCTAAATAATTTTCAACTTCTCACTACATATGTGAGAAGCTTTACTCTTAATGTCAGTCATACCTCATGTGCAGCCAGCCTGACGTTCTACATCCTCAACCTCTACCCCTCCTCCCCTACTTCCAAGTCATTCAGAACTGGTCTGGACTGGAATTACTTGCAACTTGCAGTTTAAGGCCCAGACAAACCTAATGAATGCGTACTTGACGTTTTACACATGCCCTTGCACAGAGGCACCTGGAAATATGGAGAGGAGACAGACTTCATGAATCCATGGGATGAAAGCAGGTAAGTGGTTTCTGTCCTGTGAAAAGGGGCTACTACAGCATGTAATTGTAGTTAGCAAATAGGTTGCAAAACAACTGTTGTGTGTCATCAAGGGAATGATAAACTGCTCCCATATGGATGATTTCTTGTTAGTAGAACAACTGAAGCAATAAATTATGCAAAGTATATAACCCCCCCCCCCCAATAAGATATCAAAAAAGCATATGAAAAAAACAAAATAGGGGAACAAAAATTAAACCCAGAACAACTTCTGGAACTAGAAACAGATATTAGTCTAATTAACTGAGATCAATATTTTTAAAGTTATTCTTCTCTTTGTAAATCACATCTAAATGCTGTCATTTGCAAGAAAGATCGACAGACATTTTAAATGCAAATTGTGCCTCCCTTACCCCAAAGCAATCCTGCTGTTTTCAAAAAGGGTACCTCAAACAGTGCTGGGATATAAATACTTTGTAAATTGTGCGATTAGAAATCTAGCTGAAAGTATGTAAAATCACTCAAAATTATCAACTACAAAAGCATAAGGATCCCCCTTAAAGAGACACTCTTAGACCACTACCTTCTTTTCAGTTATCAAAGTGTATACTAGCTGATTTCAAACAGTTATAATGAATTCACATAAAAAGATGAAAATAATGCTTTCTAAAATAACATGCAGTAATACAAAGTTGAAAATAAATGCTCCTGCTTTATTACAGTAAAATTTTAAAATTGTTCTAGAAGTATTGAAATTTTCATGAACAATGAACAAGAACTGAGGCAGGCAGAACATTTTCCTACAATGTCAATACTCACCGTAGAGTAGAGAGAGGATGTGCTGGAGACAAGTGATAATGAGGACCCATGTACTTTAAAAAAAGGAAAATATCATGAAATATTGAGGAAAGCATAAAACCTCCCCCAGATAACTCAATAACTAAACAAGTTTTTAAAATGAGAACAAATTTTCTACAAAGAGCAATTACAAGCTATCAGTATAGAAAAGCTATTGATAGATTTCCCTCCATTTAGAAAGATTGTCCTATACAGATAAAACACTTTCCTGTGCATGAGATGGAAGAGTGAGCCAATGACATTCAGTATTATTGTCAGCAAACCAAGCATCCCTTTTGTTGTTTTGACAAGAAATCATTTGATAAATATAGTCTTTAGAAAAACTAGAAAATGAGCTGTTTATACACCTGTCCTAAGCAGAGCAAATGATTTTAATAAGAGACTATGCTTTGGAAAACAGTTCACATTCCCTGGGGTGAGCTCCCAAGCTTTGCTCAGAACACTGAAGACCCATGTAGTCATAGTCCATAGGAAGGAGTTACTGTGAGGTGTGGTGCCATCTTTCCACTAATCATCAGTGGAGTCTGTCTTAAGAGGACCAAGTGAATATTCCAGGGCTGCAATTTAAAAAATTGGGTTCCTGGACACTCTGAAAATGGAAAGAGAAGACTAAAACTGAAATGAAATTATCCCTGCTGCTTCTGATGACTCTCTTGAGGAAGGCTACACCCAGAGAGAATTTTAAAGAATGATTTATTTCATTACTTCTTTTTATTTTTGTTTTACAAGAATTTTTTTTATATTTCTAATCTGACGGGGTTTGGTAAATAAGTTATTTTGCTTTAATAGCTATGCCAAAAACTGACACAAGACTAGAATTAGCCAAATGGACATTAAATCTAGTTTTGTAATTAGGCAAATATTTTTAGAAATGTGGTATGCTGACCATTGAAACTCTGTGGCTTCCAATATATGTTTGGTTTTCAATCTCTGCTTTAAATTACTCAGCTAAACTCCCAACCTGGACTGATGCACAGTGGCTTTACACATTACCTCACTTCTTTATCTTTCCTCAGAGCTCCTATCTTAAAATACACTTGACCTTCCAACAGCATCATTTCCTGTTAATCTCTAATGACTGTAAACTGCTGAAAACTGTTTATTATTGCTGTGTTGGATTTCATTTACTAAGGGTGATCATGATTGTCCACTCCAGCTGGATATAAAATATAACCAATGAAAAATCTTTCATCAAAACCACTGGTGACCCATTACTGAAATTCTACATTTAACACTTATTTTTCTATGCATAAATTATTTGCCTTGTTTTCTCTATTGTTCTTCCAGTGTTTCCTTTGATAATTCTGTTCCTCAGCAAAGGGTCTGTAGTCAGCTCTGTCCTTGAATTATGTGATGTGCTTCTGTGCAGTCAACCATCCTCTCTGTGCTGGCAACTCACAGCTTGAGCTGTCCTGCACCCTGCTGCTAGTACTACATACCCAGATGTCTGCCTGATATATCATCTAAAATACAGTAGAAAGAATCAAAAAGCAGTTGTCTGTTGTTTCATCTATGACTTTTTTTCTCCCCTTTGATCTCATAACTATGAGCTTTAGGGGTAGGGGAAGACCTTTTTATTTGCCAATTATAAGAATCATTTATATTGTCACCACTTAGCAGTAAAAAAGATTGATGAAATGACATTATAGAGCAAATCTCCATGGAATGTAAGTTTTCTTTCTTTTTTTTTTTTCTTTTTTTTTCTTTTTTTTTTTTTTTTTTAATTAAGGGGTGTGAGAACTTCATACTCAGGAGAATTCTGTAAATAATCAGATTTACCAGAAATGTTAGGCAGAAGAAAATTTTACAGTGCATTTAATGAGGAGTTGTCAGGTACTCTGTGATTAAAAAAGAGCAAGAACCAAAACCAAACCAAAAAATATTCCCCAAGCTTCAGGTGCTGCACATAGCATTAAAGAAAGCAGATCAACGGTAACAATCTGCATAAAGTAAGGGGTTCAGATTAAATGACAGAGTTTAAATACAGAAATTCACATAGCATGTGGGGAAATTAAATAGCTACAAAAGAAAGGGGATGCTAAGGAGCACTGGTGTTGGGCAAAAAAAAAAGAAGTACAGAAGCAGGACTAAGAAAGCAGAGAAACACAGTAGTTAAGGTACATTCAGACATTTCAGATTTAGAGGCAAAAAGAATAAAATAATTTTTGAAGAATGGCTTCCTTTCCTCTAAAATTTCCTATAGAGGATTTGTACATGTATGAGACACAGCAGTGCATATTACTGGGTGAAAGAAATACCTTCCATGCCTTATGGTAAGGAAGGCCTGCGTACAACTTAGCAGAATTAATAAAAGCTTCACAAAATCATCAAAGTTTTTATGTTGCAGAAGAAATATTTTTACTAGACTTCGAATGTCTATTTTGCTACTCATTTGCTGATCCAAATAGTAACTCAGGCTTACCTTCTTCCATGCTGTCCCTGAATGAACCTGAATGACTAATCGCTCGTGGCCTCTCTTCTAATGACGTAGCACTGCCACACAGTTGGGAGTCATCATATAGATCAAAAGAAGTGTCTTGTGCAGGGATGCTGTTTGAACGCATCATGCTGGGTCCAGGAAGGTTAAACTGTGATAGGTTGGTTGGACTCACTAGAATACAAAGCCTTATTAATGAAGCACATTTCCATTAAATGAATTTTGGTTCTGCACAAAACTGTAAGGTAGGACGAGCATGGTTATGTGGACTTCATGCTGTTAAGGCTTTTATTCCCAGATTTAAAGCCACCAGAAAAAGGTGAAGCAAATGACCTTAAAGGAATTGGACAGGTATGAGATTAATCCTATAAAACACATGGTAACACCAACACTGGTGTCTGAACACACTTGCTTACTTTGTTAGCCCATGACAGAAAATCATTGGGAGAGATTCAAAAGTTAAAAAGAAATAAGGAGTCCTAAGTATTTTTCATAAGTCTCTCTTCTAATTGTTCAGTATCTGTATTCGTAATGCCTACATTAATAACTGTTGTTAAGATCAAAGTTTATTGGCATATGCAAGACATTTATCCTCTGATTTTCAGGAGCACCTACCACCATATTAGGTTAAAATTCCTGCACTAGCCAGTTGAATCTCCTCTTAATAAATAGGTGTAGTCTGATCACTCGTGGTTGAAATCCAGAACAGCACTGATGAACCTACTTTAAGCTTTTGCAAAGTTTGTTTGCCAGTAGGAAAAAAAGCCTGGTTATGGTTCACTTGGACCACAGGAACTCTAACCCTAGAAGGAAAAGCTAAGTGTCTAGCCAAATTCAACCTCAATCTTTGGACTTTTATTTTAGATCATGAAATATTGGTGTTAAACTACCAGAGCATCTATGAGAGCAAATTACCCCACAGGGCTATGATAATGGAAAGAAGCAAAGGATAATAACAAAATAAATTTTAAATCCCACAGTCTCAATGCTCTCTGTTGTGACTACAAGAACTATGGGAAAAAGGAAAAGAAACTGCTTACAAAGAGCTGTATCTAAAACTACAGGAGAAAAATTTGAAGCTGTGCCTTGCTTAGCTAGGATACGATTTCAGTTTTAAAAGTAGCTTTGTTCAACTTCTTTTCCCATATGTAATAAAGACCAACATTTGTATGGTTGATCAAATTTCTTCTGAGTGATTGTAACCTATAGATGCCAAAAGCTGTGACAGAGTGATGGAAGTGTTAATGCTTCAAAGGTTGAACCCAGGTATGTGTCAAGCGCAGTGCAAATAAGTGGCTTTCTATTAAGCATTAAAGAAAAAAAAATATTAAGAAAACTAAACCTGTCTTGGATTAACTTGAGACACACAAGAACCAAATCTAAATCTTGACCTGTAACTAAATAAATCTGCAATGTGAATCACATTCCAAAATACTATGTTGCATTCAAGGTTAGGATTTGGATCGGCCCCATTGCAATTATAGCCAGATCCAGCTACTGAAACATATTGAAAAGGTCTATCTCAAATCAAACCTCTATGTAGGAAAAAAGAAATGTTCAATGTCTGGATTGATATACATTAAAACCATTGGAAAGAATCCTACTGACTGTGAAACCTAAAAGGTGAGTAGCTTTAAACTAGAAGCTGTTTTTTCAGCTCTGCACCAAATTTTTATCTCCTTGGGCAAGTCAGAGAGAATCTGCATTTTTTTCTGTGTGCAAAATAGAAGGTACTGTGGGCCACTCCATTAACAACACTGTGAGTTTCCCTTCGTTAGTGACGTACCACAATATGGTGATGGAGATGTAAAATAAACTACCTAGTTTGGCAGAAATATGAAAGGTTGAATTTTATGATTCTATTATAGAGTGGGAGAAATTGTGAAGGTAAACAGCATTTACCCAGGTTGGAAAAGTGATATTTGCCAGTTGCAGATGAAGACATAGCTGAAGGAGAAACAAGCGGGGACTGACTGCCAGTGTCTTGCAGACCTCCTGTTGAATGGGAGCGTAGCCATTCCTTGCCTTCTTCCTGACTCGTCTGCCGGGATGATGGCGCGTATCTGAAAAACCACAGCTGACATGCTCAAGACAATGACAAGGTGATGTCTTGGAATGAAGCAACTGTCACATAAATACTCTTCACCAGTTAGATAGAACAAAACCCTTGCAAATCAAGTCCAGCCAAGTGATTATTACCAGGGCCTTTTACAAGGTAAAATTTACCAGCAGAGTACAATAGAAAAAGTACAGGACTTGAACCCCCTTTCTTCTTAATCCCCCTCCCCAAAACAGCATTCCTTTCCTTTGAGGAGATATGATGATAAACCATAGCAGACAGACAACTGAGCTGACCGGAAAAGACTTCAAAGCTATAGGAATTGCACAGGCTGATGCAAAAGCTCAGAAGATGTATGGGCAGGATGCAGAATGAACAGACTTGAAGCCAAGAAATGTGAGTAGCGAAATGACATCTACCACAGATCATGTGGGCAATTTGTTAGAGGACAGGAGTGAAACAGATCAACAACTGTGAAAAAGGAGTTTGCATTGGTAATGACAACTACTCAAGGTCATATGCATGAGGTCTGCTGCTCTGAGTGCTACAGGCATTGCATCCTGCCCCAAACTGGAGGGAGGGAAAGGGACAGGAAAAATCCACAATTAACAGAAACAAGTTCTCTTGAAGGAAGAAGCTTGGCAATCAAATAATTCATCAACAGCTTCCTATGGCAAACCAATAAAATGAGTGCAATGTGACACGTGGGCTAAGAAGGAGACCTTGTAACTCACTGGCCCAGCCTCTTGTGGCTGGGCTGGAAAAAGGGCAATTCTGTCAGTGGTTAAACATTAAAATGTGCAAGCAGTGTGGATCTTAATCAAGAGACTGTTTTCAGCAATGTCTGCAATAGCCTGCTTCGTTCAGCACAATCTCCTGCTGATAAATGAGCACCTTCTTCACCACTGTCATAAGCCATCAGTGTTCCCCAAACAGCAGAGCAGAAAGGGCTTTTGATATTCTGGCTTCAGGCTTATGAGGCACAAGTGCTTCTGCTTAGAAAGAAGATTAAATGAACATCTAAGTTCTCATGTTGTGCTTGGGGTTTTGTACGATATTTTACGGCACTAAACCGTCTTGTTCTTATTAAATATTTACTTCCTTTCTCCTTTCAAAATGATGGCTATGATATTTGCCTGTAAATGTGGTAGAGCACAGTTACCCAGTGGCTAACAGACTGGAAAGATGGCAAAATAGGAATTAAGGATCTGAGTTTTAGAATGGGATCTCTGAATATTAAATCCAAATGATATTTTTTCTTGGCTCCCTGATCAGGCTTACATGTCTATAAGCAGTTTTCCCACTCAATTTCACTTTCAGCTTGTAGCCATCATTACAGCTGCACAGCCACCAACCTCCCATTGTACCCTTGTAGGATTCCCATTATGCCTCTTTTATGTCTTCCGTCTTTTCCATTCTTTCCAAATCCAAAATGGGATAACAGGAAATTTGATTAAAGTCTTATTAAGGAACAGCTAGTGCAGAAGGGCAGAAGGTGCTTTATAGTGATAACAGTCTAGCACTACCTTGAAATTTCACAAATATTATTTATTCATAATTCAAGAGCTTTACTGTGCAATTCCAGTGATTGGAAGGCCGCAGAGTGTCTTTGTACACACACATATATCCTTGCTTGCCAAATCTTTTTCCTGAATTGCGGAGATAGGCTTCCATGACTGATGAAACCAGCCAAGTTACCTAACAATCCCCTCTTTTAACCATAGAGCAGGAAAGAGGGTGGATTAATTCTGTTTTCTGTGATGAAGACAGCTCTATTTAATAGGGAATTAGTAACAAAGTTGGACTCTGAGTATTGCTGGATAAGGGACCACAAGGACTACCTGGAGCAGGACTCATTTTATACTTACAAACCTTACATAATAAAATTAGTATTTCCTACCCCTACCCTTTATTAGATCTTCAAATCAAACTGTATGAGTGTTTGCCTTTAGAATTCAAGTTCAGATCCACCTCTAAAACCTTGTTTTCCTCAGTAATGTTTCAATAATTGGTCCTATTTAATTGCATAAGTATCTTGTTATGTCTCTTTTAGCTCTCCGGGATTCAATGCCTTTTAAGATTCATTGCACAAGTAAATGATCCTTAAAAGTATTTGCTTTCCATGATATATTTGAAAGAAAATTTATTTACTAGGCAGACTTGGAAAGAAAATTCTGATGTTAAAATCTACATTCTCTGGTTTGAATCTCAATTCCAAGAATTCTGTTGTAAACAGGATCAACAAAAGGAGAAAGAAAAGTAGAGGCAGTGTAGAAAAGGTTACAGGAAAACAGAGAAGCAGCAGTCATGCTCAAAAAATAATATATACCTTAATCCCTTTTTGGGTAGTGTATTTCTGTCAAGCTGCATGCTGTTAAAACAAAAAAAATCCCTAAGGACGTACAGTAAACAGAACTGTTCAGAATAACAAATTTTAAAGCTCTAGGTTTGTGTGCATAACAGAAGGTCATTGAATGCTTTTTAATATAACTTTCATTATAAATCCCCTACTCATTGGAGGGGACAACAACAGGACATGGATGGCTGCACATTTGTTTTTCATCTAGACATGTTCTGGGCTGGGTCAATAGTAATTTGGAGCCTGTCCAAGTCAGAAAGACGTGTTTCTTTACCATTTCTAACCTTCCTACAGCTTCACCTTGCAATCTGTGTGAGAATCATATGGTCACAGTATGAATCTTTATTTTTTACAGTTGCCTATGACAAGCCAATAGATTTCAAAAAGAAATGAGGGTTGTGGCACCTGCCAGGGGACAGCATGGCCTTGCCAGAAGCCAAATGACAGCTCTGCATGTAAAAATATATGCTAAAGATACAGACTCTTGGCTTTCTGTTGTTGAGGGGCTCACATAGTAAGGTGATGGTGGGGACAATGAAAAGTGGCACCAGAATAACATTGTTCCATATTCATGTAGACACGATAACTGATTACCCAAAATCTATGGCTGGAGTTTTCCTAATTTAAACCCCATTACTAGAAGGGCACCCACTTGCCTTCCTTTCAACAACTGTCATTTGGGCATTTTGTCATAAAATCTTGGTAAATCAGTCTCTGATTAGAGCGGGTTGAACAAGCTATCATCAAGTATTGCAATATTTTTCCCTTAAGCATGTAACTTAGTGTCACCATATGGATTAAATGGTGAAATGACTTTAGAAAGCTTCTCTACTGCATGTTATAGTCACACCTCTGAGAGCAACAGTAACTTAGGTCGCTCCCTAACCAAGATAATTCTCACACCTTTATTAAAAGTTCTTTCCTAAAATGCTGGGGGTTGATGGATGTCCTACTGTCACGTGACCTTGATCCAAATAGGGAAAACCAGTGAAAACATTGTAGGCATTAACAATCCACTATATTAGGGCTCAAACTAATGGAA
The DNA here is from genome assembly GCA_035221455.1 of Xenops minutus. Taxonomy (NCBI): domain Eukaryota; kingdom Metazoa; phylum Chordata; class Aves; order Passeriformes; family Furnariidae; genus Xenops; species Xenops minutus. The sequence goes on along the minus strand of JAWWEE010000040.1, from coordinate 38,183,961 downwards.
GCAAACCACTCTTACCACCACGAAGTTTTACAGACAATTTTAATAATTTAATAAGAAGCTTGTTCTGCGTGTGGAGAAAGTAAATTGAAAGAGAAACTTGTCAGAATTTCAGCACAAGTCTAGCTATCACAGTCTGTGTGAGAGTAGTCCCATGTCAGACAGAGGACTGTATTTCCAGCATTTTGCTCCCAACAAAACTAACAGGATCAAGAATGGTTGATAAAAATACAACATACATTTGAATGCGTGATTTTTAGTTCGTTATAGAGAAAAATGGGGCCTTAATGTTCCTTTATGTATCTCTAAATTTAACAAAAAAAATAAACATGGTCATAGTAACACCACTTTCTTCTGCAAATATTTAAAAATCCAAATGTACAGTATATTTTGTAATATTACTTTAACTTGATACACATAGTTCAAAATAATCTATAGCACATTATCTAAAAATAAAAGACTCAGTACTCCTTTAAAGCAATCCACAAGCCAAAAGTTAAGTCAGTCAGTTAATTAGGCTAATAGCGACCATATGATTTTGCCAAAAATTCAGATACTGAAATGAAATAGGGGTGAATATTCCTCAACATAAGCATGGAGTTAGTGCAGCTGCATAGAAGTGAGTGTAGCACACACTCACTCTCTGTTTTTAAAATACTAAAACTTATGAAAATGCTCCTAGATTTAAGAATTTAACCATGGTTTCATGTCACTATTACTTCAGAGCAGTAAATACCCTTATCCTTTTAGTATCTGAAATGATTCATCCACCAAAAGCTGGGTACACTACTTCTATAGAAAGTGGACTTTTGGTAAATAGAAGTGAATTGACCTCAGATTTCTAAAGACAATATAACAAAAAAGTCAGTCCTATCCTAAAAGAAGCAATGCATACACTAGCAAATATTAATCTAAAGTGAGGATGAGAATATCATAATATTCCTGATGTTTCCTTTGTTTTCCATGTCAATTGCAAAAGGCAGTCTTGCAGGAAGATGCATGCAGATGTAGGCAGAAGCTATCAAGCCCACTGTATCTGGTTCTCTTTTGTTTATTTTGACCTTCTGAAACTGACTGCAACTTCTATTACAGGAAGCCTTGCAGTTCTCCATTTCCTACCTGCCCTTGGTGTTGAGGTTACCCTGGGAAAGGGCCATAATACTGTATCCTTGTGCTGTATATATATATATATATATCTGTTTCAGAGATGTTAGGGAATAAAACAAATTACTGCAAGCTAAGAAACAACTAGAGATTTATGACAGCCTGGGCCAAGCTGATATGGGTCTTAAAAATGAGTTTCTATAAATGGTTGAGCACATAAGAAAATCTGATGCATGATGCACCGTGATGCACTGTTTCACACCTGAAAACCACAACTATCAGTTATGATGATAATTTAAAATAATTGAAAGTTTTAAAGAGAATAAGTGGTTTTCAGTGCACTTTCACGACCCTCCAAACTAAACATTCTTTTAAAGCAAACCAGAAAAAGGCAGCCACATAATTAGAAACCACTTCCACTCTGCTAATCTTAAAATGCAGCTATTACTGCTGATGAGACCACTGTTAATTCCTGTATTTCTGCATTTTTAAGCATCCCTTGCTGTGTCACTCAGACCAAGAAGAAGAAAGTCACAAATTTTCAATGCCTAACAGAAATGAAGGATTCAAAAGCACTACTGGTGATGTGTCCACCCGGAAAATTTTACAATTAGAGCAGAGATATTTCAGCAATTGATCCCAAACGATTTTTTTATTTTAGAGAACAAATACCTGCAACGTTTATTTCAGTCCTTCTAGATTGTCATATCCTCCCATGTAGGGAGTTACACCACTATGACAACAGAATTAAACTTGTCTAAATAAATACTGCTAGTGCAAAACCAGAAAAAGGCCTGAGAGAGGCAAAATTTGTTGAAAAAGCAAATACTTCACTAGCATTTACTGAGTCTATTTTCTTTCTATTACAATGCAAAAGAATCCACTGAATGACACAAAATTTGGCTGGAGTAAACTCCAGGAGCTGTCAGGGAGTTCTGTGTTGATGCCATACCATCAGTGTGTGGGTACCCTGAAGACTCTGTGGGCAACATCTGATCACCCCTGGAGGGATGTACAGGCAAATGTAGCAGAGATCTTGCATATATGCTGTCTTCATGGCGGTTGACTGCTTTTTGGGAGGCAGTCAAAGGCTACTCTCCTTCACAGAAAACAGATATACCCTGAAATTTTGTTCTCATTTTATTGTGTTCTTTCCAGCTCCATAAAATCTTTCCTAAAACTTCATATCCCAAAGTCTTCAGGTTAAAGCTTTAGCATGAAAAAGTAGAATGGGGTATCTACTTTCTAAGACTTATATGTGATATTTTCATTTTCAAAATGCTTTGTCCCAGAAATGGCACTACAACTCTGTAGACACTTTCTGCAAAACAGCCTCACCATTTTGCATTTTGTATCTGTGCAAATATATTCTGCCCTGTTATATCCTTTTAGACTAAAAAGCCTTTGATTGCTAATCTTCAATATGTCTTTACCAACTAGTCAAGCATCTTTATTTTCCCCATTTACTTATAAGAATGTTATTTGGAATAGCACTTACAGGTTTACAAAATAAGAGATCTTTATTGCATCCACTAATTTCCTATACTCAGAAAGCCTGTTTTCCTGCAAAGGAATTAAATTAGTCTTATTTAAAAGACTGTTAATGACAAATCCCATGTTGTCTGTTACTTAACCCACTTTGTTTAATATCTTCCTTATCTTTCCAGGCAAGGAGGCCTTCCTGTAATCCCCTCACCCTTCATCCGAGGTCTCCTCACTCCTTCCTCAACACAGACCATTTGAAAATTTTTTCAATTCTAATGACTGCAGGGTTATTTCAGATTGTGTTTGAAGCAGGAAAATTAAAAGTTCGTCAGGTCCAATAAACTGGAGTAATCTTCAACCTTTTAATTTCCTCTTAGTACACTTGCCATTAGTGATATTTATCTATCAAATTGCAGTTAATGCTTCAACGAAGCAAACCCGTATTTTTTCTATAATCCATCATTAGCACTCTCTTATCCTTCAGTTTTAACTAGGCTTTCTCTGCCTGCTATACATGGCTTGCTATTTGTATCTCATTGTACACTTTGGTCTTTCTGACTTTGCTTCTACAATATATTAGTTTATCTGACTACATAGACTGCTGATTCATTCTCTTGCAAGCTCTAAAGTGAATGAAGACAAAGAAAAGGCCTCTTTGCAGACAGTTTTTTTACGCTATGCCATCCTATATTTATTATTGCTAGAGGCATTTCAAATATAATCCGAGTTTACGAAGGAAAAAGGACATAACCTACTGCCAAACATATCTGACTCAATATTGCAAATTAAAGTGTTTTTTTTTTATGTGAAAAAACCACTTTGCTACATGTAAGTTTTAATACGTAAGAGAATCTAGAATTAATTCAGGTTTTATATCAGACCCTTCAGAAAAAACAAACTGCAAAAACCTTATTTGGGCTACAATTCAAGAAATGACACAATTTACTCAAGGTACATACATTCCTTTGAGACCATATCAACACGGAAAAAGGCCCTCTCTGGACTCAATCATAATATCCCCATATGAACAAATCTGAAACTTAAAAATATTGCCAAAGGCAAAGTATTTGGAACATTGAAATTAAGTCACTGAACAAATGCATGAAGTATTAGTAGTGGGGGTTGCTGAGGAGCTTATGCCAAGGCATTAACATTTGAAATGTGATGTTTAGCATCCTCTGTATAAATATAATCTTTGGTATAAATTCATACCCTTCCACATCATTCCATTGACCTCACCATCCATATATGTAGTACTGATGGATTTTTTAAGCTAAGTATTAATAATTTGCCTTCTAAGAAATATTGTCACATTCAAATCATGGCGCACATTTCAAATTTCTATTTAAAAACTAAATTACTCATGTATCAGTGTATTTTTATCTATTGTTGTTAGCATACGTTATATTGGTACATATATATTTTATAGTGTAATTATATTAGTAAGAGGTGTGATTTTTAGCTGATATAGTAATACTTATGAATGTAACATAAGCAAATGAAATGTGATGAAAGTTTCCATTTAGACTTGTCAAAGGGTTTTTAGTATTTTGGCATTGCTTGCGGTTTTTTTAATGCTGGTTCACTGAAAGTGAAATCGTTCTATGGAAAGTATTGGCATTGAAAAATCTCAGGGTTTTATAAAGGGGGAGAAAATGTTGATATTATATTAATAAGATCTGTTTTCCTTTATATGATTGTGTTATTAAACAACTAAGTTTAAAATATACCAACTACGTATAATTTTCTTTTTTGGATCAAGGGCTAATAAAATAGCCTTTCAGTCCCCCATGTGAGATAAGAGTTTCAATGTCAAATCAAGAAAATTTTCACATTAAAATTACTTAGTGCCTAGCAAAGGTTATTTTTTCTCTCTTGTAAAAGCCTAATAAATGTTCCATAACTGCTGCTCCCCCCCAAAAAACCCCGAACAACAAAACAAAACCCCAAAAATCTTGTTATAACTGTGCCAGTCTGGTTGCACCTCTTTATAACATAACTTATATGGTAAAATATCTGCATATCAAAATGATTTTTAATAAAGCAAATAGAGGAAAACACTTTCTTGCATTTCTTTGTCTGGTCCAGACGCTTGTCAGGACTGAGCATATAGCGAGGATCCCATCTCGTAAACTGTCTCCCTGCCAGTGAAACTGCATTTCAATAAGGATCTGTGTAATGATTACCATGCAAGAAGCAGCTTGCCAGGACTGAGTATTTTAAGGCATATCTGGTCAGCTGAAGGCCAGGACCAATCAGCTCTGCCTGTGCTTTGAGCTGATGGGACAAAAAGTGGTGAGGTCCCACAGCTGGAGGTTTGCTCACAAGAGGGCAGAAATACAGCTTCGGAGCTGCCAGTTGCTGGGACACCAGGTAGATCCAGCATGCAGGATCTACACATCTGCATAGCTGTTTACATTTGCCTTTAATTAGACAATTTTCCCCTTTTCTCTGGTTGTTCTCCAGAACAAGGGAACAACAAACAAAAAACCTTTTCAAGATAGAAAAAGTGCTTGTAAAACCTTAAAAGGCAGTTGATTCCACATCCAATTCCTTTCCTCTCCCCTCTCTCCTCTCTCCTCTCTCCTCTCTCCTCTCCTCCCCTCTCCTCCCCTCTCCTTTCCTTCCTTTTTCACATAAAGGACTAAGCTGCTAATTAAACAGTGTCCCTTTAGCAAAACAGGTGGAGGGCTTAGTTTTTTGGCTCCTGTCCTTTTGCCTCTCACTGATTTTGGCGTCACTGTATCTATAGGCAAGCTCACCTTTCCGAAAGAGTAGATCTGACGCTTCCAGTCCTCATGAGCAGGCTCTGAACTTCCTGAGTGCTTGTTGTCAGTCCAGAGAGAGAGCCATGATGGCTAAGAGGAAGGTCAATAGACTCGGAACTGGTGTGAAGGCTAGTCATGGACTGGTAACTTGGTGTGTCCTTACTGCCCGCTGAAGAGCTGCTCAGGTTTGCAGCCCACACAAGAGCACCTGATGTAAAAGAGTGCACTGAGGCAGGACTGGAAGCCAAGGAGTGACTTAAGCTTACAACATCTGCATTTAAGTCCGAAGGTTTACTGAAGAGAGGGCTGCTGCTACCACTTTGCCCACCTGCACTGCCCATGCTGCCTGTGCCCGAGGATGGCGATTCCAGGCTGCCTTGCCGTGCCAATGTGGTACTAGGGCTGGGCATTGCCGATGTGGGTTTCACACCTTCAGTACTGGGTGCAGAGGCAGCTTTACCACTTGCCTTGGCACCAAACAACCTAAATGTAAAACAAATAGCTTTAGAGAAACTGATAGCCACATTAAACATTCATGGCGCAACATCGTAAGAGCCAAACTACACATTTTTAATTACTGCTACTAAAATCATGCCTACCTAGTTGATCAATTGCAGCGCAAAATGAAATTCACTTAACCATATCACAGTAATCAGGGTTTCTTTCTTTAGATACAGCTCTCATTCACTCCTATTCAGATGTGCTCTTTGCACATGGAGACCCTCTCAGACATAGGTAAAATAATCACATTTTTGTCTTAGTTCATAAACGGATTACACTTTCACCCAAATTCACTAATTAAGTGTTCTCAAGTCATTAGCTTTTAAACCTCTCACTTCTCAAATCTGCTAAAATGATTGCAGCAAACACTTGAAAAATCCTTCATTTTTTAATAAACATATAAGAATTTGTGCAAAATTCCCTCTTGTTCTTTTGCACAAGATGGTCATGTAGTAACCACTCAGACAGAATAAACTGCACCATGGCTAGATGGCCTCAGTTTGTCTCCAAGGGTAGTAATGACAGAAGTGTATTTCACATAATTTCTTCCAGAAATTCCAGAGAAGAAAATTCTACAGTGATGATGGAAAACTAAATTGCAAATCCTCTAAAACTCGAACTAAAAGGTCATGTGATGATTTAATGTATTTCTGGAAACATTTGAAGCTGCAATTAAGATGCAGCTCATAAATTAATCGTAAACAAATGCAAAAATTATCATGATATAAAGTAAGCTCGTCTAATAACATAAGAATCCATTTTTCTTATTACCAAGCCCACAACACTCAGCTTCAGCTCCCCAGCAGCCTGGAGATGATGTTTTGGTAATTAGGCACAAGAGGGCACTATTGGTCTTTTCTCCAGCAGTGCAAGTGCTCCATCTCAATTTACGTTTCATCCAGACTTATACTTCCAGAAATGTTACAATAGGGCATTTCCAGTTGAAATTTAGCCTTGCCAATGTTTGTGACAAAAGATGTAACAAAGCTGCTAAGATAATGATACGTTTGTAGCTGGAGCTGCCATCAATGTGAAAGTAAATCTAAATCTTTAGAATTTAATGAGCTCTTCAGTTCTCCATCCAGAATGTGGCATCTTCTGTTCCAGTAACAGAATGTGCCTGAACATAGCGTTCCTTTCCCCTTTGGGGGTTTACCAGAGTATTGAGAGCAAATTTTTCATGTGGCTGAACTTAGAATCATAGAGTATCTCGAGTTGGAAGGGAACTATAGGGATAATTGAGTTCAATTTCTAGGCTTCAAAGAGTTGTTATGGGTATGTGCCTAAAATGCTTAAAGATCAAGGAGCAGCCATTTCATGTCTGGGAAGGTCTTTAAATATTAAAGAAATAATTGTGTTGTGTGAAAAATATTATGATTTTATTTTTCTGTACTTGATTCTCTGTGGCAAAATATTCCCTGAAAAGGCTTGTTGCATAGTACTTTAACACATTGAAAATCCTTGCTTTATATATTGCAACTTCAGGAAATCATAGAAATGCACTAACCTTCGAAACGTAGGCGAAGCAATATCTGGGTATTTGGATCCTGGCTGTCTAAGTCCTGTTGTGCCAGAGGCGCTTGCAGAAGTTGGGCTGGATTTAGGAGAACTGGACAATGAGACACTTTCAGAATCAGACACTGCCACTTTCTCTTTTTCTTTGTCTGTCTGGTTGATGGTGACAGGGCTGGACCGCCCGGACCCGATCTTGCTTGGCTCTCGCAGTTTGGTGGCAGCAGCACCCGCAGATTTGCTACTCACGTTGGAGTCGATGCTGCTGGTGCTGGAGCGGTGGCCGCCCCTGCCAGGGATCCCACTGCCACTGGATTTTGACGGGCGAGGCAAACTTCGATACTGCAGAGTTGTCTTGGAGCTCACATGCAGAATGCCATCATCCTGGTTTTGGGAACCATCTAAGCTCGTTTTCCTCCCTGTGCTGGACTTCCCACCAATGGCTGAAGATTTTGGCATTTTTCCTAGAGTTGCTGACCCGCTTGTGATGGTTGCTCCACTTGTGGTGATTATGGTAGAAGATCCCAACCCAGACTTCTTGAATCCAAATGAACCTGTAGCAGTTGATCTCCCAATGCCAGAGGGAGGCTTTTTTCCTTCATCGCCACTGCTTTTTCCTGCATCTGATGGAGAGCGCTGTATGGAGGCTCCTTTCAGGGGAGTTTTCACTTTTTCTGAAGCTTTTGCATCATCAGTTTTTCCTAAATAAAAGTATATTTGAAAAGGTCACTTGTGTTTAAGCTGTAATGTCTCAATACCTAATTCCAACAGTAAACTACTACGATTTCAAAAAGAAAAAAATACAGAAATAGAAAAATTGCCCTAACAAAACAGACCAGTTTGTCCTTTAGTCTCTCATCAGCTGTCAGAAGCAGGTATGATACATTACAGCTAAGCATGAAGTATTAAAAGCTTGAAATTCCCCCAAGTACTTCCAGTTTCGTATAGAGCTGGAGAATGTAGTTGTAGAAAATCCTGAATGAACTATAAGGAATTTTATTTGACTTATTTTTTGTGTAACTAGAATTTCTATATGAAAGAAATAACAATTGAAAATAAAATATGACATGTAACTAACATTTCCCAAACTATGACATAAATTATACATGTAGAAATTACTGGTATTTATTTAGTTCTTTGGTTTTCGCTGATATTTTTAGCTTATGAATAAGTTTGTTTGTTTTTTGTTACACAAAATGATCAGGGGGAGATTATGTTATCATGATATGAATCTTGATTTACAACAATACCAATTACACCCGTTAGTAGCCTTTGTCATATCCTTGATGTCTTCTCAAGATTTTGGATTTTCTGAGACATTGTCTTCAGTCCTGAACAGGCACATAACTATAAAACATACATTTCTATGTAATGTTATTGTGGCATTCAGAAAGACTGAAGTAAGATGTTCTATCTTAACAGAAAGTACTCTCTTCCTATTTTACAAAATGTCATTTCACTTTAAGCATCTATTCTATGCTCCTAATAAGGAACAACTACTCTGCATAACAAAGTTTTTAATTTACTCTTCAAGGGATTATGGAAGTTTTGGGGGTGGGTGAACAGAATTTTCTTAAGAAACTAAAATGTAACAAAGATTAACACCTACGAGTCAGAACTAAATCCACTCCTGTTTTCACCCAGAGCACATTTGATGCTACACAAACACATGCACATGCCACAATATGGATCAGACCTGGCAAACATACAGACCATTAGTACATGCTTAAAAAAATAAGGCCTCAATTATGTGTTGCACAGTGGCTTCCTGCTCATCTTCAGCAAAACTGTTCTGGGAAATTTAGCTTGGCAGTAAAAACTTTAGCATCTCCTTTTTTTAATTGCTATTACAGGGGTGTAATTGCTGTATTAATATGATCACTGACCATGGCAATGCTCCTCAGGGATCTTATAGATCACAGACTGACCAATGTTTAGCAGTTCTTAATTGCAAAGAAACAAAAGGGGTTCATGAAGGATTTGAATTTATTCTGAGGAGATCTTTGTTGCTTTTACAACTGGGGGTTGAAGCATGCTTATGTACTATTTTGTCATACAAAGGATATGACAAAGCTCCAGAAAATGTCCTACAAAGAATCCACATCTCCCTAGTAAAATTATGGATTATGATTAGATGGTCTTAATAATTATCTCTTGCACCAGTTTTGGAGGTTTTGCTTCAAAACCAGATTACAGAAGTGGTCATTGCTTCTGAGAGGCCTCCCAAAATTAGGTAAGAAGGCATCTGAAACTGAAAGCATGTAAAAAGAGATGTTTACAATTTTTTAATCTCTTAACAGTGGTCTATAGAACATCCACAGCATCTGGAATGTGGCCATTCAGCTTTAGTTCAGAAAAAACCCTAAAAATATAATTTTGAGTCTCCTCATTTGAATCTTCAATCTTTTCAATTCAGCTCCTAATATTTGGCCATTTCTATGCATGTGACCGATTACCAAAGTAAGGTTTTCTAGAGAAGGATAAGGCATAGATGAATCTAAAAATACCTTTAAGAATTCCTTAATAGAAGCTGACATATCCAAATGATAGCACAACAAAATGCTATCACATTGTTATGGATGCATCCACGTGTGATTAATAAATTATTAGTAAGCAGTGTAGCAAACTAACAATTATAGAAATGAACAATGTAGTATGTTATTACAATCTTGGCTTACAGTACCTCCCACAATTTGTGGGAGGAACTACCAGTATGCTTACAGTTCCTGAGGTCTATCACAAACATACAATATCCATCAATTATTTTTAGCACACTAAAGATTCCTTACTGCCTATAGATGAATTCTAAGTATAATGCTTTCATTTTCAGTACTGTAATCTGAACTACAGAAACTTCCTACCTGGGGTCTTGAGTGCACTTGTTCCTGCTTTGTGCCTGGACTGAGTTGTTCCTACTTGTGCAGTCATGCCTCTTCTCCAGGATCCGGTCTGTGATACAGAGATAGATGCTTTCTGACCCCCCTTCTCTGACTCTTCAGACAGTCCCGAGGGAAGGCCTTTCCACTTGCCACCGCCGTCTACACTGCTGTCAAAGTCTTCCTCTGGTTTCTTCAGTTCTTCAGTGCTGCCCCAAGTTTCGCTGTCTGTAACTGAGCGCTTCTCTGAGTCTGTTTTCAGCTGCAACAGATTTGCATGAGAAATGGTCAGTCCCAGCATCTTCATTATTTGCTGATTTCTTAAATCACAGGAGGGGAGGAGAGTAGGCATACTGATTTATTTGCATCAAGGACTACAGAAACTCACCTTCCAAAACATTAGTATTCTCATTCCAAAAGTTTAAAAACCTATGCATTTGCAGAAGAAACTCAAGAAATTGAGTTGTTCCTCAACTCTATCTGAATTTCAGAAGTGAATCACTGTGCTGAGAGGTTTTACTAAAAGCGTGGGTGAGGAAATTTCTAAATACACTACTAAAATCACCTCAGTCTGGTTTCTTGCCTTTTCCTACCCAGACCTTCTGCTGACTGAATTAGGAATATTGGTCTAACAGCAGAGTATGCTATGCCACCAGCAAGCAAGTAAAGCATCTTCAGCAAAATCATCTGTGCTACAGCTGCTGGGTTTTCTACTGGTCTGCCTCCACAGAAATTAATTACTTTTCAACAAGAAACTCACTTTAGCTGTATCAGCTAGCAGAGCAGCAGAGAGAGACTTATGTGAGCATTACCCATCCGTAGTGTGAAGGCAACCATCTGGACTCATGCTCACTCTGAAACTCAGACCCCTGTGGAAGATGCGCCAGTGAGGACCTAACCCTCCTGTGACATCTGCTTTCCGTGAAGCATGCAGATAAGGAAGGGAATGCTACAAGGAGCAGCTCAACCAAACGGACAGTGTAGAAAATGTGAAAGTGGCTTAAACAGAAATGCTGGAGGCTGACCCTATGCCCTGTGTTTGACAAGAGTAGCGTTCTTTGTGCTGACAGGCTGTTCAGTGTGACCCTTTCTCCGGTGTTTTCCTGCAGCCTCCTGACCTCAGCCTCAAGCCTTATTTGCACATTACAGTCTCACCAGTCCTGCTTGTCTCTGCCTCTCTTTAACACCAAAAACATGGTATTGCTCTCAGGTATCACCAACCTAAGAGGGGCTGCAAAGTAGACCACATTCAGGGATGAACTATTTATTATTCTGTGCTGTCACAACTCTTTCACTACAGAGACCCCTCTGTGACTGTTTCCTAGGCACTGTTGTCATAGGTAGGATTAATACCGATCAGATGACCAACAGATTAATCAGTTCCTGTTTACATATTTGTCATTTGAGGTGTACAAAAAGCAAAAGCTCTTTGCATTTCCATAATTTTATATGTGCTTTGGAGATGATAGGGCAGATATTGTGTAAGGATCAAGAGGAAAAAAAAAGCCCAAGCAAACATCTACAAAAACATTGCATGGTCTTTCTGAAAATTTTCATTGCAGTTATTTTTACAACACATGTAACACGTAACAACATGCTCTCAGAATTTTTCCGGTAAATGAATGGCTGTAAACACATAATTATACATTTTAAAAGCAAACTTCATAATTTCCAAGAAATGGCAAATACAATACTTTCTAAAAGCCTCTCCTGACCATTATGGTGATTAATCCTCTTAATAAGAAAACAACCACAAAATATGTAATTTCTGCCTCAGGCTATAGCCAGCTCCCACTGCTCCAATCACTCAAAAAGACAGAGAGGGATCTTTGTGTTGCATGAGTATGTCTTATGCCTAGAGAACAGCTGGCAAAATATATATTCTGTTCATCTCAGCTTCTGAGATTGCCAGCTAGCATGGAGTACACTGAGTTCTTGTTAATCTGCCTGATAAAGGCATACCAGATAAAGGGCTGTTCCTGGTCTTCATAACATAAAGTAACACTGGAATGAAAGTAGAATTTGAATATATGCAGCATCTCGACCTAACACTGAACAACTTGAAATAGAACAGAGGCTTATAGAGCAGCTAGAACATGAGATCACCCAAAAAAACCCACAAGAAGTTAAATAGTCAGTCTAAGATTTCCCGATCCTGATGATGATGCAGTGGAACAATTAAGCCAGAACTAGCTGGCCATCACTGTTGATGTGAAAGGGAAGCGTCTGATCTCCGGTTAGTAACCCCTGATGGGGTGGGAAAGGCAATGGTAAGGGCTGAAGAATGCTGGCATTTGTGTGAATATCTCTGCATGAGTACAAGATTGGTCTGACGTGTCCTGCTGGAGACTGAAGTAATTTTCATTCCAAAAGTAACTATATTTCCTTATTGTCTGAGGGAAATGACAAATATGTGGTTTTCTACTGCTTACAAATGTATGTCTACAAAACAGTTGTCTGAATTGCAGACACTGGCTGCCTGCAGGAGTCTAAATGGAATCAGAAGTGTCAGTCTTGTATCCTGAATGCTTGACAGCAAATCACTGGAGATAACCATTCTTCCCCTATGCTGACTGCTCAGTCTTGAAGTTCCCTGACTGTAAACAGGAGATGACATGGCAAAGAATACTTTTCTATTGGGACAAACTTTTCTGGTCTTAATTCTTTTTTTGGGGGAACCAAGTCCAGCTAGCATTCTATACTGTCTTTTTCATTACTTGCAGTTTTGAGGGGAGCTAGGAAGAAATGCTACCACAAGAGCTTCACACACACGCATTATGTATACAGTTTGTGGTTGTATGCTCTCAGAACTCTGTTTTGACACTATGCAGTGTCAGCTTGCATTGACACTTTCCTTCCTGGACCTGGCTGGGGAGAAGAGAAGCTCTGCCTTCTGTGGGCTCCTCTAGGAGGGAATAGGGAAAGGATAGTACAGCCTATATATTTCTTCTCTGGTAAGTTTCAGCTCGTGAAAGACAAAAAAGTACCCCATTATAAATTGGATTATCTGTTGAAGGAGATACTCCAAACAGGCTGAAGTGGGTAGAAATCTACCCCTCAAAGATCCAGTCATACTGTGGGGGTTTTTGCTAGGGTGCAGCAGGGGCTGGGCACTTCCTCAGGCTGGGATCAGCGGAGGCTACTCCCAAGAGGGAAGAGCTAGGTCTCTCCAGAAAGCACCTTCAGCAGTGGTGTGTGCCCTGAGAGCAAGGAATTTGAGATGTCAGCCCACAGCTTAAGGTTGGGTCAGTGGGATCCATGGGCTTCTTGCATGGAAGTGTAATAGAGGATTTTTTAAAATACGAATATTTCATTTGTTTCAGAGGCATCGATGCTAAACTTTTTCCTTTGTTATCCTGCATACTCGTGGGGTGTTGCAACAAATGGCGACGAAAAGCTACTCACCTGGGCATGAGTGTTCTTCCTTGAAGAGGCTGTTATATTGGAATAAGAGCTGACAGATGAGGTCGTATTCAAATCATCCGTGCTGAGGTTGTCAAGAGTGTCACTGAGGCCACTACTAACTGAGCTGCTGTCATCCCAGCTGCAGAGAAAGAAGAACATCTACTTTACATACTGTGTCAATAGGCAGAAAGCATCTCAAAATCAATAGATGTGATTACTTATTCTTCAAGAGATTTACCAGAAAGCTTTCAGTAATGTTTCCTAATATACAATGAATATTATTTTTCAGATTTTTAAATTAGTTATCCTTTAATAGTCAAATGGTTGCTTGTTCAATTAATGAAATATGCAGGTGTCTTAAAATAACATCAGGTCTAAGTCTAAGTCATTAAACAGGTTGTTTCATTATTCATTGCAATCACATGGACTACACTGGCAGGAAAATCCATTAAGCCAATCTGTTATTACTAGCCAAAACATTATTAAGAGCTTTGAGAACACCTGATGAATTTCCAGGCTACAGAAATGTAAAAGGAGCATCTCTTCTACAGCCTGACTATTCCCAGGCCAAAAGTTTGAAAAAAATTCATTGTATCACTTGCAGTGGGAGTCATCTCCTATAGTTTTAACTATATAAAAGTCAGGTATCTCATTCAAGCTATCTAGGTGTCCTGTCTAACAGTATAAAAAGCAGGCTCCTTTAGTAGGTAATACATCCTTACTTAAAATGTCTGAGTTTTGTGGGATAAACTGTCCACTGAAGGTGCCTCTTTACGTCTTTTTCTCTCCTAGAGAGGAGAGGGTTGATAAAGACACTTCTAGACATTTGACTTCTGGAGACACAAAGCTAGGTGTTTACACACGCTGTCAAAGTGCAAAACACACTAGAGTGCATAGTACCCTTGTTTTGCTGTAGCCTACATGACAAGCTGCTTTTTAGAAAAAAAATAAAATTCAATCCCCCAGTCAAAATAAAGCTCAGTACTATTACTACTAGTCATTCAGAGTAAAATAGGAATCCTGGTTTTACATTTGGAGTTTTGGGAGACAGCAGCAGTGACAGTGACACAAAATATGTGCTGATGCACCAGAAAGTTCAGTGCACTAGTCTTGTATCATAGCAACTGCAGCAAGCATTATCTTCCTTTAGCAAAAGGTAGAAAATCACATTAGTAAGCCAGCTCAGTGACAAGATAAACATATTTCAGAGGGCAAGAGTTTATTATAGTGCTGCACTTTCCAGTGTTGAATGCAATGACTACAAATAAATATATCTTCTGCTACATTTACAGGTAATAAACACAAATTTAATAATGTTATAGACTGTCCACATTCATCTAAGAACCATCTCTGAAGCACCAGTCATTTATATTTTCTGTATTTTTCCCTGTCTAATGTCATACATAATTTCATTGATGGTAAGAAGTCATATTCAAATGTTGTGTACCACATGAGAATATACCTGTAGAATAGTGTTAAGACTGAGAACCTTAAAGATTGATAAAAACATAAATTATATTAAATGAGATTACATTTTAGAAAAAGATAAGAGTCTCTCATTAAAAAAAAAGTTGAAAAAGAAAAAAAATTATAAACCAGGTGCAAAATAAGATATATTAGGTACTTCCAGAAGAAATATGAACTTTTAATGTATGATATTCATGTAAACTAATATTTGAACATCAGTTTTTTGAGTCCTACATAAGATCCTGGGGACCAAGATCAACATTTCATCCTGTTTCTCCCTATCTGTTTGTTATTCTATTCTATTTTAATTTTTGATACTTAATTTTGTGCTCCCATTTCTCTGTAAGAAGATTCACTTCTTCTAAATGCTGAACCAGTTCAGCTGATTCACAAAATATAACTATGTTCTCCACAGCTGAAATTTTCAGGTAAAAATTATTATGATCATGTTTCCTTTCTTCTATGTCTTCTCTGTGGTGTTTCACTCATCACAGCTCATGCGCCACTGGATTATTAGTGGGTTCTGGAAACACTCATGGCCATCTTGTAAGATATATAGGAGATTATTTCAACACCTCCACTTCTGACCTTTCAGTGCCATTACTATATTTGCCTGGATTTTTTTTCCACCTATGATAGGTACTCAAGATGTTTTCTAAATCTGGGGACTTTCATACACCAAAATTCTGGTAATATTCAGTAATACTGTTAAAAACAGGAATATCCAAACCCTCATTCTTTCTGGCATATTTCTAATGACTGTTAGAGAAACTGATTCCAACTTGAGTCAATACTTTGTACCAGCTTTTTGAAAAGACATAGTAAACTTGGAAAACTCCAACAGAACAGACAATATCAGCCACTCTTTTGGCAATGAAGATTGTTGTTTGTACTTATTTTAGTGCATTGTCTAGAGTTGTTTTAACTTGATCATGCAGCTAAATTATTTTATCTTTCAGTACTTAATGTTTCTACTTTTACAGATCTCTTTCTCCAAGTCTATATAGTATCAGACAAGTAAATATATCTATTTTTTGGATAATGATGGTGCCTTATTTATAATTTGCAAAAAAATTCTTGATGATTCGTACTAATTTATCCTTTAAAGTAGCAAATGCATGACAAAAATATCTGGTAAAATTAAATGTGCATCACTTTGACATAGAAAACCCATTCTGGGGAGTCTGCAGCAAACTCTCTTTATAATTTTAGTTCTTGTTCCTCCTACCTGTCATCAAAACAATATTCATTGTCAAACTGTACCTAAAGGACGTAATATAGGATTTTGATACACTGGCTAAGATTTGTCTTTCATTTTCATTTTATCTTTCATTTACTTCTCTCTTTTTTCACACATCCTACAGAGTTTAGGAAAGGTTCGGTTAGTACTGCTGCATATTACTGTCTGACACCACTTTTAAAAATCACATTTTAGCTACTTGTAAAATCTGTTTTTGTTTGGTATCAGCCTCTGGTTGATTACTTTAAAAAAAATTGTCAGCAAATGGTGTTCAGCTATCTGGGAGGCTGAAGAAAAGTGCCTTGTTTTGACAAGTTATGGCAAACATTTTTCCTGAGAAATTTCTGAACTCAAGAGAATGTGGAATAGAACCTTGATATTCAGCAATCTATGATTTTCACATTAAGGATATGCATTTCACTATTTCTAAGAGAAAACCTCTTAAATGTGGATTATTCATAATTCTTTTCAAAATCACTGCTTGCAAATTCCTGAGAATTTTTTTTTTTTTCAGCAGCTCAGCTCAATTCTGCTGTGTCTTGGTCCAAATCAGCAGAAAACAAGCAAACAGCCCAGTAGCCACTAATCTCATTGTGAATATATATAAACCCACAGTTTTTGATAACACAACCACATAGTATTTTTTCTCTAGAACCACCTCATTAATTTAGTACTTGTAAGAGGTCTGCTTTAGGGATGACTCTGAATTTTGCCTTAAAGCAAGATGCTTTCTGTCATTTTTCAAAGAAGTTGAAAGTTCTGTAACAAAAGGGACCATATGAAGCATGATTGAAGCCCCTATTGTACCAGACTCTCTGCAATCTGCAAGATACTAGGTGACAGCTTTAAACATTGTTTGATAAACTGTATGCCAATAAGAGCTTCTAGTTTCCTTTAGAACTTAGCATTTGATTTGCAAAGATATAATGCATCAAAAAGTGTGCTTTGAACCTACAGTTTACTGCAGTGATGTCTTAAAATTTAGGTTACCATGAACTCAGATTGCATGCCCAAACCAGCAGCTCTTTTTTGGCCTTACTATTCCTGTACCTCAGCTTTAAGTCTGTAAAATGGACACAATACATGCATAAATGACAATACACTAGAAAGTATTTAAAATGAAAAGAAATTTCAAATGGCAGATGATAAATCAGTGGCTATTATTATGAATACCAAGGAATACACAAAATACCAAATGAACTGCTTTAAATCTGAGCACTCTCAATTTACACATTATAAAAAATGAGGACTCTAGAAATAGGGGTTGCTGTTGAGGAACCATGATTGCCCAAAAATGATTGTCCAAAAATATATGTGCACAAGAAATAGGACTAAGGTTACAAAAGCCACCCTTTTGTTCTGCGTGGTTTTATAATCACATCAAGTTCTGTTCACACAAGTAACATTCAGCTTTGTCTACTTTGTAATTCTGATTCTTCCATCACTTTAGTCAGACACAGGACTGAATCTGAGCTGTGAAGCTGTACAGCAATAGGAATGTCCCTCTACCTTGGGAGCTAGAACAAGTGTGCCCAACCATGTGATAGGTACCAAAAGGTGGCTTCTCTCCCATACCCTGATTAGAATGATGGTCACTGTGCTGCAGCCTTCATTCAGAAACACACCTCATGCTCTCTGACTTTTCTCAGACTCTCCGCAGTAACTTTGTCAACATTCTTTCTGCTTAGATCTGTGTTTTAATTTGGTGTACTAGGTGTGTCTATGAAATTATTTGCACAAGTTAAAAATCATCTCCTGGTTTTAGCCTGCATCTTTCAAATCTGAACTGTTCTTGCCCATTTTGAAGCAAGAAAGAATATTTCTGCTGGAGAAGACTTTCACATTGTCCCTAACTGGCAAAGGTGGCTCCCAATGGTCCACAAATTACTCCAAATGCTTCAAGCAAGGTTCTGACTCCTTGATCACATCAAATACTCCATAAGGTTGAGAAATCCTCAACTTGCTATCAACACAATTGGCTAGTCTCCACTGCCACTCTGTTTCCCTTTCGTTAGTGTGGGCTTGTACTGAAAAGATTTCCTCATAATAATCTTCTCATTGACCTCCCGACCACATAGTTGTTCTGGAAATAGCAAGGTGTCTAAAGTCAAAATACCAAGTACTTAACATCAGTATGTAGAGGTGAACAAAGATTATAAACACATTCCAACAGGTACTCCCTCAAATGGAAAGATAAACTGCACTCAGCTGTGCTCATGAAACTTTTTTGTTTGCTTTTCATAAGTATCTGGGGTTCTTTTTGAGTTCGCAAGATGACGTATATGAACCCACTGAGGAATATTTTACACTAAATAAGACATGACACACAGCAGGTGCGTAAGTGATAGAGCTCTAGGTCAAAGAAGCAATTTGATTTTAGCCTATATAATGAGGATCTGCAGAAAATATGCAACACATTTTTCTACATTTTTGTAGGATGTCTGAAAATACAAAATGCACTGCTTTAGGAGAGCTATGAATCCTGACGGTACATGACAAGAAGAAGTGGTATTATCAACCCATATTAGCTCCATGGATACCTAAAATAGTCTCCTTTCAAAGTACATGTTTCAGAAAACTAAAGCAGTCTAAGTGCAGACAGGACATGACAGAGCACCCAACCACAATCATTGTTCCTTCCACCCTTTGTGTTTCTATTTTCAGCATTTTCCTAGAAGCCCTTAAACTTGCCAGCTCCCTGAAGTCCACCATACTGATAAGCTGGGCCGATGCTTGGAATTTGTTTCAGCATTGACAGACTTAATTATTTTTTGAGTACACCTCCAGCCAAAGTGGCCTGAGCAAATGAAAAGATTTTCATAAGCAGATCATCAGGCACATGAAGGCAACAAGACTCCAATCAATGTGCTATCAAGTATTCTGGAAAACTATGGTTCTTATAAATGCATCCAGGCCCTGGCATAATTTGACAAGTTGCTGGCATTTTTTTTCCTTGGTTCATTATACACGTTTGCAAGCAGAAGAACAAACTGCAGCTTTCAAAATAGAGCTCTAGAAAACAAAACCAAACCTTTTCCTCTGAAAGTATTCATTTAATCTGAATAACTGTTCTGTCTAGGGAGGTTTGTAACTGAATGAAAATAGCACTTTATTTGCCACATGCTTTGTACTGTACATGAAGGGCTTTAGACCACAGCAGTAGACACACATCCTTGTGAGTCTTATTTCAGAATGGTAAGTCCTTAGTCACATTCTTGCTGATGACAGTGGAACTCACATGTTCCCAGGGTCTTGTGTATGGATTTGGGACTCAAGGAATCTGAACACATTTAGCAAAACAATCTTTACTGACACTTTAGAGCAAGTTTGAGCTTTCAAATTGTGAAAACCTTTTTAAACACTTCTAAATGATTCATTGCCATGGCAACTACATGCAGGGCAGTGCCCAAGTGTGTTTCTGTTGCTGCTGGGTGGAATGGTCTTAGAGGACAAGTAAGAAAAGTGAGATCATGATGAAAGAATAACATTCAGGCCCAAACAGAAACTTGACTTCTGAATGTGTGTTTGAGGATCTACAAATTCATACTAAGAGGATATCAATGGTGAGCTGAGAAGTGTTATCCCTTTCTCTGGCTGCACATAGCTTTTTATTTTATGTCAATGAACCCACAGATGAGGCAGGTCTCCCTGTCTCTTAGAGCCTCTGGATGTTGTTAAAGAGTTTTTCATAGAAATAGTAGAAGTATGAGAAACATCAGCAATTTCTTTGATTAGTATAACCTACTTCCATGCTTTACAAATAGACAAAAGTGCGCTAGTCTACAGAAGTGGCTAGGACTGGGACACCCTCAGTTACACTGGATACTTATTGAAATTACCCAACAGTGCATTAAAAATATGCAGTTCCTAAATTTAGCCACCTTTGAGGTGAACAGTTACCTGGGGTATAAGACAATTCCTCTCAGTGATGTGCAAGGAATCTACATTAAATAGGAGTGAGGAAATCAGATGTTGGCATTTAATCCTCTAGGTAGTTAACAGACAAAGGCAGGTGCATCCAAAAGATAAGGAGGAAAGGCTGGAGAGATAACAGCAAAGTAAAGGACTTAAACTATATGCCACAGTAGAAAGCTTGAACTTAGTACAACTTTATTCATACCAGTTAAGACCTACATTTGGAAGACAGAACACCTTGACCATCAGTCAGTGCTAAAGTTAGTTCTACACATACAAAATCTATAAAACAGGGAACACAATGTAAAATCAGTCTCCACAACACACTACTTGCAGGTGGATATTGCTTCTCTACAGCACATCAGTAAAGTGAATATTAACATGCATTCCAGGCTGCTCATGAAGGCTCCTTTCTGACACCCATATTTCAGGTCATGTCTCAGGAGAGTAAGGCAGGACTCAGCCTAATATAAAGACTTTATAACTGGTCTCCTAATTGACTTTTGAGAACTGAAATTACGTCTTAGCTCATTAAGAAGAAAAGATAAGAAAATAATTGGATAGTTTTACTTAAAGCAACTCCTCACTAATGTGTCAACATATCAGCTGGCAAAGTTTCTCCTTCAAAGTTTAATACCACATGAATTAATCCCTTTTAAATCTTCTACTGTGATCTCAGCTGCTCATTATTCATGGAACAGATACACTGACCCTTCACAGGCAAATTCAAGATGGCACAGAGTTCATAAAATCAATACTTTGCTTCATTCCACAGACTGTGAGAGCCAAAGCCCAGGCCCTGAATCAAACTAGAAACTTGCAGGAGCTATAAATTTCATTATAGCTATTCTATGTTCATAGCTAAATGAAAACTTAGCCAGTTCAACTCATACTTCACCACTTTTTCCTCAGCAAGTGTAATGCATTACCTGTCATACTCAAACAAAACAACCTCCTAAGTGTTAATCTGCAATCACTTAGAAGTCACACATAGAAAATCATTCCATGTACATGATTTCAAAATGGATGCATTCAGCACATTCTAAGGAAAATTATTTGCAATTAAAAATAATAGGAATGCATTTATGCATCTGCTTTAGAAGAATCTTTTATTTCAAGTCAGAAATTTTTTTATAGGAAGATCCAGTTGGAAAATTATATCTTACTATAGAAATTACTGCTAGCCCAAGAGCACAATTAGAGCAAAACACATTTTTGCAAGTTCAGTGAATTCCCATATTCTTCCAAGCATTTAATAAGTGCTTCAAGAAATAATTTAGTTTTAGTGCCTGCAGGGATAAAAAAAAAATGAATAGATGGAAGATTTACATTCCTTGGAATAATTATACATACCTTGTAAAACTGCATACCCACACCTCAGGATAAGTCTTTACCAGAACCCCTTCTGATTTCCACTTATTTTTGAATACAACACTTAATCTGACATGATAGGGACAGCAGAAACTCATTAACTAGCTCTAAATTCACAGCAGAATGTATCAACAATCAGAGGGACTTTTGCAAAATGGGATTTAGGTAAGTGTTACTTGCATAAAACAATAAATATCCAACAAGAAAGATATTTTATTTCTGGAAAGTACAGGGAATTTTTTTATACAAAGTAAATACACAGCATTTGTTTTTAATTACATTTTGTACAGTCTATGGAAAATAGTAATATATGGGCTGAAGCAAGATGTAAGGATGTAATTCCATCAAGAGCTGTTGACAAATCTTAACAAGCCAAGGGAGAAAATCTTTTGATGGAAATTATCTTCCTGCTCCTGTTTGTTAAGTTTTCTACACACTGAATCCAAGAGATGTGTAAGTTTTCCAAATGCCGATTCAGACAGGTTAATTAAAATCAGTTGAATGGACCAAATATGAACTGCCTATGTAGTTCTTCAGACGGTAAAAGGCAATATAAAACCTTATATGCCTATGTAATTCCTTGTTACCTCACCACTTGAAGAAGCAAAAATGTCATACTTCACTTTCTATATGACCAATTCACATCCCCAAAAGTGAAGAGAGAAATGAGATCCCACAAGCATAAAGAAGTATCTCATGGTATCCTCATTTGTATTTGAAGGAAAACCATACTGAAACCAGCACCATAAACACCCTGAGATAAGGAGAATTTGCCTTTCACCTTTGCAAACTGCCAGTCAAGAGCTTCATCTGGGAGGGAGGTATTGAAATATCAAATCTCTTTACTCAACATTGTCTCAGCATACTAAGAAACCAAACAGATTCTGCTAATAAGTGTTCAGAGGAGAACTATACCCAGTAATTATTTGCCTGATTTACTGGTAGCCTCCTCTGCTGTGCAGTCTCTCATGTTAAAAAGAATATTTGTTGCTAGAACTATCTATTCCATTTTTGCTTATGTGCAGAAACAGGAATTTATTTTTCATGCTTGCAACTGATTAAACTCAATCTGAAAAAATCAGTGTACATGACTATGTTAGTAGAATGATAAGTAAATCTCTCTTGATTCTGGTCATGATACTCATCGTATAAATCTCCATGAAATAGCAGGACTTAAATCCAGCAGTTTTATACAGCTTTGCTGTTGGTGTAAAACAAGATTTTGAGTTAGTTTTGACTTGTGAGGGATCTTTGTTACCCTATGTTGTCGTTTGCTCAGGATGGAAATATGTGGCAGGCAGAGACTAAAACAAAATTGTTATATTTAATTTGTATTTTCACTAGGGTTTTTTTAATCATCCTTTATAATTGCAGGTTGAAAGTAATAACATCGGGTGAGACACCTCCTATCCTTATCTCCTTGTCGTAGCACTCTATGATAACCTTAACATAACACGGCATAACTTGGTCCCAGAGCTGACAGCCTTGCACTGCCACCCAAAGAACAACAAGCACATCCTGTAGGCAGGACACCTCCCCGAACACATGAGCACTGTCAGAAACACAATCCCTCTGGATGTTTAGGATGAGTTTAATCTGGGAAGTGACTGGAAGCAATAGGCTTCTTCCCACATACTCTTGTACAAAATGTTTTTCCCCTGCAGGTCTCAAGAGGAGGTGCTGGTTTGTTGAGTTTAGCATTAAGTTGTGACTGTGGGAAAAGGTGATAGTTCAATGCCTAGAGGGCTTCTTAATAAAAATCTTCCCTCTTGAAACTCTTTGAGAGCTTGATCCACACAAATATTTTCAGATAACAAGGTAAGCCTATTACCTGAAGCCTAACAGGATTACTTGCTTGCAGTCAGCATCATGACAATAACCTCTCTGGCAAAGTACAAGTTAAGCAGAAGACAAAGCTGTTTCTTCTCTTGTTTTTTGTTTGCTGAGACTATCTCACACATCTTTCTTCTTTCCCAGATTTTGGTGAGTAAAGACGCAGGTTACTGCTTTCTCCTGCCTTTGTGTGACCTGATTTTTAGCACCATTTAGTAAGGAATAAAGGCCTCAGTGATCATGCTCTCTGTGCATCTGGCCTTCAGAGTCTTGCTCATTGCCACTGTCAGGGTGAAATTGATGGCTGAATAAAACTTTGCAGAACATAAAGCTCAAAAAATTATATTTCATAACTCTCAAGCATATACACAGCCATACAAAGACAAAGGCAAAACAGAAGTATCTCAGAGGAAATGCACAATGTGAATGAAACCTATCAGATATACATGACTCAGTACATAAAATCAGACTGTTTTAAAAAATGTAAAAAAGAGTTTAATTCATATTTTTTTCTCTCTCTTTTTAATAAATAGTTTTATGGAACATTTTTATTCAAGTTTGAGATTTGGAGATTTTATGATTTTTAATTCCTTCTAGCCTTTTCACTCATGAAGGTCAGGCTGCTGAGTTTAGAAAACATGGATTTCAGAACCAAACTTATTTGCAGATGTTTAACCATCCGAGTATTTATTTGATATTTGACATTTGATATTTATTTCAATTCCTTAAAAGTTTAACATTTTCTTTCTCTGCATTAAAGAGCTATCTTGGTGTTTAGAATATTGACACTGTAAATTCTATTTGAAGGTTTAATATTATCTTTAATCCTAACCTGTGCCAGGCTTTTGCAGCAAATCTAAATGCCATTCATTTTCACCTTATGTTACATTGCTGCTTTTCATATGGTCATCAACAGCAACCACTGAGAGTAATAGTAATTTAATTGTGCTCAGAGATCCCAGCTGTCATTGATTCTACCACCAGGAATTTTCAAACCTATTTGTTACTCTATATGCCAGTGGTGCCCAATCTTTCTCTGTCCCATAATCTCTTTGAAAGTTGCTGTGCCATGTGTTTATCATCTTGCCAGTGAGGGTAGGAGCTCACTTATGAAACTATTACTTGAAATTTCAACCTAATCCTTACCCAATTTTTAGGAGTCTGGAGAAGAGAGGGGTTGTAGGATTAAATTGTAGGCAAGAGAAATTGCTCAGGTTTCTGGACTATGACAGGGCAAACTATGATGGAGCTATGTGGATATAAAGCTAGCTGAGAATTTTAAAATAAAATACATTTGACAAGATGCTAATATTTTTAATGGAAAATGAAACAACTCGTAGTATTAAAAAAAATAATTATTTGCTCAAAACCCCCAATAACTTAGGAAATAAATTTTAAATTTCATGTAGTCTATACTTACATTGTCATATTAAAATCAGAAGTAACTTTCTTGCACTGAGAAAACAGGTGTAATAGGACACTACAAATGTTCTTTTTGCATCTTAATTTTACGAAGTTTTAATTTAATTTATTTGATATTTCATATCATTGTTGAAAACTCTGCTTAATACTGAAAACTACCTTTTTCTAAATTGAAGATCTTCAATGAAATATTATACCATAGGCTAGTCATATGAAAAAATGTATATACAATAAAACAATAAAGGATAACATAAAATGGACACAAACTTTTAAGAGATCATTTCATTTTTCTTAAATACAACATATTCTAATTTCTCTTGTGACAAACTAAAAAAGAATTCACTCAGAATTTAATGCAAAACCACAGCCAAATATATGAGAAATTCCTCTAAAAAGGAATGACATATTCTGATCAAATCTTTAAAGATATGTAACCAAAAGCAATGACCAATTTTTATGCATCCTAAACTTCTCTGTATTCTTCCTAGTCTGGTGACAGATGTTTCCTGAAGGCATTGCTACTTTCTGTTTTGTAAACAATTTTCTTCAAAAAAAGAAAAACACAAAGCCTTTAGAAAGTTTAGTCTTTCTGCTGGATAACAGAATAGTTCCCTTGGCTGTTTTTAGCTCAAATTTCAGAGAAACAGTGCATTAAAAGCACCCCTATCAGCTGAAAACGCGGCAGCACTAATGTATCTCACTAGGAGTTCTCTCCTTGCAGTGGATGAAAGAACTGAAATTGCTATTATTTCCAGATTGACTGGAAGAGAAAAACGGTGCTCAGGGATCCAAGACATTCCTGACACAGCTTGTCAGTGTGGTGTGGATGGCAGGTTTTAAAAAGTGGACCCATTTCAGCCTCTAGGCATATTCAGGAGGAGAAAAACAATGCCTGATCTCCCTGCAGGCAAATAAATAACTGCCTGAGTGGATTTACTTCCCTCACATAGCAGAATCTATCAAAAGTTTAAGGAATTTAGTTCTGGCCATTTCTCATGGATTCTGGGTGACTGGAGAGCACACGGAGTTCAACATCAAGGGGCGGAAAGAGAATTTTGTGATAGGATGAAAGAAGAAGTGGTGAATGACAGTGACAGAAACCCTCTGGTTGGTCCTCCCCAGCCCACCACACAAATGTGCTCGAGGAATGGTAGCAGCAGACACAGAGAGTAGGGGAGAGGGAGGCTTTGGCACTTGAGGCACCTTGGGTATCTGCTAGGGCATAGGTGTCAGTCCCACTGCAACCTGCTGGAGACACAGTTATCTGCCAGGCATCAGGGGCATGATCTCTCCAGGCAGTTCACTTTGCTGCATAGAACACCTCATCTTTGAGCCAGTTTAACCATCTCTCCAAAATGATGATTACACTGAGCTTTCAAGCAAGACACATTTTAAGTGCAACTTATCCTTGAAACTGTGTGAATTTTTAATTAACTTTAGTAATACAAAAAGTAAGTTTGATATTTATTGGTATTTATTGTTACCTTACAAAAAACTCCAACTCCAGATGAGCTATAAAAGTGGAGAAGTGAATCTAAAATTTTAAAGGAAAAAAAAAGTAAAAAAGAATGCATGCACACTGCTCTTTCCATTCAGGTTTTCTACATGAAAAAGAGAAAAAAAATATAATGGATAGGCATGAAGTCTGTACTTCAGCTCGAAAGAGAACAGAAGGGGCTAGAATCCTCCTTGCCCCCTGCTAGGAGAACTGAGAATTAAAATTCTCATTTGCAGTGTTGCAGAAAGCATTAGGATGCAAGAAAGGCAATAAAAGTCCAGACAGCAATAGATTGTGGAAATATGATGGATTGCAGCAGAGAGGGACACCAAGTTCAAATCCTGCATGAAAAAAGGGCGAATGTCACCTACAAAGGTCAGAGTCCTAGACATTAGCAGGGAGCAGAGAGTTTAGAGAATTCAATTGCTGCATTTTCTCTACCCTAGACACAGCCAGAAAAAGGGCACTACAGACAGCAGCACAGGGCCTGCAGCAAAAATCTCACAGATAATTCTAGCAGACAAAGTAGGTTGTCTTTACATTATTCAAGTATTTTGTGTACTTTTTACCTGAAATTGCCCTGTTCTCTCTCATTTAACCTAAAGTTAATATATTTTTTTCTTTCTGACAGACTGCATGAAATTATCAGAAGCAGCAGATATTAAAGGGCAGAGTGTATTGCAACAGTGAGAACAGGTTATGGCAAGCTGGAAACTTGAGTATAAACTTACCTCTTAAAATCCTCCCCCACATACAATATGGACTACTACTGATCCTAGCTCTTCTACAAATAATCAATGCTTATAATACCTACAGCTGTATTCCATATATATATATATATAAAATTTCTTCATTTCCATATCTAATACCCTCAAAATTTCAATTCCCGGGAAAGATACAGGATTACTGGCATAAATACAAATCACAAAATGTCCTAACATGGTTTTGAAGAACTAAAACTGAAGTAAGGGAATAGTACCTTATACTGGTTTGTGCTAAAACTTAACAGATAGGACCAACTATGACAGAAGCAACTTTTATGTCAGTATTAAATTACTAAGAAATTAATGAAGACTACCATTTTCCCTTGCAGCAGCACAGAAGAAACTTCTGCAAAAAAATGCTACTCCCTTTTCTTGCCTGTATTGTTTCAGTAACTGCAAAGGAAAAGAAGCAGCAGTATCACAGAGGCAATTCTTCAATTGCCTTGCTACCTTTTGTGGCTTTTTCCTCTGACCTTGCTTCACTTTTTGCTAACTCACTGCATCAATAAAGATGCTTGCTCTCTTATCTTTCATTCACATAGCTGATTTTCAGTTGAAACCTCTAGCATTGCCACTGCATCTAACAAATTCATGTGAACTTCACATTGCATTCAAGTAGTGCCATTCTATTGTTCTGACTGTGAGATACTTAAATAGAGAAGATTGCTATAAATGTGATAGTTAAATGAGTTAAAGATTCACTTCTAATAACCATATTAAAAGTGGATATTATAGAGAAAGAAAAGTGCTTGAAAGAAAAGTGGTTATAGGGTGGTCTATGTTCAGCAGTGAAGCACTGCGTGCCACCTTCCCCTCCCTTGGTATTGCTCCTCTTTCCCTGCTGAGGTGCCCAATACATGTATTGGATTATGCACACTCTAGTTTTTGGCCTTGGATTCATACTTCAGAAATCTAGGCATCGAGCCAAAATGACACTGTAATTAATGCTGGTGAAGACTGAAAACAAGAGTCCCAAACTAGAGTTCAAGATGGAAACCAGTTGCACTCATCTACAAACAGACTTGTCCATGACTTGACTGGCTCTTGGTGGGTGCTCCCGCATACAGAAAAGAGAATCTGTTTGTTACAAATAGTTACTGAAAACATCAAAGGATTCCTTCTTATGATAAAGAAGAAGACTGCAATGGATTTTAATTCAGTTTTTCAAGCTTTTTCTCTGCAAAACTGTAACTTTGACTTCTCCCCCCTCTTATTAAAAAACGGCTACAAGTCTGGAATGGTCTGTCTGTAACAAGGCAAAGTCCAGGAGTCTCCCAAGACTGACTAGGCACTCAGGCTCCAATTTTTTTCTGTAACATTGCTATTAAAAACATTTGGCAGAGTTGAACATGACAAGCTGCTGGTTCAGGCCTCTGGTCATATTCAAATCTGTCAAATGTGATGGCTTACACTTGGGCATGCTGGAGTGTGCAACCTTGGAAAATAAACAAGCCATTTAGGGCTTTCTTGCAGATTGTGCAGCATGTGAGTGCATCTCATTATATCTTTTTTCCTTCCACTCCCAAAGTAGTCTGTCAATAGACATCAAGGTATTTATTTGTTAAAAAAAAATCCAAATACATATATATGACATCTACTGATATTTGATTCTCTGTATATTATTCTTTTGTCTTATCTAGTACTGCAGCTTAGGTTTCTCTAACAATTTTTTGTCTTTTTGCTTTCTTGGGTTTTATGGTATACAAACTTCTACCAGAGTTTGTCTGAAGCAAATATTCACTATTTTATTAATATTTTGATTACTGAAAGTAATTTCTTTTAAAATCCCTTACTAGGGACATTCACAAAAGCAGAAGTCTCTTGGGCAAGAAATGAAATTGAAAAGCAACAACACTGAAAACAATGAAATGTATTTCATAAAGAAGCACACAATTAAAAACCTGATCCTAGCTAGCCTTTTAAAGGAAATTAGAAATTAATAAGGATAATGCAAATATACATTTTTTATGTTAGAGTAAAAAAAACCCAAACCCCTTTAAGTTCTAAGGTATAAATGAGCCCCAAACGTCCTTTCCCTAAGATCAGCATTTTCCTAGGACTTGCTTTTAAAGAAACGAGACTTCTTTTGTTATTAAACCACAACTTAGAGGATTTTCAGCACTTACTTCTGAGAGAGTCAAATTACAAATTTCTTGATATTATAACATCATTTTTCTTTATGACATGTAGGACTTGAGTAGAGATCAAAATTCTCAACTGTAGAAGTCTAAAACTGTGACGCTTAAGCAGTTAAGGACACTGTCAAATGGCCTGATTTTCTCAGCTATTGCACACCCTTCAGTGTGTCGAGAGACAGTCTGCCTAAAATTATAGCAAATAATGGATCTGAGCAGGGAAAGCAGGAAAGTCTATCATTTCTTTGTTTCTATCTATTACTCCCAGATATGAGACAGATTAATTTCCCTTATTAAAATATCTGAATTAATTTATTAGCCTCCTTTTATTTTTAAAGTTTAGAGGAGGAGGAGGAGTTGGTTTACTCCTTAGTACTAGGCCTTCATCTATTATACACTTGTGTTTTTTATTTCTTTGAAATCAATGAACTTTACAAATACTGAGGAAAATTTAATGAGAAACTGCTAAAATGTTCTACTGAATGCTGTTTGAAAAGATTCTTCCATTTCAAAGTTAGTAAGTTCTAAATCAGGTTCTGAGCACATGGTAGTAAAACTTGATAGCTTTCTCAAAAGAAAGGTTGTACTTGATGATTATTTAGGGGAACAAGATCTGATGAATGCTCATGTTCCAAACCTAAATTCACTGCCTCATCACTCTTCAAACTAGCCATTTGGTTTCCTCTGCCTTTTGTAATGTGTCCTAAGTGCCTCTTGCAGAGACTGGGTGACAGACAACAACTAGAAACACTAAATTGCCTTTTCAAGACTACATCTCCTCTCTGCAATGTCATCAAAATCAGTGGAAATTTATGACACGTCTTTTAACAGGTTACTCTCCCCTCTGAAGTTTAGTTTTTGGGGCTGGGAAGGACCATCTGTTGTGATCCACATTTCAGTGTATAGCAGTATAACTGGAGTATACAGAGCCAGTAAAAAACTCCAAATCTGGATCCCATGAGTGACTGAAGAGAGAACATAGCACAGAGCTGGTGCAATTAAAAACGTATCCCAAATGGAGAAACCTAGTACAGTATTGAAAAAAATTAGCTGTCTTAAGTGAGATCAGCTCATCAATTCCTCAAACTCAGATGGCATCTTTCATCCCACTGTGGACAGGGTTGGTAACGCAGCTACCATTAAAGGCAAATCAAAAGCTGGCAATCACATCTTATTTCGTATAATTCAGGTGCCATTTTGCAAACTGACACTTTCTAATGTACTTTCTCATTTACATATATTATTCTTACTGTGTATGTAGACTTCAATGTAGAGCCTGGTAAATTCACAGTATGCAGCACTGTGAAAGACTAGTCTTTGAAATGGCGTGAGACTTCAGGGGGAACTGCTGAGCCATCATTTTTCTAGCAAGCCATATTTCTTAGCCAATATTACCTTGTGCAACTGAGAAATTGTTTCCTAAGGCCACTATTCATTACACTGTTCTATGAATCTGTAGAAAACCTACACCCCAATGGCTAATCATGCAAAGCAATGAGATCTTCAGTTACTCCCATTTAAATGAGACACAAAAGTTATTAGGATTGAATGTGAATTCTCAGTGAGATATAGATAAGAGCAGAATACTTTATGCAAATTTAAAAATAAATTAAAAATCTAAAGGAGTTTTCCATAGCTTAAAAACTTCTGTCAGTAGAAAAAGGTCTTTTAGTTTCTCTTGCTCATCCAGTAGTGCCATGCTTGCTCAAGATGTTCTATTTGGAGACATCACAAACAAATAATACTGGGAGCAGGAAGAAGGACAGAGAACAGCTGACAGTCCCATTGATGTCATGGCTGCCTGGCAGTGATGATTAGAAGCCAGGAGCAGTGTTGGTAGGCAAAGATAAGCAGGAGACAAGAACCAAATGCTACTTATACCTGCCAATGCCTAGTTTACCCAAGTCCAAAGCTCTTTTTGTAGGCTAATCATGATCTCACCTCCCCCAGTGACAACCCTCCCTTCTGTACTGCATCAGTGACCTTTTCCTACAGGGCTCAGCAACACTAATATACCCTGTCAGCCATCCCAGGAATCACATCTATCTTTAACCTTCATACCAAACACAGGTATCGTGGTAAGCAGAATTAGGAGCTGCTGCCAGAATCAAATCATTAAGGCCAAATGAGTCCATTGACATTGTTGTCACTACAATAAATAACCTAATCTCAAATGCTGTAACAAGTATTGATTAAAAGACAAGATTTTAAAGAAGTGGCTGCAGTTATTTTCAAGTAAGTGCCCAGAGAGAAATAGAATCTGAAAACAGCTTTCTGAAAAATTATCTATTTTGATCTAATTTGAATTACTTTACCTAACTTCATTTTCACTGTTTTCCAATCAGTTTAGTTTGAATTGCTCTAATTTAATTTGATACTCAGATATTTGATGGATGAAAACTTCCTTAAACATTTTTTCTGCTACTATAAAGAAATTTTTTCATTATTCTATTAATATTTCCATTAACTTAATGATACATTACCAGTGGAATGAATATTAAAATCATCGTCAGTGATAACAATCACTGTGAAATACCACAGTTCTCCTATTCCTACTTGTTTTCTGTGCCAAAAAGAATTTTAAATTTCTAAATCTCAATTTGGTTTTGGTTTGCCATTTTGTTTTCTGGCAAAATGTTTATTACAACTTGCTCTGGGGGTTAGCATTCAGTAAGTAGACCCCTTACAGTGTGCACACAGTTGTGCAATACCATAAAGTGAGTCAGGAGATTTCTCTCCTTGATTAGACAGGGAGTTCTTTCTGAATTCTCACATAGAAGGTCTGGGAGGCCTTTGTGGTTTTATAGCAGAAATCAATATCAGTGAGAGGGGGTATTGAAAGCTTTATGAAATAGCTTTTTCCAAAAATCTATAGCAAATGCAGTCTTTTCCACATGTGAGGATTATATAAACAATATACACTTGAATATATTGCATAAAGCTTCAGGATTACTAAGCAATGAATTTTTGATTCCCTGTGTGTTGTATTCCCATTGTGTGGTTCTGCATTTAACTTCTCAAATTAATCGATACTGCCTTTATTCCTTCAGAAATTCACTGAGCATCAGTTTAAAGTGTTTCCTGCATTTCCTTTCCAAATGCTAGGATGGTTTTGACCACATACATCAGATTATACAGTTACCAGGGTTTCTCTCTGTTGTTGTTACTTAGTGTTAATTATACGTTCATAATCACCCACACTTACAGTAAATTGGTAAAATACTATATTGAAATGGACACAAACCTTACTGTCTCATAAAAAGCTCTTTTCTAAGTCACTATTAGTAAGATTACAATATACATCACTTATTCCAGTGATCTTTACATTAGATTTTTTATTGATCTCAGACTATAGTCTTATTTCCTTTGACACAGGCTCTAATATTATTTTGCTTTGGTTTTTGCCTTTTGTGTTCTGACTTCTTTCCTTACACCTGTCTCATAGATATTTCTTTAAATTTTCTGCCTTCTAATATTTACTGCTTTTTTTTTTTTTTTATTTTATCATTTTATTTTACTGCATTTGAGAAAATCCATATAAAAACCCAGTCCAGTGAGAAGAGGCAATTTAACAAGATGCTCTGGGCAGACCATAAAATTGTTACTATGGGAAACAGAATATTCAAGTGAGAACAGACAGCCAAATACCATTATTTAGCAACAGTGAAGAATTAGACTAGATGAGAAAACAATGGGGTTTTCCAGTCCAAATCTCTAGTTTCACAGCCCCACTATCTCAGTACAAAATACACTCAATTAACCTTTTCACGAACAGTTACATCTATTTTAAGCATGCTATTTCAAGG
The DNA here is from genome assembly GCA_035221455.1 of Xenops minutus. NCBI lineage: Eukaryota > Metazoa > Chordata > Aves > Passeriformes > Furnariidae > Xenops > Xenops minutus. The sequence continues at coordinate 38,150,862 of JAWWEE010000040.1, read as the reverse complement.
AAGAGTTCTGCTCAACTCAGTACTCTGAAAGAAGAGTATGACTGAATCATTAAGGAATAACTTTAGGTGGTTGTAAAGTTACTTTAGAAGGGGTTGTTTGGGGGGATTTTTACTGAAAGTTACCACAATATTAAATAATCCTTAATAATTTTGGTTGAATACGTTGCCTGCACACTGGAGTAACATGCAACTAAAAGTCTTTGACCCAGAAAGTTTATAATTTCCATAGCATTCAGGGCACAACAGGATGAGAAAATAGCCAGGGTAAACACAGAAGTGTCAATAGTGATCAGATGCAAAACTGAGTAAAACAGAGAAAAGAAGCAGATAAAAAAGCCAGAAGTTGTTTGTTTGCCTTATCAAGAACATGAGAAGAGTAGAATTACCACAGTTAATAAGAAGAATACATTCTCCCAATACAGAAATAAAGCACAGGCATTGTAGGGATGTTTTTGAGGAAAAAATGGGCATAAGACTTTTGAAAACAACTCTGGAGGATTAAGGGGTGGATAGCCAGTCTGCAAAACCAGTAGACTTAGTACTTCAATTTTTGAGACAAAAATAGCCCTTTTCCTTTTTTTTCCCTAATTTCAAAATAAGGAAAATACTCAGCACTGGGATGTTTGGAGTATCAATGAATGCTTGTAAACGATGATAAAAATATAAAATACTAAATACTGGATATTTCCTAAGATTGGTGATGTCAGTGTGATAACAGAATATTTCTTTCTAATTGTAACAAAAGGAAACTATTAGTATATGGTTATTGTCCATTTCTACTCCTGATATATACAGTAAGAGATAACATAAATTAGGTCCAATATATAGCACCTTGCTGTCAAGTGAAAAAATTGGTAAATAGCAGTTCTGAATGACACTGTCAGGACAAATTTCTAATTATCTAGTTCATAAGACTGTAAGAAGCAAAATAGCTTCTGGAATCTAATGGGTCTTTGCAAAATTCTTTTATGAATAATTTTATTCTATCTGTAATCACTAGGTGAACATTTTCACTGCCTTTTTCTCTTCTTGACTCATAGAGTCATTATTTATCTGTTATCTTCCTAAGACAGGTCTTATGCTTTATCCTTCGAAAGCTAAAAACTTATCATGCTGTGTCATTGCCAACCACTTAAGGTCACACGCTCTTAGCTTTTAACTCCCACCAGTTTGCTAGGTGTATTCAAAGTCAATCAGCTTTAGGCAAAGAGGCTACACAGATGGTGACAGCATGAAGAGGCAGTGCAGCTTATGAACACCGTTTCTTCCACAATTTAGAACATGCTCACACACTCTGCACATACAGAGAGAGACACTGACTTATGGGTGTGCACATGAGTACATGCGTACTCCACATGGGTAAACACCTGCAGGAAGGACACCTGTAGGCATAGATCAGTGAACTTCCCTGCAAATTGCTTTGGAAAGGTACATTTTGCCTACCCTGGCATTTCTCAACAGTCCCACTGCAATATGCTGATATAATGTGACTTACTGTGATAGGCTTTCTGCAGAACAGAAAAGCAATGTTTTGAGTTAATTCAAATCTTCTGTGGCTTAGAGGTGAACATGGCAAAGAAAAAAGTCTACTGCAAAGTTGTCTACTACAAAAAGCAATACCCATTTCTTCAGTCAGTCTAGTGCGAAAGAAATAGACCATGTAGATTTACTGTACTACGACAATTTAAAAACAGTGACATAGTATTAATCCACGAACTTCAGACCTTTGCCCTGCTTGCCTGTTCAGTTAGAGTTTACTATTTAATTTGGGGTTTGAGTGGTTTATTTTTGGTTTTTTGGTTGGTTGGTTGGTTGGGGTTTTTTATCGGGGAGGGGGCGGTATTGTTTTGGGGGTTTTTGTGTGGTGGTTTTGTTGGTTTAGTTTTTTTTGGGTTTGCTTGTTTTTGTTTTGTTTTTTGTGTTTTGTTTTTTTTTTTTCAAGGTAAAGCAGTTAAATCCAGGCAGCTTAAAATAGAGCATACTTACTTAATAATGATTTGAAGATTCTATCAATTCTATTTTGTGTTTGCTATAAGTACGGACTGAAACACAGCTGTAGCTTTACTAATTTGTATTAGATAAAAAAAAGGAAGATAAGGTTTTGTAGAGGCAAAGACAACCTACGTTGTAGTAATTTTTCTGCCTTGTCCTCTGATTCTTTTAGTAGAAGATCCTCTAATTATTAAAGCCCCAAAGCACCTGCACATAATACAAAGAGTCTGGCTGAAACCCAAAGCATATTTACCCTTTTCCAAAAATACTACACAATATATGTTATTTTGTCTGAGAAAGCAAAGCAGACTCTGCATTTAAATTATAAAAGTGGCAAAATGCATCCAAAATGGCTGATTGCTGCCAGGAAGGTCCACGATTTAGTTGGAAACTATCAATGTTTGATATTAAAAATTAAATAACTTTTAGGCTTAGAACTTCAATGACAAAGTCTATGACACAACAAACTCTTGCTGGAAGGTAATGAGACCTCTGGCTAGCTGTATTTATAGCAGTAAATGTACCAGGATCACAGTCAGGAAGATAAGCTGCTTTAATAAATCACTGCCAAACAGCAGCCAATCACCCTGGATCTCACCCCAGCATCCTGAAGCTCTCTCATCTCCCGTAAATGTCATCTTGAAATAAAGCCAGAAAAAACAAAAAAAGCAGGGCTACTGCTTGGCTGTACGCACACACAGGAATAACAACGCCAAGCCCAAACCAAAAAATATTTTAAAAATTGTCTATCAGCTAGGAAGCTTCAGGAAGACATAGCAGCAATATAGCACATGTCTTCTAACCCATTAATTGCTCCAGTTAGACTCCCAAGGTTCAGAGGAGACTTACTAACACAAGGACAGAAAATGGCCACAAATGGCTTCACTATAGGGGGAAAAATACCCCAAACCCAAACCTCCTTATTATAGAGAAATGCTTTCCCCACTTCCTACATTAATGGATGTAACATTTGAGTTGGAGAGCAGACTAACAAGTGAGAAATGAAATAAAAATATAGCTGCAGACAGCAGAAACATTTGAAGTCTGTGGCAAATAATTAAGACCCTGCCAACTTGGGAAACTTTGTCCTCCTTTCACACTCCAGACTTCTTGGCTGTCGTCTTTGTTGCCATCCACTTTGCAAAGCTGAAGTAATTTCTTTGAACGTTCCACATCAGCAGCAGTATGTCAAAGGCTTCTTTCCAAATTGAATAATGACAACAGCCTTTTTCTGTTTTTTCTCATTCCTGACTACTGTTCCTCTCTCCCAAAGTCCAGCCAATTACACAACTGCACCAGTATGAACTTCAGTTTGTTGAGATAGTAGAAGTTGAAAGATAAGCTGGAAAAAGACAGAACTAGTGAAAATCGGTACATTGGACAAACATATGAGACCACAAAACCACTCCTGAAAAGGAATGACAATCAGCTTCATAAATTTAACTGGACAGCAAAAGTAGGTTCTCATATTTACTGAAGTGACAGAGAGGGATGGACAAAATAGTGAAATTTCAAAATGAAACCAGCACTGAGATACAATCTCAAAATCAAAAATGCTGTGGCGATAAATTTAAAAGAGGGCATCACTGTGGGAAAGACATGTAGCTAACTGCTGAGTAACTAATAGAATCAAACACCTATTAACAAGGAGAATCAGAGTTTATTTTGAATTATAGTCTATCCTAGAGAGGTGCAACTACAGGAAAGAACTTGGCATATTTTTCTTTGATCAAAAAAACAACCAAACCAAAACAATAAATGTTAAGTACAAGAATTAAACTAGTTGGAAATGTAAAAAAACCCTCCCACAATCGCAAAGAACATAACTCCTAGAGTACAGGAAAGATGGTCAAACTTAGACTATGTCCTAGGAGGTGTAATGGAATTCAACACAGCTTCAAAAGAAAACTGCAAGGAGAGAGAAATGTGAGTTAAAAGTTCAAAGGTTAAAAAAAGTCCTTTCTAGTAAAAGAAAAATGGGGAGGAAACCAATTAGTAATACAGCTTCAGCCAAGTCTTGCAGGAAAGAGATAACGCCTGAGAAACTGCATCATGAGTTAATGCTATCCAAACGGGAATACAGAAGGCTTTTATAAAAATATCAGAGGAAAAAACTAGCACTAGGATGAGAAACCCATTAAGGAAAGGGATCTGACTTTAAATTAGCAGTTACTCAGAAATAACTGGGGTAGCAGCTTATTTTTCAAACATCCATCTTCAACAAGAAAAAAATAAAACTCTGGCAAAAGTTTGGCTTTATTAAATCCTTGCTTTACCAGTGATAGTTTTTAAAATAGTTTCTAAGATTTCTCTTAAAATTTACAGAATATGGTAAATGGAACAGCTTCATAGAGAATCATCAACATAATACTTACTCTGAGGAAAGGCATGAATGATCCTGTAAGTTCTTATCCAACAAATTATTTTTGTGTCTGCCAAAAATAAATAATTTTACAACATAAAAATAGAAATATAGTGGGAAACCAAAAAAGTGTTCCCTTTGTTTAACTAATGGAAAATTAAATTACCCTGTTGAGAACAACAGTCTGCTCAGTGTACTTTTGATATTGTTTATGTACAGTACCAGCAGTCTATTTAGAACTTCAGGTCTTAGGAGATGTATGGTAATTCTGCTTTGGTATATAATTAGTAACACAGTTTGCCTCATCTTCATGATAAAGTCCCTTCTCTTCTGTCTCTCTTGAAGCTTCCTGCTCCAGGTTCAGCCCAGCCAACAGGTCACTTTATGCCCCTTTAATATATACTTCTTTTGAAGAACTGCTCAGGAAAGTACTAAATAATTTTGAGTATTCTGTCCAACTGCAAAGAATATTTAGAGTGTGCTAATACAATAATTTTTGGGAAGCTTTGAATGGCAAATACAGTATTTCCTGTATGCCCTGGAGACCCATGAGGAAGTTGGCATCATGGGGGAAGGAAGGGTAGGAGCTGTCTCATCTTTTTCATTGAGACTGAGTAGTAAAATGCGTACAATAAAAGGCCATTTAAATATGTCAGAGACCCACAATATTCTCATGAGACTGTTCTACATCTTCTAAAATCATAGTGGTTCAACATACTGGTGTTTATTCTCCTAGCAGAAATAGAAAAAGATGGAAGAGTAAGATTCACATCTAACTGAGTTTCCTTAAAGCGATAAGGCTTTCTATAACATGTACATCAGTCCACAAATTTGTCCTGAGGAAATCCTCCAGGGTCAAATGAAAAGAGAAAGCAATTTGATAAATCTACAGCTTAAGCATTTAGCTCTTGAATCTAATCACACACCATTCAGAAAGACCCGACAACATGTTTGGCGCAATTTATACACTATGGCACACTTTTGCAAACATTATTTTGAAGAAAGACTCAAAGATAAAATAGAAGACAATTAACTGCAGAAGATTCCATTGCTTTAAATTCACTCAATTTTCTGTTTTCCTAAAGGATGAATACTAAGCATAAAAAATTTAACACTGTCCTCTTAAAATCTGGATTTATTTACAGCTATCTGACCTCTACAGTGCAAGTTATCCTGAAATTATTAGATTAATTACAGTTCTCATCTTTTAATCAAAACGTTCTTATTTATTTTTCCTAAATTTTCCTGTTTTTCCTTAACCAGGCTCAGGTTTTCAAATATAAATCCTATAAAACTAGGTGTGATATACTTAAGTTAGGTTCAATCTTCCTAGGATTTATATTGGGCTTTTATTCCAACTTTTTGCAAAATGCAACTGAGATAGCAGAAACAAAACCCACAAAACTGCTGCTCAGACAAGAGAAGGTGGTTTCCCAGAAAGTGGTAGCATGAACAGAATTTCCTAAGAAATTAACTTGAAGTCTTGATTAGTCTCTTCCCAAATATACGCATCCTTTAATATAAATATTACAACACTATCCTTTGTTCTCTGCTGTATTATAGAAATGATGCTTTGCATAGCGCCAAAAAAATGGATCCTAATTTTTAAGATATTTGGTCTAAAACAACACAGTTATCAGAGAGGGGGGAAAAATGATTTTTTATCCTGTTTATATTTTCCTTGATCGTAGGATTGGTGTGGGGTAGCTTTCATTGTCCATGTACCATAAAACAGCCATTAGATTGTTTTATACCATACCTAGTAAATTTTACAGAGGCTCTTTTAAAGGTTTATGTGAATATTGGGATATATGCCATTATAATTTTTCCTTTAGAAGTACCCATTACATGTGTGCGGGAGAGGGTACAGGGCAGGAGGATGGAAAGTAGGAGACACCTTTCAGAGACAACTTTACAAGGAGTATTCATTTTCTAGAAGAATCACCCACAAAAAACTGCCCTGAGCTTTCTAAGTTAGAATATATTTATAAGCTGCAGCTGTTGGTCAATTCTTAATGTTACTTAGGATATATTACCAAGCTGGAAATTTCTTTCAAAATCTGGGATCTAATGAAAAAAACAAGCCTGCTTTTTACCTTTTTCTTTTATTTTTAAAAAAGCTGAAGTATTCATAGCAGCTTGCTATCCTAATAATCACGTATGGCAAGGCTACAACTGTGAACCCAGAAACGCAGTGCTATCTTTTTGAGAGAGAAGCTAAAAAACTGTATTCCTTTAGCAATTCAAAAATTAGTGAAATGAAGTGGGTATTTGGGTTTCACTGCTACTTTTATGGAGAAAGGACAACAGCTAATGTTTTCAGAGTGAGGCATGCTACAGTAGATGTTTGCAGCTTTAAGATAGCAAATATCACACTGTTCAGTTCTCCCCTGTGGCAGAGTCATGGCTAGTGAAAGAAAAGGAGCTCTTGTCAAGGTTACCTCAGCAAGCATTAGTCAAACCCACTATAGACTGAGGACCAAAATTGCATGTGGCATGACTGACCAGCTACCTTCAGTATTTATTGTCTTTGACTTATACCAAACAGCTGCAGTAAGTCTAAAGAATCTGAAAAAACACCACCAACGCAGCAAACCAAAATTTAATAAACTATATATCATAAATTTTCTGTAATGGAGGGTGTTCTTACTGTCCACACTGGAAATCTGCAGAAATTGATTCAGAGTTCTTGTGGCTCACTTACCACTACTCAACAACTCAGTGGCATTCTAGAATGGCACACACACACAAGCCCAGTCATCTTGAAATTTTCCACATTTTCAATTCAATAGATACATTCCAACAGAAACTATGCTGGTAATTTTATGGAAAATAGCTGTTTAGGGAATGTTGCTGAAAATTTCATTAGGATATTAAGTTTCACAATTTATCTAGAAGGCTCTGAATTATCTTTGTTAACACACATTATTTTTAATGCACAGAAAATTATTTTTCTGACATGATTTTCCATTGGCTTTATCCACTTTATATTAATCTATTTCTCAAAAGTATTTCTGGTATCATTAATTTAAATGATTAGACAGAAAGATGTACAAAACAGGGGATCATAAATTTCTTTCTGTAATAAACAAAGGGAAAATACTTGTGAAATAGATCAAATTCAGTTATTTATTATGCATCAGAATATTTGGGTCATATGTTGCACACCGAGTCAACTCTTTTCATTGAGGGGAATGATTTTAATTCAAAGAACAAAAAGAATAATTCTTCAGCCTTAAAAAACCATGCTGATTTCTCTTTCAATAACTTTGATATACAGAGAATGGTTTTCCTAAAATGGAGTTTTTCTAAAACCCCTGGAAAGCTAACTCCTCCTTCCACTAAGGAACTGTCTCTGACTGACAGGCTGTCATTTCACTGTAGCACTCTACTAGAATTTATCTTATTTAAAATTAAAAGAAAAAAAATCAGCTTTTTTCTTTTTTAAGTCTTTGAAACAGTTATGTTTCATCTTAATATAATCCAAAAACTAGATATATAGAGATGTTCCTGGTACAGTCAATAGAAAGAGATAAGAGCCTCCAGATGGTGGTTCATGAGTCATGAAGATTATACACCTTCATTAGTCACTGGCTTCTCATAAAGCATTACATGTCCTCCAGTCACCCCAGACACAGACTACTCATTAAATTTTGTTTATTTTAGTATTTGATTCTGGCAATAGATACCTTAAAAAAAGATCTAGGCTTGATTTTAAAAAATGAAGCACCTTTACTCCTCATATCTTGTTCCTAAAGTTCACCAATGCAATACTAAAATTATGTGTGTGTTTTTAGTTTGAATCAAAAACTTCAGAATTTAGGTCCTGGCTATACATACGATTTTTTTCACTGATGAACTGTCAGAATATATGCAATACATAACTTACTGTTTTCTGACTCTGTAGTTTCTTTTCCAGAAACTGGTTCAAATCCTACCTATTTGAAACAACTTAATTTCACTTTTAATTCACTGCACTGACTGTCTGATCAAAACTAGTTGGATATTTAAACATAGAAGACACTAGCTTATATCAATAAGATTTATTTCTAGATAAAACACTGAGGAATGATGAACACCTGTTCTGTCAGTTATTGCACTTCCCAGGGAAATGCCATTATTTCCAACACTACACATATAATTAAACTGCAATAAAGCAATTTTTTTTTCATGAATTTTCATACACAGCAGTTTATAGGGTCAGTAGCCATTTTTCATTCTATGCTGCACTATAAAACAGATATAGGGCACAATGCACTCAAAAGGAATAAAAGAGAAGGTTTAGCACATTGGAAATTAAAGCTGATGAACACAGGTGGCAGATTAAAACTTTATTAAGGTAAATTTAATTAGGGGAATATATTTTTAAAATGTCATTCAAATAATGTATTTTAGATCATTCAGTCTACTAAGCAGGTCTGGATTATAAATATACTGTATCCTCTTGAAAAAAACTTCTGCAAAATGCATTGAGCATTCCCCTCTTTAAGTCTACACATCTGATCCTGCTTAAATTGCTATGAAACTCTTTCGTTTACAAACGAAATCTTTGAAGACTTAATATTTTAACATTTAAATAGGGATGAGATTAGTGATGTAACTTCAAAAGAAAATAAATTCCAAGAACATTGCTGCATCAAACATTTCCCTTTGTGGAGCTGAGGTTGTCACAAGGGGCTCAGGAGGAGAAAGAAACCTCCACAACAGCATTTAGAAAATGGATTGATGAGGGAGAGTTGTCTTTTCTTCTCTCCATCAAAAGAAGATTCAGAGGTGATATAGTCAAGATTTATAAGTAAAATGTTGATACAAGAAAATGGAGGGATTTTTTTTTGTTTTTTGAAAGGGAAAGGTTAACACGTGCTCCACAGCAAGCATGCTGCAGTGCTGGGTATTCTCTGCACTGCCTGGCAGTTTTCTGCCACACTGTATTCTTCCCAGCTTTCCCTTCATGCTCTCTCCCTTTGAACACTGTCTGTAGCCACCATACAGTGTTCAAAGTCTATTTCTTTTTCACGGAAAATAAAAGGCTCCCATGATTTTTAACCTGCACAGCTTTAGATACATTCTTCCTTTAATTTTATTTCATCATAGATAACTCATGACCAGCTTTCAGCTACCCTTTTTTTTTTTTTCAGGTTATCTTTTTTTAACCACTAATGATAAGGTTACCTTGCAATTCAATTGCCAGACCAAATTGTATTGAACATCATTGCTTTTCAGCAGGTCCAGGACAGAGAATAGTACTGTTTTGCTCTGAAAGCAGCACATTGCAAGGGAAAGGATCAAAACTTCTCAATTTTCCTCTTGTGCACTGTAAGCAGCCCTACAGCTCGAGCAGGTAATGTGCACTTGCACTCTGAAGACGGTAAGCTTCATTTAATTTTTTCTTCCTTTCACTAGTCCAGTTGTCAACTAGGAGAAAGAGCGAGTGTACAAAACAACAGAAAGCTGTCGAACCCCCTTTCTCATTACTCCTTGTGGATATAAAAAAGTGATGGAGCTCTCAACATTTTTCCTATTTCTCATAATTTTTAAGATGAAGTTTCCAAATCTATATTTTCTTTAAACTTATACCTAATAAATCCAATGCAAAGATTTTCACAGTGTTACAAATGAATCGCTTCCCATGAAAGTGTTAAATGGAATGTTCTTATGTTTGTATGTTTAGTTTGACAAGCATGCAACTGCCTCAATCTGAAAACTAGTTCTTAAAAAAAACAGTTATTAAAAAAAATATTGCAGTAAGAAATAAGTATTTTACTCCACAGAGACACAGATATCTCTGAGGTAATTTAGAACAAAAGACAGCTTAGCAATCACAAGCTGCTTTATCTCCAGTACTAAATAAACAAAATCACTATTTTTATCCTCAGCTTCAAGAAGCTTCTGTCTAAAATACTTTGTTAATGTTAAAACTGCAATATCGATTGCACTTATTATAAATTTCAATATGATTTTTTAAAAATAGCTGTGCAGGAGAGTAAAATTACTTTTTTTTTTTTTCTCTAGCCATCAAATAAATCAAGACCTTTTAAAGAAATTAATGTGTTTCTTGACTTCAGGACTCAAATATGTATCACATGACAGATTCAAGTTCTTTAATTTTATATTTGAGGCTGGGGTGTTTTGCCTAATAATTAAAATCTCATTACCCATGGTTTTTTTCTGACACATAGACACTACGTTAGTCTTTGCCAATAGCAATGAAGTCCAGTGGTGGACCAAAATGTTGCGCCTGTTGAAACTGTAAACTGAATCTTAGGAAGTTTTTATTAAAGACATTGGTATTCTCTTCACAAGTAGATTGCAATCAAAATAAACCATCTACATTTTTTCTGAAGGAAAGTATTAGTAATCTGTTAACACAAGATAAAGTTCTCCCTCACTTTAAATAATTTTAAAGTATATAACCAAATTTTGAAATAAGCAGAAGTAAATAATGCCAACAGACTGTACATCATTAATGCCTAGCTCCACACCGTCCACTTTTGAGAAGCAAATTTGTGAGAATGTTATACGTATCATGTATAAACAGCCAGCCTTTTGCTCAGTGACCCTAAAGCAAACTATATGCTCAGCTCATTTAGCCTGGCATAAAAATGCAATTGGCTTGTATTTCTTGCAAAAGTTTAAAAACTTATTTGTATTAATTCATTTTTAATCTAAACTGAAACTTGTTGATGTTGTTCCTCTTTCTGCCCCTTGACAAAATTTGAAAAAGTGAAAACTTGTCATTAATTTCACATAATCATTTACAGCTCATTCTTGATTTAAAGTAAACATCTGTCACGCACTGTTCTTGCCTTTTCTGAGCGTAATTTTCTAATGTAAGCTGGGTGCAAAGAAACGTGTCTGCAGTCATGATGTTGTAGCATCATGACAGTTTAACATAGTAACGACAGCATGCTAACAATACAGTTATTTTATGCCACTGCTATTAATGAAGTATCTGAACGTAAAACCACACAGCTGGTAAATGTTTCCATGTTTTGGTTTGTGGCTCTATAGACAACTATGGTAGGTATTTAAAGGAACTAAGGAAGGGGGAATTTCATAAAATTAGATCAAAGTCCAGTTGTTTTGCTTATTCTGTGTTTTCCAGATCCCAATTTTTGAAATCATGACCAGAAACAAATCTTATTAATTCAAATAACATTCCTTCTAAATTAATAATGCTGTACAAAATCATATTACTGAAAATTCTATTTCTCATTCTGCTTTTCAAAATAAGGAATTCAGCCTCAAAGGATCCTGAGCACTTAACAACATAATGAGCCAAAACCCCGAGCATTGCTCCTTTTGACGCAATTATTTAGGTACTTCAGCATCCATACTTTTGGGAAGCAATAAAAAACTGGGACACACATTTAAATAGATACTTCTAACTAGTAACTTTCTCGATAGCCTAGTGGATGCCAAGAGGAAGAATGATTTTTTACCAGAGACTATGAAAATGCAGGATCATTTGAGAATAATAAAAAATTAAATGGTGGAAAATGTTAAGAGCAACAGCTGTGAAAAGAAATTACAGAAGATTGAAAGTAGAGACAAGAACAATACTAGTAAAACCACTTTAAATTGAGTGATTTACAAGAGAGATTCTATATTTATAGTTTCTATAGATATTTGAATAATAACTGCAAAAACAGTGAGGTATAGATATTTACAATTACTTCAGTATCCTAAGGACTTAGTAATACTGTAATATCACAGCCAAGAAAATGATAGCAGATCACACAACTCTATGAACCGTATGAATTGTATGAATAGCAGTCACAGGTATACTTAGAGGTGAAGACAGGTTTGAAGGTATAGGAAGCCTCCCTGTGCATCACAGTATATTTACAGAAAAACTCAGTTTTGCCCAAGAAAGTCTTAGACAGCAAAAAGTAGGTATATCTATTTTTTGTTTTGTTATTTATTATTTCATATCTATGGGATGAATGCTTGTATTTATTGCCGTAGACACTGGGACCCAGTTTTGGACAGACCTGAAATGCTGGCACACAAAAGAAAGGGTAGAGGGGCTCAATGTGTGCACACAGTGAATCTTCAGTATTGTAGCATATATACTTCCTTTATCCATAGAAAATCCTGCTCTGCTACCAGAAGCAGCAAATTGAACAGGTAATAGTTGCAACACGGCAGAACAATTGTCACATCAGTACCAGAGTGCAGAGACACATGGAAGAAAGTGCAGTATTAGTACAGTAATGAAATACACATTACACAGGAGCACGTGCATAGAAAAGCAAAATATAAAGTATGCCCATCCACTGAGTAGCATCCCAATGGGTTAAATTCCAAATTACATCAGCAATTTCAGTGTGCTGACAAAACTGCACAGTATAAGAACAGGCATTGTATACTATTAGGATTTATAGGTTGCTTTTCATGATGTCTCAGCCTTTTCTACTATAAGCAACGTTATGAAACAGGGATCCCAGTTCAATGCGTATGTGAACTCCAGAAAAGTTACTTCTCCAAAAGCACAGTATTCCAACTCAAGGCTCATCTACTCAGACAAACACAAGAAGATTTATAGTCATTCATGCAGGAAGTTAAAAAACCACAGGCAAAATCTGGAATTATTTTATTATAATTAATAATGTATTATGATGATTATAATTCGGCTAAGAACAAACAGACCAGCCTGAACTAGTCTGAGGTAACTTTCAAATCTTCTGCACATGTGACAGATGGTGGAAGCATTTGAAAGACTCCTTGTGCACAAGAACTCTATTATGGGAGCTCAGAATCAACACAACAGCAAAGTAGCTGAAGTGGGTCATGATAAAAGCACACTAAACAGTACAAAGTATCTTTAAAACTTTGGGTTTCATCCAAGGAAAAGGTGAAAAAGAAAGAATACTACATTCAAGGGATGTGAGGGGAAAGTGGCTGTAGAATCTGTGTTGGCTGTTGACTGATAAAAGTGAGGAAAACTATGGCTGATGATACAGTGCACTAAATTTGGCAGGTATAGAGGGTGGAAGGACAATGGTTGAACTCAGTGGAGTGATATTTCCTTCTAACAGGGCTTATTTTAAAATATCCCAACAATTTTTATGGACATCACAGGATAGTTTGGAAACATTGGAACTTAGTTTGTGATAAACCTTATTCTTCCCAAGAACATAATTCATTTTGTGTGCTTATGTCTAATCTGTTTTGGCTCATCTTACTTTGAAAAGGGTTTTGAACTCCAAAATTATATCTCAAATACTCCCTCTAAGAGTCCTAGGAGGCAAGTGCTAGAGTATAGAAGAAGAAGACAGGACAACAAATGAAAAATTATATCATACCACTGAGAACTCTCTCAGCCACATCCTGTGTTATACCCATTGCAGAGAATCCATCTTTCTCTATTGTTCAAAGAGCAAATTAATATTATTACTTGGATGAGGCCTCTCAGTCTAAGTTTCCACATGGAAACTTAGAAAACTAAGTTGCCTTCAAACCTTTGCTTTTTGGCAAGATGTGGAGATACAGGTGCTATCTGAAACCAATTTAGAGTGTTGTCAAACTGGGAACCTGGTTGTCTTTTTTACATTATCCATGAAATGAGAATCAGTCTGAAAGTATACATTTACTAGAAATAGCATTACCCTCAGAGATATCAGCCCACCTTTCTGAAGAATATTGTACTGCCAGCTCACAAACAGAAAAAGTTTGAAAATATAAGCAGAAGCTGCAAGTTAGGTTGTCAGAGAAAACTCAGGCTGAGTTCTCATGAAGAGCATGGGATTGTTGTGAGCAAATGTTTTTGGCTCTAGTGATGGACACAATACTGGAACTTCTCTCCTGCTTGCTAATGTAAATCAGACATTTGCAGCATATAATTTATTTTCTGCCTAAAAAGAGATGCCAGCAGAGTCCTTTACAATAGAAAGGCCAGGGCAAATCATGCCAGTTACAAAAAAAGATTTATAGTAATACCACAGGAAAATGCACATCTTTCACATGTCTACAAGGAGGATATAAAGGAGAATAATCTTCTTTCACAGAAAGTGATCATACCAGTGGCAAGGCATGACCTGAAGCTGTGACACGAACCCTATTATTTTTTGTTCAGAGTAAAAAAAAAGTTGCGAAATGCTATGTGAGATTAGATGAAATCTTAAGTACCCACACTTTCGGGAAGGACCAAAACCTATCCTGCCAAAAAGAGAGTCTCAGCAATCTCTATTGCTTTTTCCACCTGATTTCGCATCATGACTGTGGCAAATACTTGACCTACTACAGGTGTTTTGTGTCTCATTTTGCTAAGTATGTGTTTTATTATCATCAGAACTCATAAAAACATTTGCATTTTCTACTTCTAAGCAACTTTTGCTTTTTCAAGGAAAAATACACACACATAAAAAAATCTATGTCAACAAAGAATTATTAAGTTTGTAAAAATAAAGCATTGAAAAGTCAGGGAATGCCAGAATTGTCTGAATAGACTTAATTTAAATATCTAATGCCTGTGCAATATGACAAACTTTTAAAATACATATTAACATAGTATGTTCCATGAAGCCTCACTTAGAGGGCCGAGAAGAGCATAAGAATCCAGCTTTCTTTCTTGGAGTAAGGGAAAGCAGTCATTACTTAAAATAAGTCTTACTTCACATTTTTAGACTTTAAGTTCAAAATTACTTTGGGGCATGCTTAGGCAGTTTGCTGATGTCAAGAACAGTTTGCAAATGAATAATGAAGAGGGACTATACTGAGATTTTAGTTGTGGAGATCAAATGAATCTTTACCAAATACACATAAAATTCATTTTTTCAAGCCTTTTATCTTGTGTGAATTTGGTTAAACTTTCCCTCAAGACCCAGAATAATCTCATGACAAATTTGAAGTCACTAGTCTACAACCTCACAAACAATAGACTCAGAAACAGCAGAGTAGTTTTTAGCACTACATCTTTAGTCTGCTTGACAAAGTTGTATAAACAAACCAAAATATATTTTGGTACTGGGAAGTGCTGGTCAATCTTATTAATTGAAAACTGATGATAGCCTTTCTGCAAAATATGTATTCACCTGCACACTATACAGAACAAATTAACATATACTAACACAAATAAATATAAATTGTTTGACTGGCATCTAGAACTTGAAGAATAGTAAGAAAAAATAAAAAAATCCTTAATTTGGATCTCTTTTTAGGGAAAATGTGCATTTTTTGAAATCTGGATATGAATATTGCATGATGGGAAGAGCTCTAATAACTTCACTCTTGGGTGAAAATAAAACAGAGAGAGACATACAAAAACGTGGGCACTAGCAACATTCTCTGTCTTTAATTAAACGACTGTCAGCCTCTAAATTTTCCACACTCTCTCCCACTTTGAGCCTAAGGTTCTTGTTCTCACATACAGAGCACCACAAAATTCCCTCCTGCCCACACCTCATTTCTCATTTTCCCCTTCTGTTACTGCCTGAGTCCTAAACGCCTACTGTACACTTTCTCTGTTCTTTGCATCACATCAATGCTTGCATTCCAAAGAACCTAGATGTGTTCATTTGCATTTCTATCTAAAATTGGCTTTTTCTGCAAGGTCAACAAATGCTACGATGTCAGCTGAAGCAACCTTCTTCTTTAACTAATGGGTTCTCTAGATGAAAATTATGTCCTTTATCCTGATGCATTGCATGCACTGTTTGGCCAATGCAGAGTACACCTGACTTGTGTCACAGGCATGTTTTCATCCGAAAATGTGAAAAGTAAAAATTATATCATACCTAGGTAATTATCCTAGAACTTTTTCAATTAATTTGATGGGTTTATAAAATCAAAGCCACTCAATGAACCTTTTCTGCCTTCATGATTAAATAAATTTTTCCCTAAAAGAAACTTGATTTTAAAAAAATGGAACTCAAATCAATTCCCTAAAATTGAAGACTGCCAAATTTCACAGCTGTTCCTTATCTCTATGATAGTCTGACCAAAACCTCAGAGCTAACAGCAATATGTTCTGCAAAAATTGAGTTATGAATTTTTATTTCTCAGACATGAATAAAAGCCACCACTACGAATCTACTTGAAGCTCAAGGAGAAGAAATAGAGAACACTTGTCTAATCTGCAGACATACTAGTGGGAACATAGTTTTAAGCTCACAGCCCTATACATATGTGTATGGGCAAGCTGGAATTGGGGTTTTTTTCACACTGCAGAGACAATGGAATAGAACCTCAATTCTCGCTTCCCACTGATTGTGGGTAATGCCTTCTTCTGATACCTGCAAAGGGCAAAACACGTGGACAAGACCGTGCTTCTGGTTCCAGCCAGCACCAAATGCATGTTTTGACCATATCACCAGGCACACAGAAGCTTTCTGCAGCCTCTCAACCATGTGCATTCTCCCTATGCTCATCAACTGATAAGGTAACCTGTAAAATCATGACCCATTTCAGAAATTCAAGAGTACAAAGAAGGACTGGATTTACTGATATTTTCTCTTTTATCTTCAACAAAAAATCCTTCTTAGGTCTCCTTCCTATATGAGAAATTTGCTTTTTTCCCTACTCATTGTGGTATTTGCTGTATTGTGTGCTCAGAAACCTAGCAGCCTCGGGAGCTTGCTTTCTTCTCCTATTCCTTATGAACAAAATGGTGATATTTTTGCAGGCGTGAAGGATGCAAAATATTTATAAAGCTCAGATATCTTTTTATTGAGCAAAGCATGGTTACCTGTCTGCATCCACAGTTACATCATGAACCCCTCTCTGAATGATGTCTCGAGAGGCAGCTAGGTCTGGTATTCGGTTCAGACTTCTTGTATATAGGTTGAGTCCTCCATCTGTCATGTACCTGAAAAAAAATGTATGGTCAGTCAGCGGGAAATGCAGCCATCTGGCAACTATGTTTCACTCTAAGGCTAATGGACTGTGAAATTCAAATGTTTAAGGTACAGGTTGTCCTATTAGATGGTAGGCTTATACTAAATATTCCCACTTCACATGGGAGATTGGATATCTGCCTATTTTCTAGGATCTTTTGCCTTTTTCTGTGGTGGCTTACCGGCCGACCTGCTTTGCTGAAATTTATTTCAAATGAAGTATTTTCTAAAAATAATAATAATAATAATAAAAAACAACAACAACAAAAAAAAAAAGTGGGGGCGGCAGAAAATTCAGTAACATTCCTCCAAATAGGAACAAAAATTAGAAACCTGAATCAGTAGTCACTGCTGGGATGCAATTATTCAGATATGAAAGAGATATCCATGGAAAACCTTACAATGATATTTGGGAATATTTTTCTACCTGTGTTCCTTTTGTTTGATTCCAACCCCTTCACCACTTCACATTATAATGAATGTCTAATGGATCAAACAGGGTGTATAGTGCTGTTTACTCACTCGGAAACCATTAAATGTTTGTGAATTCAAAGCATGAGCGATAATTTCTGGAACTCCTCCTACACTATAGTTGCCTCTGTGAGAGGTTTTGGCACTTACAACTGAGCAGTACTGCAAGCCTGTACTACTCTCAAGACCTGCCCAGTATTTTCCCAAAGGACCTTTTGTTAAACTGTCTCCCCTCTTAGGCTCTTGTTCTTTACAGTTTCCTATTGCATTTTGTGATAACTTTAATGTACCAAGAGTTAGTAGAAATTTATTTGTGGAGTACCATGCACATGTGTGAGACTTAACACAGGAGCATACGTATACAGAAAAAAATTGGTATAGCCTGGTGGACCTACTCAAAATAAAACAGGGGCTTACTGAAATAGATGTAGTCCCAATGCTAGGTTGATGGCTAAAGTGATCTACTGGAGTTCAGTTATGATTCAAATAACCTTTAACACAAGTTCTCCTTGAGCCATGAAATAGTGTCATTCAAACCCCTCTTCCAGTTGAAGCCTATGTCAAACTACACAAACCTTTAACTTTAGTAACCTTACATGGACTCCCAGGCACAAGCCAAGGCACATACTCTGCTGCTGTTCCAGCTGTTCTGCTGGTCCTCTTCCTGTGATTCCTTCTGGGAGCAGATTAACTGTTCCAGAGACCTGATGGCCAATACAGGAACCCTGGAAGCACTGCCTCCACTCCTGGTGTTAGGGGTGGGTGAACAGGTACAGGTCTTGAGAGCAAAGCTGCAATGGTGTAGCCCATTGGGACAGTTCCAGTTTGAGATGATGTGTTCTGGGTGGCAATTCAAATGAAGGCAACCTCAAGTGCATTAAAACACAGAGTTCCTCTTATTCTTTTTAACAAAACTCTGAGGCATTTTACACACAGGTAAGATATGGCCTGTAGTTCAGCAAGGGATTTCTGAAACTTTGGTATCTGGAGTCTGCAGAAGGTAATTTCACATTAGTTTTCAAAGTCACACGTATGTACTAGATTCATCCATTTATTAAAGACAAAATTAAGACTTTGACAGATTATTTAGCTAGGCTTGAATTATTCAGTAGACTCCAGAGCTCTAGAATGACATATTAAACTTAGCTCTGGTTTAAATGCAATCTAGACTATATGGATTTATTTTTTTTTCTGTATAAGTAAGTGCAACAGGCCTTCCTCTCACTAATTTCTGATTACTGTTGCATTCTTGTCCCCAAGTGTTTAAAGTAATTAAACTGATAATGTAAGTGGCATAAAAGAGATAAGACTTTACATGCCTCAGTGAATCCTGAAATTTCTGAGCTTATTAAATTGTTTTTAACATTTACCACACCTAAAAATGTTAACGGAGCACACTGCAGCTTACTATCTATTGAGTCATCCTTATTACATATGCAAAGAAAAGTCACACAAGATGACTATATTCATCCTTTAATGTGATAAGCTAATTAATACAACTTATCTGGCTGTGCAAAAGATTCCCTTTCTTTTTTTTTTATTTAAAATAAAACCATGCATCTGTCAAAGGCAGCATAAATATTTCCTTTAAGATAAATGATCCTCAGACTTTAAAATATCATATTTTTATTATGCCCTTTCTCTTTTCTAGCACATATAAATATGGCATCCTATTTGACAGCCATCAGTGCTGTGCTGTGGACAACCTTGTCAGCAGTGGTACATCGCTGAGATGGTGGGCCAGGGAGATTTAGGAATATGTTTTCTTCATAGTTATACTTCTTCTAGAAATCTATTTTTTGATGGTGCTGTAGGTGAGATACTAATCTACAGAGACTTAGAATTGCCTTTAGAAATCTATCATTTTCAATTTCATTAGCCACTATTCTCTAATCATAGCTATACTTCAAAATAAGAGATTAGATTGACAGCAAGAACTCTAAATTTATAGAGAGTGAATAGCATGGTGTGACATGGCTATGTACTTTATGGGACTTCTGTTCAACACTGTTACCTCAGTCACCAAGCAGCCTTGAGATGCCAACAGCACTGAATAGTAATTGAAGCATGAGTAAAACCTTAATATGCCTTTTTTATATATATTTAATGATGCTTTAGGAGTTCTAACATACATAGGACTGAAGTGACTTATGTTCCAAGACTGATATAAGAATTGTTAAACAGTAATCTGAAACACAGGGAATGTAGTAGTCCACAGTCACTCAAATGATTAAGCAAAAAAAAAAAAAAAAAAAATTGATTCTTCCTCCTGGATATTCTAAGAGAGTACTTGATCTAGTCTTTCATGGAAAGGCCTTTCCTACTGCTCCAATGATAGGCAGAGTTGAAAAACTGCAATAAAAGTCTATCACACAGACTACACTAGACAGTATTTGAAGTGGAAACAGAGAAAGTCAGTGCTGTCAGTAACTGGTTTTCATCAGCTTCATCCAATGCCATATCTACCATCTCAAACAAAACAAAAATACCAAAGGAAGACCCATCCCACAGAAAGCGGTGCAAAATGATGGCTTACCAGATAACCAACTAATTCCAGTAAGTAATAAGATGTACCTGTGCTCTTATCAAAGTTCACAGCAAAATCATCTTGATGTTAAAGGAGAAGAACAGAATTTGGAAACAGCTGAGAGTATCACTGGCAGACTAGAGGGGTTTTTTTTAATGTATATTTTAATATTGCAGCCATAACACAACTACCACCTGTGTGCCAGAATTTTTTAGAGGAATCCTATTAAACCGACCAGTGATGCATTAGTTCAAATGGTGAAAAAGTGCTCCTTACCCACTATTGATGTCATCAGTCCTCAGGCTTTTCCCAAGAATATCTCCATCACTCATGTAGCCACCAACATCAGCTTCAGAGGATATGTCCAAATCACCACTTCCTTTCTCACTCATGTCAATCTGTGAGATATTTCCAAGGCGAGAAACAGCTGCTCGGCGAAGCGGTGTGGTATACATGAATCGAGAAGGGTCTGTGTGTATGAAGCGACTTGCACTGCTGCGAGGATAACCAGCGCCCAAGGACGGGGCATCTCCTGCCTGCAGCCGAGGACTGGCCTGTCCCAGTCGCCAGGTCATCGGGGCTGATCGGCTTGACAAGCTTGGTATGCTTCTCCCGTTCACTTCAGTTGTCACAGTGCTGTCAAAAGTTGTCTCCAACGTGCTGCCAAACAGAATGGAGAAGTCAGTGAACTGTGCTTTCTCTATTCCCGAGAAACCAGAAAAAGTAAAGACTGGAGGAATGAATATTTGTTTTCAGAAGTTCTCTGTGTGTATGTATGTATATGTTTTCACTATGTGCACATATGTGCTTGTGCATGCCCTTCAGTATTGGGGCAAGTCCTGTTTAATATTTTTATTAATGACCTGGATCAGGGGATTGAGGGCCCCTCAGTCACTTTGCAGATGATGAAAAGTTTGGTGGGAGTGTTGTTCTGCTGGAGCGTAGGAAGGCTCTGCAGAAGGGTCTGGACAGGCCGGGTTGAAGGGCTGAGGCCAACAGTATGATGTTCAATCGCGTAAAGTGCTGGGTCCTGCACTTGGGTCACAACAACCCCATGCAGCACTACAGGCCTGGGGCAGAGTGGATGGAAAGCTGCCTGGCACACTGTGTGACTCTTGGGAATGTTCCTGTGCAGGGCCATGAATTGGATTTGATGATGCTTGTGGGTGCCTTTCAACTCAGCATATTCTGTGATTCTGTGATCAGAAATAGAACTGGGGCTGCTGGTCAGCAGCATCTGAACATGAGCTGGCAGTGCCCAGATGGCCAAGAAGGCCAATGGCATCCTGGCCTGTATCAGAAATAGTATGGCCAGGAGGTCCAGGGAAATGATTGCCCTGCTGTACTTGACACTGTTGAGGTTGCACTTTGTTCAAAACTGAACCCTGTGTTCAGTTTTGGGCCCCTCACTACAAGAAAGACATTGATTGAAGGTTCCTAGAGAGTAAGTCTTATTAGGAATGGCTGACACAGCTGGGGTTGTTGAGCCTGGAGAAAAGGAGGTTCAGGGGAGACCTTATTGCTCTCTACAACTACCTCAAAGGAGGTTGTAGCCAGGTGTGTGTTGGCCTCTTCTCCCAGGCAACAAGTGATAGGACAAGAAGAAATGGCCTCAGGCTGCACTAGGGGAGATTTAGATTGGATATTAGGAAAAACTTCTTCATGGACAGGGTTGTCAAGCACTGGAACAAGCTGTCCAGGGAGGTGGCTGAGTCATCATTCCCGATGGTATTGAAAAGACTTGTAGATGTGGCACTTGGGGACATGGTTTAGTGATGGACTTGGCAGTGCTGGGTTAATGGTTGGACTTGATGATCTTAAACATCTTTTCCAACTTAAACAATTTTATTATTCTATGATTCCATTACCTCTAAAAAAATAACCTAAAACAAATATTATAGGCTTCTATGTACATGTATATGTAAAAATAACTATCTTTGTTAATGATTGTATGGCACTTTGACAGTAAAGTAAATCAAGGTCACATGTAAGTTACTAAGGCAGTCCTGCAAACAATAAGGTTAGTGTCATAGTTAATTTTTCCTTGCAAATCTCTCATTCATTCAGCACCTGGTAATACTCTCCCATGGTCCATATTTTTGGCAATCTACACAAAACCATTATACCTGTGGCTTATCTGGGTCCCTCTAAGGCTGGACATGGTTTCTTCCAAATTCTGTCGCAGGTCTGCTATATTCTTTACCGTTCTCATTCTTCTAGTTTCAGGGTCTTCCCCTGGAATAGAACAGCAAAACCAGCATACCCTTTAGCACACACAAGTTTATAAAGTTGAATAAAGTGCACACATATATAGAGCTGAGAATACACACATATAATTGTAAATAGGTATGTGCCTTTAATCTTTTTAAAAAATAAAGCTTTCTTTAAAGCTTTTCTTTTCAATAATAAAACACATATATATTTATAAATAACATGTGGTATGTAAAAATAAAATCCACTGAAAAGAGTCTTGGTAAAGTATCCCTGATAGGGCCCAAATCTATTAATGGAACTCATATTTAGACTGTTGGGATTTTTATCCTGTGTAATCAAGGCATGATGCAGTCCCAGACTACTTGATACATTACAAAGTCCCTTTTTACTCCTTAACATTTTACATTACTTGGTAGGGAAAAAAGCTACAAAAAAATCTGTGTCTGGAAAGAATTGAGATGACTCAAAACAGCTCTTTAGTATGCATTTAACATCCAGGCTATTTCACAGTACTCTTTAAGTCAGGCAGTTAAGAGAGCATCTTTCCTGAACTGTAATAGTTTCCTGAAGGTGGGCATTACTTTTCATATGGGATAAAATAAGTTTCTTGGGATACAAATACGAACACCCTAAGCACATGCATCATTTATACAATTATGGGTTTTAACAGACTTCAGGATCCACTTTGAAAAGCTGTCGAGTATCTTGAAAAATGAAGCTCACAGAACTTCACCTGGGACATCTTGAACAGTATTTACTTCACGCAATTAACGATATAATTAAAAAAAAAAAAAGAAAAAGAAAAAGTTATATATGATATGTTGCAAAAGAAAAACATAATAAGCCTCAAAAGTAGCTTCCAAAAGTCATACATGAAGAAACAGAAATGCATGTTTTCTAGTAAATTCATAGATCAAGGAAGTTTAGTTCATTTTACTTTTGAACAATAAGGTAATTTTGAAAGAAATTATGTGACAAATATCACTGATTTGTTCAAAGCTAGTGTTCTGCTTCAGGCTGTGTCCTGTATCTGTTGCTTGAAAGAAGCCTGACAAGAAGCACCATTCTTACAGTTCCATGTACAACACTGAACTTGAAGTGCAAATAATTTCCTTTTGACTCTGTCAATGAGAAACTTCATGTCACACCTAAACTTGTTAAGTTTACTTTACTCCTCATTCTGGAAATGTTAACAACAAGAAGGATACTGTGGAACCACTAAAACTATCTTTAATATTTAACTTTAGATTTCAGGTTCTCATCCAGAACACAATTTTAACTTAATTTTGGAATCCTCATGACAACAAGAAACTGTTTCATCCTTGAATATATCTAACAGAAGATAATCAGGTGAATTTAAATTCAATACCACACAAAAATCAAGATCAGAAATGCAAGCAGAGGCAGCATGAGGAAAAGTATGGAGTGCCATTTAACTGATAAAACAAGTAGGAAATGTTTTGGAAGGAATTAAAAAAAAATCATATCCTTTGAATAGCAGATAAAATGGGAAAAAGAAAGGAGGATATCATAATGTAGAGCTTGCAAGAAAAGTTCAGTAGGACAGAGAATTGGAAAATATTCAACATGGGGCCAGAAGAAATTAAAATTTTGTATTTAACAAAGCATTCTTGAAAAGTAAAGCAAAAAAAAAAAAGTCTGAGAGAAAAACATTCTGGCAAGGTAAAAAGATCTCAACACAACATCTGTTCAAAGGCATGGGAAAAAACACTGACTTGCAGCTGAACTACAAGTATAATTTACAAAAAACATTGGCTTAATGTATACAGTGACATTTAGTTCAAAAATAAGGGAGACTTGGCAGAAGCAAATTTTATTTGAACAACGAGTCAATTAATCCCCTTAATAATAAGTTTTGACTAAAGGATGAAGCCTTTGAGCTCGCTGACAAAGCGAATAGCTGCTCTACCCTCTTCTGCAGTCCAGGTCCTATACCCAAACACTCTGCAAGCAGTTTAGAAAAATCTGAACTCCTGACATTAAGTGGAAAAAAATTACTTCATATTCATTCCATATAACCTTTATTTCTTCCTCAATAGGCAAATGATGCATAGTACTAGCCAACATGCCCTGTGGTTGTGGCTCAATGTCAAGATAACTTTCACAGCAATGCCAGTTTGAGGTTTTCCCATCTACTCTGCGCTGGCTGAGTCTTCTGTCCTCTTTGATGCAGCTGGATAGCCCTCCAGGAAATTATGTTTGCCAATTTTATCACTCCAAATAAAGTCTTCATGATTTAATCATACTACAGTCTATAAACCTCTGGGTTGGCACCATGGAACTGACAGTATGATCAACACCTGGGCAGGATAGAAACAAGAAGTGGGAATACAGGCCCAGTACTGCCAAACTCTCCCTCTTCTCAAACTACACCTCAAGGCCATGTCTATTCACACTACTTTTCTCCATAAAATACACTGCCTGTGTGCATTTTCACATGCAGTACCTTGCAGGAGGCAAATATTCACACTCAGATTGAAATTACAGCTGCTCATGTATTTCAAGCTAGATGTGTTCAACAAAGCCCCTCGGCAATCAGGGTACCCATGTATCCCAGGTACTGTTCTCGGAAGTTTCTGCACCACCCTGGAGATTCCTGTGAGGCAAAAGGGCTCAAACCCAGGCTAAGCTGAAGACCATTACATCCTGTTAGACTGAAACTGCTTTTAAAGCCTGGACAGTTCCCAGGCAGACTGTACATGCCTGCCTCTAGATATATGTCTGTGGTGCACTCAGTTCCTCATTGTCCTTTTGCCCTTTCCTTTCCTCCCTTTGCCGAATCCACTCAAACTGAATTCCAGGAGCACATTATATTCCTGCCACAATACTTATATAGGGGAGATCCAGGATATGTTATTGGCTCTGCCTGGAGCCAGAGGCGAGTAGCTTGGTGGTATAAGAAAATTTTCAGTTTACACAGAAAGACAAATTCCAGGGCCTAAGCAGGCAGAATTAAAGGCAGAGCAATTATTTATATATATTCGAGGAACTGAATACAATTCATGTTTTACAGTGATTTTGTCCTTTTCTTTCCTTGTCTATCCTTGTCAGTTGTCCTTCATTGTATGATAACACTGCAAATTCTTTCAGCAAAATTGACATCAACTGTCTTTTTTAATATGTATGGCACAGTAAATAGCAGAACAAAGCCTTGAGGTATAATTGAAATATATTAAATATAAGGTGCATATATGGCAAGCTGCCAAAATACATTTTCACAGTGAAGACTATTTCACTTTCAGACATATTATATCATAAAATTGGTGCTATTCTATCCTGTAAAGGTGAAAAGTTTGAGATCTAATCTCTTTTGATGTCAGTGACACAAAGGGTAATTTCAAAACCTTTCCACCAGTTTTTACCACAAAAAAGCTGCAGCTGAAGTTTTGTTATATTAAAATACTACATAGTACTACATTTAAAAAAAATCCTCAAAACTAATTATTAGAGTGCTTCAAAAATTGTTCTTTTTTTTTCCTTTCCATCATTCTCTAAAGGCCACATCAATAGACTACCACTGCACCATGGATGAACAGTTCAGAAATTAGAAACAGTTGAACATGACAAGGGAGAAATTTCTGCACTGAGTACAAGATCCTACATTTTCAGGACAGCACTCTGATTCCCTATCCACATCAAGCCTCCTTCTGTACAAAGGGCCATAGGGATGATGAATATGTGTATTTTTTCTGAAAATGATCTACACCATGCCTGCTAGGGGAGACGCTATGATGTTTATTGCATCAGGATTGGGTTTAAAGGGATCCCAGATTCCTCCAGGCACCTTGTTGCTTATTATATGGCCCAATGCCATCATAGAGTCTAGCCATATTTTCATGGCCTAACATATCAGAAATGCTCCCTGTCTTGTTATCTCAAGTGGTTCTGGTTTGTAGGCTAATGAAAAGTCATTCTGTTTCATACATGGAGAGACTTGGATAAGACTAAAACCAGGGTACCCTGAAAATTTCTGTCAAAATTCTGTTCCTCTTACAAGAAAGGCCAATGCAAGTATTTTACTGACTTTGTGAAATATAATCCACTCAAATAATTTGTAACTTTATCATTTATGTTAAGCATGCCAAAAGATTGCCCCAAATTTTTGCCTATAAACAGTGAACCATTACAGATTCCCTCAATAAATTTCTGGAGAACACATTTACTTCCATTGTGTGGGATACATTGACAGGAAATCAAAATAAACATTTTGAAGAAATAACTAAATACTTAGGTTAAACTTTCACATTCACATTTACACTCTGAAGCTAACCCATAATTTCACATTTAATAATACTGTTCATAATAATTTCTGTACTTCTGTACATGTAATTACAGTCCAAAGCAAATGGGAGAATAACACTTCCATCAATTGTCTGATTTTCATAAAAGGATTTACAAATAATAAACATCTCCTCAGGCAATTTTCTACTCTTAGATATTAACTCCATTACAAAGGAAAGTACCAGTTTTACTCTGCAAGTGGGAAAATAGAGGCTCACAAGAGAACAGGAATTTGTCAGTAACGTGCAGCTGAAGAGGAGCAGGGGCAGGGGAGAGCTCAGTCTCCTTTGCTAGCAAGCCTCTAATGTCTAGGATTAGAAACCCCTCTTAACCTACTGGTACAGTTTAATAATAAAAGGCAGAAATATAAAGAGAATCCTTGTTTCTTTCTTATTTTGAGATGACAGATTTTTACACTACATACACACCAAAAATTTTATCCTGAATGTTTAAACACAATCAGGGCTAACATGTTCACCAGCAAGGAGCTCCAGGCTAGACATATGCTATATAACCTTCAAAAAGCAAGCAGCCACTTCATTCATTTGACTGGCTGACGAAAAAAGCTTTGGAAATGAACACTTTGAGCACTCTCATAAAGGGCTGAGAGATGAAAAGTAAAGCCAGTAACACTGCAGCCCTTTGAAGCACCTATGTCTGTGGACTTCAAATGCTCACTGGCATGCTCAGATATAACAAAACTAATTATTTAAACTAAACTGAAACCCTGGCACTCATAATTCCATATATAGAGGTGAAATTATTAACAGGGGGTTAGGGAAGGGGGAAGAAATACTGGAGGGACAGTTTGTAGGAAGGCTGAAACATTTTTTGTCCTACCCAAACCTTGGATTCAAGATACCCATTTCAAATTAATGAAAACAAATGTCATTAAACCAAAATTATTTAAGAGTAAACTAATAGTACTTACATGTTTCACCTTATTTTTCAAAAAGCTAAGCAAACTATGCTCAGTTATTCACAGGCTGTTGCTGCTCATGCACCTTTCAAAAGCAATTTAGACATTTGTCTTCATTTCATATAGTCTTAAGAGGTCAGGGTAAGCAAACTAAGAAGAAATGGCTAGACTATTTTTTGCATACTACTGCAAATAAACCCAGTTCTGTCTCAGGAAATCACTGTCAAGATCAAAAATCTGCTCCATGCAGATATGTGCTAACACTTGTGTCTCCTCCTGCCCTTCCTGATGTCAAGGCAAAGTTAACTTACCCAAAATATCAGTATAAAGGACCTGTTCTAGGTCACCCAGCATTGTCATTATGACATCTTCATCCAGATGTGCAGTTCCTTCTCGCAAGCACCCTTCCTCCTCCTCCTCTGTCCAGGTCCTGCTGGGAAAACGGGATGTGCAGGGTGCATTTTCATCATCTGATATTCTGCCCTCATTGTCAATCTGAAAGCCTTCACCTGTATGACGGTCTTCTGACCTCCTGGATGTCCTGCTTCTAGCAGGTGCTATATCTGGAAATACTTGGGGTGCAGTGAGGGTGGAGTGGAAGAGAGAGTGCACCGACTGCGAGAGTGCCTTGGAAAGGGAGCCTCTGCACCCAGCTTCTGCCTCCCGCTGTTGGTAACTCTGGTTGGACTTGGAGGCGTTTCCAAACCAGTTCTCCCTGTATGAGTATCGCCTCTTCTCCCCTTCACTGATGAGCGTGAGATTGGTTAGAGACTTCTGCTTCTGAAGACGAACACACCCTCTTTTAACCTCCGTGCCTTTAAACACCGACAATTCAGCAGATCGCTGCATCTTTCTGGCAGGGGCTTCACCTCAGATAGATTTCATATTTCTGAGATGGACAGCAGTTCAACTCCCCTGAAAGGTCTGGGAGGTGGTCCCTGCATCACTGCATGCTGTACGTCCCAGGGAGCACATGTTTGCATTCGCAAAGAAAAGCACAGCTCATACATGCACTGTACATACTGTAACTGACTAGACAGGCACAGTCATTTTCTTTAAAATTACACTGCTGTCTTTGTTAAGCCACTTCTCTCCCATCACATTAATCTGCAGTACTTACAGTCATTTTCACTTAGATTTCTTTCAAGCAGAAGAGAGTTGATCAAACACTCTGCTCCAGCACAGAAGTAATCCCAAAAGCCAACAGTGTTTTCCCCTCTTCATCCAATCACCAGTCTCATCAGAGTGGTGGGCCTGCATCTCTTTCTACAGCTGCTGCCTTCTAAAATCCAAAGTAGGCACAAGTACTGTCTTGGGCTTTCCCCCCGCCTCTCACCAGCTCATGACTGATCCTAGTGCACAGCTCTTCACTTTAGATGGGCTGACACTGAACTGCAAGTACAGCCTCCACGTCAGAGCTCAATAAAGAGCCAAAATTAACCAGTGAAGCAAAGCTCTGCACAAGCCTCCTTACATTTTAGTATTCAACCTGCATTCCCAGATATATGACTCTTCTCTGCTACTGCAGTGAATGCTGCTGGCTGCCATGGCAGCAAACATCCTGGTGAATTAAACCGGAGACACAGAAGCCTCTGCCCAGTTTACTGTGCCACAGGTTTCAAGACCCGGCTTAACCTGAATGGGATGCTACAGTAACAGACCTAGCTCATGGTCAAATCCTATTTTTCTCCCTGAAAGGTAAGGATGACAAACTATTTCTTCCATATCGCTGCTACTCCCTATGTAGGAAGCTAAAAGCAGAGTTGCAAATGGACCATCAGTCTTGCAATTTCTGCTCTGAATAAAAAATATATAATTTAAGATTTTTAAGAAGATAAAAAATGGAACATAACAGTACCTGTCTGGTAAGATGATTTATAAAAGGAAGTATTTAATTTCTATCTCCTTAGAAATATATCTTGTTTGCATCTCTGTGAGATTCAGAGGCTAATATGGAATTATAAAGCTATAATTCACTTTTTTTTTTTTTCACAATCTTCTGGAGAAAACCTCTTAATGAAATAGTAATTTTTTTTATAAAGCAATTCAGTATTATGTCTAAACTAAGTTCAGCACTTTCGAATGCTACTTTTAAATACATTATCCAGAGAGAAAAAAAGACATTTAAATGTATACATTTTCTACAGAGAAAAAGAAATTAGTCCCAGAAATAATAGACAGATGAACAAATAATTAGCTGAATTTAATTCTAATATTTTTAGACACAAACTTTTTATCTAGGGGAACTTAATTTCACAAAACATTATGTAGAAATCTACAAATATTCAAATTGCTGTATAAAAATAAACTGCTTTTGTCATGGTGAAAATATGCTCGCCTCAAGCCTCTACCTGAGAAACCCTGACAGGCAAAGAGCCTTTAAAAATGCCACCCTAAGAAATACAGACTGCAGATTTCCTGTATGAATAAACAGATGTTAACAAAAGCCTCAGTGTATTTCTTGCTTTTCACTGGTTCAGTTTACAGTTTTTGTAGATACATAGGGGAAAATTCTTGGAAATTTTAAAGGAAAGGTGCATTTTTTCCTAGATAACTCTCAGAAACACAACACTAACCTAGAAATCAAAAAATCACTAGTCTCAAGTAATGATGTTTTTTTCATATAAAAACACTGACAAATTCCTAGAAAGACATATTCCACAACAAGAGGAAGTACCACTCCCATCCCTGCTTAGACCACACAGTCAAAGCAAGAGGAGACAAGAGGAACGGTCTGCCTGCCTGAGTACAAAACTGTCCCAAATATTAAATGCCTGTCACTTCTTCAGCATGGAAACAAAAGGAAAGACTGCTCTGTTTACTCCCAGGATCTGCCAGCTGCACTGACATATGAGCCCTTAAGAGGATTTTATGGACACGCTGGTGCCTGCCTGCAGCAGAGCCCAGCAGGCTGATGTGGATGCTAACATTGTCCCAGAGTTTCAGCACTGCCTACATGCACTTGCACCAGTAGGCACTCATGGGTGGCTGTAATGGCCTGGTGAGCACAACTGAGGAAGCTGTGGTGGTTAGAAAGACCTCACAGGAATATATTTAAAATAAAGAATTTGAAAAATGATGGGCAACCTCACTCTTTTCCCAGTCATTGGTTTTAAATCCGAAATTTATACTTGAATTAGTACAGTATTTTCAATTGCTATGTTTGAATGAACAGGAAGAAGAATGATTTGGCCCTGTGGTGCCAAAATTCTCTTGGTGATTGTCTTGGAATAAAGAGAACAGGCTCTTTTCCTCCCATAAAGAACAACTCTGAATCTCTCCCTGATACTCCCAATCCACTAATGGCAACTTCCTCACCCGCCCTTTCCTGCCCAAACAGCTAAAGGCAGTGGCTTGTGTCTGTGGTCAGCTGTGTGCAGGTGTGGACCTGCTCTGAGCACAGCAAGCTCATGGGGTGTGTGTGGCCATATGTAGCAGTCACTGCTGCAGTGCTGCACCTGCCCTCAGTAAGGCCTGGGCACAGGGAGTGCCCCTCGTGCTGAGCACTGCGCTGCTGGGGAAGCAATACACGGCCTGACTGCTCAGCTCTGAGCATGAACAGACTGGATACAAGACTGCCAAAACTGGACATGTATGTTTAGTTCTCTTTCTAGCTGGGAGCAGAAAAATTTATGGCAGGGGATCAAAAATGTTCGCCCAATGAGCCACACCAAACCTCGTTTATGGTTTGTGGCAGTAGGTGCCACACCACTCCAGGCTGGAAGGGTGGCTGGAGCAGCACAGCTGGGTCCTGGGCAATCCAGTGAGTCTCAGTGACTGCTGACCTGTTCTTTCTCCTAGCTGAGGTAGTCAGCACAGCCCAGCTCCGGGAGCACACAGGTCATGGATCATCATACTGGAAGGAGAATGACACTTGTACTGTGTGAGAGCCATGCGGGGGGAGCTGGCAGCTCCAGCATTCACCTGTCCCATTCAATTTTCTAAATATATTAAAAACACAACGAGTCAAATGCTGTTATAGGGAGGTACTGAGGCTAATCACACAGCTTGCATTTAGTCTTCATGTATACAAAGACTATACTACAGCCCTTAATTAAAAGGTTATATGAATTTTTCTCCCATTAATCCCATTGCCTCAGTTGGTAGACAGGCTCATGGTGAACATCCTCAGATACAGCAGATACTTGTGTATCTTGGACCAAGTGCTCAGTAGAAAGAACATTGAATTTATCCTTGTTCTTTACCACAGCTCTCTGCAGGGTGTCATTAGACAAAACATGAATTTGCAATGCGGAAAATTCTCAGGTTTATTTACTGAAAAATAATTTTCTAATGCTTAGCCTCCATTTTAAAATGCAAAATATAACATGAAAATACACCTTCCTAAACTAAGAAGAAAGTACAGGAAACCAGAGAAGTGCAAATAGCATCATTCCCCAACTACTTTGCAATTCAATGTGTTCTCTACCCACCATGCAGGAATATGTTTACATCAAGAACAGCATAGAGAACTTCCCCAAGCCATCACAGTCAATGTATCATCCTGTTTTATTTTTACTGTCGCTTTCATAAAAGGAATTATAAAAATTATTTTAAGAACTAATAATCTTTAGGCAAATTTTGCTGTCAGATAAGACTTTCTTTGAAGTCTTGGATAGTTTGGAACCCTACAAATGAATTATGCAATAAATCTGCAAATGCATAAGATTATGAACTTCTTCAGCTGAGCTTACTTGAAAAAATGGTAAACTATTTCTGCATCTTTTAATTAACTGTTCAGAGAGCAAAAAATTAAGCACAATAACATAAAATATTGAAAATTGAATGTTTTTATGCTAATCCTGCCATTGATATTGGCCTGTAACTCCTAAAAGTATCTTTAATTTCTTTTTCATTCCTCATATTTGTAATAACTAGTCAATAATTATAAATTCATGAATAATTACTTAATCATTTTGCATTAGCTGTTTCAACATGGCAGCACTTGTTGAAGTCAAATGCTATCACTGATTTCAGAAAATAATACTGTGTACTTTACTGACATGTAAAGTTTACAACGGATTATTAAATAATTAACTTGCTGACATCCTTCTCCAATAAACTTGTTGTAGAGACTGATAAATATCACAGCTACCACAAGTAGTTCTTACTGGGTAAGAAATTCTGAACAACTTGTTCCTAGCCATATGAATAACAACAACCAAACTGGATTATTTTGTTAGCTTTTCTTTTCATTCTCATTTTATAATCCAGTCTATAAAGGTATATTCCAGTTTTGCAGAAACACAGATACTGAGTACTCTTGTTGAGGCAGCTGGTTCATAAAGTACATGCAAGAAATAGTGTTCATACATGAGTGCAGGATTGTCTCTTATTTAGGACTCCAAAATTTCTGTCTAGGATTTCCTGGACAGAGTCTATGCATCTTTGTGCCATATGTGCCACAAGCCACAGAACACACCAGACCTACTCCCCAGGTGACTTGTGCTTACAAATGGGACTCATTCACTGTGAGTACCTGTATCACTGGTATCGTGCACACAGAGGGGATTCAAGGTTTGCAAGAAACCTTAAAACTGCTTTGCATGTGCTCTACTTCTGACCTCCATGTACACTGTGGAAACACCTAAGAATGCTCTAGCTGAGCTGTAGAATATTCAGAGGTGAAAAAAAAAAAAAAAAAAAAAAAAGGGCAGGAAAAAAGTGAAACACTTCAGATCCCATCTGGAACAAATTCCCAGGAGAGACAGAGGAACAGTGAAGAAACTCAGATTTATGGTAGCTCTACCAAGATGCAGAAGTGGCCTTAGGCATAAGCCATGTCAGTATTTACCTGGGGCAGCAGATTAATGTGGATAACTTAAAAATAAAGAAATCATCCAGTTTATCAGGGCCACACTTCTGAATACAGGGCTACACCAGCCTCCCCAACTCCCTTGCCTTCCAGCACCATTCTCTTATCATGCCCGTGCAAGTAAAACTAAGTAATCAGTTGCAGAGTAGTGGATAGGAAACAGAGGCTCGAGCTCTGACTTTGTTTTTCACCAGTTCTGAGCTGGAAGACAGCAAAGGCTGTAAAGGTAACCAGCCCTCATAGTGGAGGAGAACAGCAGGGGAGAGCTGGAAACCACCTCTACAGATTCTTGCTTTACTCTCTTCTTTCCCATCACCCCTGTCAAGACAGTAGCAAATGGATGTGGACTGCCTTGTTGGGCACAGAAAGCAGAACCATGACTTTTCACCACTAGAACAAAGAAATTAGCTTGGGTTCAGTATCCTGGATCACTCAAGGAGAATGGTACCTGACCAACCACTCCCAAATATTTTTTAAATTATTTTTTCTGCATCAAACTTTTGCCTATGGGGAGCTCATTAACTAGACAAGCTTAAAGCATTATTTTATGGTCGGTTTGCTCCAAAGTGGACTAGGAGCTCTGATAGGATCAGCTTGACTGGTTATGGGAGCAGTAATCTTCAGCCAAGAGACAATAATAAATAGAAGTGTGTAAATATTCTGAAAGTAGAGAAATAGTTTATAAAATTATATGGGCCAAGTTATCCTAGTCAGTCTTAGTTGTTAATATTTGGCACTTAAAAAATAATAATGATTAATAAAGCAGAAACCAAATACGGGCAGGACAGCACTTTATGAACATACTCTTCTGAACTGTTTAGTAGTTTCCAGAGATGCTCAGGCTTTTGTATGATCCTTACTGATCCTTACTGCTTACAAATATATTGTGCTAGTGTGTTGGTTACCAAGTTGCAAAAGAAGATCAAGATAACATAAAGATGATCGCCATCCATAGCAACCATTGAAAATTTCAGGAAAAAGGTAATATCAAAGTGAAGGGAACTGGATTAATCTCTTAATAGCCTGAAAATAAGCAACCAGACCAAAGGAGTAAATTCAGCCTATCTCTTTGCTGCTACTGGTATAATCTCTTGATCATACCAGTATAAAGATGCTCTTAAGTAAAAGAATTTAATTGTCCTTTCTCCTGGTGAATCCATCATGGAATACTCCTCTGAACAGCTATCACATGAGCTTTTATCCATGCACATTCAATGACAGAGTCACCAATGACTTGCTGATAGTTCACCAATGCAGACAATTATTTAGTCAGCAAATGTAGTACTTGATCTGTTAATTCCAATATGGGTGACACACCCCTGCCTTCCTCTGAACACAGCAATACCCTGACCACATTTTCCCAGTAGTTCTGCTTTATAGCCTGTTATGCCAATCCACTGCTAATACCAGAGTCTAAATAATCAGATTAGAAACATCTCTAATGTCTAGTTTCTTTTATGCCATTTTCTTCTTTTTGATGCTGCTCCATTTCTGTTCAGAACAGTAACAGGCCATGAGACACGATACCCTGTTTGTTCATTTCAGCAGGTAGTAAATTGCTTGGGATTTTTTTAGCACCTCTCTGGATAATTCCTTGCAGTATCTTTTGATTTGTGATAAGTGTTTCAATTATATACTTTATATATGTAAGACCAAGGACTCCAATTTCTGTAGTAATTAAAAATATTTTTTTACTTTAACAGGTATACATCACCTCCAAGGAACATTTCACCATGTTTTAGGGTAACATTTATCACAGAAGCTGACTGTGCAAATACAGGATGCTAGACTCAGAAGACTTCCAAAGGGACTGAGACAAACAAGGACAAAACTGCAGTTTCAGTATGAGTCGGCTAAATGTCAAGATAGTCTCCATAACATTTGGGCATCTGATTTCCCTTCTGGTGCAGAGATAATTTTAGACTGATGTGTCAAATTAATGCTTTAAGTGAGTTATATTCTGTATGAGAACCACATGAATCATTATAAATCCATTGAATGTTAAAACTTTGGAGTAAAAGGGCAAAACTACAGGTAAAACCAGTGGCACAGAATTTCACCTTTTATTTTCATAAAAATTATAAGACTAAGGATGTTAATAAAAAACAAAAAATCAAAAAACTAAAAAACTACAACAACAAACCAAAACCAAACAAAACCAAAAACCAAAAACTAAACACCAAAACCCCCCAAAACCAGCTTTGGCAAAGAGTTCCTTTGGACCTACTTGCACACAACTGTGTAGTACAATTGAGTCCTGATGAGAAAGCGAGCTGTGACACACTTTGCTTTTTGCATCTACAGGCAGATTCATGGCCAGACCTAGTGCTGATGGAAATCAGCATGGCTCTGTTGACTTCAAATGAATTATTCCAATATTATTAAAGAAAATCCCCCCACATTTGTAGCCTAGTAAGAACTTTAATCCATGTTTACAAGGAATTCCAGAACACAACCTTTAGCAGCTTAGCTGTAGCAGCAGTGTACAAGTCAGGGACAACAGTATGAACTTGTTTGTTTTCTGAATACAGATTCATTTATAAAAGCAAAATGGGTCTTATGTAATTTACATCTCAGATCTGATGTTATGATTTAAGTTGATGATATTAAATGCAAGTGTTAAACATTCTGAAGTCAACTCCACTGCTCCACTTGGAACATTCAATATGATTAAATAAAACAATAATTCCTTGAAACTTCAGCTTGCAAAAGCCCAGTTTCTGCAAAATGATGAAGAGGGTATTTGAACAGAAGGAGCCAATTCAAATAAGAGAACTGTGGATTTGAAACACTAACTGTGCATGACCCAAATTTTCTGCATATTTAATACCACTCATGACTAGAGGTCAAAAGTATTACTTCAACCCATCCTGGTAAGAAACATGTAAGTAACGAGGTTCACAGTCTTCTTCTGACTTACTGTTACTCACCAGATATCTCCTCTAGGCACTGTTTGGCAGTCTTACTAAACGACAAATCCATTTTAGTAGGACTGGTGCAGGAATCAGGAGGTGGTAAAGAGGTACTGTCATTTTCTGAGAGAGTTCTGAAATCAAGTAAGAAGATTGACTATTATTATCTATCATTCATGTAT
Organism: Xenops minutus; assembly: GCA_035221455.1. Taxonomy (NCBI): domain Eukaryota; kingdom Metazoa; phylum Chordata; class Aves; order Passeriformes; family Furnariidae; genus Xenops; species Xenops minutus. Next base: position 38,114,330 of record JAWWEE010000040.1, on the reverse strand, counting down.
TAATGGAAAAAAGTGTTACATGCAGCTCCATCTACAAACATCACTAAAGGGTGAAAATACCATTTTTGTCACATTCTTACTGTGCTAGATTTACTGGAGCTACACAGATTTACAGGCAACTAGGAACTCTCTCTCTCTCTTGAGAACAACTCATAGTCAATGCTGAGAAATTTGGAACCATTTTGTTTCCACACTTTTTTCTTCTAGAAGTGTCAATCACTTCGAGGCAGAATCCATTTAAATTGGTTAAGTCACATCCCTGCATATATATAAGGGAAATGAAAACTTGTAATTGATGAAATATTAAGTATGAAAGACCATGTGGGAAAAAGCTTATGCAAGTCTGCAATGGAAATATGGCCCAGATATTGAAATCTATGTGTAGCTTCTTTCAATAATGCCTCTTATATAACCACTGAAATGGGATAACACAAGTTCTTCCATTAACTTGCTAACAAATAGCTCACATTTTCTTTAGGGGTATATTTCTGTTACTATCAATAATAAATTATAATAGGTACCCTTTTTTGAATACAGTTATTTTCTGTTACATAAAGGTAAATAGCAAGAAATAAATGAACACGTGCATTATAATACAGAATGCATCACACACTTACTGTCTCTTCTTAAGTAATAGCTGTAGCATCTTGTGTACAATGGAACTGTTGAACTATGATGTCATTCAGTGGAAATATGTACCACATATGCATACAGTAAAAGAACACAACTAAAGATATACTAGCCACTTTTTGAAATAAAATGGAAAAATATCTTCACTTAGACCTTAAGCTCTTCCAGCTTTCCTGACATGAATAGCCCAGTCAGTCTTCTGATTTATTAAAGGACTAGTGAAATATTTATATCCTAATTTTAAGATGTGACATTTATAGCTCAATTCCCCAAATTCACCATAAAGTGCTTCCAATGACCAATTAAAAGGAAAACAGAAACATTCAACTGCATGATGAATATGTATTTTATAAATAAAACTCATAAAAACAGTGACTTATCTCTCAAAATAATTTTATGGTAACTTATTTTATGAAATAACTTTCCAGTTAATATTTTCTTTAAAGTTACTTCCTGAATGAATCTGTTCAGTAATTCATGAAAGTAACTGAGGGAACAGATATCTGCACATAGAGCAGCATGTACTGACATGATGGAATCCATTGATTAGAATAATTCAATTCAGAAATAGAAATGTACATTCTGCCTGATCTGATGCACTGTCTTTGTTATTGATTTCTGTATTTTGGATGCTGAAAACAGACAACTGCTCTATAAAAAACTATTTTTGGTTGTTGTCTGTCACACGCTACTGGAAATTACTAACTCAGCCCATGTTGCAAGGTTAACTATCCTGCCAACCTTGAATGTAATTTTACATTTGATGCTTGACAAAACAATGTCTTAAGTAACAAAAAGCTCACTCTATCCCTCCGCATTGAACACACCCTGAAATTCCACAATCCTGCCTGCTTTCCCATAGGGCTTTAAATCATCAAAATGAATGAGGGACATGTCTGCTTTCACTGAAAGCCACTTTGAGAAGCTATGAATGCTCATAAGTACTCATGTCTGGGTTTAGTGCTGAGACTACTGACTTTGGGCAAGCCATCAGCCCAAACACACATCTCAGAAAGGGCTCTTGTAATAATGGTAAAGGTAATTGAAGTGGTCTGCACTCTTTTTGATAAACCCAAATCACATAGCTTCTGGGGCTGCAGCCACAGTGAGGCTGGAGTTTGTTAAGAGGAACACTGGAAAAGAGTAGGTTGTTTTTGGCCTTGTAGGAGGACCATCCAGCTACAAGGGTGCAGTTCAAGTATTCCTAACATTCTCCACAAAATATATATGGTATTTGCGTCAGTCTGTCTCTGGTTAGAAACAAAGAGGGATCCTTTTTTCCTGTTCTCCTTCTGGCCCTATGGCATTGCATTCCTGACTGTACAACTGTTCAATAATCAGTCACTGCATCAAACTGGAAGGGTGAAGTTATCTTCCAGGACAGAACAGAAAGTATCCATTCCTGTTGATTTGGACACCCATCATCAGAAAACGATTAAGTGGCCTGGACCCTCATTGGTTACCAATACCCAGCATTTGCACCAATTCTTCATCTAGTGAATGAGACAGGGTAAAACAGAAATTAAATCATAGAATAATAATCACAGCCTCATTAAGATCATCAAGTCTTACTTTTGACCTAAATAGCACCATGCCCACTAAACCAGATTGCAAAGTGCCATGTCCAGTCATTTTTTGGAAAGTTGCAGGGATGGTGACTCCACCACTTCCCTGGGGAGATTCTTTTAATGCTTAACCACTCTTTCAGTGAAGAAATGGTCTAGATTGCCCACTGGCATTAACTATTGCCTGTAAAATCTATACAGATGAATATATAACTCATTATTGACTGTGTGGGAACACAGATGCTTATGTTAGAAGGACTTCCTCTCTCTCCCAGAGTACAAACAAGTAATGAGTGACTTACAGCAATTAAGTAACATTCAGCAATATGCAAAAAAGCCAGTTTGTGGGACTTAAGATGGCATTAGAACCTAAACCTTAAGGTAAAAATACTGAATAGCAAAGACCATATAACAATAATAATTTAAAAATGTTTGATTTAATTTGTATTAAAAAAATGCCATGGAAACACAACTCAAATCTTAACATGATGACATGTTCTTAAATCTGTAGGCAGCCTGAAGTAATAGATCTAAAAAGTGTATATTCTGCTTTTATCTCCCTTGAAAATTTGAATGCAATATAAATATGATTTGTGATCAAAATAAGTAACAAAAAAGCTGCTATAATGAATTCATTCATCATTATTCTCTTTAATTTGCTAAAAGAAATTATTTATTCTAATTGTCTGAGGTAATAGCAGAAATCCTGTGGAGGACTATGGATTTTGCAGCAGTCTAAGTTCTGCTTACTTGAGAAAACTCGGTATTTACTGTGGAAGAGGTGGACTGAAAAGCACCATCCCTTGGGTAGCTGTGATGGAGATATTCCAAGGAGGAAAGAGGGAAGAGGTCTCTTATCAGTAGCTTTTTTTCTACCAGGTCTCCACAAGGTTGCAGGCTGTCAGCACTTCAAAAGCAGCCCTGCCTTTTGGTGCATGATGGCCAAGGCCCTGCTTTTTCCTGGAGCTGAGCTTAGCCTGGGGACGATCTTTGATGGGCTGAGAATGGTCTAGGGTCTAGGGGTGAAGCACTTCCAAGCAAAATCATGTAAGATTTTGGGGTTCTTTGGGAACCAGGAGGCCTGGGTATACACTGGGTATCCAAAACTTCAAGCTGCTTTGTTGTAGACCTGTCATAGGTTGTGATACATTGGACCAAGAATGTAAATGCCTATTTGCTTAGATTAACCATTCGAATTTTTTTAAAAAGGGAAAGTGAAATTGTAAGATTTGTCTTCTCCTATACTTCTGGCTTTAACTTCTTTCTGTGAGACGTATTCGTGCTAGGAATGACTGAAATAATCCCTGCAGGACTGCAGCACAGATTAAGCTCAAAGCAAGCAAACAGCAAATTAAGTTGTCATCTCATTAAGATTACACATTGGCCTCTATCCTCTACCCATTCATAGTCTACTGCCTTAAAAATAATTAAATTCTTGCAACTTTCTTGATATCAAGGAAAGGGAAAAGAATTTCAGTTTAGTCAAAGCCAGTCCACTGATATTTCTTCCAGTGATGTGCATCTGTAGTGCAAGTTAATTTAGGCAACCTTCATGAAAAAAGCGCAATCTGTTTTCTAGTTTTAATCATGGCAATCAGAGAAATATTTATCCTGAACCCACTCAGTTACATGATACCTATTTTTAAGAGCACCAAACTCACTTAAGAGGACGAATCCTGCTTTCAATAACACCTGCACTAGTTCATTCAGTTTGGTAAAAGAAAAGCCTATACAAAGCTAATTAAGAACAGAATTTGAAACACTACTGTGTTAAAGTGGTCTTTAACACAGTCAGTCATTTCCTGCCACTAATGAAATAGCCAACCTTAGACAAACAGAGATAACATCAAAGATTTGTTTGCTTTTTATTTGACAATCCAAAAGATGTCAGATGAATATTCTGACATTTTTCCAACAGCTCTCTGATATGCAGCTGTCTTGAATGTGTATCACTGTCAGTGTAACAGAGTGGCAGGACCACATCTGGAATATGAGCTGTTGGATCACCCATGTTCAAGACATGTGATTTAAACTGGGAACAGATGCAAGGAAGGACGACTAGGATGCTCGCGGGGAAGAAGAAACCCTTTTGAAAAGTAAAAAAGAGCTGATTTGGCTTAGTCTTGCAAAAGAGAAGGAAGGGGATGGGACTACTCCCTCACATATTTAAAAAGAGCAATGGAAAAGGGAAAATAACTTTTTAAAATGAAGGACAATATTAACAGTAATAGATGAATGAAATCTCATCATGTGGGATGTAAACAATTTCTAAAATTGATGAGTGATTTTTTTGCAGGAACCTTCCCACTGCAGTAGTGGGGATTAAAATAAAATGTAATTTGTTTATGCAAGTGTTAATATGGCTGCCAGTTACAGCAGCCTGAACAGAATATTCCATTAGGTCCTTTATCCTGCATTTTACAGATTACTTAGTCAAAGGAATACAGTCACATTGTCTGTATGGCAATTTAAAAGCATTACTTCAGATCATAAACAGCAAACAGCTGAATTATCAAGCTACTGTTTTAACTCAGTATTAATCACGTATGTGTTTATAATGATTTCTTCACTTACTATCCTTCCTCCCATCCCTTAGACCAACATCTCTACACTGGAAACTTTTCTTGCACAATAACTGTTAAATCAAGCATGGAAAAGTGGAAGGATTTTTTTAAACACCAGGTTATTGCTACTAGTAAAATTGGCAAGTGCCAATGTTTAGCACTACCTACAATTGCAAAATTTTGATGGTGACTGTGTCTTTATTTTCACAGCAGTAATGTAAATAATGGCAATCAATAAAGCACTGCAGGATAACTTGGAATCCTTGCATTGTTAACGAAAGAGTTGCAGTATGTTTAGCAGCACAATCTCTTACTAATAAACACAACTAACTGATAGCATGTTTTGTACTGAAAACTTAGTTTCACAATCAGTGACCAGAAGTTGTTTCTAGTAATTGAAACTGAATTTAAATATGGCTTCAACAAACCTTTCAGGTTTGTTGGCTACGTTTACAGGATCCTTGAAAAGTAGTTTAATTTTTTGCCTGAGACAGTATTAAAAACATCCTGAACAGGCAGCTGGAATTGAATTTCACTGTGCTTCCGGAGGTACAATCAGATTATATGTCCCTTCCCATTTGTCACTGCTCTGCACTTCCCACGCACCGTTGAAGCTATGGCCTAGTAATAGAATTGTTTTAATCACCATATAGCAAAGGAGTGGGGAAGAAAGTTTAATTACGTGTTTATTTATCACACTGATACTTCCTTTGTCTGCCTCTATCTAGTGAACACTTCAATCCTCACAGAATCATAAAATAACTTAGGTCAGAAAGATGTTCTAGATGCCATCTGGTCCAATGACAGAGCCTTTCTCGGCTGGGTCTTGAACATGCCCAAGGACAGAGATTCCACAACCTTGCTGGGCAGTATGCATCAGCATTTCACCACCCTCAAGGTAAAAACAATTTTTCTAACTTTCAATCAGCACCTCCCCTGCTGTAACTTGCATCTGTTACCTTTTATCCTTTTGCTTTGAATTTCAGAGAAGAATCTAGCACTACCTTCTTTATACCAACCTAAACTGGTAGCTGTTTCTCACCTGTTCAAGGACAGAAGGAGTGCCAAACTGGTGTTCGTAGCCCAGCACTGACACTGAAAGAGTAACTCTGCAAAGTCCCAATTTAGACAGTGCTGAAGCATTGGAACAGGCTCCCCAGGGAAATGGTCACAGGCCCAAGTCTGACAGAGCTCAAGAAGCATTAATGAACAATACTCTCAGGCATGTGATATGACTCTTGGGGATGGTCCTGTGGAGGTCCAAGCGGTGGACTCGATGATCCTTGTGGGTCCCTTTCAACTCAGCATATTCTATCATTCTGTGTAACTTCTTCCAGATGTTGCTATCATTAAACTACAAATTTAGCTGAAAAATCGAAATTTAAGCAGTTCACGAGATAGAAGTGCAGCTCAGGATAAGTGGTCATCTAATTCTCTGCAGCAGTTTCTATACTTTCAGCATTTCAGGCAATAAGCAATTTGTGAGCAGCAAAGCCCCTGGGATTTGGACACTTCAGATTCCATATTTCAGCCATCAAAAAGAGACCTACTATACTCCTATAGTGCTGACTGAAGGAGTCAATAAAATAAGCTGCAGTATATGAATCCAGTTACAACTCAACGTTCTCCTACTGAAATATTCTTTTAATGTTTGAGTAAATCCACAACAAACACTAATTTCCAACATATCTCATACTTCATGTAAAATTATGATAATTTGCATTGACTAAGGATTTGCCCCATGGTGTGACGTGACATTGTGTTACTCCTGGGACTATTACTTATGTTTCCCATTTTATGGAAATAATATAAACTTATACAATTGGGCTTACAAAAAATAAAGAAACGATTGTATACAACAGCCTCTTCTCTGGGGAAGAAAGTGTTTGGAATTGCAGGTTATATTCCAGTGTTGAGTGATGTGCAGAAAAGCTAAGAACTCCAAATACTGACCAATTAATCTCTTATTCTCTTGCTAAGTTTTTAGGAGGCGCATTCAGATTTCGGTTTTGTTTTTTTTTTCTTTTGTTTTGTTTTGCTTGTTTTTGTTTTGTTTTCATTAATGTACCTTCTTTTCCCTGTTTTCACCACAGACTAGTAAGTACTAAACTTCTGTGTTACTCTTCTCCATATGAAATTCAAGCATCACTAGGAAGACAGCTAAATTCTATGGCCAATTTCAATACAAGTCTAAAGGACTCTGACAGATGGCACAATTTCCATCTTCATTCAATTCTGTCTATATAGAAGAATGCATAATTTCAAGTAGTGTCTGGTGTGCTTTAAAGAGTTATACAGTCTCTTACACCTTCCTTTTAGCTTTCCTCTTGTATCTTTCTTATCAAGCTTTCTGGCAACCAAATTACATCTACTTCAGTCTTGTATCAGTTGGACCCTGCAGTCAGCTTCAGAGGGGACACATAAGGGACTGTAAATAATATATTCAAAACCACGTTAGAAAATAAATAATCAGTTGTTGAGAAGGATGGAAGAATTTAAATTATAGCCATTAAGATTATCTCAAATGCAACTCTGACTGTTGCTGCTGATCTTTGAAGAGAAGCAATAATTCCAAATGAGTATCCTTGTCATAGTACTTAAGAGAAAAAAAAAAAAAAAAAAGTGAGAGAGGACAAAGCACCAAGACTGCAGAGCTGAATAGTGCATATTACATTTGAGAACCTTCCAGTGAAATGGTATTTTCCATCTACTGTCCATTAATAAAAATATACAACTCCCAGAAAACATGAGTATTGATAACTGTTTTAGGATTGTATTCTCTATTTAAGCAAAATACATGCTGGTCTCAAACTCTTTGGAATATTTTGGTTTAGTCACAAATCTACACTAATATCCTCTTGGATAGCAAACAAACTTTCCAAAACATATCCTGTCTGCAGGTATCAAAAACAAACCAGAAAAAGCACTAGCTTACTTATTCCTCTCTAACAGTCTAAACTGATCATAGCAGTATATTGCAAGATTCTGCAGGATTCTGGAAAAAAAGCAGAGTATTTTCACTAAATTTTATTGAAACGTTTTAGAATACAATGCTTCAATACAAACTCAAAGAGGCTAAGTACTCCTTCTAGCTAGAAAAAAACCCCAAACCCAAAAAAACCCTGTTAGTCTGAATAGTAACTCTTGTATATCAACTCATATAAAGCTGTTAGCAAGCACATCTGAAAATTCTGTGTATGAATTGTGGTGACTGCTCAGAAAACAATTATGTTTAAGAACAAGAAAATGCAGCTACAGTACCCCAGTTTGTGCTCACTTCCACTTACCATAAATCCACAAAAATAAATATGCTGGCTTTGGAAATTTGGACATTTTATTCTTGGTTATATTTATATCCTTCTATGAAATCATTGTGTGGTATTACAAAGCCCTTGAGATTTCTAAGAAATGTAGTTACTGTGTATTTTTAAGTCAGATTCTGCTCTCAGTTACAGAGATACATATTGAAGTAGCCTCATCAAAGTCAGTCTATTACTCTGGGTTTATGGCATTCTGAGATCAGACCTTGGCTCTGAAAATTTTATTTTCCTATGAGATTTAACTTCAAATACAGTCTCCTTTGCTGCTTGTTTGAAGCAAACAGACAATTATTAATACCAAATTTTACTGGAAGTTGCATGCTTCTATCACCCTTTAAAATTCAAAATACATTTTGCTCATGATGAAGCTTAAAAGAATTATATTTCTATCATACAATGAAATGGTATCAATATGTAGTAAAATTGCCATTAAATAGCACATACATCTGAAGGCAAAGCTTAGCTGCTTTTTCCATCTTCTTATATATGCACCCTAACACATACATAGGCTGTCTGATGTACAACACTATAAAGTCTATGCATCACTGAGGTTATGCCAGATAGTTATAAAGACACATGCATATTAAGCACATCCAGTGACAGATCTAATTGAAACTCAAGAGGCTACCCACTGCGTATTAGAATATATCCTATATTGAGCCTTTTCTCCCTCTCATATAATTTTCTGAACTTATCACTCATCCAGATTGGTTTTGAAGCTATATTTAGCTGTGTGTAATGATATATATACTCCCTCAGAGACTACTTCACCACCTCTTTAATCTTTAGCCAAGATTATCTGGAGTACTACTCACTAACAAAAACCGCCAGTATATTTTGCTTAATAATGTATTTGTCATTTCATCAGATGTTAAATTTACATACAACTCTAGCTAAAGCCCTCCAACAGTTGATGTCTGAAATCATTACTCAAACCGGCCTGTCAATCTTTCTGCACTTACTCTGTCTTCTAAGCTATACAACAACGAATTTTCCCAGCTTCTATTCAGTTACTCTATGATATAGCAAAATAAATTCAAATGTTGATACTTGAACATTTAACTGTTCATTCTTCTCTTCCAGAGCCTTGGCCATCTGAAGAGTTTCTGTTACCTGTAAAAATTAGCTGCCTTCATGGAGTTAATCTGCACCTCATCCATGTATAAAACTAAAAAGGAAAAGGACCTGCAAATAGCCATCTTCTCTGTCTACCCAAGGTGTTGAAATATTTTTGAATACTTTTAAAAGTTTGCGTATGGCTTTTCTTCAAATATCCTATCAGTACTGTTACATATTCTGAAAACATCAGCAGTTTATTTTAGGATCTTTTAAGAGAACACTGAATTTTTAGCAAATATTATTGAATATTAGCAAATAAAATTTGAGGTTCTTAGAACACAAACAAGAATATTCGCACTAGAAATCCAGACTCAGCCGTGACCTTTCAGAAGCAGCACAGTGTACCTTATGATTTGTATTTCTAATCAAAACACACTGAATTTTAAATGGCAAATATTTGCAGTGGATTGCTTTTGTACAAGGTAGAGACTCAGAGTTCTTGGAAGTAATTGTTCATACAGTAATATTAATTAAAAAATTATATTAGGAAAACATTTGCATGATGCTGTGACAGAAACTGGGAGATAAGAACCATAACAGCATGATCCACCATTACTCTATGCATTTTAGCTCTCTTTCCTAAAAGGTAGCACAAAATCAATTTTCCTCCATGACCTTACCTATAAATGAATGGAGCTACTGTGGCAGTGTTGGGGTGGCTGTATTGCTGTTGCTGAGGAAGCTGGACGACACCATTTCCCGTGCCTTGGCCACTGCTTGCAGCCATCGAGGCTGACAGAGCTGCAGAGGATCCTGGCGTGAGTGCCGAACTTGATTCTTTCCCTTCAGAAGAAGCAAGCCCAGAGGAAGGAGAAGCCTTCTCGATAAGCTGAGATTTTGGTGTTGACTGGGACTGGTTTCCTTTTGTAGTCCTCAGTTTTTCAACCTCCTTACTTCCTGTGCATGCAGAAGAAGCGCTCTGTTTTGCTGTTGGCACTTTTGATCCAGGTTTTGGGATCCCACTAGAAGATGATATTAAACTTTCCTTCTTGGCTGCTGTCGTCTTGCTTCCCTTTGGGATTAAGCTTGCAATTTTTGAGCTCTTTTTTGTTGATGTTTCAGTGATCTGATCTTTCTCTTCCTTGACTGCTTTCTCAGTGCAAACTTTGTTTTTGTCCCTGTTCTTTTCCTCTTTGTCCTTTGGCTGTAGCAAAGACTTTTTATTGCTGAGATTTTTGCTGCCAGCTTTTGGAGGGGTTAACTTCGGTGATACTTTAGGACTGCTACTTGTGGAGCCACCACTGTTCACCCCACCACTTAAGACATCCATTTCACCACACTCTGAAAAGGTATCATCCTCTCTCCCACTGTCACTGAGTCCCGAGCTCAGCGACAAAGGAGGTCTCAGAGCAGTCCTAGCATTAACCAGCTTAAATTTTTCCAGCATAGATTTTTGTCCAGATGAAGGGGGCTTCACACCCTCAGAAGGCGGTGGTTTGAGCCTGTCTGAAGTTGGAGTAGGGGAGGTTGCAGGGCTAGGCTGCTTCACAGACAGCATGGTAGAGGTTGCGCTGTGTTTGACATTCATGGATTTGCTGCGCCAAGGTTTGCTGGCACTTGGAGAGGGTATGGCAGAGACCTGCTGCTGCCCAGTGCTGGTGGGATGCTGCACATTTCCATTCATGCCTGCAGATGGATGAGGGCCTTTTGGTGAATCTGCTTAAAAAATAGAAAAAAAAAACAGTGGTAGAGTTACTCTCCCATCTCCTGCTTGAAGGTGATACCATACTCCTCTGGCATTTAAAACACACTTACATGTGATCTATAATAAACAGTTTATATATGCGTGGAACTTGGAGGATTCTAAAAGAAAATGTTTCCCTTTCCTCCCATCATCATGGCATTGTTCAGTACTTCCATGAACTCAAGAAACCCTAGAAACACATTCCTTACAACCAATTCATTATGCAAATCAAGTCTTCAAGACATGGAAGATAAAAGAACACTACAATTCTGGTAGAAAAGCTACACCAGACTAAGATGAGTTTGATGTTTAGTGAAAGAAAAACACATGCTAGAAAGCCAAAGTTTTGGGAAGGAGGAGGAGGAGGACTGAGTAATACTAAAATTAAACAAATAAAATTAATATACATGAAAGCAAAAAAGTATGGTGACTATACTTTTTTTTAAGTACAGTTAACAATATTTAGTAGCTGACTTGAGGAACTTATCCCAGTACATTTTCATAGGTGGGAAAAGATTTTTTCAGCAATTTCACCAGTGCCAGTAAAGTTACAGTGATATATCACCTTCATGGGTACAGCAGTGATAGCTGTTTTGGGCCTGAAGGTCAGGTAGGTACAGAAGGCTTGTTTACATGGCTCTGGCACATTCAGTACATTTTGTCATCCAGGAACTTCAGGGAATCTTCAGAATGAATGAGAACAAGACTCCTTCTGCAATAATCAAATTCTGTTAATTAACAGCTGTGATTTTCAAAAAAGTGGTCTGGTCTTATTAAACAAAGCAGACCAAGGCATGAAAGGTTTAAGGTCTTCTGTAGGAAATTCAGATTCCTAAGACATATCTGAGTATGTAAACAGGATTACTCTGGAGCACCAGAGAAATGAAGTGGTAACAGCAATCAAATATGTGTTATTGTCCTAGTTCAGTAGGTGGGACCAGTTATCACTGTGTGGGAGTGATTAAAGCTGTGTATTCTACCCCCATCTATTC
>JAWWEE010000040.1:37998803-38102356 GCA_035221455.1 Xenops minutus | reverse complement strand
TAAACTGTAATTCTGACTTACAATATCTCTCGTGGTAGGTCCATTTCTCCTGCCAGTTTACTTTTAAACCAGCACAGTTATGTAGCTATTTCAGCAGATGACGTATTTTCTTTCAGTGGAACTATCTTGTCTCGCCATGCTGTATTGGGACTGTCAGGGAATTGATGTAAGCTTGCTTATAGTATATTGAATTCTCTACTACAAGAAAGTCCATGAAACATGCAATGCAAATATAGGTCATGTAATGGCAAAAGGAGTGCTTGATGTCTGCATACATACATAGTATCTCATACATTGGGGCCCCCATATCTGAAGAATCGCAGAATATGCCGAGTTCAAAGGGACCCACAAAGATGGAGTCCAACTCCTGGCCCTGCACAGGACCGTCCTCAAGAGTCCCACCATGTGCCTGACAGTATTGCCCAAATTACTTCTTGAACTCTATTGCGTGCTGTGACCACTTCCATGGGGAGCCTGTTACAGTGTCCAACCATGAGAATACTCAAGACATTTGTCCCTTCAGCACAGAGTATGAAGTGATGCATCATTTTAATTTTTGCAGTCTCAGTTCTAAACCCTATCGACTACCCATCTGGAAGTCTGAAGGCCACTAATACATTCAGGAAAGGCAAAATTTTGAGCATACTGAAAGTGGAGGTGTTTTTTCTTTAACAAACAGAATGCAAACATAGCAAAATGTACTGCTCTGAATAGCATTAAGAAGTTCTAATTTAAAAATATTTTTTAAAAAAGTAAGCAAAAGTAACATGGCAGACATGTAACATCTTTTACTTTTTTCACTCTGTTAGCAAGTGGTTCTAGCAGGCCAATCATCTCCACCTTCAATAGATGCTGCATAATTCCATCTGCCCAGGGTCTTTTGTGTGCTCCTCAGCCTGATATGCAAACCCCACAGTGCTGAATGGGTGACAAAGATAATTAAGGGACTGGAGCATCATTCTGACAAGGATAGGCTGGGAGACTTGGGCCAGTTCAACCTCTAGAAGAGATCTAGAGAGGGGACGTCATCAATGTATACAAGTGTCTGAAGGAAGGGTATTAAGTCAGGCTCTTCTTGGTGGTGCCAAGCAATAGGACAAGAGGTAAAGGGAAGAAATTGACACACAAGAAGTTCCTTGAATATGAGGAAGAACTTATTTACTGTGCAGGTGAGCACACAGTGGGACAGATTGCCCAGAGATGATGTGGAGTCTCCCTCACTGGAGATATTCAAGAACCATCTGGACACAATTCTGTGCAATGGAATGAGCCTGGGATGACCCTGCTTTAGCAGGGAGGTTGGGCCAGATGACCCACTGTGGGCCCTTCCAACCTCACCTCTTCTGTGATTCCGTAAATGAGCTCATTCCACCTTCACAGAAAGTTTCAAGCAGTTCTGAGTCCTGTTCGAGGCAAGAAAACATCAACTGGTAAGGGTTGCTTCAAAGTATTTTTTGTGACAGGTGAGGTTATAGCGTATTCTTCAGGCACCAAGTTGCACTGTTGGGCACCTTTAGTGGGCAGCTGCAGAGCTGATCCTTCTCTTGGGACAAAGGCAGGAATTGTGGCTGGGGCCCTGCTATTGTCTGGTGAGCCTCAGATGCTGGAAGTGAGCCTAGAGCCAACCACAGCTGTTGGAAATTACTGCAGCCCTCAGGCTTCCTTAATTTTTACCAGGAATCAGCCCCTGTGGCTGATAGCCCAGAACGCGGTGTGCACAAGGACCTTCTTGCACACATCTTGTCTTGCACTAAGCTTGTTCTAAATACACAGGAGAATTGGGGTCTTAAGCTATATCAATAGCTTTTTGCAGAAGAACAATTAACTATAAGAATATGTAAAGCCAATGCAGAATACTTGTAACAATCTGTGAACGCTGGGATGCCACTACATCCTGTTGTATTAGTTATGTTGCATTTGTATGGCTTCAGGCTATGAGATTTGCTACAAAAAACGGGGGGAGGGGGGGGGGGGGGGAAGAAAGCCTTCAGATTAAAAAGAACCCATTCCTTACCTTATTCCTGGCTGTATAATATTAAACTCACTGGGGGGAAAAACATAAAAAGAAGAGTATTCACTGTTTCATCAACAGCTTGTTCTGCCATCTATATAGCAAAAAAACACAGGTTCCTGGAATCACTGGTATTTGTTTGATCCCTACATCATAAAACCTAAACAGCAACAAAAAATTACGGAGAATTTTAACTTGCTTTAAATCTTCAATTTAAAGTGTATCCTTAATATTTCTGCAAGCAATGTGGACTGCACACTCTCAAGAAGCATTGACAACCTGTCTGTGTGTTTAAAGATATGGAATTAAAAGATCTATTTTACCCCCAGCACAAATGGGGGGAAAAGCTGCACATAATTAACTGCTTTCTGCGTGTTCAGTTGGGCTTGGCTTTAGCTGTTTATTGCATGAAACTTGTCCCCACCTTGTGGTGATTCTGAGACAGAGTGAATATAGGCTAGGACAAGGATTTCTTATTTCTATAAACGAAATTTCACAAAAAGACAGTTGTCTGTTTCAGGCTTAACTCCCTTATTGCTGAAATGCATAGTTAGCTTGTGTTGAAGACAGTTCTGCGTTCTGCTTGAGAACTCAGTGCTTAGGAGCTCAGCCCAGCCTCTGCTGTAAAAGCACAACAGCAACTCCCCTGGGTATTCAGTGCAAAACGAGAAATTTCTACCAGAACCCAGAAAGACAATGACAACTGAGTAGACATTTTCAAATCCACTTTTCATAGGCTGTTGCACAAATAAAGGGCATGTGAAGAGATGACCTTGGTCCCCATATATAATTAATGTCCTTTGTTTTCTCATCTGTGACCTTTGCTGTGTTCTGTGGTGCTGGAGAAGATGACCTCTATGACAACAGCTCGGCTACTGTAGCAAAATTAGGTATTATAATCTAAATATTCTGTATCAGACAGATATCCATATTACCCACTTTTACTCACTCACAATAAAAACGGTTAGTAGAACATGAAAGTGCTGCAAGGGATTGCTATAAGGATGTTTGGAGGAATGTGAGGTCCGCCTGGTGAGATTAAAAGAATTCAGCTTGTTCAACTCTCCCTTTCTAGCTGTGAGAGAAAGTAGCTATCCCTTATCAGCACAAGAGGAGAACACCACCAGGGACAACTGGAAAAGTACTGGCACCAGAAGAAACACACACAAACTGGCTATAGATATACATACTGGCCACAGATGAACAACTTGCATGATTAGACAACAGAGTTTCAGGGCAGAGTTTCTCAGAGTTGGTACGGGCAAAACCATCCAATACTGTTAAAACTAACTTTGGAGAAGACACGAGCACCATTTTATATTATTAAATTATATTGAAAAGCTGGCAATTAAACTCCATAACATAGAAACGCTTATCAGTGTTCAGATACACTGTTTCTAAGATCTAAAAGGTAAAGATT
Organism: Xenops minutus; assembly: GCA_035221455.1. NCBI lineage: Eukaryota > Metazoa > Chordata > Aves > Passeriformes > Furnariidae > Xenops > Xenops minutus. The sequence goes on along the minus strand of JAWWEE010000040.1, from coordinate 38,098,925 downwards.
GGTTTTTGAAATGTGACTTGAATTAGGACATTATTTCTTTGCTGTACTGAAAATGCTCTGGGTATACACCTTGTTAGCAATCTGAATAAATACTTTATTCAAATAGTTTAATTTTCCTAGTTTTATTTTCATCTTTTTGTTATTAAGTTCGAAGCAGATAGACCTGACATATCTGGAAAACAGATGTGTTCTTTGACATTGATGTGTAAGTTGCAAAGTACAGCCAAAAATAAGAATCTCACTACAGTTCCACAAACAAGTTTCAGGTAATGGCTTGCTTGATGTTTTGATGCGTTCTGTATTTCTGACTTAAGAAGAGTTACCCACAGTTAGCTGTCACAGCAATGCATTGGGTCTGTTGCTGAAAACTAGGCTGTGCCTAGTAAAGATTAAACTTGCATTTGCTCAGGGGCACTGGGTTTCTTACTGTGTTGAAATACTTGCTAGGCAACATTCAAAGAATATAATATTAATGACAGACTACATAATGAAGTAATAAATAAAAGGCTAATTAATATCACATCTTATTTTGGATCACCTTCAGGTCTCCTTTAACTCTCTGACTACATATCCATTTCTGACGTGACTGAGTTGGAAACCATGTTATTCAGGAATGAACTTCAAGTACTATATATAACTGGGTTAAAAAACCAAAAAATCCCAAACCACCAAGCTTATGCTGTATTTATTTTCTGAGGTCTCCTTATAGCACAGGAAGGTGTACAACAGAGAAAAATGTAACAACAGTGAAAAGCTTTGGAAGACCCAGCCTCTAATGGCTATTTACTTTGCACAAGTCATCTCTTTTTCTGCTTCAATTTATGCACCATTAATGCAGAATTACAAACTATTTACTGTATGACCTATGTCTCAGAAATTAGAATATATAGATTGTCTCTCTATTCAATGGAAGCTGTTAAAGTTATCCAGCTCCAAACACCTGCATCAGAAGCAAATTTGAAATATAAGGTTTACTATGTGTGCTGCACTGTAAGAAAAAATAAGTTTGTCAACATATGGTGACACTTTTTTTATTTTAAAAGCTTTTTTATATTTTTACTCTTGTGAAGGTTGAATTTTGTTTCTAAACAAATTATTCAAAAATCTCAGGTTACAGAACATCCCCAAATACTTAAAAAAAAAATCTCAAAAGACTACATAGAAATTTCATTGTATTATTCAAAAATTAGTCACTATAATAACAAAATTAAAAATATAGCATCGTTCAATTGTTTTTCTCTTTAGTGAAAGTAGCAGCATGGTGTACTCAAATACAGGTTCTCATGTCCTTTTAGGATATTATAAAAAAATATCACTTTGCTCTCCTTGTACTCACAGCAGTAATTTTTTCTAAAAAATTTCTGGTTTATACCCTAAAACAAACTTGTACTTGGCTTTGATTATCATGAAAAATAAATGTTTTCCTATCCATTCAGCTGTTTTGATAGAAAAAAGAAAAAGGGCAGATGGGAACATCTCAAGTATAGTACTCCTTAGTTATGCAGCATTACATCTTCTATATTCTGTAAAATTGATAGAATTATTATAGACAAAAAAGTCACCCCTTGTCTTCTTGCAACTTCACTAAAAATATCAAGGTTCTCATTCTCTGCTGCAATGAAATAGGAAAGTAAAGAAATCCATCATGCAAAAAGCCACATAAATGTACAATGCAATGCAAACCTTAGCAGTCAAAAGACAGTTTCCAAATAATGAGCTAAGAATATTAATATCTACAAGCATGTCTCACCTTGAATCATTTCACTCTCACATACTTCAGTAGCAAACATGTCAACATTATGAAGAAATTTTAAACCTAAACTGCAGTACATACCTTCACTCAAGTAGCCACATCTACTTCATCAATTCACTATTGTATTTGTGAACTACAGAGTGTCTGCTCAGTTTTCACTCTGATCTCTTTCTAGTTTTAGCCTGGATGTCTTGACATAAACAAGTCCTTGGTAAAATAAAACCCACTATAGAACCATCTGAAACATTCAACCCTGATAGTAAAAATAAAGAAATAACCATTGAAAGGATGGTTTTATACCTTCAGATACAGCTAGGGGCAAAGTGTGTTCATCAGAATTTTGTAAAAAAAAAATCTGGATAGCTGCCTGTTGCTTGGATGAAGAACATTCACTGCATACTTGTTCCTCCCACAGACCCCAAGGATGCAAACTGGTACTATGTATATTGTATCATTTTCAACTGTATTCTAACCCAGAGATATGAATAAAATGCTGTTCATTATACAAAGGGAGAAAGAAGGGGAGGAAGGGGATGGATTAGTTACACAACTCTGAAAGCTGAATTTCTACACTATTCCTTCTGAGATAAAGACTGAAGAGGCATATTTTCCAGGAAAATAGCATCAGGGTGAGAGAAAAAGGACCCAGGAAACTCAGTTTGTTGTGATGGAAGCTCATACTTAAAGGACGCAATAAAACATGAACACTGAACCCAAATCCCTGCAAAATTTCATTACATTGGACTTAATTTCCAAACCTCTATTCAGTATTATATACAGAGTAGTTCTATTCTTAAAGAATAGACATACGCAGCCTTCTGATGCAAATATAATATTCTGATTCTTCCCCGTTAGAGACTAGGATGCAAAATCCCCTGAAAATTATGGCAGTCTTCCTTTGAATATGAGTAGACTTGAATATGGAACAAGATTATAGGTATCCAGTATGGATTCATTCTTACTTCAGAAAAAACATCCAATGATATTTCCATCAAAGAGAGATAAAATATAACATCTTGCAAGTTTTCAGTTCTGAACTTTAATCCCAACTAAACCACAAGTCCTAATTCAGGCCCCAATTTCCATAGGTCTTTCTTGCCAAGTCTGAATAGTACATTCATATCTTTGATCCTTGCGGATGTTTTGTGGTTTGGGGTTTTTTTCCCTTTCTTGTATCTTATGTAGGGTAAACTTAGTCAGCTTTTTTCACTTACCTTTTTCATTTCCATTTGCATATTGTGGAGGCTTGTTTTTATCAATGCTGTTAAAGCTCTGACTTCTTCGATTTAAATTGGAAGCTCCCTGGACTTTGGTACTGCTGCCTGCAGCTGGCACCCTTGAGGGTCCTGGAAGCCTGGGATGGTACAATGGGAAATCAGTTCATTTTATGCAATGCAACATATAGTGGAGACAGTATGCAAATATCAGACCAGAATTTAAAGCCAACACTGAAAACAGTGAATTCAGGTAAGCGACAATGAACAAGAGGATTCAAATTAGTTAGACTCCACAAATGAAAATAAAAGCTTATCCTTATGCACACAAAAGGGAAAAAGATGCCTTCTAGAGTCACAAGACATTTAAGAAGATGCTTTGCATTTGCCATTAACATTGCTAAAACAGATTCACCCTGACAAACACTAAAGTGTAATATAGACCTTTATTAAAATCTGTCACTTTTGGAGAGAAAATGTTACAGAAATAGATTAGAAAGCATAACAATACATAGTTGAGAAATATTTTGCATCTCTTACTTCAGTGAATGTTTCACAGTTTTGTTTAGCATAAAAGCTGGCTTTTTATTTATCTTCTTCCATTATTTTTCAGAGGCCTACTGGCTAAAGTACTCCCACCTTACTAATATAAATGAAAAATATTGAACATACACATTTTATCTAGATACTACAGTTGCATGTATACCTTTTAGATAGAAGTATATAGTGAATGAATGAATGGAATAGTGTAGACTATACAGTTAATTTCTTAGTATTTGCTGCCACCATCTGAACCTTACTTTGTGGCTACGCTAAGGCAAAAAATGTAGACCCTGCTGTTCCTGGCATGTGTAAGCCTGCATCTTTTTTCTGTCTGAATCCGCTTTCTGATATAAGACTCTTTAGTATGTGCCTACTTCAAACTTTTTGCAACATCTTTGTAGGCACCTCCACTCCTTTCTAGTTTTGTTGTTTGTTAAACAGATAACATTATTATGCTATTTTTTAGACAAAATTAATTGCTCAAATCAGACATAGGCTTTTGCCTTAAGTGAAGAGCATCTCTCTTCTGTTTCTCTCGTTTTGGAATAACATGATGATTTTAATAATGCAATACAAATTATACTAGTTACTGAATTCTGTTCGTTTCACTATGTTATGAAAGAGCAGCATCAGAAGGGAGAAAAAAAATCACATTACAAAGAAGTACAAAACATTTGAATTCTGTCAAACTTTTTGTTTGTTTAATACACTGGCATAAAAGAAATGTTCAAATAATTTTATTTTTATTAACGAACATACGTAAACAGCTTTGTGTTCTCTTTATTTACCAGTTTAAGCCTCAGAGAGCTAATTCATTAGTCATTTTTATAGCTCATTCTGGCCGCCAGCCTGCCCTGCTAGTCTCTATGCCGAGCCCAGAGCAGACTGTCTCTGCTCTGCAGCTGTATGCATGCTAACCTTTACCGTGACCCATGAATTCGAGTGATCTTCTGTTCCCTGAAGAATGCACTAGAACAAACTTAAAAATCCATTTGCTCTTTCTCATTACCCTAATTTGACAGGCAGTAAGAGCCCTGAGATCATTTGTCAAAGGTAATGAAAAAAGCAATGAAAAGGCATGTACAACACTGGAAACTCAGCTGTTCTGTTAAAATACAAAATAATTCTCCATATATTCTGCATGCCAGAATTTGAGAACTTGCCACAGTAAGCACATTATACATGAGATCATTTGCTCAACACACTTTCCAGTTTACCTCATTTGCTGACTTTTTAAATTGAATTCAGGTTTTAAATTGCTCTTGCAGAATCATGTTAAGCAGCTAAGGAAATGCAAAGAAGAGTATAACAAATAAGGGACAAGTCACATACCTCTGAACAGGCTTCGGAAACACTGCCACAGATTTAAAGTATTAGACAATAAGACTGTTAACCTTGACATGTTGAATGTGGACAAGACAGGAGCATCAGCAATAAGGAAAATGAAAACCTATAAATGCAGGTGCAAAGCGACTAGACCATGGAATAGCTCATTTCAAGCTATCATCAGCAACTTAAATTGTATTTGTGTTGTACAGTGCAAAATGCAATCTTTATCGTAGATTATGCAATTTAGAGTTCATTGGTCTCACCAATGAACTGTACAGCAAAGGTATAATTAATGAACACTTTAATTATTCCCGACCCCCAAAAAACCAAACAGCAAAAAATATCTAGAAGCAACCTCAGCTTCTTTCTTCTGCAATGTGGCTTGTAGATTTTAGTGCTCATGGAAATGACAGACTAAAAGTACTGATGGAATCTGAAACAGGTCAGCTCCTACACACAGCTCTGTCAAATCCACTACCAAAACAAAGCATCTCGTTCATGGGGACTGTGTGCAGGCTACTCTTGATAGAGCAGAAGCCTTGGAAGTCATTCTTTTTTTTTTTTTCTGCTCTATTTTGCTTCTGCATAAACTTGGCTCTGCGAACTTGACCTTTCAGGTGGATTTGCTATATGTGCAGAACATCTAGTGGGAACTGGGATGGACTCACAAGCTTCTTTTCACTCATGACTAAAGTCAGGATTTGAGCCAGAGAGTACAGAGCACTAAAATCACCAACTAATCCTTCACATCCAATATTTTACATGCAGGATACAAAGATGCAGGATACACAACAACCAGAAATATTGCTAATATACAGTACAAATCAGCCATCTGGCCAAAAGCCAATTAATACAAGGCTTTCTGTGGCAAAGCTCATCACTGCAAAGCTTGCACACATAATAAAAATTACACATTGTTTATTGTCTGCTTAAATCCAAAGGATAAAATATCGGGGGCATATACTTGCTTGGGTATCACTAACAAGCAATAAGTTAGAGATATTTAACTAACCTAGAAGCCTTTTTTTGACTGGTTGCAATTCCACTGTGATTAGACTGAGTTGCATATCTGGCTGTGAGACTGTATGAGAAGAAACAGAGAAATTGAATTAAAGAATTTCTTTGAATATGTATAGAAAGAACACACTTACCAGCAAACTATGAATTAATGAATGCAAATTGAACACAGATAGAAAACACAAATTAACTGGCAACAATATGAAACAATGTAAACATGCAGATTTTTATGAGAGATGCAATAAACAGATTATGAAATAATGGATATTGTTATAACTTGCCTCATTTGCTAGAAATTATCTTATGAATAGACAAAGCAGACAAATTTCCATGTTGACTGAATTACTGAAGTCTAGCTAGATTCCCACAGAATGTACCTTTGTACCTTTTATCCATGAAAAGCACTAAGCACAAATGCACACCCACTAGTGTCTCCAGCAACCTGACCAGATTCACAGTGAGGCAGTCAGGAATAGATTTCCTATATCAAATTCAACATGGATTCAGAAAAATTCCTGCTAAAGCGAGGCGACCCTCCTGACAGTAGAGCTATATGGAAGAAGCACTGTGTCATAATTTTCATCATAGTTACAGCAGCACAGGTCATGTATGTGATCCATTACCCCGGGAATGAATCGGGGGTTGCATTAGGAAAGCCCTGACATCTGCTTAGACTCACTGTGAAATTCCTTAGGAAAATGCACATTTTTCTATTAAGGCATTCAAGTAGTATTCCTGCAACAGAAGACATGCTGTGCTGAAGAGAGCTAAAACCTGTATGTTCCTTTTGACACACAACAACCTAGCATTACTAGACAGCAAATTTATTCCTCTAATCTTTTAAATATTTGCATTGTCAAATGCATGCCCAAGGTACAGCCTTCTGTCGGGTAATTTCAGTTTCTATAAATAGGTGCATCCTTTGGGATCCACACAGCCTAAGGACAGGTTCCTAAGCCAGGTGCAATCACAACATCAAATTCCTTGAATTATAAAGGAAGTGATGGATAATTGAGTAAGCAGAAACTCTGATAGTCACATATTTCTTCTGTCTCTCAGTTCTGCATCTTCCAGCAATTCTTTTGAGTAGCAGCAAAAAGCACAGTGCTCTAGTCCTGGCTTTATAGTCTGGGAGCACTTATAAGAAGCACTTATAAACACCTGATGGTGTTTCATCTACCAGGACAGTGTTAAGCAATTTCGGTTAGTCCACTGAAGCAGACAGCCTGAGTTTAGAGTAGATGGGAGAAGTTCTCACATGAAAAAGGTCTTCCTGCATTAGCACAGAAGTCCTGAAGAGGAGCTAGGGGAAGGCACAAACCAAGGGACAATGTGTGACTTGAATGGGACGTGATTATTGTTACTTTAGAAATTAAACCCCAGTAAAAGGTTAAGCATTGCCTCTGTTCCTGGCAATTACAGATGGCATATATGCACATGATGAATATAAAAAAAGGAGAGTACTACAGTCTCAAGGAAGGGAAAAAGAGACTCATTCAATACATAAAAGAAGCATTCAATTCTTTGGTATGTATCTTCACAGTAATGCTGACAAATTGCTTTTTTATAGGATCATATTTTCTGTGGGAATTAAAAATATTTATAATACTATCACAGTAATATCAGAATAATTACAATGTATGTATTTTTATCCAACTAGTTTTCAGTATATTGAATTACATTTCACTTGCTGTTATTTTTCTTACTAATGTCTGGAGTTACGATGCAAATGTGGCATAGGTTGTTTTCCTGAAATTGCTACATTTGTGCCTGGCATAACAACACATCTTTTGGTGAGATCTTCCATTCATGATTTTTTTTCCAACATATCTAAAATGAAGGAATCTAGAAATAGATAGCTAGTTACCTGTGCAGATTACAAAAAGAAGTTTGTGAGAAAAATGGTGTGTCAAACAAAACCTTAGTGCATTTATGTTGTAAAAGGTAAAATGATACACAGTACAATCAACAAAGACAGTGAGATGGAAAAACAGAGTGAATAGGATGCAGTGCCATAGTGTATTGTAGCTTTTCTAAATCAAACAACACATTCCAAAATAACTAGAAAGAATAAATCACTTAATCTCAGTGTCGATAAGATAGCCTGCAGATTTTTAATAGCAATAAATACATAAAATACCTATCTGGAAATGCTTACTAGAATGCTTCCCTTCTGTGCCTTTTACTTGTGACTATTCGCTAGCAAATTCATGAAACGTCACCCTATAGATGGCTTTCAAACGTCCCAGACAGGCTTGAAAGGCATTGATGAAAGTCTCAATGTTAGTAAAGCATGATTTGTAAGGCATGATTTCCAAAGCATGATTTCCAAAGCATGATTTTCACTGTGACCGAGTCAATTTATTTTCCAAACTAATGGGACAAAAGAAAGGGAAAAAGAGAAAATTAACAGCTCATAAACCAGGTGCATCAAGTTCCTAACAACTTTGGGGTTTCCTTCTCAATTAGGACTGGATGTGCTGGGCGCATTAAAGCTTTGCACAGATGCCTGTTTCCCAACTGCTGGCCTCACTTTTACAGATGTGAACTACAACACAGTTGCGGACAAGATTTTAGCCTAGTCACTCTCCTAAATGCATAAAATAATATTTACCTACTGTCCTCTGTCCTACCAGATAACTGTCTGTGGGTAACACCTATCAGTCATGAAAATAAACCTGTTTTGCTTAAACCAGTGTTGGGTTTTTTTTTTTGCTTGCAAGTCCATACAATCAGATAACAAATTTTTGTACGCAATAAAGTGGTAAATGGATCTTAACAGACCAGACAGTACCAGTTTAATGTGGCAGAATTCAAGACAAGAAAGGATTTATTTGTCAGAGGGCTGGAAAGGGAGATTTTGAAAGCCCCTGGTTCTCAGCTGTTGGCTACCAAGACCCAAGACCGTAATACTACTACCAGCAGTCTTCTACAGCGTGGTCACAGCCTTGACTCCCTAGAGGAGTCACAGCAGTCACCTGCAAAGCACAGCCACAGTGCATTGGCAGGAAGGGGGCATACAAACTACAGAGGACACCAACCCTGACTGCAGAGCCTGCAGGAAACCCTGCTGATCCCAGAGCTGCAGCCTAGCATTGCAGTGCTGGGGGCAATCACAGTACTGGACCTGTGCCAGGACGAGGCATCATTCTTAGCTTTCTTCTTCCAATGAACACGTAGGGGAAGATAAGCAAATCCTCTTTACAACAGGTAAGATGGCTTATACACATCTGATACCAACTCCTTAGAAATCATCTAGACTCTGCAAACTGGCTTTCAGGTGAAAATCATCAATATTTTATCTTACAAAGCATGGAAGCACTAGTTAATGCAGTAGGTATGAAATGGTGACAATGGGTACTTCCTGTTGCTGGCCCCTTGGTTAAATGCTGTGAGAAAATGGAATAGACACCCTGAGACTGCCCAGAAAGGCAGTTCAGCACAGAGGTAGCCCAGGTAGTATTGCAGAGAAAGGACAGTAATGGCATTGACTCCGAGGTGCTGATGGAGAACACCACATCTATACTGTGCTGAATGGCTGCAGAAGCCAAAACTCTGCATTGTTCCAAAAGGCTGTGCAGCACCGTCAGTTGCACTGGGGAATTATCCCCATCATGATCAGGAACTGAGAGAAGTAATTTATTTGCAGGCAGGATAGGGTTAAAAAAATGGTCCTAAAATGTGTAGGGGAAACTAGGAAATCAACATCAGCTACAATACTAAAGGATCTTAAATGTCTTACCACTGAAAGTACAATGAAATATTCAACAGAAATGAGCAAACAAGAACAAAGTTGACAGAGTGCCATGTCCTGCACTTGGGTCACAAAACCCCTATACAACACTAAAGGATTGGAAAAGAGTGACTGGAAAGAGGCCTGGAGGAAAAGGACCTGGTCAACAGCATCTGAACATGAGCCATCAGTGTGCCCAGGTGGCCAAAAAGGCCAATAGCATCCTGGCCTGCATCAGGAATAGTGTGGCCAGCAGGACCAGGGAAGTGATTGGCCCCCTGTACTCAGCACTGGTGAGGCCACACCTCAAATCCTGTGTCCAGTTTTGGGCCCTTGACCACAAGAAAGACTTTGTGTTGCTGGGGTGTGTCCAGAGAACTGCAGTGAAGCTGATGGATGGTCTGGAGCACAAGTCTGTTGAGGAGTCTTGAAGGAGCTGGAATTATTTAGCCTGGAGGTTCAGAGGGACCTTTTTGCTCTCTACAACCACCTGAAAGGAGATTGTAGCCATGTTAAACTAAATCCCTAAGGACCATTTGAAGGTCAGCTTGCTGCAGATCCTGGTGCAATCACACCAAGCAATTCATTCTGCATTATGTCCCAGACACATAAAAATACATCATATTAAACTAATAGCCCTTTCTTGCTTAGACCCTTACTAGAAAACAGAAAACAGAAAGAAGAAATACATCTTTTCCTAATGTTTCATATTTTCAATCATTAGATAATGATTCTGTAGTAGAAAGAGCAGGAACTACCTATCTGTTTCCCTTCACCAAAACGAAGTGATTAGCAATGGTAAGAGCTAAGAACAGCAGACAGACTTGTTACATCACCTTCCTATCCATTAACCAAGGAAGGCACACAACTATGTACACCTTTCATTTTTTAGCCTATGTTAGTGCAATGGACTTGGTGTAGACTGTTGCAATTACATTTTAAACCTCAAGAAATTAAATGAAGGCTTTTTTTTTTTTTTTTCTAAATTGAGAGTGATGTAAGCAAGATTGCTATGCAGACTGGCAGTATTCTTACACAGACCTATCTCAATTCATAATCATAACCACTACATTTGCATTACTGTATTTCACACAGCACAAGCTATGCGTCCAACATGCTTAATTTTTTTTCTAGTACTTCTGAGCAGCAGGCAACATGAAACCCTGCTCCTTGCAGTAGTTATATATGCAACTGCCTGTAGAAATCAGCTACCTAGCTTTGTTTATGTTCCTAGGAAAACCAGGGTGCTCTTTTAATATAACAAATTTAACAAAATCCATATGGACCTCAAGCTGTGCTCATCATTCCTGTACATGATAAAATAGTTTGTTCATCTCAGAGAATTTTTCTGACAGCTTACTGAAACCAGTTACTGCCTAATCCATAAACGAGACAGAACTTCTTTCATCCACATGTGTTTTCTCTTAGTATCTGGGTGGTTGAAAGATCATAATTGCAGAAAGTTTAGATGCATGGCTATGATAATGGAATCCGCTAGCAAAGCAAAGCATAAAAATATAATGTAAGCATTGTTGTCATCTATCTGTACTGACAGATATAAATAAGGCCACCAGCACTGTATTTTTTTTTAAATAAATCTCAGAGCTGCAATAAAGTCAGAAGGAAATAGTGAAGTGCCAACATCAGATTTTGAAGCATTCAATTCCCACAGTTAGCCATACAAGAATGTAGGAAATTTTAGGATAAAAAGAAAGCAGAAATCACATTGAAAGCCATTCTCTCCTCTTGGTTACCATTACTATTTAGGGCAGATTTTTCCACTAATAGTCTAATAATTTTTGAGCTTTTATACTTAGTGGTACAAAACTGTAATCTTCCACAGATAAAATACACTGTTTGCAAAGAAATTTCACTTACCATGAGTCAATTTCCTTCATTCTTTTTACATTTCATTTGAAATGCTGCTATTTGCCCTAGGATTAGATAGGCCAATTATATACTCTTTCACATGCAGAATCTTGCTCTCCTTCTGTGTGCACAATTTTCACAATTCTGACGTCGGTCACAGGCAGATTACATTAGAGTATTGCCACACTGACCAATTTTGGTTAACTTTGTTAGGAGCCTGACATAGAAGACTCATTATCCTCCTACACAAACTTTGCACTAAGGGGAGAGAGGCTCCTCCAGATATCAGTTTAATTACATTCCTGAGCCATGTTGTCTCATAATCATCCAAGTGTAATTAGCCTCCTGAATGTCTCTTGAATTCTCTCTTTCTGCACAAACCTAATCCTGTCAGTCTCGTGATATTCTGATTATAACCTTCCCATGGGACCTCTGTTTACCATACTAAAACAATTTGTCTATGAAACTTGTAGAGTCCTAGTATAATTTGGTGCTTGTTTCAGTTTTTGTTGACAAAGGGCTCAAACACTGTCTGAATGAGGTTGATACTAAAGTAGGTTGTCTTCAGTGGCATTCAGAACAGGCTCAGACCCAGTAATGATCACAAACATTGAGCATTACTAAGGACATCATGACCTGGAAATGAGGATGACAGTACCATCATCTTCATCATCATCACCAGGAGCAGTCTTTTAAATTTGGAGGGTGAGACACTAGTCCTATACATACAAAACCAAAACTTCCTTGGTCTTCACCAGGGCCTGAATGCTACCACCTCTGTATTCTGTGTGACTTCTCAGAGGTATTTCTTTCTTCCATGTATAATCTGTATTTCTCTCAGAAAAAGCAGAGAGCACCAACTTTTCATACTTTTTTAATAAAGAAAATAAAATGGCTTTTTACCTCCCAGGAAATCAAGTTGAAATTAAGCAATATGCTCACTATACCTTTCTGGAAGCAACAAAGATGATAGATTATTCTAACTTAAAATAATAGCAATTATTATTGTAACAATATTAATTGTAACAAAGACATAGGTTCCAAAGTGTAAATTACAACATAAAATGGGATTGATTATTGAACATTTAAAAATGTGCAAAGCCTTCAAAAAGCATCCACCTTTTTCAGTGTATATGTTTTGCTTACATGTCTGCACAGGTACAAACACGTGGATATCAAATGCACTTAAATGCATACAGGGCCTCAAAAATACATCTTTATTTCTCAGGTGTCTAACACAGTAGAAATACGTGACCCTTCCAAGTCTTATACCTATGGGTATAAGACAATTTTCACAATACCCTTGAATATTTACTCAAACTAGGTTTGAAGCATTTTGCCACTACTAATAAAGATGAATGTGCCATTCAGGTGTTAACAGCTATATTTATTATCTGGCTTCTGCCATAATAATAGGATAGTTTTTCTTGTTCTTTTCAAAAACCTGGAAGAATTATTTGTAGGTAATAAAAGACCACAGACCAAGTTAATTGAAAATAGTCTCTGTTGTGTGCATTTGTCAAATATTTTTTTCCAAAATATACACCAGAAGTAATTTTCTGCCTTAGGGCTTCTACATGCCAAACCTTTGCACAGTTATGCTAAAAATGTTAGAAAATGGAAAGCATTCAGAATTTTGAAACACATATTCAGAACTGCAACTGGCTAATAAAAAAGGCATACCTGCACAATAAATGTGTAATAATAAATTGCCTTAACATCCACTATGAAAGGATAAAATAACTTAACATCACTACCTTAAAAAAAGAAAAGTTAAATTTTTCTACTATTGATAGCAGTTAGATTATCTATTGAGTTAATTATTTCATATGGAAAGGGTGAAGAATGGACACAATTATAGACTTGAGATTTTATCACTTTTCAAAATTCTTCATTTAATGAAATAGGAAGTTCAGTATTTGTATAAAACTACTTTTTGCTCAAAATAGCTAAAGGTCTCAGGTGTCCCATGGAGTAGTCATATGAGTTTCTTAGGACCTTCTAAATCATGAGCTTCTGTCAACTCAGTCATGTTGGTTCCTTCTGTAGCTAATGCTGAGACACAGCTGACACGAAAGTAATGACAGATATCAGTCTGGAGAGTCATGTAAGCTACCTGTCCATATTTCAAGTAGCAAAAGGCAGGCAAAAGGCAGGAGGGATCTCTTCAAAGTAATCTTTTCTTTTTCAGTTTCATATTTTAGCTTCTTCCTAACAGAAGCTTTTATTTACTCACTGGCAGCTTAAAACTAAAAAGGTATTTGGGAAATATTTTTTTAATTCTTTTTCAAGCTACTTGTTTTCTTTGGGGAAAAAAGAATTAATTAAATCAATTTAAATTAAATTACTACTAAGAAAAAAGAGTTGATAATTCCACCACAGAGTTCATATCAATGTACAATGATATATGCTCATCTATTTGTGGAAAACTTGTTTTCACATGTAGTCATTTTTCTTAGAAGGAGACATATTATTTTATGCTTATTTCCTTGTATTACTTTAAATTGGTGGAAAATGAAACAAAAAATAATTATTGAAAAAACTTTTATTTCTGTTTGTTTCCATGTTTTAGGGCTCTTTGTTTTGCTAGCAGCTCAAAATACTTGATGTATTTGTAGCAGAAGATAGAAACCTTTCATACAGGAGAACAGTTTTAGCAGTAAGGGCCTTCCTTTATCCTTAAAGACTTTACTAAAAAATCATACTTTCTCATATAGTGACAAGCATTAAATATTTGTATATAGGAAAGTAAACAAAATCTCTTGCTTTCAGTTTTCAGATGGGAAATAAGAAATCTTGGTCTAATAAGTTTTTACATAGAAATAATTTACAGCTAAAACATAGACATAAGTAGAAATTTAATCAAAGGCTTAAAGTATTTTAAACTCCTAGATTAAAGTGGAAGGCCTAAAGCATGCAGATGGAAGTAGAAATTTTGTTAAACCAGCCTTAGATGTCACTCTACAAAACAAAAAATGCTGGGGTTTTGGACATGGAATTACTCCCTTTCTTCTTGATGGAGCATTTTTAAACATAGCAAAACAGGAGAAAAAGGTGAAGAAGGACCATGAGATCTTGGGAAATTATGATGAAAAAAAAGCTTAAAAAAAGATTTATTACCTCTGTGTAATGGCTGTCATCCAAATAGTGAAAAACCTACTTCAGTCAGGCATTTTTTGAAAAAGCCTTGCAATACTAGTGATGTAAAGGGATACTTTAACTATTTTTATTATTAAAAATTCACCATGGGTAAATTAGAAAAGCAGAAAATATTCTTTTACTAAATTGTAACTAAAAATGTGTAAAAAAGGTATTTACAGGAAGCTGTCTAATCACTTAATTACACTGATTAAAGTTGATTAATTTCTGAATAGCAAGATGTTATTGCCTCTTATGCAGTGTTAAATATCCTTCAGAAAATAGAAATCCAATTTTGGAAAATGTTGAGAGTAGTCAGACTCTTCTAGGACAACACATAATTCCCTAGATTACATGTAATAGTAAACTTCACAGAGAAAGTATTCAAAGACATTAATTTTCAGTAGCAGAGAAAATAAAAGCATTTCACTTTGTAACACCCAAGGCAAACACAAATGTAACTTAATTTTTGTATCAAATGAGTGATTAAAATGCTATCAGCAACACTTTTCTACAAAATACATTTTTAGAACATTCCTACTTTCAAGACAAAGATTTCTATCCGGCTGAAGTGCTAGAAGTTTTGTCAATTGAAGAAATATGTTTATTAGAAACACGAAAGTATAACTGAGAAATGAATGGACTAAAGAACTGGAATCTCAATATCTTAGTCCGATACTTTTAATCAATCCTAGATCATTGACTTCTTACATTCTAGACATATAATTGTTCAGTAAATTGGCAAAATCATTTAAAACAAGGATATGAAAAATCAAACGTACTAAACCCAACAAAGCAACAGATCAGTCTTTATTAAGAACTACAGTTTGCACAGGATCAGATGCAAACGGCTTTATTTTAACTTCCCCAATAAAGTACACATTGTTACTACAGTTTTCATTTAAATAGATAGCTGTGTTTCAAACTTATTTTTTGTCATGGCCTGTAAGCAACTATCTTCTAAAAATATATTGTCAGCTGCAGTCTCAAAGAAATGTAATTCAGCAATTAAGGATTCTGCTGAGTGCTTTCATTTCCTAAAACTAAATAAAAAATTGACCACTTAAACAACTAGATTAAGGCTATTCTCCCTTTAAAAAAAAAATAAAAAAAAATCGATCAAATAGAATTAGGTTCTCAAAAAAACAGAATGTGAGGGGATAAAAACAGTTTATAACAAATGAAAGTACTAATTGCGCCTTTCTCCCATGTATTTTGCTAATTACTTGAAATTGTTCATTTAGATGTGGAACTGGGTATGCGAAGAAAACATAAAAATAACTGGTATACTAACTACATGGAGTGCTAGTGATCTCTAACTATGCAATGGGCAGTAGAATCAATAATAAGGTAAGGGAAAGTCTTACACTTATTTAGAATTGGAACTAAATTTAATAGGGAATGTTCTCTGCTCACACTCTAGCTTTACTCACAAGAAATGCCGGCAAACAAACATATTGCATCCACTGCAAAAATAGTCAGGAAAAAAAATAAAAGAAACAAGAAAAGAAAATGCAAGGCTTTTAGGTCTTAAAGTGACATATTTTTCCCATGAAATTTTTTTTGAACAGAAAAATAAATAGCATTTATTTTTTAACCTACCTTGACTGCATATCTTGGTGTGTTTTGGACTGGCTGATTTCAGGTGAAGTTGAAGGGACTTGTTGTTGTAGCTCTACCAAAGACTGGTAATACTGTTGCTGATGATGTTGCTGCTGTTTGTACCTAGATAAACTGAAAAACAGCCCTAAAATGGCTTTCAAATTTCCATTCCTTATTTCTATTTAAAAAAAAAAAAAAAAAAAAAAAAAAGGAGAGAGAATGAGAACAAGAAGTGAAAACACTTTGGTTTTAGACTCCAGTTTTGCAACAGCCTTATAGAAAAATATCTCTATCAATACATATAGCTATTCTATAAATGTTTATGCCTTACATCTCTTCATTATCTCTAATATCAGGGACATTTTAGGTATCATTGATACCTTATTTTTTATTTATTTGTTGCAATAAACGCATACTTCTATAACGCCCTCATGATGAGTCATTTACACGGTCATAAACAAGACTTCATCAAACCTTAAATAACATACATAATCTGAAATTAATAATCCTGCCTCAATAAAGTACAAATATTCTAAGTAAGAGGAAGTTCATTCAGAAAAATCTGAATTCTTCCTGACCTTAGGTACACATCTCTTCAACTTCATGGCTTTAAATTAGTCTCCTTGGGTTTGGGGCAAAATCTGTGCATAGTGGTAATAAACAGTGGGTTCTAGAAAAACTAAAAAGACGATATGGTAACAGTCTTGTAAGTGAGCACATATTCATTCATACAAATGTTCAAGGAACATGAGAGAAGAAAATTATTGGAAAATCGTTCTTAAAAGAGGTGACTGCAGTGCTCATGATAACATGCTTGAACTTTCAAATGATGTGATTTTATAGTTTTCTCTTTTATACTTCTGTTACTTATAATGAAGATTTCAAAACTACAGCCTTCAGATGAGGCTAACACAGCTATCTGAATAAAATTCCAGTGATCCACAGTAGCATCCCTATGTCTCCAAATCCTTTCTAAGCCTTTCCCCAGACTGAGATGAATATTTCAACAGGATAATGATATTCTTTGCTCATAAAATATGTGTCCAAAAAGAAGCCTCAGAAGACTTCAATGAAATTATCGGCAGCATGTAGGTCTGTTCATAACTTCATTATTAATTTTCTTTGGCCCTCATCTTCTTGTGGAAGTTTTTCATTAGACCTATAGACTTGTAACCTAACATGCAACACTGCAATCTTTCTGCCTTCCCTGCAACTCCAAATATTGACCTGTGAGTGCTACACAGCTTTCTTAGATAAATGTTCAAGCTGAATTTATTAAAAATTACTGTCATATTCATGTCTTTTAAACCATATTGATTTTCTTTCAATAGGATTAGGCAGAATGTCAGTACATACACTAAGGGGCCAGCAAACACAGGAGCCCTTATGGTCACAACCCATTCTTCAAAAGCAAACACAATCATGGACACTGAAAGACACTTTTCAAAATGGATTTTTTTTCTAAGCATCCACACTTTCTCATATTCCCTGTGAATATGCTGCAGGACCTTTGATTTCCAATCAGACCATCAGAGATACACAGAATATTCTCAGAACTACTAAACTTTTTAGGCAACAATGACTTCTGCAGTCATGTTGGTTTCAAGGAAGAACATTATCAAGGAATACAGAAAATGTATATTTAAAACTATCCTACCCACCACCCCCCCCAAACAAAAAAAAAACCCCAAACAAATAACCATTCATTTTAAGTTGCTTTGTTTCTAGAATATTTTTGGTACATGACACCAGTTTAGTTATTCTTATCATTTTGCATCACTTAATGCTCAGAAAAAGAATTCTTTGTTTGTTAAATGCCACTTGTTTTTTATCTTGAAATTTTGCACTTTTTTTTCTGTAAAACTATAAATTTCATATTTTCTAAGGAAGAATACTATGTTTTGAACTTCTTCTTTACTACTTTTAAACAAGTTAAAGTTAGAAGACTTCTTGAAACAAAAAATCCCCCAACTGCTGATGTGTACTAAATACATGCAGGGAAGAGGAGGGATTGTAATATTCAGGATTATACATACTAAAAATCATATATTTAAGGGAATCACACTTTTGAAGTACTTTGAAGTAATATAATTACAAAGATATTAGTGGATCTACAGCAGATTCATGACCAATGGCATAACAGCAAAATTACTTTAAATCTTACTTCAGAACTAAATAATAAAATTTGGTTTTGAAGACTTATGAGAATTTTAAATCATAGTCCTTGCATTAAACCCCATGTAGTATTATTGCTTTTACTAGTACATGAATTTAAAGCTACACAGTTGAAGCTTACAAACATTTGAATAAAGCCATGTATTCCAGAATGCACACAGATTTTAATTTAACAAAGTATAGAACAGAGTGTCATGGACCATGTCATGGTATTAAACAATGAAGGGAATTGTCATTAAATAAATTCATGCTATTCACACATTTGATTGGTATTTTCTGCAAGTAAAAACAGGCTGCACTAAAAAATTTCTAAACAGCTTTGAGGTGTTTGAGGACAATATGCAAACTTTCAGTATTCTCTTGTATCAAGATATCTGCAGTATGTACAAAGCTTCTCTTAAATCACTTAAGGAGCTTTCCATAAGTTGACAGTCAAAGTGAATAGACAGTACATATCACAGCTATGTTACACTTTTAAAGTTCTAGGAGGGTGGAGATTGTGGAAGATAACCATTTTGAGTTAATTTCAAATCAAACAGTGGTTAGCATTCCCTGCTTTTTTTCCCATGACTATTCTAGAATTCAAATGAAATTACCATCTCTGGAATTTTTTTTTTCTTCCAGCTTCTATTTGGGCTACACGCAAAATAAAAATACAGGGTTGCATCTCATTAGTACCTGTTACCTTCAGCCACCACAGAGGTCATAGGGATTGTGGAGGTGCATAGCACCTTGCAGAACTGCTTAATTTGTCACGGGACAGAGACTTACATGCATTTTATTAATTTACAAGAAAAATTATTTACCTGCCTCTTAAATTAGCAAGGTAAATATTACATAACAATGAAGATTATTGGTATTTGTAATGATTTTGCTTTATTATATGTTTAAATTTAGTGTAACCATGTTAGGCAATTACTTGAGGTGACTAATACAGCAGAATAACAGAAGCAGCAAGACCATTTGCTCTTAAGAGATCACATCAAAGGAATACTATAATTTTAAAACTCATCTGACAGCATTACTACTAATAATAAATTTACTAAAACAAATAGTCTTCCTTGAGTTTGCTTAGCTCAGCAAAATTTGCATATCCTTGTTTGTTGTTTTGAATCACATATATGAACACGGCAAAAAGTATGCTTGGGAAACTCTGTGCCTATGCAATACTGGGGAGGTAAGAAAAGGTTAATACTACTAAAAAAATACTGTTTTAAAACATTGTCTCAAGCTTCAGAAACATTGAATTTCTTGGTTAAATTTAAAGGAAAAATTAAAATTAAACTCTTTCACTTGCTATCACTAATCTAGATTCGCATGCTGTTCAAGATAGCTGGAAATTGGTATTTAGGTGCAAACAATTTGTTTTAAGAAATACAGCTTTCAGAAAAAATACTATTACTGGTTCTGATGATTTATTTCTCTTACCTTCTGCAGAAAGACCTTGGACATTTACGCCTCTGGCTGCCAGAAAGCTAAGGCAGACATCAACATTCTCAATCTGCAATATGAATAGAAATAACAAGCAACATAAGACTATTTGACAAAATGTAGAAATGTAGGGAGAGGGGAAAAAAAAAAAAAAGAGAAACTGACCAGGAATGAATACTTTACATTCATTGCATACTACAGCTCTTTACCAAAGTTTAGCAAGAATGATTACTGCTAATTGGGGAATTGATATAAAGCTTTCATTGTCTGCTTTGGTGCTTAAAAACAATTCACAAATGCCCGATCCAGAATGGCATGCTGGCAACTCAGCAACCCACCTAGTTAACATAAAACTGGATTTCATATGCTACAAACAAGCAGTGATGAAAGCATGCATAGAGAATTAGACACTGAGTATATGTCTACAGATGTGAGCAACTTAGTTTACTAAAAAATGTAAGCAAAAAACTCCAGCTAATGTGTTAGCAAAGCTACTTTCTTGGGATGATGTAGGATTCTGTGAGAATGATGTCACATCAGTGGTTAATTCTCTAATTTTTTTCGTTAAAATATTCTGCTAAATAATTTAATAAATGTTTATGCTCCTTGGAAGAGTTGTTGCTTAGTAAAGGACCTGGTGCTGACTTCTGCTGGTGATTTAGAAGAAATCTACAGTTACCACAGAGAGCTTTAGATATGAAAATGTAGCCTAAATGTACATCAATAAAAGTAGAGAACTTCTGCCTCTAAAATGAGTGATCACAAAATTACTTTGACTGCTTTCATATGTCTATTTCTAACATATGAGTAAGACAGAATGTTCCAAAATATTCTCTTGAGCCACCATTCTCAGCTGATTACCCCAGTCCCTCCAGGATCTGTGAAGCAATTACTCAGGTATAAATGTAAAAACTTCTAAGAACTCTGTCCATGAATACGCTGATAAGAAAACAGAAAAATTATGTATAGAAAGGTGTTCTGTGTCAAGTGGCTTCAACAGATTTGATTATAATATGCAATTTTCAAATTGATGGATTTTTTCCAAGGCAATTAGGATGACAAAAATGAAACAAGACTTTAATAATATATTTTAAATACCTATTTTCATTGGAGAACATTAAAAATAAAGAAAGGAATATCCAACACTGAAAACATAAGCCTGCAGAAGCTCAATCTATACAGTTAATTTCATTTGAATGTTTACATATTTTACAACACTTACTATCAATGGTTTTTAACCCTCAACACATAAGGGGTAAATTCATCCCTTGAATGAAAGCCACTTTATCCTTAGCAGTATCTTTTCTTGCCTAAGAGAGTCTTTTACTACTGTCATCTCTCTACAATTCCAGTTCTGACATTATTCTCAGAAAATGGTAGTAGTTGAAAGGATATAAATATTCTTTTTACTACTGACCCTAGAAATATAAATTATGAGTTCACGGACTGTCTTGATCCACAGGCAGGAGGTGTAGATTTATAAATACTTATAAAATTTTCAGATATGAGTTTGGGGACAGTAAGTGCCAAAACATTAATAAACCCATCTTTTAAAAAGTCTTTTCAAATTTTGATATCAAGGACATGCTAATATTTATAGAGAATGATAAATAATTTCTTTCCTGAATAAGCTAGAGAAAAAAAAAAAAAGTACAAACTAATGAAAGTTACTAAAAAAATGTGGTTTACCATAAAGTTTTCATAAATCAGTTTGACAGATGTTGCCAATTTTCATAGCTGTGAATGTGAAATAATCACCGTAAAATCAATGGGATTACTCCAGCTCCGGCCCAGCACAGTAACTGCAGAAACCCAGGCATCAGCCCTGTCATTGTCTTAAATGTCTGTGTAGTTTTACACCATGAAAAAAACCCAATTCACTAGCTCATTCTTTTAAGAGAGAGAGACGTGACACAGCTAAATCAGTTGCAAGTTGGCTGCAGCTAAAATAGGAAGATCTGCTTCTTCCTCACCTCTTCTTCCTCCCAGATGTGGGGCCCTGCTGCTGCTGCCTCTGCTGGGCTTCAGCGCTTCTCTGAGCACACCAGGAGCTGCCTCTGTGCAGAAAACTCACCCAGCAATAAGGCAAATGTATTTTAGTCACTCCAGTTCGCCATGCAATCAGATAAGCACAGGAGTCAGCAGAGGGGAGGGCGTGCCCCAGCATGAGTAAGGCATGGTTTGGGAGAGGAAAGGGGAGGTGGGAAGGAGGGACACACAGATGGTGCCACTCCTGGTGGCAGCAGCAATGCAGCTGGTTCAGCCCTGACCTCCAATTACACCTCTGCAAAAGCCCTGAAAATAATTCACATGATGAGAATATTTCTACATGAACTTTAAACAATGTCAACTGCATAAGAAAACAATTTGATTGGAAATTTTCCTGCCCTAAAGAATTTAAAAGAAATTAAGATTTCTTTTGGATATTAGCTGTATAACTCAGTGTATCTTTGAACTTTCAAATCAACCATAATGCAATATCAACTACTTCAAAGGTGAGAAATTCTGCTCTATAACTTAGTACTGGAAGCTAAAGGGACAAAAAATAAAAATGAGAAAAAGAAAGAAAAATCAGACCAACATCAGTAGCCTTCATCTCCAAACAATTGAAAAAAAAAAATTTCCCAGCACATACTCTAGTTTAACCAAGACATTTTTCATAATGGGTATGTCCGCTCTGCAGTAATTATAAACAAAACATAGCTATAAACAAAACCTAGTTTATTGGAGAACAGTTAAGTCCTACTGTGCTGTGGAAACATCTCAGTGTCTATCTGCAATAATGAACATCTAGTAAATAGCAAGCCTAATAAATAAACCTTCACACACATTTAAGGTGAAAAATATCCTATAGAGGCGGCACTTGGTTACTTTACATGTCTACTTCTACAGCATGTGCCTTTGAAGTCGTCTCTTAAACTCTCTGACCAAACTAATCATTACCACTAACACCAGTGACTCAGTACACTGCAGAACTACAAAGCAAATTCTGTTTGGCTTCACAGTTCAGCAAAAACACTGTACCAGAAGCTGCAGGTCCAAAGTTACTCTTCTGGTGGTGGTGGTGTATGAAGCAATAGCAGTGGCCAACTTTCAGACAATAAACTGGGGTTGCACTGTTAGCCTTATAATAAAGTCTTGTTTTGACTTGTGAATTGAGCAAGTTTGGTGTGGCAACTCAGCCATATAATACACCGAAAATGTCAGAAAACAAGTCTTGCAGTCAGTTTTCTGATAATAACTGCAGTTACTATACAACTCTCAGAAATGATTAGGGGATTCAATGAGACATGCATGAATACATCCTTGGGTTATTTTCAGTTTCTTTCCTCTCCAGTCCAGAAAATGCTAGCCTTAAAGTTGTCCCATTTTGAAGGTTTCAGTATGTCTCTAAATATTGCTTTAATAACCTACTTCTTGCCTTGGCAAACCACAGTTATTCTTTGAACTCAAACCCAACCAGCCCCAAACACTTCTTCAAACCTACCCACAGATGAAAGTAATTTTGCAATTACAAAAGTTCCAAGAGATTTCAAGCAGCTTCCACTCCACAGTACTATTCCAATCAAGAGTGATAGGAATTCCTGAAGTCCATGTTTATTTGAGTAGTTAGTGATGAGGTTATTATACATTGAGGTAAACTCCTAGAGCTGACATTGTGTATGTAGAATTCTATCTGCTTATATATCAATGGCTGTAGATTTTGTAGTGCAACACAACATATACACCAGACAAATTTTGTATCTTATATACAACCACAAGTTTGTAGTGAATTTTGCTTGCAAAAAGAACTAGTTTATAACAGAGATTACATTTATCATTATAGTTAATAGAATTACATCAGAATTACAATGTTTTGTAGCAGAAGATATAGCTCATTATAGTACAAAATTCAGGATGCATAGATTGACTCCAAATCTTAAATACTGAGACAGGGAAGAGTGACTTAAATTTGCAAATTCGCTTGTACAGGTAGATGTTGCCAAGATCAGACTCTTTGAACCGTTCTCCATCACTGTCAATACCCAATTTTTTTGTTGTTGTTGTTCCAAGGCATTTATTTCATATTATAGGTTCAAAGAGTGGAAGAAAGGCAGCACATTGAATACAAGACCTGCCATATAAAAAATCTTAAAAACTATGAATAGGATAAAGAATTAATGATATAACAAACCTTCATTGCCATATAGATATTTGCAACTTAGCTATTCAGTTAACCATGTTGAAAGTCAAACAACACTACATGAGCTTGTTTTTCTGAGATAATAAGACCAGAATTCTGAAACCTAGTCCCTTCCTTATCAAAACTCAAGAATAGTATGTCCAATTCTGAAATGTAGCTCCAGGATTTGTGGGTACAGATAAACTTAGCTAAGAGGATAATAATTTAGGAATTAAGATTTGTGGGTACCATCAGGTGGATAACACCATTTTAAATTAAACCTACTAAGTTATGCCTACAATATATTAAGCTTTCATAAATTCGATCCTTTTAATACTATTCATACCCACAGCATCATGAAAAAAGCACCTGAAATACTTAACACCACAAATAGTACTGAGACACAGGATATTTTTACACTCACATTTAAGGGGTTATAATCCAAATGAGGATGTACAAATAAGCAACTGATAATATTAATACATTAGGTGGCATGAAAAGAAGATACATAGCAAATCCACTGTCACATATTACATTGTGTAGTTGTGGGTAATCTGCTTTTGACTGAAACCTATTTGAAATTTTACTAAATCACTAAACCAGATTGGGGGACTTGCATGCAGATAAACATTAGTACTTAATACCCAGCAGTTAGCAGACCTACAGGAAGAGTTCTTTTGTGGGATATACTCACCAGTGACTCAATATATAGAATATGTCTATTACAATTATTTTTGCTGTCACTAAGATTAGTTTTCATCCTCTTTTGTCTGGCAGACACCACTTTCCTCACTTCCAAAAATAAATTTAATTGTGGGATGCTCTGAAGACAATTAATGATGACTAACACAGCATTATGATTTCTTTAAGTATAAAGTTCTGAAAAATATCTTGCTTTGACTAGCTCTCTTTTAATAAGTTTATGACAATATAGTTTACAAGAACATGCATACACATGTATACCATATGCACAGATTAGTTGTTATTTGCCTACTTTGAGCTGTTTTCTTCCTGAAGAATGGGACACCTTATAAAAATGCCATATTATTATTACAGTATGTTTAAATATATATATATGCTCTTAAATATTCTTGATTATTTTGGCAGCAAAAGTAAAACAGGAATATCTGTTAGCACTTCATTCAGTGCTATCTTCTATGTGTGTGTTTTGACATTCTGATTCTTGACCCAAAGCCCCAGTTGAAATCTGGCAAAGGATTTGCTCAGTAGAAATATTCTGATGTTGCAGATGGCTGATTAATGACACTCATGAAATAGTATTCCACAGAAATCCAGGGAATCACATAGTCACATACTCTTCAGTGCCTTTTTTTTTTTTTTAATGCAAATATTAAATAGTACTCCTTTATGATTAGTATTACAGCATAGCATAGTCTGTGTCACAATAACTGTATTGAGAAGACACTTTACTGGCAAGGTTTCTTCTTAAATTTCCCCAGAGCAGTAACCTGAGTTGAGACATGTATTTGACTCTTTTTGCATGGATATTTCTTACTAGCACAAATTGTGGAAATCAGTAAACGCAAAATTA
This sequence comes from Xenops minutus, assembly GCA_035221455.1. Classification (NCBI taxonomy): domain Eukaryota; kingdom Metazoa; phylum Chordata; class Aves; order Passeriformes; family Furnariidae; genus Xenops; species Xenops minutus. The sequence goes on along the minus strand of JAWWEE010000040.1, from coordinate 38,073,407 downwards.
GAAAATAATCTATTTTTGCAATACAGCTCATTCTCTTTCAAGTTCTGTAGCATAAATCAAAAATCAAATAAAAATAAAATTCAGGCCTTACAGGTAGCAACCTGAACTCTAAATATTCACAATTCACATTTTCCATAAAATAATAAAATGAAAAAAAAAATAGAAAAGCAGATACTATTTTTTTATTTCTTACAGGAATCAGCCATGGAAGAAGACACACCAGCTTTTGAGTTCTAGATACTTATTTAGTGTTAGGTGAAGTGCGAGTGATCTGGATTCAGCTGCAGGCTCTAAAAAGATCAGAGGTTCAGGCAAGCAACTAAGATGCCTTCATGAGTGAATATAGGCATTTTTAGTGCACATGTTGGAGCTGGTAAGAGAACAAAACTGTCCATGTCGATTTAGTTTTATAGAATACTTTGGAAGAAACTGGAAAATATTTCTGATTTTCCCTTGTCTAATAGAGAGCAGCATGAGAAATGGTCACGTACACTCTCACAGATACATGTTTCATTCTCACATACATATAAGGACTATTTTTTGGGCAAATGTATAATCTTTCACAACCTTCTATGCCTAAAGGTGTTCTCAGGGATTGAAAAGGACAAGTTTATTTCACCTTCTGTTCTTAATTGACTCAGCCATTGCAGACATTGTACCTTGTTGACAACTCACTTGTGGCGTGGGAAACACCCAGAATTTTTGTTTGTCTTGTAACTTTGTTTCTTATGTGTTTTGTTCCCAGCCGGTTTCACTAGTTTGTATTCATGTCCTGCCACTCCTTAAAGCAAAGAGCTAGAAAGTTACAAGACAGATATTATGGGAAAAGGCTTGCAGTCCTATAGTGACGTATGTTCTTGTCCTTAGTTGTATCATTCATAACAAAGCCCGGCTTCATAAACCAGATAGGCAGACATTCAGCTATGTACAAAATAGGCACAGGTCAAGTATTTCCTTCCCCCAAAAATAAAAAGAAAAAAAACCAAACAAGAACTTTCTCCATTTCAGTGATAACTGAATGCGCTGCCTGTTATTCTGCTTATCGTGATTGCTTTTTACATACCTATATGTACTATGGTTTTCTAAGCCTGAGTATTGGGCCCAAACACCCATTTTTGAAAGCTGACTTACTCCAAGGAGGATCAACTGAAGAAATCAAAAGCACCATCCAGATTAAAACTGGTACACCAAAATGAATTGCCCAGTCCAACGTCTTTATCCCCCTGCCTGTTCATTCTTCAAATGCCACATGTTGAACACTGTTTGTGAGTCCAGCTGATTCTTGCACGATCACTTCAATAATATTCAATTGTAGGAGTTCATGGTGCTTCACTTGAAAACAGATGTTCACCACACCTGAACTTCTGCTTATCTCTTTAGAAAAATTTGCAACTGGTAATACAACTAAAATATAAAAAAATCCCTAATGCTTCATAGTTGTACATGGTGGGATAAAATGTATCTAATCTATAAAAAGTAAACAATTATGATTTATTTTTATATACACATGGTAAGATTTATTTTAATTATTTGTAAAAGTAGTAACCAGTAACCTCAGTCATTACAAGAAACATCTTCTATGCCATGTGCTCCATTTCGTTTGACATTGTTGTTGATGTACCTGTTTTCTGTAAAAATTTGTCATGAATTTTTTTTAGCAAAACTGTTGCAGCCTTTTCACTACACGTATTTCTGTACGTTATCCACAACAGCTGATCCCTAGGTATTCTAAAAGGGATGGTCCTTCTGCAGAAAACATTAATTTACTTTTTAAATTTAAGAGTAGGGTTAAAGACTTTCAAAGGAAACAATGTGAAATAGAGTCATGGAGTCATTTGGCAAGTATTATAATTGAACTATAATAAGCAGACTTTATATATATATATATTGTGCAGGTTAAACTAGATTAACACAACTGAAAGCAAGACATCTGCTTTCATGTCTCTTACATAAAGTTGAGTATGCTTGCTAACAAATCTATGTGTTCATGCTAAAATAATTACAGATTTTTATTATTGAGCAAGACCATATGAAAGTTGCACATTTCAATCAAGATTTCTTGTGAAGAAATTGTACATATTATTATTATGTAGTTTAAAAAAATATGTTTTTACTACTACTTAATAAGGTCACTTTGAAGAGCAGAAATTTTTCCAAATATGAAAGTAAATGCAGTGTGAAGAAATGTGGCCCAAAGTAATACAAAACTTAGAGTGACTCTTTCGAGGAAGCTCTTTAGTGTCAATCTTTTCTCTGTAGAAGATGCTGGTATGGCATGCACATTGCATGGTTCCCTTGGCCACAGAATACTGAGACTGAAATTTGCCACGAACTCTCAGTTCCCCTTGTAAAAATGGGGAAATTTAAAGAAGGAGAAAATTGGGAAAGAAAACTCTCAAAACTACATTATTTATTTTCTGATAATTTATTTCTCACAAGCTCCTAACATGGCAGCTTATTGCTATAACTTTTTGTAACTACACTGGAAGGCACTATCAAATTTGAAAACCTACCCAGATAAAACAGGTGTTAACAGTCTTGCTCAGAGATATTTAGTGCATTCTGCTGACTTCCTATTGCATGTGGCCCAGATCAAGTCCCATTGCATGTTTCTATCAAAATTATGATGCATGTTCAGAAGGTTAAGCAGAATACACTGACATGTAGACACATTCAGCTTAACTATTTTCTAGCAAACTCCTTATTACTTCAGTAGAATAATTTAAGGAGCATTTAATAAAAATAACTATCATAAACCATGTAAATTCATTCCAAAAAACTGTTCCAAACTAAGCACTGACTTTGTAATAAGAGACTATATATGCAAATTAAAAACTGATTTACTGGAGGCATGTGGGGAGATTTTTACCTTAGAGGATAATAACTACTGGTATGTAGAAGGCCTCCCAGGCAAAAATTTTTAGGAAATGATGCTGGAGTTATTTAATTATTAGCTATTTTTTCAAGAAAGGACAATGGTGTTATTTAAATCTAAAATACCTTCTGCTTCCTTTTCCAACAGATACTAAGGAACACGCACATCAAATTCTTCCAATATGCAGTCCAAACACAAAATATGACCAGTAAATCCAAAAATGTGAAAACAAATTAACTTCTCAAATACTTGGAGAATTCACCAGACAGATGTACTGATAAAAGAATGTATGAGGTCACTGCTGAGGTCAAAGTATGAGCTGGGGTGTGTATTGTTTTTAAGAAAATGCTACAGTGGGAAATAGATCCCTTCTGGCATGAATTACGATCAGCCCTGTCAGGAACACAAATGTGACAATTGGTGTTGCAGGTTTTTCACCTAGCTGCCAACTTGGTGCTTGGAAAGCTTGTAGTGACTGTGAGAATTTCTGTAGTGGCAACAATGGCAAATACAATTTATTTGGTGGGGCTTTTGTTGTTTTTTTGTTTGTTTGTTTGTTTGCTTTTTTGGGTTTTGAGTTTTGTTGGGGGGGGTTGCTTTTTTTTTTCTTGTTTGTACACATACACAAATCAATGAATACTGTAAATATTGTAAGTAAAAATCATTAATCCTAATCATAATTTTTACATGGCCAAAAGGATCATTATAAACATCTGCTGGTCATTTTCATATAAAACCAAAAAGTTCTATCCACAAACACCCCAAACCCCACCACATAAGAAGAGAATGTAGAATTTTACTCTTATCATCTTGCTTCTCATCTTCCTTTCATACCCACTTTTCCTTCTGTGTCTTGTCTGTATTTGTTCTCTCCATTTCTATACAGTAGTCTCTGCAGTAGACATTGTAAAGCACAAAATACAATGGCAATTTCTGAAGTGCTTTTGTGCTGCCACAATAGAAATTGTGGCAAGAAAATGTTGGATTTTTGATTGGAATATAGTGCAGGATTTGGATTCAGATAACCATGGATGTATTGCAATATCTTGCACAAATATCTTAGAAAGCTAAAATATTACTTCATAGCAGTACAGAGTAAAAGAAAAGACCAGGCAAAAGTTCTTTTGCAGTGTCTGAAAGTAACTCACTACTTCAGTGCTCTGATCTCTGCAGGCCTGTGGCCACCAACACTGTGAAAGAGCCCTATATATTCACTAAGAACACGAAATTTAAGATAAATACTACTCTGGGAGAACCTTTCTTAAGGCGATGATAAAAAGAACTCTGTTTCAACATGGTGTTTCTTAAAGCAATGCTCTACTTCAGAGAGCCTGTCTACAGCCATTTTTTCAGTTATGCAACCTTCTGAGTCAGCAAGGTACCAATGTCTAAATATTTATGTCTAAATATTTATGGAACTTGGCAACTTCCAAAAATTGGAGGGCAATGTGAAAATGCACACTTCTTTAAAACAGAGAAGTTTCTCTCCATTAGGTCAAAAGAGAGTCTACAACAGAGTGTTCATTTACTAGATTTAACTAAACCTTTAAAAGCATTCCAGTACTCTCTTTCATCACTATTTAGTACATAGCAAGTTCATTTAGCTTACTCAAAGAAGCAGTTTTTAGAAATAGGGGCAATTACAACCAGCGATGGAATTAATCCTTTAAAAAACAAGTAAACAGGTAAACTATGGGGCATTTCACTTTATCTCTTGAACTTTGCAAATGGAATCCATTCAGATGCACTTGGAGCTTTCTGAACTCTCCCTCTTAACTAGATCAGAAGTCTTAATGCCAGAGCTTGTGCAGGGGAGACACTGAGAGTTTGCTCCTATCCTTCTGGACGTTTGATTTTATAAACATTCTGATTTTTTTTTTAATTAGATATATTTTCCACATTACCCTGTAATTACAGTACATTGTGCTCATCAAAAGAAAAGTGATAAAAAATACTTGTAATTAACAATCTTTAAGAGTACAGCCCAGAAATTTCTGTAGAACTAAAGTTATGTGTCTGGTCCTCTAACTGGAACTTAATGTTCTGGGGAAGATATAAGCAGGAAAGAACACAAGTTACTGGTTTTCCTTTATGCTTAGTTTTCATATTACAAAAATTTACCTAAGCCCTAAAGGAAAAAGACAAAATTGTTGATGAATTGATGTCACAGGTTAAAATCAGACATCTTTAAAACCCATAGGGATAATACAAGAGCCTCATATTTGGGCTTTCACTTTTCCAACTGTACCTAAACATTGTATTTTAAAGCATATTTAGCATAATATACATAGGAATATTAGGCCATGTTATATGTTTTCACACCATGTTTCTAAACATGCTTCATGTTTGCCTATCACTTCACTACTTTCTCATAACTATTTCCCACATTTTCACAAGATGTGGTGTCTAGGTTCTCAGTCAAGAAAAATAAAAGCACCTGGAACCACAGAAGGCAGCGGGATATCTCCTTGTAAACTCAATAGGGTCAGATTTTATTTTATTGACTTCTCAGTCAAATGTTATAAGAGGAACATCAGAAGTGCTCGTCTATAAAACGAAGCCTTAACAAGCACTTATTGCTTGCTGTGACTCCACTTCCAGTTGTAGCCAAGGAAGTGCAAAGTGTAGGAGGAAATGACTTTTAAATAGTTATCCAAGTGTTTTCAAGCACCAAAATGCAGCCAGTATTACTTGAAAGAAATAAGCATTTACTTGGCTTTAGAGGGGGTACAAATCTTTAAATCCATTAATTTATACGATGCAACAACATAAAACTTTCAAAGCTATTTATGCCAAGAAATTCAAATACAAGTCTTATATATACAAGAACTGAAAACACCCTTGCACATATGTTTACTCTGGAGTGTTACTGCTGATCTGTCTATAAAGGAAGTAAGAGCTTGTACCAAATGGAAAACAACAAACACCTAATTTAAAGTCATTATTGGGGGGAATTACTGAGAAAATCTGTGAGTGACAGGCAAAACAACTCACAAGGCTGGGGTGCGGGTTAGCTAGCTATGTGTACAGTTAGAGTAGAGAAAACTATCACTATCTAACTTCATGAACTATTTTTTTATTTCAAATGCAAATAGGTCTCAGCTCTCAAGTGCAGAAACCAAGGGACTCAAAAAATTCTTGTGGTATTTTTTCTCTAGTGGAAAATGTCACTGGTACACTCCTATTGTAGTTCTAAAGAAATTCTGAAGTATCAAGAGGTATGAATAATTCAAACAAGGTTTTAATTAGCTGACAATACAAGCCTACATGAAGCATATTCTAATTGTTATAGAATTAAAGACTGCCAAAAGCTACAAGCTTAAATACAAACATATTTCTATTTCAGGAAAACTGTTCAGATTCAAATTTCAGGTATTTTCAAGTTCAGTGCTGGGCCAGAGGCCACCTGAAAGAGGTGTTAAGAACTGAATAGGTAAAGAAATGCTTTAAGTTGATATAAACTATTAAAAAAGCAAAAAATATTTGTGACCAGTTTGAGATACTGAATACAATACAAACAAGTCCTAACAAAAAAAAAAAAAAAAGGTCTTGGACTGACTCTGAAACTGAACCCTGCTCAGACTAATTCATATCCAGACACTGGGCCAACTTAAAATAAGTTCAACTTGAAATAAGTATAGCTCTGATTTATGTCATATGGTCATCTGTTGTTCACATGGTCAGCAGACTCTTCAGACTAGGAGTGTTTTAAATAATTCCTGCACATCAGAAAGCTGCCAAACATATTACTATATTTATATTTGTACTATTTATTTCTGCTGAAACAAAAATGGTTGTACTGTATTCTATTTGTGTATTAAGTTTCAGGTCATAGTGGATTTAAACAGACAAGTTACATAAAAAAATAAAATAAGAAGATTGTGTTAATATTTTAATTAACCTGATCAAAAGTCTTAACATGAAAAAGGATTAGTTAATGCTGTTGAAATAAGCAGTCTTTGTGATAACTTGCTTGTTCTACTGCTAGCTTAAGCCAATTTACCCTTGTGTACCTTAATAGTATTGCCTATAATAGGGTCACCAGCTGTAATAGAGTTTATATTTGGAGTTAACATTGGTATTTAAGTCCAGTTCAATGTCATTAAAATCTTTACTAACACAGAATTTCAGCTGCCTCATGATGTCTTATGTCATTTCAGAGTGGTCAGATCCATGGGCTCTTGACAGCAGAAGGCGGCTGGCAGAGCAGTAATTTCAATCAGTGAAAAAGCCTTGACTACTCTACCCTTGGTCCCATGGCTGTGAATATGACTATAGGAGACAAAACATTTTGTGAGGAATACAGCATTCTTCATTTTGACATTTCATGGAATATATGGTGACCAAAACGGCATTGCATAAATGTATACTTAAAAGTACCTAACTCCCTAACGTAGTAACTTCAGATATTGGGGTGAAAGAAGGAGAATGGAGGAAAAAAAATCACCAGGGTCACTTGTTCCTGCCAAGTCATCCCTCACATTGCCATTCTGAGAGAGGGAATACTGCTGCATGCTATTCACATCTGCCAGCAACAGCACGTTGGGGAGAGGTCGTAAGTGGAAGGGATTTACATAGGGTTCCATTTACAGTAGGGTTCCAAGAGTTTATTCTTTGAGTATAACTACTGGCAAATAAAAGAGCAGGGTTAGATGGGTTAGCGTTCATAAAAGTCAAGGAACTCCAAAATGGTGAGTATGTTAAAAACACTGTAAAATCAAGCAGATTTGGCAATCTTTCCATGAAACAGTCTAGCACTCAGCTGCAGCAGATGTAGGCAGCTTCTGTTCCAGCTAAGATCAAGGGCAGAGTGAGAAAATACATCTGGACAGACCACAGTAGTTTCAGTATGCACCTACTTTCATTCTTTCTCTTCCTTTTCTAACATTGTAATTGTATTATGTTCTGGAGGTAATGCAATACTTCTGAAAAAACACAAACTTCCTGTGGCATCAAATTTTTTATATTTTACTTTCTAACAGGGGAGCAGTGGAAGGTTGTCAAGTCCTTTTAACGAACATCATAATTTTAAAAGTAGCAGGACAGGATGTTTCTTGCTGCCACATTAGTTTGTAATTTACAGACTAGATTGTTGGGACACTCTATGTTATTGCCTCATGTCTTGCAGTGTCTTTGCTATAAGGGAATGCTTTGAAATACCAGGCCATTTATTCATCACCTCTTTGCATATGCATTTGTACTAAAAATATATATTTGTTCAATTCCAAATAACGGCTAAAAGATGATTGAGCGACAAGCACTGTCACCCAGGCATAATGTACCACACGATACCTCCAAAAGAATTTGTTGGATAGTGTTTATTCTAATATTAAGCACAAGTAAGCTTAAAATTACAAGGAATGTGTCTTCCTTCCTCCCTTCTGTAGCCAAATTCACAATGTTCCACCCTAATATTGCTAATTACCATCCCTTTCCTTTTCCATTAATTACAATGGAAGCCACAACTTGTTGCTTTCTGGCACCCTCTGCTGCTTTACACATTACACCACAGACAGCATTTTATGGACAGTTGCACAGCTCCTGTATCTCCATTAAAACATCTTCCCCGTAGTTGCATTTCCCAGCCCAACCAAATAAAAGCTGACAATAATCATACTTGGTGTGTGCCCTCATTTATTGCTTGCAGATGTCGATGCTTAAATTTTCAAAATCCGTCTAGTAGCTCTTTTCTAAACTTAATCTGGACTCACCGTAAGGAACAGAGACAGTAGCTTTGGCAAATCTGTAGAAGCGTGGCCATCTCATGCTCTTACAGATATCCAGATAACACAATTAACAGAATCTGGAAGCTCCCACAAATGAGAGCTAGAGAGAGCAGCTTAAATGTCTTTCAAAGTGCAAAAATCGAAGGTTCAATCAGAACTACACAAGGTACTTTACATGGATGCATGTCCATGTGTGTGTGCTACACACCAAAACACAGGCTCATGTTGTTTTTCAAGAGACTTGCATGTTAATGAAGCTGCAGAATTCTCCATTGTCAGGAGAAGCAGTGGCAGATTATTGTAGGAAGAAGGATGAGTGAGAGGCCTGGGGACTCTAGCTCAACGTTATGAAAAGTTCTTCTGTGAAAAGTCTCCCTCTCTGAGGAAACTCAACGGTTCACAGATAAAGAACAATAACCTTTTCTAAATAACATACAGCACCCAAAATTACAAGCCTAAGCAGAAGTGGGAATGATCAGAAAAATCTTTAAATAGAATTAAGTCCTCAGCTCTAAGAGAACTGGCATTTTGCCACAGTTCCATAATAAACAGACCTTGGAAAAAAATCTAGAAAGCTGACAAAATCTCAAAATTATCAGAAAGCCTTGTTTGGATATACTGTAAAATAAAACCACTTCAGATACATTGTTTATTTTCTTGTTCAGCTTAAATATGCATTTTTGCTGTTCAGCTAAACATCATGCACTTTCTTCCCTATTTTTAAACCCAGTAAACATTCTAGACATTCCTAGTATTTATAACATACTCTCCCTATAGAAGATGATAAAAATATACCATGAAGTACACATATTTACAGTAATCTTGCTGCTGCTATCTGGGAAAAATCTGTTAATGCCTATAACCACATAGGTTCTTTCAGAAATGCATGCCAGTCAATTTGTGTGCATGTATTTAAACCACATATTTGTGTTAAGACTTTTCAGTGCATTGCAATTAATGGAGGTTTCAAGGCCACTTATTCATCACCTCTTTGTCTAAATATTTGTATTAAAAATATATATTTGTTCAATTCCAAAACCTTAGGGAACGTTCACATGATATTTTTGAGGGGGAAAAACCAACTACGAAACAACTAAAAACTGGAGAGCATAGAAAGCTAATCACAGATAGGGGGAAACAGGCAGATTGTCAACTGCATCTCTTCAAACAGTAAATACTTCAAAGTGTATGCCACCCTCTAGTCTTCAAGCATAATGCAGTATTTCATCACTGCATATCCTCCCAATACGGCTTAACGTGGGCTTCTGATCAAATGACAGTCCTGACACACACAGTTGAGAGATGGGAAGAAGAGATTAGTGAGATAGTCATGCCCCAGTGGCATGAAGGTAATGGCATATTACAGATATAGATTGAAAGGAGGTGGGTTTCAAGGAATTGTAGGGAGAGGAGGGGGAAAGCTGGGGGGAAGGGGAGGAAGGTGTGAAGGAAAACACTTGATTTTAATGAGTGAAAAGATTTTTTAATGTTTGGCAATCTTGTCTACAGAAGCAAAATGTGCGTAACTAATTCCAGTCCTAACCAAGCAAACCTAACCATAACCTAATGGCTCAGTAGATTGCATGGAGACTGTATAAGTATTCGTCATAGTATACATACTTTTTGTGACATGATTATTTCATTAACATCTAGATGAGTTATTCTCATGTGATTCTACACCGTAATAATGTAAGGGATTTGTAAGCATAAATAAAAGGGCTAATAACAGCTTACGATTTATACTTCATAAATAATGTACTTCCAGCCTAGTAAAACAGTACTCAGGATGTGTTTCTGTGGCATATTACTTTATGACTTCAGACAGTCAAATCTGAGTGACTCAGGGGAATGTGTATCTCACTGCCTGATGCCAGTGAGTAACTCTGAGCTGTTCTGTGAAGAGAGATTGTTATAAATCTTGTGGTTCTTTTCATGTTCTCAAATGTAATGTTCTGAATGTAAAAAGCACCGCTTGTTTCAGTGCAAAATGAAGAGGTGCCGCAAAAAGTCAAACTAGAATCAAACCATATCAAAAAAGTGATGACTTGGTCATCTTCTCCTCCCCTTCCTTTCAAAGATAACATTTTTAGGCAGTCTCCCATTCTTTATTCTTTACTAGATCTAACACTTGCAGCAGTTGTCTCATCCTTTCCTCAGCTTCCTCTTTCTCTCACAATAAAAACATGCTTGGTCTACCACAAGAAGGCAACTGTTACTCTGCTTGTCTGTCCAGCTGTCATCCCATCTATATTTTCTCTTTCATTTCTTGAGTTCTTGGAAATGTTAGGATTAGGTTCACAGAAGCAGTTGGAATTCCTCTTCTGCCTGTTACATGCTAAAATAATTTTTCTCTCATCTTACTCAAACTGGCTGTGTTAATAATATTAATAATCTCTTTTCAGCAAAACTTGAAACAAGAATTCCAACATTTACATACTTGAGTGTCAACTGTCTTTTAACATTAGAACCTTTAAGCTTACCTTTACAGAAATTCTGTCCTACTTCCTTTCATTATTCCCTCCATTCATATAGTCACAATTATTCCCATAACATGTCCTTCGATCAATTCTTGTTATTCCTTTTATTTTTTTTCTTTTGGAGTATCTTTCTGATACTCCCATTTTCATTTCTACTCTAGTCTTTATGTCAAGTTAATTTCTTATGCAAACAAAAAAATAAACTTCCGTTTCCACACTGATGAAGAATATGCCACTTCCTGTAACTGTTCTTCAATTTGCATTATCTGTTTGTATATTTTCACTGTAGGTATATCCACATGTATTCCTTTCAGCCAGAGAATTTTTAAATTTCTGTGGCACAGAGGATTACACAAAAAAAGTCATGACCTCGCTGCATGGCATAAACAAGTTTATAAAATAGGTTTGTTGATGTCTAAAACAAAGGGAGAGAATAAAATCCTGAAGGTCAGCTTCTAAAATTTTATCCTGCACTCATCATCAATGATTCAATGAGATAGTTGACTTCAATACCCATTGAATGCCAAACAAATTGCAAATTCTGTGAAAGCCATCATAGATTGCACAATGTACAGTGGATTGAAAGTGTCTGGATGTGTCAAACATATTCAATAAAGTCTTTCCTGTAACAACTGAAGATAGTCACAGGGGAAGGATGTGGGAATGAGGTTAGGTCTCAAAGGAAAGATCACACTCTGAACCTACCTAGGAAATGAGAGGATTTGTCTAAGAAAGCATCTTCACTGCTAGCTAGGACATGCTCCTGGCTATGACAATGTTGGGCACCTGGGTCCTGGGAATCCCAGAAAGGTTAAAAGTTGAATGTAGATCACCTCCCTCGTGAGGAAAATCAGAAGTCATAGCTAGTTAAGTAAAAGATTTTATGGGCCTACTTGAAAGTACCATCAGAAAAGTACCATCATGTTGAGGAGTGTCATTTCCTTTACAGAGAAACACCTGCTTAGATCCTTTCATAACGGAGCTGTATCAGCCTGGCCTGCTTCTGTCCAGACCTGCCACTGTCACAACATAGGAAAGAACAGAAAGTAACAGGTATTTGTTACCAGTGTGGCTCTACTGGGTATTTTATCCACAGTCCTGCAAAAGAGAATTGCATGAGACTTTGCCAAACCAGAAGAGCTGGATTCTGAAACGCAGAATTAACAGGTAAGCAAATCCTTGTGAGGAGGGACACCAAAGAATGTATAAGGTGTGCATTATCATGACAAAATTTTCCCAGGGAATGGGGAGCATGATCCTTTTGCCACCACTTAAAAAGTCCAGGGAAGAAAGGCAATTGATGAGAGCTTGGTAACATTAAAGCACAGGCTCAGCTACACTGGGGATAAAATGCCCTCATAAATTTCCCCTCTGGAAAACAGCCTGCCTGGAGGCTGCACAAAAGTGTGGACAATATGAGCAGTTAAAGAACAACTTGGAGCCCTTTGGTCTATTTTGTTATCCGAACTGTGCCTTCATCAATAAGAACAGAAATTAAAGTGTGGACTTTTAAATAAATCAAATCAGGGTCTGCTCCAAAAGGTGACAGGTCTCCCAGAGGAAAGGGTCTTTTACTTGATCCAAGGAAGCCTGTAAGAGAAAGTTCCCATTGCAGCATGAATGTGACTGCTCATCTCCAGTGTGACCAGGTCCTTCATAATGCACCTGGCAAAGAGAGACACTTGCAGAGCAGAGGGGAATTTTAAGATGATACTGGAAATTCCCATACTAAGCATACATTAGTAGGCAAAAGATATGGCATTTGATTTATATTGCCAAGAAATTGGCAGAATGGAAAAGAAGTCATGTTTACCAGCTGTGTCATGGCTGCACACATTGTTTACAAAAGGTAAAGGTCCCTGTGAGCTGTTTTGATGTTGTACATTGAAAACTTCTCTGGTAAATAAAAATAAATTTGCATATTCCTCATGTAGGCATACCAAAATGCCAATAATCTGGATTACCTTAATCCAGAATACAGGTATAGTGTCACTGGAAGGACAATCTCATCTGTTTCTCTCTTTCAGATGTAAATAACCTCATTGACATTAAAATTACATTTTGAACTAGTTGTCAATGCAAGCAAAACTCTTTCTTCCCCTGATACTTTCCATTCGTTCCTTTATCTAACATCTGAGCACATTCTTCAAATAAGCACTCCCCCAAATACCTGCATATGAGCTGTGACTATGTCTTGCAGGTTCTTTCTATACAACACAGGTAAAATATAAGCTCTCTTACCTAAAAACACAAGAAACCTCTCTTAGAAGCTCAAATTTTAATTAGTACAATTGTCTTTTCTGTTTTCACATGGATCATGTTCCTATATATCATTCTGTGAACCTGAGATCATTTTAGAAAAGTACTTTTATTTTTTCCCATCTTAAGTCTACTTCATTTTCAAATTCTAGATACTCCTTGCCTACCACAGAGGACAGGGAAATCCTTTTGTGACTCTGTCTTACCTATATTGTGAGAAGACAATGCCTTTGACTACATTTTTAAGCAGAAATTTGTACTGACTAAGACTCTTTTCTCAGGCCTTTTCCATTCTCTCATGCAAACAGCATCCTTCCCAAAACAGACCTAGCTAAATTTCAGGCTATTCACTTTATTTCTGAAACTTAGGTATGCAATCATGTTTCATGGAAATGAGACTACTGTTTTTCATTCATTTAAACATACCAAACCTGAACATAGGACAAAACTATAGTCTGTTATTCCCTTTTGTTTTCACAAAACTCTCAGAGTAGCCAGCCCCAAAATCTGTGAAGACCCACTGATACACATGGGGTGACAGTCTGAATTTAAACAACAGGGAGTCACAGAAGTGTTAAAGGGGGTCAAACAGGTCTCTCTACAGGAAGAAACTGGCCTGCACATTTAAGGAGTTGGGATGAGTTTTCAAAACTCAGATTGAGTTCCCAGTTTCCTAAGGTGACATATTTCTACACTTGGCCAAATTGCTGAATATATGTATTGTGTCACACTTGTGTGGAAAGCTCACATAAAGCTGCTCCAAAAGACAGAAGATGTATCTTGAATCCAAACAGTCAATCTCACTAAAAACTGCACCAGCAAAGTCAGGAGATTCTTCCACAGTTCAACACTGTGCAGATAGGAAGAGCTCAGATTTGGGCCCACTTGACAGTGAACATAGGGATGATATTTCCAGGCTTCCCAGTACACAGAAAGCTACACACAACCATAACCCACACATATTCACATGTAAGTCATGGGCATTAGTAGAACCCTCAATCCTTACCTTACACAGAATTATCCTGTTTTTCGCAAACAATTTTTACACACAGAATGCCAATGCTGATGTTCCCATCCTTGAATATCAACATTGCTGGATGCTGCGGGGATGCTACTCAACAGTGTTTTAAGGGCACATACACTCTGTGGCATATTTACTAGCTAGCTTCCAGCTATTCATCCCGTCCACAGGCTGACTCACTGCTAAGAAGACATTTGCATGCACCTTATCCCCTCACAACCTTGCCCTCCTCCGGAGAGAAACACATGCATATAAGCAGAGATGGAGCCACCGGAGGCTTCTGCGGGACAACAGGAACACAACAAAGCATGTCCAGCGCATTAAACTGCAAAGCAAAATTCACCAGTACATACATGGTAACCTTTCCCTAATTAGCTTTAGGCTTCACACACTTAGCTATGTCAAAGAAAGTTCTCTCTATCACAAAAAAAAGCTCCCTGGTTAAGCAAAGGCTAATGCACTTACACCACCTTTTTCTTCCTAAAGTATGCAACTTCTCTTCAGTCTTACAGAAGAGAGAAAGATTTCTGGCATTCTTTTGCCTTTTTTCTAAAACTTCTGAGATTTGAATATGAAATAATTTATCCCCCAATACCTCTCAAGTTCTCATATTCTGTGTGCAACATCAAACAGGTGAGCATAATGACAGCCATGAGAATCCTTGTAACTATTCAAGCTAACTATGCAAAAACTGGATGCTGCTGGGCTTCACAGGTTTTTACTTTTTATGAACTTGGAACTCTGGAGTCAATTCAGTTTGTCTGCAAGTACTGTATATATTACTGTCAAAATGAGCATAGAGTACAAGGCATCAAAATAGATCTAACTAAAGGAAAGCTAAATCCCAAGCATTTTATACACATTTATATTAAACACTAAAATATGTTTAAAAATTAAGGTATCAGCTGAATTGAGATGCATTAAAAATCGCTTCAAAGATGATGCCATTGACAAGAGGAAAGCAAAATGAGCTTTTTGAGTGGAACAGAACTTGGAAATACTGATAATGATTAATTATGAATTGATATCAATATTGCCCACAGAGAATATCAAATATTTCTAGTACCAGAGAATTCATGACAGTGTTCTCTAGCTTTTTTACGCTAATAAAATATCTTTGACAGGACCTCCTGGAAAGGGTATCAAATGGCAGACGTATAGAGAAAATATGTCTTCTTAATTGCAAGTTATGAGAGCAAGGATCACAAAAATATGCACATATAAAGGGTGTGGTGGGATTCTTAAGGTTTATCAACTAAAAACATTAAAATGAAAGTGGCAACAAACATGCTATAGGAATATTTTGACTGTTGCTGGTTTGAGGGCTGATGTTATGGCAAATCCTGACAGGATATATTGCTACATACTAATGCATGTCAAACATGCAAACTGGTTTCAATCCCTATTGTATTTTTTTCTGCATATTACAAACACATAAGAGTCCAATGCTGCAAGGAGAACTGCCCTACCACTGAGTGAGCTGACTAAAATTGAGCACTACTAAGGGAAATTACCTGAGAAGGTGACAAAATTGTGTCTTTGGCTAGGTGAGATCAATACACAGCCCAAAGGAAACAAATGGAGAGCAGACTCAAAATGTCAGATTTCTGAGATGCACTGAGAGAAAAGCTGACAAGTTTGAACTACTTTAACTTCAGAACATTTTAAATTTCCTAGCTCAGTTGAGACACCAACAGTATAAAACTGGTATGTCAAAAGGCAGGAAAATAACCTGATTGATAAACAATGCAGCAAAGAGAGTGAAGCAAAGAAGGATAAACCAATATATTACTATCAAGTTAAAGGGACTAAATGGGATCCTTTAGACTCTGTACAGGAGTTTTCAAAACACCTGTTTTGAGACTCAGAGCTCTTGGGAATATTCTTTGGCCTGGCTGAGCTGAGAGATGGACTTATGGGGGGAAGAAGATGGACACAGAGATCCCCACAGGTAGTGCTATGGCCTGGGCATGCATTGGTCATGTTTCCCCCATAGCAGCAGAGCTGGAGATGAAATCCAGAATCCTTATGCCACACAACAATGCAACTATCAAAAGGGAATGTGCACCAGTCTGGAGATGGAGATATTCCTAAACTGAATACTTCTCTTTGCAACTTGTCTTTCTCTCATGAAAATGAAGCCTGATAGACATCAGATTGGTAGGTCCTTCAGCAATCCTAGATGGCCACAAACCAGTTACATAACCTTGGAAAATCATATCAGTTTCCTGTGCTTTTGTCTCTTGTTTGTCTTGCCTGTATGGAATGGCAAGTTTTAACATGATTAAAGTAGAAAGTGATTATCTTTTCATCTTTGTGTGTAATATTAGAGTTCCACACAGGAGTTCCCAACATTCTCAGCCAGGGCCACTAGGTGCTGCTTTAATATGAGTAATTAAAATAATAACTGTTATAATGGAAATTGCATATATTATTTCTATGGACCTTTTCAAGAAGCCTGAAAGTCAGAGAAAAAACTTAATCTAAATCTGCATAGTTTTTGAACTGTAAGAATCGAAAGACCCCATTACTCACTTCATCAGTACCCCAAAATTTTCCTCTTACCTTTTGAAGCTTTGCAGAAAATGCTGCAGACACCTTTCCCCTTTAAAAAATTCACTGAACAAATGCACTTATTTTTTTCTATTCCATTTCCATTTTTAAGTCCAGTTTCAGCAGTTTGCTATTATGCAAGCTCATCCAAATCACTGCACTCCAAAATCCTTGCCAGCTAAACGACCATGCACCTTGTTTATGTATTACTTGAATGGCAACAGAAAGGCAAAGACCTCAGCATGGGGGAACATGACTGGAACTGCAAATGATTCAGTAAATTCATGGTGATGTTACTGAGGCTCAGACTTTGTTCCTGTCACTTCCACAGTCTTCTAAGGCAGTTTTATCTTATTAAATGTAGTTGACTTGCCATAAACACAGTAAAAGATTAATAAGACTCCATATGAATCACAGTCACTAAATGCTTCTTGTCTGAGAGTATTAAAAAGTCTTTAGGCAGCTGCCAGCTATAGCTCAGAGAGCCGTATGACTAAAGTGCTATTTCTGAAAGTCTTGGAGTCAGTGTATCTAACTGGACTTCACAGTGGACAATCCAAAAGGCTATTTATATTTGTAAACCATTTGGCAAGTCTTGTTCATCAAACCAGTTTTCCAGACACAAAGACTCCACTTAATAATTTGTTCTTGGATTTACTGCCCTTAAAAATTAAGTTAATGAAATTATTTATATCATCAAAAGAACAGGTCTATTAAGGTAGTTCTGGATTAATTAGAAGTTATGAAGTTTTGCTGCTGGGTTATCTCAAGATCCAGAGATTCTGTGCTCTCAATAGCACAGAAATGAAGTGACAAACTCTAAGCAAACATGGAAAAAAAGTATCAGGAACACTATATGAGAATTAGGACCTTATGGTAACATAGCACTGAATATTCATAATTTTAAAAAAATCATTATTAAGAAGCATTTTAGAAAAGTGCAGTGGTGCCAACACAAACTAAAAATATATTTTTTTCTTACCATTTGAGAGTGGCTCCGGGGACAGCCATTGATATCTTCAACCTTTTCATTTGCTAAACAAAAACAGTGAGGAGAAAAGCAAAAGTAAACAATGAGATAAAACTTTCCTTTCCACTCCCCTGCTAAACAACAACAAAAAAAAAATCCAAATCAACCAACAAACAAACAAAAAAAACCCCCAAACCCAAAAAGACAACAACTAAAAAAACTTAAAAAATCAAAACAGATAAAAAAAACCCAGAAGAACAGCACAAGAAAAGACACAGCAATAAAGTGCAGAGGGTTTTGTTGACACAGAGCTCCTTTCTAAGTGAAGCTCAGTTGTACAGTAACAACACTCTTGTTAGCAGCAGTTGCTTCCACATGCCAAATCCTGCAAAGGGGGAAGTGTGAAGGAGGTCGCTGCTAATTCTTCAGCCCCTGCAAAATAACTGCTGACATGAAATCTTCCACAATTGTCTTTGCAGGGTCAGGATACAGTTTCAAGGCATCCCAGAAAGTATGAGCCACTCCAGCTAACAAAATGCACACATGGGAGACATATGGTTTAATGGAGCATTCATTTCTGACAATTCGAAGTGTGTAAGATATAGTTCTGGCCATTTAAAGTATGGTTAAACAGCAACTTCCAAACATGCTCACATAAACATATTTTTAAATTAAGACAAGGATGAACCACACAAATATCAGAGACATATGGACTCAGCCAAATTGTATTATTCAGGGTTCATCTTATTGTTAAATACGTTCAACTAGAATTATATATTCCCCCAGGCAAGCAGTCAGCTCACAGTGCTTCGCTCAGCCCTGATCTTACCAATGATCTGGATGATTTCTGCTAGCAGAACTCCATCTGCAATGTCCTGTTGCAAATCCTTGATCAACCGCTTGTGGCCAGATTTTGCTAGGTAGTGGTTAGCCCAGTCAGTGTAAATCTGCGGAGCAGAGGGGGAGGGCAAGAGGAAGAAGTGGAAGAGAGGAAAGAAGACAATAAGAAGTCTTAAAACAAATGTTTGCTTGCACACCAGAAATATTCTGGATCACATTCCCATTTAAGAAGTCAGCACCAAAGGAAACAATTTTAACGTTCTTTGCCTTTCTTTTTTTTTTTTTTTTCTTTTTAACGGCCATGCCCCTCCCCCTGTCATTCTCTGTTTTATTTTAACTTCAAATGATTCAGGCTGTTTCATGAGGGTTCAAACTTGCTGTGACCAGGCAAAATTCCCCTTATGACTGTAAAGGAAACTACTGTCATAAATCAAGTACACCTATCGCAATTCCACCTCCCACCACATTTCTACCTCTACATATGCCTTACTGACAACTTTCATGCTCTGGGGCTCCCTAGGAGAAAGTGATAGCAGAGTCATGTGCCTGTGTTTGGGCAAGGGTTCATTGGCTCGTTGCTGTTATTCCTGCACCTGATGATGGCTCTGTGACACTTTCTGCAGTAATCGCTGTGTCCCACTGCACAGGAACAGGTCATTTGTCCACTTGTCTGCAGTTCAAGGTGCTCTAATGTGCACAGAGGAGACTGAGAGCACCAGATACACAGTAATCTTATCACTAGGATGGCAATCTATATATTCTGGAAATATGCAGTGTCCTTTCTGCTCCTAAAGTGGAGGGGGGAAGGGTTAAACTGAGGAGCACCAAATACTTAGTAACAGAGAACACAAAAATGGCAGTTATCAACAAAAGGTTGAAAAGGACCATCTGAACTACATCCTCCAAAATAAGGAAGGGAAGAGGGGTGAAGAGAGAGGTGGAAGGCATCTCATAAGGCATGTAGTACACAGAGCATTTGGTAACACCTACAGTATGCACATAAGCAGAACCGTGTTCACTTAGGGGGTTATAACAGGAACAGACACCTTCACTGAAGGATGAGTGCACTACAAGAGGTGCTCACATCATTCTCGGATGTCTGAGCATGCAGAGGGAGCTTGGACTAGTGGAGATTGGAAGGAGGTGTCACACAGATGGAAGGAATCAGTGGCCCTTGGCAGCCAGCCCTGACTCCCTTTTGCAGGGTGTTTGTGACCTCTCTCCTCATTCCAGAAAACAGGACTTGTACAGAACCTCCAGCTACCATGGGATGTTGCCACTGTGAGGAAGGCATATATATATGACAGCATCATTGTGTGAGTACATATAATAACTAAAGGTCTTTCTTTGCTGAGAATATTATTTGAAACTGCACCTCTTTCATAAAAAATCCCATGAGTTAACTTTATAAACATCCTTTTTTTTAACATCACAGACCCTTGGGAGAAAGGGGTCAGAAACATTTCATGAACAGAAAACCAGAGGCCAAAGCCATTAATTCCTTGCTTATTTTATGAAGAAAATATGTGGCAGAGCCATGGTGAGGAAATGTATGCAATACACAGTTCAGAATCTTACCCAAAGATCCATCATCAGCTTTCTACCCTTCCAAAGTATCACCACCTAGTTCGTCTTGCCCTGCTAAGGACTCCTTTGCTACCTGAGTAACTTTATCACAGATTTTCTCCCTCATTATTAAAAGAGAGAAAATTGTACCTTGGTTGGTCTACATTTCTTCCCCTATTCCTGCAGGTGGATCATTGGCTGATTTGCACAGCTTTAGAACCTTAGACAACTCCACAGAATTAAATTGCAGAAGTGGATTCAGCTCCCCCACAGCCAAAGGATGTTGTTGTTAAATAGGGCCCTTAATCTCACTGCTGCACCCAGAAGTTCATTTCAGTCACCTGTGTTTTTACTGATATTATTTTTTCCCCTATAACAAGTAAATTACATAAAAAACTCCATTAAAATGTTTTATTAAAGTCAATTGTAGCTAAGAAAGTGTTTCTTTAACTGCATAACTATATATTATGAGTTCTAATCTGGTCTCTAAAGATTGTATAAACACATATTTAGTACAATATGAAATCATGATGATAAAAGACATACCACACCCATAGCATCATATATGCCCTACTCCTAGTCATTCATCTTCAGGCATTCTATTAAAATCATGCCACAGAAATACTCTCTGAGCTATTATAAGCAGCACCATTTTCTGTATTCCAATGAAACTGATCCACTGTAATATACAGATTTTATTACCAATAGCCTTATTTTAGGTTAGTTTCACATTACAAATAAAAATACTTTGCCAGACATTTCCTTTTTCATTTGTCACACCCTCACATAATTGGGTGTATCAGTCCTAATTCTAACTGCAATTTGAACTATCCTCTCACTAAGCAGACAAAGAAATTTCTTTCTAGCAGCTGCTTTGCAAGTGTCTTGTAGTCAAAGAATGGACTTCAGCATCCCATCCATTCCCTTCATAATTTTCTTTTCTCATTAATTTAAAAGTGATAAGAATAAAGAATGCAAACAGCATTTTGTAAGCAAAGGTTGATAATCCACATAGTACCAAAATTTTTCCTGATGGTGAGCATTTTGTTAGTCGTGCAATGACAGAAAAAACATTATGGGGTGGAAGCAGTGTTAAAAGAGCAGTTGCTTTACTTCAGAAGTAGTCTAAAAAAATCAAAAGGGCAAAAAGAGTTGTTGATGAAGACAATACAGCAAACCAACACCCAGCTGGCAGCAGAATATCACATGTTAATTCCTTTTTTTTCTGTAGAGGGTACCACTTGCTTCTGTTACCACCCCCCTTCCCCATAAGATGCCCTTTCCATTCATCTAATTCTTCTGAGGACCCAGCTGCTCAGGAGTCAGTTGTAAAAAATTAAAAGTATGTAGATAGACACACAAAATTATACATGTGTACATATTCCACTATAATCTGTTTACATTAAATTTTCTAATGCAAATATAATGACAAGTAGAGAATCCCCCCCTTCACAGTTTTTAAGCATCAGTGTAACTATGCACGTCATAAATTTTATCTTTAACTCCTTGAGAAAACATAAAGCTCTAGTGTGCATCATCATTCACAATACTCACACAGAACAGAAGATAAAAAATCAGTAACTTCATGCACTAGTCTGCTTTTTATGGGTGTTCCCCTTCCCCTGCATGCTGAGCAGCTCTAAGAAGGAGTTGTGCATACTACCCCTCTTTTCAGAACTGGCAATACATCATGCTGTCATGCTTTAATTGTGCAGCAATGTTTCCCCAAAAACCTCTTATCTTCAATTTTTCTATGATGAGGTTGTTTCAGAGAAGAACACAGACACAAGGGTTAGTTATTGCAAAACTTCCTCCCCCCTCTGCTGCTCCAGTAACCCTGCCCTACAGCCACACACTGGGCCAGGCTGCTGACTTACTCATTTCCTCCCCAAGCTTCCTCTCTCACCACCCTGCTTTACAGGCACATCTGAGGCAGCAGCATTCCACTGCAACACTAAGCTCTGACTGCTGCCAACACAGAGGACAGCCGCCGTTACCTGCAATGCGAAGGACCAGTCTCAGCAACATGTTAATGGAACAAACCTGATCCTGTGTTTGCGTGGTCCAAGCCCCATACCAGCACCTGGTGATTTAACTGCTTGCAATGTGAAACAGGATTCAGCTGGGCTATCCGAGCCTGGGCACAGCCTGCTCATGTTAACAAGTTTTCCCCCAGCATTCCTCAAGTGCTCATCATACTAACCGTCAACGGAGTAGAGAAAATAAACTCTGATACCCAAATACAGTTAGGAACTTCACCTCAATAATTCACTTATAGCTACAAGGAGCATAGTAGAGCTGCTTGGTAGGATCTGTAATGAAGCAATATACTTCATAACATGGTTACTTAATGAAGCAAAAAAGAGAGAGGATCTCGCAGGTTACTGCTATTCTTAGAAAATGCTTTAATCATAAGTCATGTAATTATACATCAGGCAGTGCTATAATGCATCCTCTTTAAAAATAATAGAGAAATGTTGCCACCCACAATCAGCGCCAAGTAGGAAATGTCATATGAGTCTCAGAAGTGCAGGCAGTCTAATGCAATAATAATGCATGACATGTGTCAGTATCTTCCACTAAATCAGCTCAACATGCTTTTCAGGCATAAATGAGATCACCCCTTCTATTTATTATTTCTGTAGATATGGGGAAACTGAGGCATAAGTGCTGCTTTTTTGATGTGGCTCACTCGAGGGCAAACAGAGCTGGGAATACAACCCAGATATTGAGTTGAAATAATTTCTTCTACAAGCATTTTTATCAGGAATTTTTATAAAAAGGCTTGGTGGGAAAAACATATATGTCAAAAATCAGAACCCTTCCAGATATTTCTGGGTTTTTTCCTACACAACATGGAGCCTCAGCTTTGAAAATTATCTCCTTTTGCTACTGAGAAGACAGCCTTCCACACTTAGAGTACATCTCTGTCGTTCCCATATGTGTCAATGCTGCTGCTGAGGCAGAACAGCAGTTATTGCCAATTGAGTTATGCTAAGGCCTCATGACAGATTTCCATGCCATTTAGGAGCATAGGTTATATTTGAAAAATATTTAAACATTTGTCCACTATATGAAAAAGTGTCCTTCCAAGATATATGGAATAAACAGGTAGTATCGAGGTCTGATTACATGTCCTCTAAAATACTCTGTAGGGATGACTGTATCCTCACTCATTAGCATGAAAGAATTGAAATACTGTTCACCGGTGCTCACTCTCATGCTCTATTCTGTGCACAATGTCACCCTAATGTCTTTGGAGGTGGAAAGGCTTTTTAAGAACTCCATTTCCCAAAAAGAACCTGTAGACAACAGCAAGCTTCCTACAGATTTTTCTTTACTCTTTATCTTGTAGCAAACAAGAGTTGGAGAAATGGAAGGAAAAACTATTCTAAAAAAAAAAGAAAAATTGCTAGCAGTATACCTGGATTAAATATTTCATAGCAATACACAATATTACTTTTCAGCACAGCAGGAGGTCTGTTTCTTTTTCTATATTTGGACTATGTCAATGCATTTCATAACTCTTTTGGGTTTTTTTTTTGTTTTTTTGCGCTTTTTTTACAAAAGAGGAAATAAAGGAAAATGGAACTACTAAATAGTCCCAAAACTAGAATTATAACTGTCAACCAAAGTGGAAAAAAGGGGCCGTTAACTTAATAAAAGGGCTACATGATTTTCTAGTGCTATGTATTTACTCTGCTTAAAATGTAGTCTTTGGAGACAACTGATAGTTGATAGCACTTACAGCTTTTTACCCACAGACACATATTCAAATTGTGCTTGAAGAAGAGATTGATGAGTTGTTTCTGTTGTTCTCCGGTACGCTACAAAATGGGCTGTAACGGCTGCATATCTATTTCCTAGGAGCTTTTCCAGTGCTTGGCCTACCCTGGATGCTGAATACCCAACAGAGCCTACTTAACAGTCCCAGAGTCCCTGATGAAGAGGATTTGCCAGAATAGAGGGCACGACCACAACTCTATTTCAGCATAGGTATTCTTGGCTAATAAATTGTAGGTAGCAAAGCATAGATTGGAGTGTCCCTGAAGGTCTTTGTATTTATAAAGAGAAGCTGGGCAACACATTGACTAGTGATAGAATAGGGTGAGAAAATCAGATTGCAGTGAGATGGCTTTCTTCTTCCCACTGCCTATACATTAAGGAAAACTCAACTGGAAGGCAGAATCTGACCTTTTAAATATTTTCTTATTGAAGGTTATGTCTCTGGGATGCAAAAGAATAATTTATTAGTTTCAGTTCTCCACTTAGAAAGCAAAAAGGCTAACTTTGAAAACAATGGTTCTCATTTAGACTGCCATAAGAGACAGATCAAGCATTTGATTTATGTCTTGATTTAATTGTCTGTAGAAAACACACTACAACTCATTTTCTATGAAGAAAAGCTGGGGTCTGGGGGTGGCCCTTTTGTAACTTCAAGCAAATTACATGAGAAAGAAAAGTATTTACACAATTAAAAATATATGACTAGAAAATAAAACTAGAACAACTTAATTTATAGGCAAGATGGAAGCCAATGCACTTCATTTAACAAGATGAAATAAGTAAGAAATGACATTCCGCAAACCCTGTTTCTGAATCCCACTAAGTAAATGAGAACAATTATGAGTTAAGGAATAGAAACCACTTAGAGGGATACATGCCAACTAACCAAAATGTCAGAATCCCTATAGTACAATTCTATTTTGTAAATAGCAGCATGTATCCATCAACACTACTCAGTAATTTACAGATAAAAACACAATTAAACAAAACTCCACTCATGCCAGCTAAGAAAATTAGAAGAAACAATACTCTTCAGCAATCACTGGCAAGCTTTAGATGACTTACAAAACTTCAAGGGGGCTGTTTTATGTTTCCAAGTTTCTCTTACAGTTTGTGATCTAATCAGTGAAGTAACAGTACTGACTTACTGTACTCCTTTTCTACTCATTTATTCCCAATCCCAACTCAGAATTAATTGAACATGTGTATTTGAGGCCAATATTCACCAATGGCACTGGGGCAAGACTTCTGATGCTTCTGTGCCAGATGAAAGGTAACAATACAAGCTTCTTTGAGTGTATATTTGTATGTATTTGCATGTAAAATTCCCTGAGTAATTGGTATATTTCCCAGCTAAAAATCCAACTTATTATAGAATGAAATAACTTGTTCATACTTTGTAAAGAATAATACCGATTTGCTTTACAGTTTAATCATATAATTTTGTTTATTGGCTTCCTACACCTACTCCTCAGTCCTGTGCAATAGCAATTAAAGACCACAAGAAGGAGCCAGATATTCATCCTTCAGCTGCAGAGACCCTAGCCAGACAGCTGCTTCTCTGCAGGACTCTGCTGCAGGGAAGCAGTACTTTTCAAGAGAGCAACACCACCACAGTTAGTAATATTGTCCTCGAGCTTCCTGAATTATCAGGAGACAATACTAAGTGCCACCCACACAAAGCAACCCTCCAAAGCAGTCAGCCTTGAGATTTGCTATTATAAATACTCCATATATTGGTACATACAACTTTCTAACTATTTGTTAGATATATATACTTTTTTAATCTTTAAACTATATTTCAGCATCCTGGTGAGCATAAGTGTTACACTTGGAGACACCACTCAGAAGGTGTCTTAGGATTTTAGTTCAGTTAAGAAGTGTGATTCTAAACGCAGTTTCCTATCACTTGGACTCCATCAAAGACCCTCTTTATGAGAAAAGAAACAGCAAGATGTGCTTCAAGAGCACAAATGCACTCCATTTACTAACCAGAATTTAGTCCATGCAACAAACTGAGAACTTAGATAAGTTATCCTCTATTCCCACATTGTGTACCTCAAATGCTGGCTCTTTAGTGCGGGTTTCCCTACAGAGCAACTGTTCCAGCTAATGTTGACATAAGTATGTCAAAGGAGTCATGGGGGAGGGAGTATGTGAGCTGATGACTGTCCTCTGGGGTGAGACATACACAGAGATGTTTCTGTAAGCTGATGTGATGCTATAGAAGAGAAAAATATAAGAGGACATGCTTTGGTCTTGATAATGGTGATGTGTGAAGAAAGTAATTTGAGCAAAACTACATTGTCAGAATTCTCTAATACAAATAAATGAACTGAAATATATGAGAATCCCCTATCTCCTGTATGGGCACCCACACTTGAAAATCATCCAAGCCTGCCTGTAGCTTGAAGCATGGCTCTCTGTGACAGTTTCTGGCTAAAGAGAACTCCCTCAGAAGAAATAGCTGATTTAGGAAGGAGCGCCTGTGCCTATCCAAAGGAAGAAGGGTAAAAAGAAAGACGTTTTACTTTTCTGAGCATCCAGGGTAGCAACAGTGACCCTTCGTACCAAAGGCCCCATTCCATTCCCTTGCATGAAAGTTCCTATGCTCTGAACTTGTATAAATCTTACATCTCAGAAATGTCTTGTCACTGCCAGAATAAGTTTCATGACCAATCCTGCATTCATTTTAATAAAGAAAGCCACAGTAAGCAGAGTTAAGTTTTCTGTAAAGGGGAAAATTAATTGGATTTGCACAGGTTTCCTTTGTGGCTCAGCAACATCGCAACAACAGAGATGAATGGATAAAAGATTTCTACAATCTCAGACCTGACTAGAAAGCATGAAGTAATTCGAAGAAAAAAAAGCATCATTGCTTTCTTGATTCATTTTTTGTTCACAAGCAAAAAGCCACTCTTGGTATCAAACTCCTTCCTGGATGGAGTCAACACCTGCCTTCGCAAATCAGCAATGGGGCTCCTTAAATGGAGCTGAGAAGATTCCACTGTGACACTGCTCCAGATTTTCCATCAAAGCTCATTTTAAGGATTTGTAACTTGGACAGAGGGATTCTTTCCACACTGCAATTTAGCGTTAAAGAACTTGGCCCAGGGATCAAAATAACCCTCTTTGCCTATTCTTCTTTTTAAATGTGGAAAGGAAAATTTATGATATATAAAGATGCAAAAATATTAAGACATACATTTGTTCTTTTCTTGTGAGAAGACAGTAGTAAATAAGACTGCAAGACTGCAACTAACTTTAAAATATAAAGTCTTCAGAACTTTTTGAGGCTTAGAGACTATTTTGAATTGTCTGGTTTCCTGTCATGTGGGAGAATAGCTTTGCAAATTAAACTAACCAAAATACACTGTTTACTTTCTGAGTTATATA
This sequence comes from Xenops minutus, assembly GCA_035221455.1. Classification (NCBI taxonomy): domain Eukaryota; kingdom Metazoa; phylum Chordata; class Aves; order Passeriformes; family Furnariidae; genus Xenops; species Xenops minutus. The sequence goes on along the minus strand of JAWWEE010000040.1, from coordinate 38,045,938 downwards.
TTTTATAACAAGTCATTTTAACTCTTGCTTAATTTTTTTCTGGGCGTCGACATTTAAAAGTGGTTTGTCACCAACTCTATGATTTCAGTATCAATAAATGTCTTGCACACATTCAGCACACTTCTGAGGTGCTAAAGGTAACACAACATTAAGTAAATAAGTTAATGATTTCAAGTATAAGTGATCGGTGACTATTCTTACTGTCATTAATCTCTGTTAAAACAGGTCTTGGTGGTGAATGTGAGAGTAATAATGGTCATGCGTGTGCAACCATTTTGCCTTTTGCTACCTAGCTGAAGTTTAAGAAAATGAAATTATGCTTGCAGAGATGACAACATATACATAAACCTTTTCAGATCAAGCAATCAAGAAATCAAATGTTTCAGCACTTGAAAGACTAAGGATGCAGCTCAGTACAATAGGAATACCACTTTATGACATTTCCCTTTTTTTTTTTCCTTGATCACCATTGAAAGCACTGCCTATAATAAAAAACTGTTCATTCTGATTATAATAATGCTTAAATTTGCAATCATATAGGACCACAAATTTTATGCATGAAGCAAATTCTGTCAGTCAATATTCTTAAAAAACAAAGAGAAGATAGTAATCCTATCATAGCTTTTAACAACAGAAGACTTTTCATCCCAAATGAGATTCAATATTATAATCTTTCTCATTTTTTAATGAAAGATGTATCTCATATACAACTTCTGTAACAACCAGATTTGGAAGGATCCTACAATGGAAAGAAAAAAGTGCTAGATTACTACTAAAAATGTTCTCAACACCCTTCCTTTCTATTATAAATGGTGCCTAAACACCTCTAGTAAAGCCTTTGGCTGCACATCACATGAGAAGAGGCAGTGTCTCAGGGAGGGATGTCCTTATGACCTGGGGAGTCTCCTTCACCGTTCGATCTCCCATGAAAACCTACTAAGAAATATCCAAAGTTTTGGTTCATCTACACACTTTTGCAGGACTACACTACCCCCCCATCATGATAACAGAGATATATGATTCATGACTCAAACTTTTTTACTCATGATTTACCTCTGATAACAATGAAAACTCCTTTTATGAAAAAAAAAAAAAAGCTGCTTTTACGTTTATTCTCTGGGTTCTCATGATTGGCTGTACACAGGGTACCCACTGCCCTCTTCCTCAAGGGACTGCTCTCCACATCTGCAACTCTTTACTTAGTGTCCTATGTTTCCTTTTAAAATACACACTCTGGTGACACCCTGTCTCTTGGATAACATACTAGAAATGAAGGATAAGGATTGACTAACTCACTTTAAAGGGCCACTGCCTTTAAATTTAATTAAATCCATATCTTCTACCTCCCACACAATCACCCCTTGGGACTAAAGGCTTCTGTAAAGGATTAGAAAGGAGATACTCTCATTGCAGCCACACCACTTTACAGAAAATAATTCAAGATTTGGGAAACTGTGAGCAGGAAGCAGATGAGGAAGAAAGGGACTCACTGAAAACACAAACAAATAACTCTGCTGGCTAGAGATTATAGCATTCATTTTGGACAGAAGCAATTGTTGTCCAGCCTTTTCTTTCAAGAGTTTTCTGTATTTTGTCCTAAGTAAGAAACAGAAGGGATCCAGTAAAAGAAGCATCATTGTTTCTCTTGAGTCCCTAGTGAGCCACCTACCACCTTGTGTCCCATTCCATGTTAGGCTCACTCATTTTCTTGTGGTGTTATATGGCACTAATGGCACCACTAGCTCCTCAGGTAGCTCTGAGAAGGCTGGCACTCCAAGCATTTTAATCATTCAGAGGCATGTGGAGTATTACTTTGGGGAGTTCTTTGACAGCTCTGCATTTAGTCTATGTGTTATAAAAAGAAAAACTGTTTTTTCTGACCTTTCCCATTAACCTTTGAACTCCATGATAAAATAAAAAATAAAGTAACTTGTTAGCTGGGTTTTTTTTGTTTTGGTGTGGTTTTATTATTATTTTTTTAAAATTACATAATTGTTGCTGATGAACAAAGAATATTTCATTCCGAAACATTGAGTTGTTTGGTTCGGGGGTTTTCAGCTCTTTTTCTTATAGTAGGCAGGTGCTTATTTCACCTGCCTTTTAAATAAACCTTGCTGGTATGGTGCTTGACTCTGTGAAGCCAACACAGCTTCTCAGAAGTACAATTTCACGTCTGTACAGATCCTTAATGTAGAAAACTGAAATGGCTATGGACAGAATAGAAGTGTTGCCAAAATAGACAGCTGCTGAGTGGGAGTTCTGAGGATGAGAATTATGGATATAGGCACCTAAAATGCAAGTGAGGTAGGTCATAGGAACATAATGTTTTTGGGGGTGGAGGGAAGATCATATTTCAGGAATTACTCCACAAACGATGATATCCTTTGTTAGAAGTCCATCCATTTCCTACATTATTTAGTTCATAACGTAAGAATAGTCCTTAAAACTAGCTTTTCCTTAAATTCTTACAGTTGTTCTTGAAGGCCTCTAATAACAGAGAACTGGGGATTTTTTAATTGCACTTGCTAAATGTCTCTCATTTTGATGTAAAAGTAAGGAGAAATGCTTCGGAGGAACTTCCTGAAAACATAAAAAACACTAATGCATTTGTATTATTTTTTTTTTAAAGAATTTATACATTTGGGAACTTCAAGTTGTAGTGGAAAGCAAAGTTTGAAATTTTATGAAACTGATGTACCTCTAGAGTTTAGTAGTCCCACAGAAACACTTCTCAAACATTGCACCAGATGGCTTTGTTCTTACCTTCTCTAAACAGTTTCACGTTACTTCACTATCATGAATAAAATCCCATACTTCATCAATGCTTCACTTTATGTTGCTGCCATTATCTTGTTGCAGGTTATAATTGCATTAGCATTATCTACCTAATAATTATTCCGGATGCACAGCAGTAAAACTCTTTTAAAGTCTTAAGCTCTGATCTGTAGTCTGCTGAACCACTTAAGTTTCATCTGTGTCTCTTAGTTTGAAAAAGATGTTCCATACATTAAAGAATGGAAGTGGGCAAATGGCTTCTCTAGTCTGTGGTTTTATAGTAAAACAATCCCATGTCAGCTAGATAGATTAAATGCATCTTTCCAAAATATTATATATCTTTTTATTGTGTAGATGAATGTACTGCATTCCTTCAACTTCAAATCCACTGCAGTATTCTCATATAAGCAGCTATTTACACCACAGTGCAAAAGAGTTGACTTTGGTACATGTAAAACAAGTTGCAGGATTTGGATCCCCGAGGAACACTGCAAAATGTCTGAAAATTCTGCAGTAAAATATATACTCTAGCATACAAGTGATAAAAGGTCTTGTATTGTAAGCCATTAAAAAATATTACATGCTAAAAATGGCATGTAAAATGCTCACAATGATATTCAGTGTTACAACACAGTCCTATAAGTAATTATCTTAAGAACAATATATTTCAATTAAGTGTGTTAGCACTCTCCAAATTCCAATCACACAACAGCCACAGTGATACAAAGGGCACATGACAATATTGCATAATCACCCTTGCAATTATGGTCAACCAAAAAACTGCCCATAGAACAGGGAACCCGTCTGAAGGCAGATGATGTGAAGCAAAGATTATTTAAAAATAATAGCATGCACATATATTTGCATGTTGTCCATTCTTTGTAAAACAAATGTTTACAAGTTTATTGGGCATCTCAGTTTACATGAGAGGCTCACATATGCCCTTCAGCACTTACTAGGTAAAACTTTTTTTAAAAAAAGCACAAAACCAGACAACCTACAGTTTGCCTTTGGATGGATTGGTCCCAAAGATCGAAGAAGAATGCCAAGAATTGAGAAAATTTCTTAATTCCACAGGTATATACTATGATTATAATCTAATTGTTTTAGCTATTTATATTCCAATCTTTGAATATACACTATATAAGCAGAGTTCATGAAGAACCTAATAACTGAATGAAGAGCAAAACCATGTGCAGAGAGGTTACAAAAATTAGGGAAGGTGTGATGTTGGAGCACAGCTTGTAGAATTGTGCAAGTCCTTTGCTGTGTACATACCCCTCTTGGTGCCCTTTGTGGGAGCAGGCAGTGCAAACACCTCAAACTAATTATGGCTTGCCCAGTTTCTTACATTGTTTGTTCAACTGACCACACCATCTGACTTTGGCACAAAAAACCCTTTTTTGTGGAAAGCTGGCCCAATCACTGTTTGCAGGGAAACCCAAGCACTTCTAAACAAACTTCATATATTTATTCAGTCAAAGTCAGGCAGCAGAAAAAAGGCTTAAAGCAACAGTTTTCTTTTTTTCCCCCACTGCCTTAGTTTTTGATGTTCCTTGAAAGCGTTTGAAAAATCAATTAAGGCTGTTCTCTTTTCCTGGTCTCCTGTCACTGTGACTGTGGAGTTTTTAGAGAGCCATGACAAATACAACATGGCCTGGTGGACTCCAAACCTGCCCATGTGCCCCTTGAAGCAGAAATGGCCTCTTAAACCCTGAAGTAGCCCATGTGGATCCAGGAGGTGCAGGGCCTCTGTATTCACCTCTGCTGTGTGAGCCAGTCAGAAGTGCTCTGTCCCTTAAAACAGCAGCCTTTCAAAAATTAAATAAAATAAAAAAAAATTTCAAAATTCCTATTTTTGACTTTCTATACCTGTGAGCTCTTATTGATGCTTCTCCTTTCTAGCACTATCACTTTAAAGCTTTAAGATGCCCTTTAATCTTACTCTCTACACCCAGCTTTGTGAAAAGTAAACAATTCTCAGTCTGGAGAGAGCAAAGACGGAAAATATTTCCTTATAATTACTTCTTTTCGCATGAAAAATCCTTTTTGCTATCACTTCTTGTCATACTCTTGAAAGACCTTTTATATGGTTTAACCTTGAAGCCAGAACAAGAGTGGTTGTCAAAAACTTTGACAGCCTTAAAGCATCTTCCAAACTGTTTTGTCTCCTGCATAGTAATGTAAGCCTACTCATGGTAAGCATTTTTTCAACTATTTTTCACAGGTGCCTTAAAAACAATCCACTGATTCATGTAGGTCTGCTATATGCTGTTGCAAACTTTAACACAAGGAGGGAGTATTTCATATGATATCAAATATTGAGAAGTATGGAAGAAAACAAGGAAAAACAACAACAAAAACAACAACCAAAAAAAAAAAAAAAACCAAACAGGAATGAAGATATCCTTTCATCAAAGAGTCTTATATCAGAGCTTTATCACTGCTTTTTCCCTTAAGAGAGAAGGTTGATATCCTTTAAGTTGTCTCTCTGAAGATATTTCTAAATTAAGAGATAAGGTATATCTCCAAGAGACAGCAAGGCATACAGTTTTGCTAGGAGCAAAAGCAAGTGAAAAAACTTTTCAGCAATTCAAATAAGTATGGCAGAATGACTTTGTGAAAATTGTTTTTGTTGAGATGATGGGCAAAGAAAAATGACCTGAATAAAAGAAGGAGAGACAAAACTCATGATCAGAAAAATCACTGCAGAAAAAAACACAAAAATCACAGATTTACCTAAATAGTACCAATGCACAGAATAAATTTAAATTTCATGTTATAATTATGGCTGAAATAATCTTGGGATATAGACAAGGAGATTGCTGCAGATTATTTGGGTATTTTCCCTTTTAAAACAGAAAGGGGGCTGAGATTGATGTAAGGAAGGAAATGGGATCTAAAAATTCCTCATTTTTGCAGGGAATAACCTTCTAGAATCTGATTTTTTTTTTATCAGCTATTCCAGCCAAAGAGTTAGAAATGTACTTCAGTAAATCTGTTTACCAGCAGAAAACCCAATGTCATGAAATGAAGTACAGGCAAGATCTTCACTTCCATCAAGAACATCCAACTGCAGCATATACTGATGCAAAAAAATAAATAACTCTCCTCTCCTAACAAAGAAGCTAAAACACATTCATCTGTTTTCAGTTGGGTATTTCATTAAAATTTCTGGGGTTTGGCATCCTCCTACCTGTACCACAAGAAAGCAGAAATAGCTCCACTGAAGACTGAAGACAACATGTAAACAGAAGAATTGTTGCATTTAGGATAAGAAGTAGGGCCTGGAGCTAAACAAACAAACAAACCAACCAACCACATCCCCCCTTGGCACTGTTGCGCAAATTGAAGTGTTCATCACAGCTTATTGTAAGCTTATGGTACTAATGAGTATCTGATGTTCTGTCTTGTTTGCAGTTACTTAGAAAGCTGGCTAGTTTCTACATTGGATCAATTCCTTCACTAATGCCAGTCAAAACTTTGTTCTGCCCTAATCCTTTTTCATGTGGAATTAAGTGGAATGAACTGCTTTCCCTAACGCTGTCATCTTTGCCAGGCATCAAAAACAGTTCAGGGCAGGCAGGCAGACAAAGCTCTGCACTCCCAGAAGCACAGCAAAACCTGAGAAGGGAGCTCTTGGGACATGGGACGGACTGAGGCCACAGGGTGAGTCTGGGGGAGCACTGAGGTACAGGATGTGTGCTGACTAACCATGGTGGGGAAAGAATGCTACCTCCAGCCCCTGCATCATGCGAGTCACTCATCCCACAGCTCATGTGGATGACACAGAGGATGCAGGAGAGCAGTAACAGTGGGCATTTACACGGCAAGAGACCTACAGAAAAGAAGACCTGCATGCAACAATGGCACATATTCCCAGCTCAGTCCTGTGGCCTCTGCTGTTCCAATATGTCAGCAGCTCAGAGCAATCAATGCACCAACTGATTGCAATGTAATATATACAAAAGAATATGTACCTTGCATAATTGGGCTGCAATATTTCTGATTTTTGCATATTTATTTATATACACATATTTCATTTGTATATGAATATGCCATACCAGTTTGTCTGGTATGGAAATAAACATGGCTGATCACTGAAAGTCAGTAGTATTTAGGAACAAGATATTTTCTTCCAAAATGTGGGAATCTAGCCTGAGGTGAGCATCTAGGCTCCATCAACAGTCATTACCCACAGAAACAGGAAACTATGAAGCTTTTAACCCAAGCAGAAGCCTCATACGAGAAGACTGAATTCCTCTCTAAAGATGTCCTTCAATAACCAGGAAAGCAACCTAGAGGACTAGTTTAAATTAAGTTCCTATTTTTTAGAGGACAAAAACTGGTGAAACTAATCCCACCTGTAGTGCACAACTGCCTCTAAACTGAAATTTTGTGGATGACTGGAGGCATCTAGCTAAATATTTATAAGCAGAATAGGAGGATCTATATAAAAAGTGCACAGCACATACTGTTCCTCACAATTCTGCTTTTAGTGCAATCTGTGCTAATATATCCATTGATTTCTGCTGGGGCAAGACTGAACAGAGTACATCTGTGCTGTTTTGAATTATTTCTGCAGAAGAACATCAGGAATTTGCAAAGCAGGAGCTTGCAGAGATGCAATTATTCCAGGAGGGTCACACTCCTGGAATGTGGATATGGAAAAACATCTGCATCTCACAATCTCCCTGTCTTCCTTTTGTTTTTCTACCTGCACAATCAAAAAAGTATCCCAGACCTGGAACATATATTGCTTCAAACAAGATGGTCACACATTCAAATAAGTGTAGACATATTTAGTAGGAACTGAAGGCTAGGAACAAAATTACAGGAAAAAATGTGGAGAACAGGATTTCATAATGTGGCAAGACCTCTGCTTGGGGGTTTATCACACTGAAAAAGGTGATATGGGAAAAGAAGTAAGAGTGCATGTCTAAGTAGATGCATAATAACTTGATAGAGCATAGAAATGCAGTCAACTGTTTCTAGCAAATTCAGTTTATCCCATCTATGGAAATAAAAACTAAATATGAGAAATAAAATAACTGCAGTAACTTACTCTAGAGCTATCCATCCTTTCAGTATAAAAATATAAACATGTCAAGCACTATTAATACATTTATATGATGTACACAGAGCACATACAGATGAACACAATAAATTGCTTTCATTCTCCTCTGATCCTGAGCCAGCTTTGTATAGGCCAATATTTTTACATTAATTAATGTAGTCTTAAAAATGCTTCACCTTGTGCCACCTGCCTAAAGTGTCCTGTAGTTCTCACAAATGAAGGGGCTGAAACTACTCCCCAGTTACAGCAACTCTAGCTCACCTACCAGAAGTCATGGTTCTCCATGGCCCACTAGACTGTCCTCCCCAGGGCCCTCTCTGAATGACAACCATCTTATCTAGGGCTAGTGCTGCTCTGAATCCTGCCAAGTCTGACCTAAACTGTATATATCATTACTCATCTGGCTATACAATAATACAACCTCCAGAGTCCGGCACTGGGGAAAATATGCAGGGAAAGGGTCATGCTTTGATGTGCTGATTTCAGTTCCAAATAAACAGTCCACACATGCAAAACTAAAGCTGCTTGTAAGCTTTATTTTAATGTAAATCCTTGTTGAGAGAAAGGGAATGGAATTATCAGTGCAATAAGCTGTGATCTATTCAATATCAATGCCAAATTTTTGAACAAATCAATAATTTACTGAAAGAAATGTTGCCAGCCTGGTTTCCTAGAACAGTTGTTTGTAGGTGCACATTTTATTTACACAAGGAAAAATTGCCATGAGCATTTAAAAATTACTACCTTTGGAGACAAACAGGAACTTTAGTGTTCTTGCTGCATGTTTGTTTGTTACGTTGTGTACAAGAAAACTGCATACAGTTGGTGGTTGCTTCTTGAAAGGGTCACTTAAATGTCTAAATGAGAGTAAAACTGAAAAGGAGTATGATAAAAGCCACTGTTAAGCAGCATCTTAGAGTATTATGGGGATGATGCATTTTCTTGACTTCAATTTTTGGCAGAAAGAATCTGAAAAGGTTGATTTGGTAAATTCTGGACTCCATGTATAATTTCAATTGCAGGGTGTTTAACATGGTGTAAGAACTGCATCATTGCAATCAAGGAGTAGGCTACATTGACATCCACTTACACTGACCACTAAAGTTGGTTCAGATTGCAGGAAAGAACGGCACTACTATCCCAAGACATAACAAGAGGTAACTTTTTTGTCGATGTGCAGCTGTAACCTTTTTCCACACCTCAATTTCCTTTTCAAAACAATGTCATCCTCTGTAGAGTAGCAATCCCTCTTGCTGCCACACTCTCATTCTTCTGACTGTCCCCACATTCTCATTCACTCTTCCTTGAAGGGCATGTTTAGTCAAGTCATTTTGCACTTCAGAGTCATAGGTGGTTACAAAACTGCATAAACTCCAAAGGGACTCTTTCAGGAGAAGCTTTATGTAAATACAATGTGTGGCATCCATAACCAGGCCAGATGACAGTGTATTCTAAACAGGTGCCTTTAGACAACATGCCCTTCCAACTTGAACAATCCACAGTATAATTCATGACATCCTATTAAAAAAAACATTTTATTTTCAATATGAAACACTCCTTTTTGAATCACACCAAAATCAAGTACAAAATTATATAATCAACTTTGTCCCACAAGGCTAAAAGGATTAATAAAAGTACCTAAATAGCATATGAATAAATCTATTCACAAACCTCCCAGGACATACTGCAAGATAGAATCTCATTAAATGTGATGTTAAAATTTAGCAGAGCACCTGATTCTCTGCTTGGAATCTGCTTGCCACTGTAGGAAGAAAATTTGTGTGGTCAAAGCTTAACTGGAGTTCAAGCTGGCCAGAAATGTGAGGGACAATAGAGTTTTTTCATATATAATAATTGCAATAGGCACTATAGAAATATCAATGGACTATTACAGGATGAGGATGTCACCTCACAAACAGGGACACAAAAAAGCGAGAGGTATTTAATGCTTTCTTTGACTCTATCTTCAACATGGATGACAGCCCAAAGGGGTTTCAGTGCCCTGAGCTGGAGAACCATGACTGTGAGAATGATCAACTCCCAATCGACCCTGAGCAGGATCTTCTACTCCTACAAATCTATGGGGCCTGAAGGGATTCATCCCAGAATCCTCAAAGACCTGGCCGATGTCAAAGCACAAGCTCTCTCAACCATTTTGGAGCAGTCTTGGGAATCCAGAGAGGTCCCAACTGATTGGAAACTTGCGAATGTCGTCCCAATTTTCAAGTACAGCAGGAAGAAGAACCACAGAAACTACAGACCTGTCAGTCTCACTTCAGTACCTGCTAAAGCTATGGAGTTGATTATGTGTCAGCAGTGCCCTGGCAGCCAGAAGGGCCAACCGTGTCCTGGGGGGCATCAGGCAAAGCATCACCAGCCAGTCGAGGGAGGGGATTGTCCCACTCTGCTCTGCACTGGGGTGGCATCACCTGGAATATTGTGTGTAGTTTTGGAAGTCACAGTATAAGGACAATATTAAACTGTTAGAGAGTGTCCAAAGGAGGGCAACAAGGATGGTGAAGGGCCTTGAGGGGAAGCTGTGTGAGGAGTGGCTGAAGTCACTTGGTCTGTTCAGCCTGGAGAAGAGGAGACTGAGGAGAGACTTCATTGTAGTTACAACATCCTTATGAGGGGAAGAGGAGCGGCAGGCACTGATCTCTTCTCTGTGGTGACCAGGACAGGACCCAAGGGAATGCCCTGAAATTGTGTCAGGAGAGGTTTAGGTTGGATATTAGAAAAAGATTCTTCACCCAGAGGGTGGCTGGGCACTGAAATAGGCTCCCCAGGGAAGTGATTCACAGCACAAAGCCTGTCAGAGTTCAAGATGGGTTTGGATGATACTCTCAGGCACGTGGTGTGACTCTTGAGGATGGTCCTGTGTAGGGCCAGGGGTTGGACTCAATAATCCTTGTGAGTCCTTTCCAACTCAGCATATTCTGTGATTCTGTAAATATGAATACAGAACAGCCAGAGAAAGAAAAAACTGTCTCAAATGAGATCAGAATGTGAAGCAAGAAATCACACCATTACATCTTTGTAAAATCACCTAATTTCTGATACTGAAATACCACACAGAGTGTATATAATAGGAACCATATTTCACATTTTCATTTTAATAATAATAATTTAATGGTCTTGCCTTATTACATTTTAACAGCAAAACAAGTAAAAAACCGCTGATAATCAGTGAAAGTTAAGCTTTTAAAAGTTTTCTGTTTCAGAATCTTTATTGGCTTATATTTGTAGTTTCCATCAACTAACAGTGGATGATACTTTGCCACTAGACAGGGGCACAATCCAGTCTACTTTAGGTTCTCTGTATTCCTTATTATTGTGATGATATTCTATTTGGTAACATGAAAATCAACATATCTCTCCTGATGTGTACAACACTATTCTGCTGAATTGTGATTTTCTATAATTAATTTTAAATTAATCTTTCCCTGTACTAGAAATAATTTGTAATGGTAGACTAAAACTTAATGTTTAATACATTGCAATGAATAATCCACCACCAATTATACAGAGGACTGAAATTCAGTTCTGTATTCCTACATATTGAGAACTCCATACGTGGACTTCCACTGATTATGCAAATGGTACAATATTAGAAAATTATGAAAACTACCGCCTCCTAAAAGGAAGTGCTGCAGACAGTGAGATGAAAACCAAAACAAAAATTTTGATGTCAACAATGAAACAAATCAGAAAGAAACACTTGTGGAAAGAGTGAAAGAGAGGCATAAATATTGTGAAATGTTTTCCAAGGAAAAATTCTGGCAAAAAAATGTGAAAAAACTCTAAAAACTGTCTAGGTGGTCTATCGAATAGAAATCCCTCCTCGGTCTTCGAACTTGTTCACAGCTCTGCCTTTTTAACTTGCTACCAAAGTAGACAGGGCATGGTGCTTGATAGTCCCAAATACCATGACATATTCAAATACAGAAAAAATACAATTTTATTTTCTTTGGTAATGTGAAAACATGTCCTGCACAGGTAATAACAGGTGAATATTCTGCTTTTATTCTCTCAAAATATTATGAAAATCCAAAGAACTGCATCAAAGACTGAGACAAAAATCCTGCTCTAGAAATACCAGAAATATATTATACTTTTGACCCTTACTTAACTTAGGCTCATGAAACTGTAGTATCATCAAAATACCCATAAATTAGGGTGGAAATAAAACCTTTTATAAAATGCATTAACCAAAACAGAAAAAAAAAATAGCATATGTACATGGCTAAGAAAAGCAACATCCTGTTCTGCCCCCAGCACCAGCTTCACAGTTCAGTAAGCAAACAAATCAGAACAGGGGGAGGAAGCCAGGCCACTATGCCAGGAATGTGCTTTTGACAAAAAAATTAGTCCTGTTTTATACAATGGCTGCATTCAAACACCTCTCATAGGAGGCCAGATGTTGGTTGGAGCAAACTAACAACACACTGTATATGCTTTTAGTCCACTCTGCCTCTTATCGTATCAGCCATTTGTCCCCAAAGCATCCACACTGCATCAATCAGTACTTGACTGGAAGAGGTTACTCACACAGCCGAGACACAGCTCCTTAAGTAGCTGCTGCTACTACAAAAGATCCTGAGCCCTTCTCATCACTAACAGCACTTTGCCTTGGCAGCAGAATGACCACAACCTCTGCTTGGAAACCTGTGGAAGCATTTGAATATACTCAACTCATCCATGGTTTCCCAAGAACAGCCTGCACCTTTTAAGTGTCAAGGTCTATCATTCATTTCAATTGCGTGGAAGTTGAAGGAAAAAGAAAGCATAAGCTCTAATGAAAGGAGCTTGCCAGCTAAACTCAGACAGTGCCCATCAGAGGCTGAGAGAAGGTACTGAGGAGGGAGCCTACATGGCAAACAGCGCCTGGGGAAAGCTCATAGGATTCAGGTTATAATAGCATTCTATTTCTGAAGTAAAACTTCAGGAATCCGTGCTAAAACTACTGTAAAAAAAATAACATGGAGGAAAACCCATTTGGTGCTCATTACATTTTTTTCTTCACTGCCAGCTTATACATCTTACATAGGCTTTAAATTCCTTTCTCAACACATTGTAGTGCAAAACAAGATTTTTAAAATGCTGACAAAAACAAAAGCTCAGTATTTTGTCTCCCAAAGAGGACCATGGGACAGTTCAAAGCATTTCATCTTAGTAAGGATGAGGAAAAAGATTAGTGAAAATAAATCCCCTTCTAACATCTGAAATGTACACGCACACAAAAATTACCTCTGTCTTTCAGTAGCCTGCCCAATCTCTTGAATTCCACCAGCAAGTCCTTTCCTTTTGGAACCTGTTACATTCCCCAAATGACTCCTGGAGCCAGTGCAGCACCACTAATGAGGAGAAGCATCTAGAGGGTTTCAACTACTGCCCTGGTCTTGAAATGCATTTCAGAAATGACAGCAAATGTAACGATTTAAATAAACTGTAACACTCCCCCATCCCAGAGATTTGAAAATATTCTAGAAACAGCTAAATGAGGTACCACGTATAGTACTAACTGAAGTACTACCTCATCAAGAAGTCCTACTACACTCCAGGATCCTCAATGAAGCTATGTACATAAGGAATAAAAAATATTTCTTGCCTTAGACAGCGTAAGATCCAGATACAAGAGAGTACATTGCAGGTTGATAGAAAAAGACATATTTAGGAGAACACCAGACCCGTCTACTCTATAAGTGCAGGTACACTCAAATAAACTGGAAACACTCTTGAGGGGTGCACGTCGTCCTCCTCAGGGATTAAATCCTAGCCTCCAGCTGTGGTGTTTTCATGCTTGTCTGACGTTCAATTACTAATCCACATGGCAAAGTGCAACATGATGTAGGAGTACTGAGTCAGGTCCCTGGAATGGGGTGTCTACCTTGCCAAGGGCAGCACCATTTGGGCATGCATGGGGCACTAATATAGGTCACTAGAAAACCTTCACTGCATGTCACCAGCATAGTGTACATCACATTTACTTTAGGCCTTATATTCAAATGTTTTAACACTCGAGTCATACAGGCTTAATCAGCTTACTTGGCCTGCTTAGGAGGCAGTTTTTAGTACTAATATGATAAATATAAGAAAACTCCAAATGGTTTATATCTTATTTTCTACGCAGTCCAAAAAGTTCTCCTCTTGGTCCATGCTGAGATTGGAAGGAGACTAGTTCATACCATTTTTTTTGGAACTTGAATGCATAATATATTTCTAGCTAAGAGGCTTCTACTTACATTTTTTTTCCCTACTTTTCACACAAATAATCACCATCACTCTCTAGCACATTAATCTTCTCAACTGATGTGCCCAATCTAATTCATGTTTTGTCTCACTTCTCTTGTATTAAATTTCCACTGTATTTAAATGTTATTTTGCCCGCTTGACAAAGACTGTCCAGACTTTTTCTAATCACGCACATCACCTTTTGAAATTTCAGTCTTCAAACCCTCATGCCGTGAGTGGCTTGGCACTGAAAGAAGTTTCATTATTATTTGAAAATACTGGCAATTGAAGCCAGAAAGGAAATTGTTTAACATCAGTATGTTATCTGATTAAAAAACTACCTTATTTTACAGTCTGTCACCAAAAAGTAACATACTGGAATTCTGCTGAACGCTCTATTGAGCCAATGCTACAAAGGTAAGGGGGAAAAGGCACAAGAACAACTGCACTTCTTCTTAAACAGTAAGCCTCCTGAAAAGGAAACTTGTGAAGGTTCTGCACTCTGAGAAAATCCTCCTCTTCCAGCGGAGTGTCCTAGATCAAAAACACCAGCTGGTACACCATCTGAGAAATCACCACTGAAGCTGTTTATCAACAACAGAAAATGAAAAAAAAAAAAAAAAAAAAAAAAAACAAAAGCCTATCAACTCTTTCTTTCTTAAATGAATTATTAGGATGAATTATTTCATAAAGGAGAGAGCTCCAATTGCCTGGTGAATGGCTGCCTGAAATTAACTACCCCAGAAAGAGCTAAATTCTTCCACCAATTAGTCTTTTAAAGCACGTTCCTTCCCTCCAAGGCAGCTGTTCATCCTTGTAGCTCTTCCATTCTTCTGAATTAAGCAGAGACACGCTGTGACTGGTACGTTTGGCTTTCTGCCAATAGACAGAAAACTCTGATAGCAAGAAACTGGTTTCTCTTTTTGTCCAGCACATAAAGGGGCTTTACCAAGGTGAAAAGTGGAGGTGAGACCCTGGGCAACTAAGTGAGAGAAATGTGTGTAAAGAGCAGAGGAGTAAGAAAAATGCAAAACAACGAGAAAAATTAATCACACTCACTCTTCAGCAAGTATTAGGCATCAGACAGTAGGAAAGGGTATTTAGGAACATAGGACAAAACCTGTGTTTTAAATAGCCATAAGGGAATTTTTATTTTTCTGCGACTCCTCCCCTCTGCTTACAAGATTCAATCCCAGTGGTGTTTCATGTAGAGAGTGCTCTGTGAGCTACCCTATTTTTACACTATTCTGAATCACTACTCTCTACATGCAAATGTAGATACAGATCCAAATGAATCCCAACAGGGGCCTCAAGATCCTATTGTAAATGCACAGTTAATAAAAGAAAATGTTTGCAATACTCACACAGTGAATGAGATTAACTGAAAGGCAAATTATTCATGACTCAGTCACAAACTTAAAGGTAATAGCCAAAAGACTGCTGTGTAAAATCAACATCTCCCTTTTTTGAGGGGAAAGTAGGACCCTTCTACAAGATGGCAAGGTGGTAAAGAAAGTGTGCATGTGCTCTGCTCTCAAGATACAGCATTAGAGGTTGGTCTATAGACTGGATATATCGACCATTCACAAGTGAAGGAAATTATTATGAAAAGGGGAAACATTTTATGATGTTTTGAGGTCTATGGATGTGTGGCCAAACTTAATGAAGCACTGGATTATTTAATATGTTAGTAGAGAAATAGCTAAGTGAACCAGAGTCAGATTTAGTTAGGAAATAGGGTCAAGACTGTGCCTGAAGCCACTGAAAAATTATCTGTACAATGATTTTTTTTAAATAATTGCATTGTTTTCCAGGCTTTTCCCTCACAAATTTTAAAAGCAACATGACTAATAAGAATGCTACAGAACCTAGCAAGGACTTCAGTCTGATTTTCCAAAAAAATCTACCTGTCCTTTTTTTTTGATTGCACAATGTTCTTATCACCTCAGAGGAGAAACTCCATTGTCAGTATAAAGAATTGTCCTGTGATGAACAGGTGATGAAGAGCAACCCCTAGGAGCAGGGACAAGGGCACTTCCCAGAACAGCAGTGCTGGTTCAGGAAACTGGAAGGCTTCCAAATCCTATGCTGCTCAGGGACAGTGGTCAGGACCAAGGGCAGCCACAGATAATGCCAGCCAAGTCTTTTGTGCCTCAGAGAGCTTTCTTGGCTTTTACAGTTCAGTCTCTAGTTCAATAATAGGGATTCTTAGCACCATGTTAATTTACCCAAATATCATGGGCTCAGAGGACATTTATTCTGCCAAATATGGTTCCCAAACCATAGTTTTGAGTGCTTTCTTTTCCATTCTTGGTATGGGAAAGGGATAAAATCAACATTATAACCTAGTTCTCAGCTGTGGCATCCCTCTGACCTACCCAAATTTCAAGATCTCTACCTGTTTCTTTTCTCACTAACCCATTTTTTTAGCCCCAAATATCTCCCCAACTCAGTTTTCCTCCTCAGCACAGCTCTAAACTACAACCCTTTCATTATTTCATTGATACTGTTTCCCCCAAATGCCACCCAGGCCTGAGGAAGATAAAGTCTTCTGTTACTCAGGGTAGAGTCCTAATTTTCTCAGTGCCCTTGTCCAATGTCACAGCGACTTCTGATTGTCGGGAAAAGCAATCCCAAGGACTGGGGCATATTCAGTAAAAATATAATTACGGGTGGTTTATTTTCTAATCTCCAAGTTTAGAAAGTTTGTGTGAACTGAGACTTTCCAAAGCTCACATCCTGTTCAAATTTCAGAAGATTTTTCACAGGGAAGGAGTGAAAAGCACTTTGCTGACCCTCCAGCATTCTCTTGCCAAATTCAAAGACTCTGTTCCAAAATAGAGTTGTCATATATTCATAGTGAAATGTCATAAGACTTTCCTTATTTTATTCAGCACCATAGTGCCTGTCTCTATTTCATCTTCAATCTTGGAAATAAATGAAATATAATTTGATTGCCTTCTTCTGAAACTTCTGCTTAAAGCCAACACCTGCCTTAAAAGTATTAGCCCATATATTTAAAGTTGTCAAACTTATAAACAGCTGAAAACAAGGCCTTGTGATGAGCAGAGATGATTCACCATTGTTACATCTTTTAATATATCTGGGAGAGAGACACTGAATTTCACTGAGCCCCAGATGCTAGGTCCCTAAATCACTCTGAAAATTTGCTCACAAGCTTTACTTCTGCTTTATTTCTCTTTGGAGGTTTTAGGGCTATGGGGGATGTCAACTGTATTCTCACTGAAAAGACAGATTACAGGGTTCTTGACTCCTTTCTGCAGTCTACTTCAATGGGTGGATATCGCTAAACTATAAAGTCAGCAAGAGACTCTAGTCTCTCAGAAACCTCTCATCCCACCCTAGGATGGCTGTCTGCAGAACCTCAGGGAGCCTACATGATCAGATGTCTGACCTCCAGGACCTGACTATTAACTGCAGTGCATGCATGACTTCCAGTTGTAAAACCTCTGCCAGAAAAAGACATGGAATCAGAATTAAAATCCACAGCATACGAATGGTCCAGTGCATTAATTAGCTGAATGGAAGGAGGAAAAATAATAAATAAGCACTTGAGTCAGAAGCCAGATGTGGCAGAAGAGCTCTTCAGCTGCTGGGCAGGCTCAGGGGAGGCCCCAGCCCAGGCTCCAGAGCTGGAGGTAACTGTACCCCTCCTTTGCCATGGGGTCTATGGCATGGAAATTATGGCACTCAGAAATGGAGTCTCAAAGAATAATCCACAGTTCAGCAAGATTATTTTATTTATTACATTTTAACCATATAACATGTAGGGGTGTTGTTTCTTTCTACCCAAAATACTAGTTACTATTCCTCTTCATCCCAGCAGACCACAACCTGTATTCTAAAAATAGTGTTTCTTCAAGTTTCTCAAACAACTATAGAACAGACCTATAAATATAGGCCATAAAAATACTTGTCTAAGTGAAGTAGCCTTCGCAGAAAGGCTCTTTTCTCACAAGTATTTATTGTGTATCTATTCATAAGGAAAACACTCACATGAAAGTTGCCATCTGGTCATATGAAAGGCACTATAATTTCTGACTTTTTTTTTGAATGTAGACTACCTGTGAATCAAACACTGCCTGCAGTCAAAAAACATAATATGGGCAAATAGATGTTGTAAAAACTGTGTGGGAACTTCAGATGAACAAATTGGCCTGAGGGGGAAAAAAATCACCCTGACAGAAGAGGAATGAAGACTGGAAAAGGAAGCAGAATAGGGCAAGCACACACTTTGAACTCCTGAAAGCACAGGGGAGCAAAAATAACAGTTTGCAAAAGCCCAGTAAATACATTAGAAGAATTTGTTCATTACTGGAGAAGTCTCTGAAGCCATTTGTCAGCTGACATGAAGACTGCTAGGATCCTAATGAACCGTTAGCTACTCTGTGCCCCTAGCTGACTGACAAGGGGTTGGGAGAGTCTAGCAACAGCGAGAAGCAACTTTTTTCAGAGAAAATTATGCTGTCATTTCATTGGTATCATTTGTTTTACCGCACTCCCAGTAACCTCAGAGTTTAAACAATGCTCAAGCAAAAGCAGGCATGATACTGTGGCCACAGGAAGGTTTGGGGTTTGTTTTTATTCAAATAGAGCCAGCAGCACTCCAGCTCAGAGTATTTGGATCTGTTTTCCTGTTACGCTTTTCCTTCATAATAACTGCCTTTCATTTTTAAAAAATACAGCAATACAACCGGAAATTCCATAAAGATGTCTTCTTTTATATGAAAGTAAGGGGGGAAGGGGAACAAAAAAACCATATGGAAGTAAATTAAATGTTTTATTTGTTCAGCAAAAGAAGGGGACTGTGTATTTCCTGAATTAAATTTGTTTCCACTGTCCTTCTGTGGCCAACTGGTTTAGAGAGTTCATATAAAATGTCAGTCCTCATTTGGATTTTTAAAATAACAGGTATATGGTTATAGGGATGAAGCTAACTTCTTAACAACTTTGCTTCATGTTGACAGGGATGTAACTAGAAGACTCGATACTGTTACAACTTTAGCAATGCAGCTCCCATGCAATTCTTCACTATTGTATAATAATGATAACTGCTGTATACTTTCTGCTAGAAATTAAAAACTAATCCTTTTTTTTTAGATCCACAAATACAATATGCATAAGTGGACAGTTTTGGGCAGCATTAGATATAGGGCTCTCACCAAGAAAATGTCAAGAAAACATTATGTACAGCCTGATCAATTATTAGAAATTGGAGGTAACATTGTTATGAAAATTACAAAAAATCTCAATGCCCTAAATTCTTTCCTATAATTTTTATTCACTTGATATTGGACATGCAGTGTTGTAATATTAAATATTTTTCATTTTAAGGTGATTTAAGAGAAATGAGTGACCCAAATCACTCTTTGTTCTTGTTTTACCCTTCTTTCGAAATCATTACACTTTCTGCTGCTCATTAAGACTGTTAGAAGTGCACGTAACATAAGCTATTAGTCCCTTGGGGCTCAAACAAGAAAATTTTACATGCAGTCACCTAGCACATTGTCAATTGTTATAAAAATAACAATACAAAAATTAACTAATGTCTACTGACATTTATATGTTCATTAGAAAGTTCTCTCACAAATGAATGTGTACCTTAGAAGGTGCAATATATACTGCAATTATACAATACTCTCTATAAAAAGTATCTGGGAGAAGAGAAGAATGACAAATGTTTATCTCAAGGAAAACACAAAAGAAAAGAAGAGGTAGCCTAGAAGTTCTGGAATGGACTTTAATTTACCTGTATGAGATTAAATTGGTATTTTGGTGACAGCAACCATAGATAGCATGTAGAAGCAGGAGAGGGACATACAACATAGGACTATTATTGATGGAAAGTTGGAGGAAGTGATTATATAAGAAATACTGGTTTAGCTTAGAAAGGCTCATAATCAGCTTTTTATACAGCACCTGAAGAGCTCAGAAGGCATTGCATTTTATTCTGCACAAAAAGTAAAAGAAGTCTGTGCCTGATTATTTTCTCTGAACAATACTCTGGCATGGTTTTAAAATACAGAAATAACTGCTTATTAGTAATTTCCAAAGTTGGATTCCTTAGTTATTAAATTATCACTACATCCAAGTGAGCTCAGAGATAAGGCTTGTGCATTGCTCTAGTTTTCATATACAATGTAGAAAGAAATGTCAAAGTACAAAATTATCAGCATATTTCATCAAACACAATATCCCAGGAACATACCAAACTAAACAAATAAATTACAAACATTGAAAACAGATTAAAATACTGAAATCAAATGACAGGAAAAAGTTAATCTTGAGACATTAAATTCACTGTACAAATATACAAATATCTAAACTGATAATCTCGTCCCTTGCACTGTCTATATTTGGATACAATCATGTAAAAGCATTATAATTTATACAATCATGTAAAAACCTAAACATATAATAATTTTATATCATAAAACCTTTAATTTTCTTAAGAAACAGTTGCAAAAGTAGAATACAAACTTTAGACAAGAAACATGAGTTACTTTATAAAACGGAAGAATTTGAAAATTAAAATGTTTTCAAGTCTTCTGAAACGTGGGGCAAATGGGGAGTTTTAAGATAAACAGAAATCCAAACTGAACCATTTGCCAACATAAAGGGCTTATGTTAAGGCATCACAAGGAGATGAATTCTTACATTTGCAATATCTGGGTGTACCGATCAAATAATATGAACTCAGGTGTCAGCAATAGGACAGACACTTATACTAATTATGTGTCACACAGTTGTTTGAGAAATGTTCCATTGCATGGGAAGATCAGCTGAGGAGAAGCTGGAGAAGAAGAAGGAGGAGATCCTGCTCGAAAAGTCAGCAATTTAAAAGAATTTATGGTCATAGTGAAACTTGTCAATTGAGATCTGATTTAGGAGACCTTCTGGGCTCCTTGCTGACATTAAGCTTTCAGCAATATCATAGTTCCAACTAAAAGTTCCCTTTGCATCACCTAAAAATCCACCACAGCAGAAAATGTCTTACAGATACTCTTACCTCAGTTGCTTCTCAGCTGGGTCCTAGAAACACCATTTTAGTATGCATGAATTTTTCAGCAGTCATCAAATCCTACCTGGGAAAAAATACTACATCACACTCAGTATTCTAAGCTACCTATACAAGCTCTTGCTAGGCAACTCCTAGATCCTGATTTTTTGTAACAACTTTGACAAATGCCACTACTTAAGACCTCATTTTCAAGATATTCCTGATCTCGTTTTAATAAAAAGAATTTTTGTAAGATGACTGAATAGCAGTTAGGACACAACTAAAATCCCTCTAGGAAGAGAAAAAGTAATCTGAAGAGAAACTAAAGCATTCTTGGGAGCCAAGCCACCTGTGTGCCACTGCAGCATGCATGCTACTGTTGGGAATCCCAGCTCTAAAGAGTATTTTCTGGCAGGAGTCAAGTGCTGCACCAAGATTAAGAGGTTTAAAGAAGGTTAAAATATTTCATTTAAGCTCACAGTACTGTTTCTGATTCCCCAATAAGCAAAATTTTTTCCCAGCAGGCTATTCTTTTAACTTTTTTCAACCAATCTTAAAGTTTACTTTAAGTTACAAAAATACTGGTATTTTTCAGTTTCTCTTTATTTGTTTTCTCTTAGAAACATAATTACGTTCAATACTGCCATGATAAAGTAATAACAAATTGCTATATTTATGCACATAAAACCAGAAAATGAAAATAAGAATTATTAAAGAGATGGGTATCTAAATAACATACAGTAAATTGATGTGTGAAGTATGGATGGAATTCTCCATGTTTCTCTAGCTTATATAGCAAATAATGCACACTACATGCAGGAAATCACACTGTGACTATTAAACCATATAAATGCACGAGGAAACATCAAGACTGAAGTCACATGATATGGCATAGAATAATGTCTTATTTTATTAATCTTTGCACCTGTTCCTATAACTGTTTGCCACCACTAGACTTCCCCGAAACTGGGTAGCCATCACTCACTTTGCTGAACAAATGTAATTCAATGCAGCAGAAACCAGCTTGTCAACCAGACAGAAATAAATACTGAAAAGCTGGGCAAGCTGAATCAATCCAGCAGTCTGACAAGCACCAGTGCTAGCCATAGGCAGAAGAAGAGAGCATGTAGTCTTGAGCAGAAATAGAGGCAGCAGGTGAGAAGAAAACAGGAAAATGTCCTCTCCATGTACAAGCATTATTTCTGCTTCACTTTACCATTAAACAGCACTTTGGGACATTACCTATTTACTGTTCTTCCTCCTAGCTTTGGGTTACCTCTGAAGCAAGGTCAAGGGTCACAATAGCTGGTGCGTAAAGCTTATGTCTCCAAAGAATTTTCAGAAGAGCATCAGCAAAGAATGTGTTATCAAGGAAAATCAGAACACACTAAACATCATAAAACATTGTAAATAGCAAATAGTCCTGTGACTAAAATTTAAATTGTTGGATTTATATATATACTCTATCTTCACTGACACATATTTAAATACAGGCTTTCACAATACAGTGGCTATTAATTGTGTATAAGCTTTAAGCCCAAACTTCCTTTCCAGTTAAACTGGGTGAAGACACAGTACTTTATTCAGATGTTACATACTATTTTTTAAAAATATAGAAAAGTCTAATTAAAACCAGCTAACTGCAGCAGTTACTGCAGCTTCTGTAGAGAGATTAGCACCTGAAAGTGACTTAAATTTTACCTTTCCAATCCTGATCCTTTCACTGTACCATGTAGTCAACACACTTGAGTAAATGTGAAGCACAGCATAATGAGTGCACATGAGCAAGAAGGAATAGCATCTATGTGTATCCAAAATGCACAAACCAATTAAATAGGGAAGCCTCAGGGCCATCTTGTTTATATCTTTTCCACCCAATTGTTCTCTCTCTGGCTTGTCAGTTGGAAAGGATGGATGTAACCCAACAGATGACTGACTGTGTACAATCAAACCCATTTTGTTGCTTCATCCCAGCAATTCCTATATGTTATTTCTGAATCTTAAGGACCCTTATCTTTAGCTATCTCGCTGTGGTGACCCAGAGCATTAAGAAAAAAAATTAACTTCTCGTTCTTTAAGCCAAAAAACAAACAACAATTTGCAGTGAAAGATAAAACCACCTTTCATGTAAAACTGCTTGCAACAATCTAAATGTCTCAGAGAAATAACAGAGTTTTGCTCAGTGTTTAGTTAAAAGTCACTAATTCCAGGCATGCTGAAGTCAATGAGAATTTTTTCAAGGATTTTAGTGAGCTTTGGGTAAGATGCAACTGGTCTAGGCTACAGAGTTCTACTGCTCCATGGGCTTCATTTGATACTCAAAAAGAAATACCAAAAGTTAGTTAATAATCATATACCATGTAAACAGTGATGTACCCTAAACCACAATACTCAGCTGGTTTCCATCTCAAAGCTCAGATTATAATAATGCAAAAGCCAGGTGTATGGCATTGACCCAGGTTTACAATATCAGATCTAACTTCAGTAAAACAGCCCAGAACATATTTTATAACAAGGTTATAAAATCTCATCTGAGAAATAGTAATGGCAATCTGAAAATCTAAAATCTATTTTGCAGGGTTTTGAAATGAATATTATTTTCCATTACATGGCTTTACAGATGGACCTACCATAAAACCAGCATTCTTGTACAATTATGTCCATTCTTATCCATTTTTTGGTAAAGCATACCATTGCCATGTGAATTGAATTTATTATTTTTGTACTGTTAGAGATTTTATAATATTCTGAATATATGTTTATTATAGCATTGATTTTACCCAAGGTTTATAATTTGACAATCTTTCAGAGTCACAGATCTAGCAACCTTTATTTAATCTTTATACACACACTCGTAAAAAGGACCTTTAAGCATCTGTGAAAGCTTCAGGCTCTGACTTCCTGATAGCTTGGAATAGAAATAATAACTGAAAGCACCCACCTGCACTGGATAGCTAAATACATTTTAAAATTTGGTTGAATCTTTAAACACACATAAAAAGATAATGCTTTTGTGCCTATTAAATCTTAAAATACTTTTACTTTGATAATTTATATTAAAGAATTGCTTGAGGATTCCTGAGGTTCTGTGCTCTGTCTGAAAAATCACATGGGCAAAGAAAATGGTGCTAGGAAAGCAATGTTTAAAGGTAAGATTGCCCATTAGTGGCTCTCCTAGTTCCTCCTGTTTGGCAATAAAAAGTATTTCCAGCAGTACTTTAAAAGGGACCTGCACAGTAAATGTGGTTCAGGTCTTAACAAAGAAATTAACCCCTTGAGAACTTTCTCTTTTCCCACTTACAGAGTATTAAAACGGTCACATGTATAACTGTTTTGCTATTTTTTTAAGTACTTTGCCACAGAACCCAAAACCCACTGCTGATGACCAGCCAGAATGGCACAAATCACAGCTTTACACAAAGACCTCAGGATGGTTTACCAATGGAAGTGCTGGACACATACTGCAGCATTAGCACTATAAACCTACTACATTTCAGTGCTTGCATACCTCTTCAGTCACTGTCTATGTGAAAGGCCAAAGCACATTCACAGACAGGTAAGCAAAGTTTCCCCAAACGTTCCGTATTAAAAAAAAAAAAAAAAAAAAAAAAGTGCACATACTAGGAAACACTCTTCCATGCACAAAAAGTGGGACTTGAGGACCTACACATGACTGTCATGACTGAAGAAATACTTTAGAATGAAAGGAAATAAGGTTTTGCAGGTTTATAGATGAAATCAAATAATGCCAGAGATAGTAACTTTGTAATTTTTAGCATAATTTACATATGATAATACGTATTTTCCAAACTGGTTTGAGAATCCTGTCTGCAAAACCGACATTGTTCAAGATTTCAGAAAGTCACTTCATCATACTTCTAACTACTTTCAAAAATCTTCCACAGTTACTTTATACATGTGCAATCTGCTCTCTCACAGAATTGCATATGTTATTCTGACAGCCAGTAGAGGCGTTCTCAGATGACACTCCTTGCCGCTGGGATATCACGGCTGTGAGACAGGCAATTAGTAATTACCTTTGCTTAAAACAGTCAATAGCTTAAGTGGGGAGAAGCCTGTAACTTCCAATCTAACACAGAAACTCACCCCCTCTTTTATTATACATCTGCTTTCCACTGGCAGACTACATCTCAACCCATAAATATAAAATTGATGTAGACCTTTTCACTATCCTGGAAATGTCACATCATGTTTCAGTGAACAAGCTGAAATTTAACACACTGGCAAGGACAAGGAATGGCTATCTGTATGGTATCCTATACATCTATTGCTTTTTGAAATAGGTCCAAAATTTGGAAGTGACTGTATGAAACTGCACACAAATGATTCAGTCAAGCACCTCAGTTTCTTCACATTGAAATCTTTCAGGATACTGCAAGCTTTTCCCCGAAAGAGCAGTTATTCCAGC
Source organism: Xenops minutus (assembly GCA_035221455.1). Lineage (NCBI taxonomy): Eukaryota > Metazoa > Chordata > Aves > Passeriformes > Furnariidae > Xenops > Xenops minutus. The sequence goes on along the minus strand of JAWWEE010000040.1, from coordinate 38,020,405 downwards.
CATATAATTTCAGCTTTTCATATCTTTGGGTACAAAGGGATCTCTATTAAGATGCTGCAGTTTCCACTTCTCTGTACAGATATGGGGTTTGAAAAAGTAACATATCCATGGGACTTTCTTCATCATCATTACAAATAAGCATTTATAATTAATTGTCTTGGCAAGATCTGGCAACACTACTTTAACAATGCAAATCATTAACATCAATACTGTTGCATGAAAATAAGGCAAGGACACAGGAGTTCGATATTTTTACATATCCTATTTTTAAACAAGTTTAATAACCATCAAAGGCCTCTGGAATCTGAAAATGTGGAATTTCTCTGTTTACTCAAAGCATGCATATGATATGAAGGATAGCAAGTTGCTTAATGATGACTATGTCAGCTGCCACAGGCAAAGTCATCTCTTGGGTCAGAGGACAGTTTAGTCTCTGAGTTTATCTCAGTCACAGGCTTCCTCACTGTGATCTCCAGCTTGGTATTAATTAGTTCCAGTTGTAGTGTGGACTTCCGAAATAACAACATCTGTTCACATGCAAGACCACACACTTATCCTACACAGGCCATCACATAGCTAGTTATGACTGATCTGGACTCAAATGAATCACAGAATCCTAGAAATAAAAGTCCCTATGCAGCTCTCATCAGTTTGATTTTCCACTAATTACTGTTTCCCATTAATTCCATTTAAAATCATATTTTCCAGTTTCTAATTTTCCTCTTTTATTTTTTTTTTTCCTTGAGCTATGTTTTTGGAGGGATTTTTTTTTAGCACGTTCTATGAAAATCTCTTCAAAAACAGCTAGGAAGATAATCAAAGCATCAAATAAATAAGCATTAAACTGAGGTAAGGCAGGAGTGTCCAAATCACTGATAAAATAGTGTATGACCTTAAACCTCATTTTTATAGTCATATAAAGTTTAAGACAGTTTTGCTTAAGACAGATCTTTTGACTACGAAATAAGGGGCTGTAGAAATCCAACTATATTCCTCTTTGTGTTGTTTAAATACTTTGATCTGCAGACAGAAATGCATGAATGTAGGTACAGTACATGTATAAATGGAATCCTCAGAAATATGATTAGAAGGATCTAACACTTGAGATGTTCCTGAAGGGGTGGTTCGGAAGCTTCTGAGGTGACACAGACCTCCTGAGTTAAGAATAAGTTGACTCTTCCCAGAAATTCTCTGGTGAATCTTGTTTCAATGTTGGCTTTTAGTAGACTATGGTCTAATGACTGTATTTAGGGAGAGCTGAATTTCATTTCAAAAAGACAAAATAAAGATTCACCAGTACAGAAGATATAACTTGAAACAATGGGTTAAATTATGTGAAAAATTAGAATTTAATCATGACTTACCTGCATTTTCTGTGTTTGAGGCTTCCAGAACTATGAATGTTGTATTTTTTGAGAGCTTCTGTGGTGGGTTGACCTTGACTGGATGCCAGGTGCCCAGCAAGCCACTCTGTCATTCCTCTTCCAGCAGAGGATGCTGTGCTGGCAGTGCTCAGCAGTAGCCAAAACACTGGTGTGTTATCAACACCTTTCTAGCTACCAATGCAAAGCACAGCACTGTAAGGGCTGTCATGGGGAAATGAACTCCATCTCAGCCAGACCCAACACAGTTTTTCATTCTTTTTATACCATGAGAGTCCTTAACATATTTTAAAAAATTAGCTATAAATACTGTGTTCTTCCTCATCGTTCAACACAATTCACCACAATTAAAAGGCTCCAAACAGAATTACTGCATTATGTGAAAAATTGTGCTTTCTCTACAAAATTATTACAGCTCTGTTTCAGTTAGCTTTTGCCATATTTAGCAGGGTCTGAGGTCACTATTAGCTTGATTACATAGAAGCATGAAGCCATTAATATGCATTAGCTGATATAACCTGGAACACTATGCATCAAATTATCTTTTTTTTTTTTTTTCCCCAGTGATCACAGCAATTTAATTCAACCCTGATAAAATGGAGCAAGGCAAAAAGAGAATGTGATAGCAAAGACTCATTAGGAAATAAAATGTTCTATTAGAACAGCCTGGGCTGTTTAGATCACAAGATTTTTCACTCATTAGAGCAGTTGAGTGACCTCTAGCTAAAACTTAATGTGGAGTTTCAGGGAACCACCAATACACTTACAAAGGGGAAATCTTCTGCACCTCTTTTCCCACACCATGTCCCACTATAGAAATCTGCTGTTCTTCTCTTTCCACACCATATCCAACTGTAAATATTTTACGTTCCTCAATTACCTAGTTTTCTGGAATAAGCTGAAGCATCGTGTCTCCTGGTCTTCTAAGCAACTTTTACAGAGCTGGAAACATCTAACAATTTGTATAGAGAAGTTAAATTATTTATCATCTATGGAGCACACCAAGGAAATCTGATAGCTACAAAACGTAATCTGGACAGGGATACAACCCCCAACAATTACTAAGCTAGTTGCTGAATTTTCCATTGTCAGTTTTACTGAGTGCTACCTATGACCAGATTCAGAGATGTGAATGCATCAGTCAGTGCAATATCCCACAATTCTTATAAGTTAGTTTATTTGAAATGATGAAGCTGAGTTACAGACCATCCCAACAAAGCACGGTACCAGAGCAGCTCTGTTAAATGACAAAGGTACATGAAATCAGCTGACTAACTTTAAACCTTTTGCTACAAAGTAGAATCCATAAATCTTTCTGATACATCTAGACTATTTATATACTGTTTAGGGAAAAAATAGGCATCACCAAAAAGCAGTCTATGTGAGAACTACAAATGCCTAGGGCTTTCGTAAAAAAAAAATGCTTCAGAGAGCTGCATGTCCAAAGACTGAGATTCAGGTAAAAACCTCAGAAAAGGCTCCATTTTCTTGAGGATTTTTCTCATAGGATTTTTGAACTAAGCAAGGCTTACACTTCCCTGTCACAGCTGAGGTGGCAAAGGAAAGATGGTCCCTACCTCTATACTTGGTATGTTGAAAGGACTTGAATGTTCCTTTTCCCAGTATTTCTTTAACCTTGTACATTAAACAGACACTAAGTAAACAGGCCTTAAAACAAGACTGAAAGTTAGGGCCCATCTTTCTCAAATGAAGAACAGACTCAGTGAGATATACTAACATGCTCTTGCCCAAGTCTTTCATTATGGGCAATGAAGTAATTAAAAAACAACAGATGAGTAATCTCATGTTACATTTGCCCTTGGTCTGGTGATTTCAGCTCTTGTGTGAAGTACCAAAGGTGGATTTGACTTCCTAAGTAAAATTCAAAACTTCAGACTCTTCTCTAGGGTGTCTGTAATCATCAGACTCTTAAAAGGGTACATGCCAGATTTCACACATTTTTATTTAAAACAACCCCTCACCAAAGGTGTTCAATCCACTTGCATTAAAAATGCGAATTGCATTTTTAAGAGCTTTTGATTGGTGGCAATATCTTCTGCATGGAGCACACAGGCTCTTCTGTCCAGGTTTTAATCTCTGACTCAGGCAGAACAATAGGACAGTCTGAGCATGTTCCAGAGCCAAAAGTCATGCCCATAGTGGGCTCTAAAGCTACACTGAGAAATATCTGGTAAATTCAAGATAAATTTAGGGTATCAGCAGATGCTGGGCTAACAGACTGGAATCACTTTGCTGTAGACACATTCTGTATTTCATCTACCCTGACAAGCCTTTCCATTTTCCTTGCCTGACAAAATCTACCCATCACGATGTTTTACTAAGAGCAAACTGAAGGCTGTTTCCTCATGTTCATGAAATATCTGACTTTGGTGCTCATGTTTGTCACACTTTCAATTTTCTGTCAGTTGATTTTTCAAGCCAAATCAGCCTGGAGAGATAGTTAGGAGTCCTGATTCTGTGTTCAAATTCTGCAAGGAACTAATGTGCTACTTTAGGGAGGGATTAAGATAGTATTTCAGTGTTGAACTCTCATAACCCACTTTTTTCATATATGACATATAAAAAACAATTCCAGGGAACTTTTTCATCTTGTTCATAGCAGAACTCTGCCACCCACAATACACTAAAAATGACATAGAATTAATGAACAGAATTTCTTTACTCCAAATCAGCAATTCACCTAGCCTTTTAATTAAAACAAAACTTCAAAACAACTCAAATGGAATAAAAAATTTAAAAAATAATATCTTGCCCTATTAGTCTTTCTTTTGTAGAATGCTGTGAACTTTTTTCATGATTTATGGAGATGAATCTGTAAAGCAGAGTTCATATAGTTCATCTTTATTTAAGTCACTGACTGTAAAGGCAAATCAGTCCTTTCCTTTTCAGTTAAATACAGGAACTTTGTTAAGTTCTCCCCACTGCCTGGCAAAGTGACTGAAAAGCGCATACAAAATTTAACTTCCTTAAGCAAAACTACTATTCATTTTAATCAGGTTCACTAACCAACACAAAAGATGCCTTGACAGATTGTTAGACAGAAAATACCATAAAAAAAGGAAAAAAAAATATGAAAGAGAAATAAAATATCTTGAATCCATTGATATCTTGAAATCCATTTTAACCCCAAAGTAAGACATCTAAAACTTGGTATGAATATAAGAATGGCCATCTTTTGTAAGAGAAAATCCACTAAACCTGTCCCTAACAGAAGCTAAAAAAAGGATGTTTAAGAAAGAATGCAGGAAAAAAAACAAGTATACTTACTACTCTTTTCTTTTATCTGAAGTTGCCAGACATTCTCAGCTGAAGAACTTTAGTCTGGTGCCTTCTTTTGGTAGTTAACAAAATTCATAGAATTTCTCTTTTATGAGCTTGTTCTGTCTCCTCTTGACCTCATGTAAACTTTCAGCATCTACAAGATCCTCTGTCTAGTGGTTCATCAACTCAAATACTGGTTGCATGAAGAATTACCTTGTTTGTTCTGAGCAAAGCCTCTGTAGTTTCACTTGTGGCCTTCCAGTTATTCTACCAGAAGAGAAGAAGAATGATTGTTCTCTCTTCCTAAGCTATTGGCATTCCCTTCACAATGCTCTTGATTTCATAGGCTATTTTCAGTCATTTAGTCTGCAGACTGAAATTTGCTTAGTCATTCCTTCCACACTAATTATTCCATATCTTGGATTATTTTTGCTCTGTTCTTAGCACCTTCCCATTACTACTTTATCCTTTTTTAGACAGAAAAAATGATATACAAAAAGTATTCAATACATATATTTAAGACAGCATGAATTGCCATAATGGCATGGATGGTGAAATTACATTTGCTACTTCCTTCTCTATTGTTTTTTCACTAATTCCTAATATTTAGCTTGTCTTTCTTACCATATTGAATACTGAGTTGACATTGCTATAGAATTACTGATTATAACCCAAAGGTCTTACTTATGAGCAGTAATGACAGACTCTATAATCCAATGTGTGAAGTGAGGGTGATTCTTCACATCTGTCTTTTTAAAACATTTACCTGTGAATAATTTCATCCACTATATTTTTGCTCAGCCGCTCAGTTCCACAATGTTCTACAATATCTTTAGTCATCCCTAGTCTGAATAACCTCACAACACACATAACTTTGTCAGATAAGTTCTCATCCCTTCTTTGGGTCTTTTATGCATATGCTTCTAGAACCTATCCCTCCACGACTTCAATGATAATGCCTTTGCCTATTCACCACAGAAAGTAACCATACGTTCTTAGCCCTTGTAAAGAATGTCAATTGCATGTCAAATAACGTAAGTCATGCTGTAGCTACTTAGTTTGTACTCAGTGTCCTGCAGAGTGTCTTGGTTCCCAACCACGGTTAAGCAAGAGAGTACATACCATTGCAGGTGATTCCTCTGCAACTCTACAGAAAAATATCTGAACTTTTAAAGTTGTTATTGTTAATTTTGTGCATTTGAATCATCATAATGTTTTCTAGCATCACACCAGGTTCATACAGAAGTTCTTATGAGTTCCTCACATAGAAAGCCTCTGGCAAAAGTATCTTCTAGCATTTTCAAAAGTATGCAGAAGATGAGACATATCAGAGTGTAGATTTTCTGCTGCATTATCTTCTATGAATATTTCTTTTATAGGCTGACGGTTTTACAAACCAATGGAACTGCTATGAGTAATATTACTAGAACTCTAATTTGTCTTGTAATTATTTAAATTTTACTTAATAGTGTACATGTGTGTGATTCCATGTGTGCAAATAAGGCATTCACCTGCCTTCTCAGGAAGGCAAATGCAAACCCACTTGACAAACTGAAGGGAACTTCAGCATTACTTCCCAACTATGGCAGCACAGTCATAACTGTTATTTGAACTGCAGATTTATTTTTGTCAGCTGTTAGCACTTCAGAATATTGTCTCATTTGAATAATCATCTAGCAAGATTCTACAAATAATCAAGCAATTTTCAGTGTGAATAAAACCTATAACTTTTACCTAGGATCAATGTCACCTCCATGCAGTGGCCTAGCCAAAGTTTTATGAACTGTCATTACAATGCCTCACACATTTTCATGTGCATATCCTCTGTACGAGACTGAAGTACAGCTCAAACTGCAAAAAGCCAGTGAATGGCGAATAGGTTTCAAAATTCCTTATATGTTAATAATTTAAGTTACCACAATATTTTTGGGGGGAAAAAATATAGTGCTTTTATCTATATAAGGATAACACCAAAGATTTTGGCTTCGACTCAACACTTATATTACCTTAAAGAAAGAGATTTTGCAAACTTTTTAACAGTATGTTAAAAAGTAATGTTAAGCAGTAATGTTTTAATTTTAAACATTCTTCAGAATTTTTACTCTAAATTTTGTTGGATGAATTATTTTTGCCAACCTTATCGGTAACACTGTGTTGTTGTACTGACTGGCAAAAAAAAAAAAAAAAGTATGCTTGACCCTAGGCAAGGCCAAACCAATGCATTTTTGCTATACAAACCAACAAAAGAGTAAAACTATGTCCTCAGCTATAGTGGGCATTTCAATCTGTCATGGTACATTCACACAACAATGCAAATCTCTGCCTTGGTGAATCATATGTGAAATAGCACATCAGCTGAGACTCAAAACAGGGCGAAATAGCAGTGATCTACATTGCTGATTCTGTTGGGGGTTTGTGTTTCCTGTCATCATGCCAGCAGAGCTAGCCAACGTTTATCCCTGTCACTGATAAGAAAGAGAACAGGCATGATGAGCAGGAGACTTATTCTTTGTAAAAACAGTAACTAATATTTCTGAAGAATATATATGTTTTTCGATTGGCTGTGAATTTCACATAAGAGTTGTCTATTTCAAGCAAAATATTAATAACAGACAGGATCCAAGTAGGGGTATTTCATTAGGTAATCGAAGTTCAAACACATTCTAAAAATGGGTGTTATTAGTAAGTACAGAGCTCTGTGAAATGAAGGCTACAGTTAGAGATGTGTGGTTTTAATTCGTTATCTGTATGCCAGTATCTTTGAAATGATTATTCATGGCCTTTTCCATTTCAAGCCTCTGATATTCCTTGCAAGTGTAGCAAGCACTTTTGAAATCCTGAAAGAACAGAGTAAATCATGTAGGATTATTGACTGACCTATGCATTTTTATTTTTTTTTTTAATCCTCAGTCATCAGCAGAAACTTGTTCCCTTCTCCTTTCCACAAGTCACTGACAACTTTGACTTAAAATGTGAAGGGAGATGCATGACTCGAATGTCAGAAAACAAATAAATGCTATTCTGATAAATGGGATTATAGTACTCTAACTGTATGAGAGGCAATACAAGAAAGAATTGCTAGGTTTTCAAAGTTCTATATGCCTGACTTCTAAAACAAAAATATCCAGGATTTTAGTAAGTGCAGCTGAGATGAGGATTGATCTTGAGATTTACTGGGCACTGGGATGGACAGAAATTCAGCCTCTGGAGGAGCTCTTGATTCAATACAATTCTTTTTTTTAAGTAAGAATTTAGTCCAATATATAGGTATAATATCAGAATCATCAGAATCAATTACTGTACTTTCACTGAAGGATTATAGAATATTTATAATTCAGATTTTATCATTGTTTTATAAAGTCCATAATCAAAGTAGAATAAAACAAAGAATGTTGGAAGATATGTATTTGTGGCCAGTGAATCACATCTTTTTCTGGTGTTTTCAGGATACGGCAATTTTAATATTGCTTGACAAGTCTGAAATTCTAACTATGTGTATGCAGATAATTTTAACATATATTTGCATTTAAAAGGAATCCAGGGTTTATTGTAGAGCAAGACTAACTGTTGTATTACAATGGGAAAACCAAAAGAACACAACACTGGACTCATGGAAAAGTCCAGCTTTGCATTTCTATTGGAAGCTCATTTAAACAGATGCATCTGTTTTTTAAGCAGAGCAGTATTGACTTGCACAAGAATTGTAGAATATAATTCTTTATAATCTGATCTTTCTTTTTTATCTAAAAATTAGTAAAAGCCACACAGTGTATTTAGTTACCAAACATTACTCTGAAGTATTCAACCTTACTCTAGGAAGATGAACTACCATAATTTTCCCTTAGGGCCACAAAAGCAGATTGCAAGATTTTATTCCTCAGCAGTCCTTCTGTTCACATGACCCTTTCTATGAACCATTTCAAGTTAGTAAAGCTCATAATGCCTTCCTATCTTCCTGTCTCCAATACTTTAAACTCTCATGGACAGTTATAGGACCAACTTATTAAGCAGGGAGAAGAATAGCTGTTATTTATTTAATTTCAGCACTCTCTTGTGTTCTGCATTTGCAGGTGGTGGAAGGAAGTACAGTTCTGCCAATAGCCCTTAGACCAATTCACTAGAGCTTGGTAGTTATCAACAGGGACATTAGGTTATTTATGGTATTGTAAGCACAACCAGAAACACACATGGCAGTATTTTCTTGATCTGAAATTACACAGGTGCAATACGAGTTACAAAGATTCAGCATTTAAAGGATTTCACTCTTCTTTTGATTCTACAGTGACAGTTCTTCATGGACAAATTTGCACTTTTAAGCAGTTCTTAAGTTTGAAAGTTTAAATACGAGCAATTTATATAAAAAACCTCAAAGAGCAAGACCACATTAATACCTCAAAGGCAAATGGCATAACTTAGAAGAATTAAATTCAAAATATACTCCTCATGTAATGATGCAGATGACTCTGCATTGTGCCTGCTACTGAACAGCAATAATCTTCAATTGTATTTTCTGGCACTTACTCTAATGTATTTTCCTTTTGTTATCACATTAGCAAACACTTCCTAAGATCCAAACATGTGTTATAATAATGATGGGTATACAGAGTTTGTATTTCTCTAGTCTCTTCCTTATGTCCATGAGACAAATTCTGTCCTTTGGATGCGTTTGTGCTACCCCTTTTTAACTTACTGAAAGTCATGTGTAATCAAGAACAGATTGTTGTTCTTTTTTTTTTGCTTCAAATGCTCTAAATTATAGTGTTAAGCATTTGAAGATTATTTTCTCTTTATCTCTATGGGCATTTCTTATTTTTTCCCTACTAAGGCTGAAAAATATTTCCCAGCAAGAAGAGGTTTTGTTTTGTTTTTCCAAAAGTCAGTAACAAAGTTTACAGATCTTCAATAACCTTTATATTAACCAGTTGAAAAAATGGTAGTTATTCCTTTCATAATGTGGTTTGCATTAAAAAAAACCTCCAATAACTGATTATAACTGAATTTTCTCCTCCCATCATAGACATTCCATTCTTATATTTCCTAACTAAAACAGAACACATAGGTAGGTGATACAGACACGGTCTGCACAAAATCCTGCACTCGTTTAGCTGAAATATGTGTGTTTCAAGCCAATTTAGTTAAACTTATGAAGTCTGTTCTCACACACATTTTCATTTATAGATATATTAGAGGGAACTTTGCAAGAGCAATCAGTTGGATTATAGATTCTTATTTAGAGAGTGTGGCCGAGATTGAAATTGGATCCAGAGAGAACATATTTCTAATATTAAATCCATTTCACCCTATTGGAAAACAAAAGAGAAAAATAGGGGATTGGCTGTGGAAATTTCTGTTCTCCCAAAGAAAGCTGTTCCTTTCTATTTTTTCTTACAAAGTTCAGAGTATTATAAAAACTGTCACGTCATCTAATCCTGCAGAAGTAACATTTGCTATAAATCTTCCCAAGTTGTTCACTGGTGGTCTACCTCTTAGCTTTTACTATGCAAAGCCAATTTTTCCAACAAACAGCATCTAAGGGCTCTTACCCTTTTATTTCATATATCTGACTTTCAGGCACCTATTTCTTCCTAGACACATTTGTTATACAGGGAATTTTTTAAAATATATTCAATCAATAGGAACACATTTCATCCTTTGCAGAAATAAAGTGCTTAGGAACTTGGGGATCATACCACTTACACTGAAATTCAAATAAACTAATTTCCCAGCTCCATATTCTAGGGACCATATATGAAGAGAATGGATTTTCTTTACCTTTTAATTAGTCACCTGCTACACTTTGAGTGAGTGAGGAGTTATGTGCTGCATGTCTATGCTCTGCAAGTTGCAGCAGTCACTTCACACTCATTGTGCAGGCCAGTAGATGCAGCATGGTGGGAGACTTGTCTCTTCCCTTTATTAACCCTCTCATTCAGTAACCTAATGTAATTCAATTTACATTACATTTGATCCTACAGGATGAACCTACCAAAAGGAGTTATTCACCAACCAAATAGAAACAAAGATATTTTTCTGAATGTTGTTCCCAGTACACTCTGCTTCTAGCTATACTGCACTTCAACAGAGATACTAATAGATTTTCCCAGTCAAACCAACGTGAATAGGGCACCCTTCAAGGAAATGAGAGTCTGTGAATTCAGACTGAGAAAAGCCTAAAACTCACTGTTTCTTGCTGTGAGTACTAAATTTAAGCACAATATTCAACTGCTAACAATAAAGTAGGCACATCCACCTTCTATCATAGCTTGAAAGACAAATAAGAAATGTGTTTGGAGCAGTCAAAGAACTAAAACCTTTTGGGCACTAGCAAATCCTTGAAAGCCCCATGAAGAAAACAGCGACATAGCTTTTCAGTCTGACCACAAGGAACCTCTCTAAAGCACCAAGAGTTAGAGAATTTTTCACTTCAGTAAATCTTTGAGGAAAAATTAAAGTATGACTGCCACTAGCTAAAAAGCGAGGTAAAATTGTTTCATTCATTTTGCTAAATCCCTGGGCGGGGGGTGATCTCACTCTTAGTATAGTACCTGTCAGTTTAACTACTTTGTTCTTTGTTTCTACCTCTAGACTATTTTCAAGACTGCTGTTAAGATCAAGTCCTCTATTTATAGGATTATCATCTTAGAGGTTGCAAACACATACCTTTACCTTATGAGTGTTTTCACTTCCCTCATGTCAACATGTATCAGCTCATATTTGCTTAATGTATCAAAACTCTTGTCCCATCAGCTAGAAATTAGACCACTGTTAGTCAACACTCTTAATCAAGGATTTTCCTCAAATGACACAGAATTTCTACACCTGGGGCTGAGAGCAGGGATCTTTACCTTAAAACCAGAATCTTGTTCAGCTTTCACTTTCACAACCACATGCCTACATCTGAAGAAAACTATATATCCTTTTCCACTGTTCATGTAGAATATATTCATTCCTTAATATTCAATTCTATGCCAGAAAGTTATTTTTTTCCTAATGGGGCATCATCTTTCAACATTCAGATCAAAATGCATTGCAATCCTCAGTCTGTTCCATTCCAAAATATAATTTAAAATATATTCCTTTAAGACGTTAAAAAAATTTTCCTTCAGTCATCCGAATTCATCTTTTGCCAATCTATGTTCTACTTCACCAACAGATGTCTTCTTTTTCCAATACCTCTCTTTGTCTTGCCACTGAATAGGATTAATTCTCCTTCTACAGCGTGCCTTTCACCTCCTGGAAAAAAAGCGCTGCATTTGACTGACTCTCTAATTTATTCAGCTTTTCTTCCAGCCTTTTCTTTTGTCCCTTCCATGACTTCTAATCACTGGTCTAACAAAATAACTACATTCTGTGCCCAAACCTCACACAGACTTTTGCAGTATTTTTACCACAATCTAAACACACATATGAATTAAAAAGTTATGTTGATACAGTATTAATTATATTTCACCTTCACAGTGCATAATCTTTATACAAGCATAAACATTACAGAGCATAATTATTATTTGGTTGTTCAAAACTCTTATGCTCAGAAGAGTAGCATGTTTAAGTGAAAATTGTTTTGTTGCAAAAGGTATTTGTCATGCCGTTACTGTCTATGATGAAGAGTGGAATAGAATATTTGAGTGAGTTGAACAAAAAGGTACTACATGCCAACTGACAAGTCCAGGACCCTCCAAAGAAAGTCAAAGAGGAAAAATCTGAACAAGCCAAAGTTCAAAATATTCTCTCTCTCTTTCTCTCTTGTATTTCTAAAATTACTTCCAAGATGGCATACCATCTCTTATATAAGAGATGGTATATATATCCTTCTCTTATGAGTGACTTGCTAGAGAAATAAAAAAGTTCTTACAAATCAGAAATACTCTTTCCCCCTCAAAGGCACATGGCCATCAACAGCCCTCTGTCTTACTTCCTCAGTCAGGCACACCGTGAAGATGAGAGGCGTGAGAAAACAAAAGGAATGTAAATGATGGTGATGTGACAAAGAATGTAGCCAGAGAATGCTTCAGAAGCAACAGAGGATGTTTAAGAGGGAATACAGATACTGAGTGAAAGAAAAATTCAAAGAAGTGAGTTTCTTGAGCAAATCATCCTATGGACAATAAAAGGAGAAACCTGGGGCAAAGCAGAAGGAAACAAGATGATCTCTGGTCAGATGATATTAAAATATAATATTAACAATAACAATAATAATCATATTGTCTTTAGAGATATCTCATCTTGATTTAGCAATAAAAATTCCTAAATAATTATTTTTTCATAAATCTGCTTAATAACTCTCATAAAATGAATAATAATAAAAGAGAAATAAATTTCATTAGCCAAGGAAATTTCTGACTTGTTCTTAATGATCAGAACTAATTCTCTTTATGTTTCCCAAACATAATATATATGATACCTGCTTTTCATTTTTAGAGACTAATTTAAAAGAGACATTTTCAGTCACCTAAAATATTTCCCACCTTCTGAGTATGTGTCCTTTTACTTTGAAACATCATTATGTTTCTCATTTAAAGTAGGATTTAACCTTGCTTCTTTCCTTACATGTCTTCCTACAAAACTATATGAATGTACAAAACTTTATGAGTGCCATATAGCTATTTTAAATATGTTAGGTCCACAGGAAAATTTATTCTTGACTTCTAAGACCTAGCACAGGTTCAAATCCAGTTTGTTGTAATAGGAAGAAAAAGTAAAAGAAAAAGAAAATGTTTTCAGGAAGCTTTCATTATCAAACACCTTAACATACATTCAAAATCATCTGTATTAGCATACTGCAAATAGCTTCTTAATCTTTTAGCCCCAAATTTGAGACATTATGAATCTCATGTTCATCTGCTCTGCATATTGTAGCTCTCATTGTTACCTTTTGAAATCCTGGTCTTAAATAAGTTGCTTCTCATGGACAGACTCTGCAGGCACTTGAACAATTTGCAGGCTGTGAAAAGAAAATCTGCATTTCCCCTCTCTTTTTCCTTGTCTATTTTGTGAAAAATCTCTTCTAAAGTTATGCAGTCTCAGTCCGTAGTATCATTGTACCTTTGACAAAAAGGGGTTTGAACCAGGCTAGAAGAACATAAAACATTAAGAGCAAACTTAGAGGCTGCTGCTAAAGGAATTAATTAGTTAGCAGCAAGGATACCCCTAGATGAAAAAAAAAGGAAAAGAATGGCCTGAAGTTGTGACAAGGGGGAGTTTAGGTTAGATATTAGAAAGAGGTTCTTCACCCAGAGGGTGGTTGGGCACTGGAACAGGCTCCCCAGGGAACAGCCCCAAGCCTAACAGAGTTCAAGAAGTGTCTGGACAATATTCTCAGGCACATGTTGTGACTCTTGGGGATGATCCTTTGTAGGGCCAGGAGCTGGACCCAATGATCCTTGTGAGTCCCTTCCACTTCAGCATATTCTGTAATTTTGTGACTTTACATTCATGTGTGTCAGATATGTTTGTACAGCAATTATAAATGCGATTGAAAAAAAACTAGAAACCCATTCTAAGAAACAAACTACCTGCATTGCTTCAAATGAGGATGTAAATGCTGCTCCTCAAATACAATGTATATAGATGATCTAAGCTGTTTAGTTAGTTATCATCCCAAAGTGCTTCCATGATTCTGAATTTTTGCACAACTAAACAGAGAATGATAGGTCTGCTACAGAGGCAATCCTAGCTCATGCAATTCTCTTCTGCATTATTTTCTTTTTTTCAATTTTTTGTGTACAAATCACATCCATTTACAACCTGAGGCATAAGTTTTGGCATTTATTGGTGCCAACAGCTACATCTTTTCACAGAGCTGACAATATAGGAGGAAGCCATGGAATCATCATAGAATCATAGACTAGTTTGGGTTGGAAAGGACCTTTAAAGGTCATCTAGTCCAATTTCCCTGCAATGAGCAGGGACATCTTCAACTGCATGAAGTTGCTCAGAGCCCCATTCAACCTGACCCTGAATGTTTACAGGGAAGGGGCATCTTCTGCTTCTCTGGACAATCCGTGCTACTGTTTTGCTGCCATTATTGTGAAATTTTTTTTTCTACCTTCTTTCAGTTTAAAAATATTATCCTTTGTCCTAATTGCTACAGGCCTACTAAAAATTGTCAGTTTATTTCCTACTTCCTTCATCAGTCACTAATATGTATGTAAGAAATGTGTAGTGCATATATACTGGCATGTGAAAATATATATGTCAGCCAAAGAAAAGCCACACAAAGGTGGCTTTGGTAATTTAGTTTTGTTGATATGTAAATTAGCACAGATAAAATTAACTCCTGACACTTTAGAGCTGTAATTTCATCTGAGAGTAATTTTATTAAAAGCTTGCAACATTCAGCATCATGCATCATCAGCAGAGTGCTTTTCTTGTTTATTTCTTAGATATTACTTTGTTCCATTAATTTATTTTGTATAAATATAATGCTTAATTTTCAAACCAAGGATATTCAGATGCAGATTGTCTGACTAGCAGACAATATTCCAATGACTCTAGATAAATTTAGTAAATAACACTAACATGATTTAAAGTCTACCCACAGTACTTTCAAAAAATAGTTTCCTATCCATCAGAGACAAAAATACAGTCTTAAAGAAAAGCCTGCCCTATCTATCTTAAGTGTTTTTATTTTTAATCTGGGGCTATTGAGTCTCAGCCTACGGAATGTTTTAAATTGATATAAACTGACAACTGGTTCAAAAGTACCATCCATTTCCTACACCCACTGCTTACTCCTCCCTTCATCTCCTGTTACAAGAGTCTGTGAACAGTACTAGAAAACAGATCCAGATTAAGTTATATTTTTATTTAGCCTCTGGTAAAAGTATATGAATTCTGATCTATTTGTCTACGTGACTACTTAAATACTTGTGCTAGCTCAAGATCGAGGTTAAGAGGAGGTCAAAGGAAGAATGACAGCAATACTTGAATATTTGCAAAAGCAGTACTGGAGGCTAATCATTATCCAGAAAATGCAGGTGGAACAGCACTAGTGCCTCATACATTACACATGAGTCCAGGAAGTATTTAAAGCAATGGGAGGATAATAGGTAGTCTTTGAGAAATATATAGTTCATATGCTGATTATGAAACAATATGGACAACATGTGCATTTGAAATAAATGTTACTGAAAACAGCACCATTTAAATTTTGAAATTAAAAACATTTTGCTCTTTCTTGATAGCTGTGACTATACAGTATATATTCATTACGATCTGGTAGTTAAAAAAAAAAAATAGCCATACTGTTTCACTAATTTCCAGGGAATTTCCTAAACTAATTTCCTTTTCTAATGTTTTTTTCCCCAAAAAACATTTTGCTTAATGTTAGGCAACTTTCATAAAGAGGCCCTAACGCTTTGATCTGAAAAAATATGAATACACTGTCAAGGGTAGCTCTTCAGCCAAAGTTGTAACCTTCAGTACTTGCTCTCCTGATTTGCATGTGTGCTGATGGGAACTTGACATTGACTTCAGTTAGGCTTGTAAGGTATAAAACACACATGGGGATAAAAAAAGCTTTTGAGAAGTTGTTTGGTAAAATTTCTTGGGTATCAGCACAGCGCTGTTAAAATCCAACAGGCCTTTCAGTTTTAAAAATAAGATCATGTATGAGTGAATTTCTATATAAAACCCTAGAAGTAGTATATTCTCAAATGAAGAAGTAGAATATTCTCAAATGAACAGATGAGGCCAATCTCTTTCTGTATCTACAGCAGCATTACAGAAGTGGTACCATATTACCCAGAAAATGCCAGTTGACCAAAATGGTCAAACCCATACATTCCTCAGCTGTTACATCTGAACAAATTCTATAATGATAGACATTAGTGGAAGGTATAACATAACCAGTTGGTGTCTATTACACCATCTTTCTCACCCACCCACTTATGAGGTAATACATGCAAAGACATGTCCCAACACTCCCTCTGTAAGACTGAAAGTAGAGAGCCATGGAGATGTACAGATATCTACGGCTCAGCAGTAAGTTGAATCATAGCCTATCCTCGATGTAGATGCCATACATTGACAGGAAAGGAAAAGAAAATACCTTTCTGATAAATTAATCTGCCTCTCAATCTGAGAGGCAGAATCACAGAAGGAAACTTTTAAGAAAACATGATATAATTGAATAGCATTTGCTGTAGTATTATAGATGCCATAAAGAATACATGTTTGGCTAATGAAAGTTGTGGGATGATTCAAAGCTACTGCCCTTGCTGTTCCCAAAGAACACCTGAGGAACACAAATTTCAGTATTAACCCTGCTGAAGTGCAGAAAAGCACAGGTTCCACAAAAAGACCCAGTGCAAGAAGTACAGAGGAACAATGTGAAGATTTTATCCTAATATTTATAAGAAAATAATTCCTTGTCCAAAGCAGGGAAGAAAGATTTCCAAGAAAATTAAGCTGCAAGGAAATTATGTCTTATATCTATAAAATGTATCCTCATGCTCAAGTCTATTACGTTAAGATGTTACAAGTTTTCAAGAGCAGATAGTAAACTTTATAAAAAAAATATGATGATTTGAAACACAGAACTACACACAGCAAGCAGTGCAGTCAAATCAGGTTTCAAAAACTTTCCTTATGAAGTCAATACAGATTTTTGCTGCCATTTGAAAACAAACAAACATGGCCAAGCAGATGGCAACCATGAGTATAATCTATTCCTGTGCAGGAATTTCAGGAAAAAAACCCCAACAGTTTGATGCTTGAGTGAGGCAAGGATACCTGCCAACCACCATAAGACTGCTGTTGTGCACATGTGTAGTCTTCTGAAACAAAAAGACAACTCCTAATATATGTTATAAATAAATTCTCTAAGTGCTAGGGTAGTTTCATTAGAATGAATAACAACCATGAGACCACTGGGACTGTCAAATCCTTACCTTCTGGCAAAGAGTTAAAGGGCTATATTCTATCCTCGGACATGCATGGAACCCAGATGTATTTACAGATAAAATACTCAGCCCAAAGTGATGTCAGGTTTAGTGTGAATGTTGCCCCATCTCACATCTGCTTTAATCCCGCCCCCCCTGAAGTTGCTGCAAAAATGCCTTTGATATTACTAACAGTTACATACAGTAACAGTGGTTTCTGTCCACTCCGTGTGCCCTGGTAAAACCAAAGTAATATTTGTAGTTGAGGCTGGGAACAAGAACCAGTTACTGTGAAGTAAGCTGGTGGTTAATATTCCTTGCACGTAGACTACAGTGAAAGATGTGCACATGGTGTGACCACAGAATAGCAACCAAGTATCAGTCCCAGTCCTTGGATTAGTGGTAATTAGCATTGTGGTAATTTATCCATGTAGATAAATGTTTACAAATTTTCACAAGGCCCCATTTGTAGGGATGCCTTAAAAATCTGCCATAGATTTTGCAGAGTAATGAAATACCTTTTCCAGTAAACCATGAAAATTGAGAAAGCTACAGGAAAGCTGTTTTCAAACCACATTTTCAACCTGAAATCTAAATGTCTTAATTTTAGATGCTTTTGGTGTACTGTCTATGTATATTAAGTATAAATATTTTCAGCTCAGTAATTTCCTTCTGTACACATTCCAACTATCTTTATGCCTAACAGACCTTTAAAAGTGTCCTCAAATCCTGTGTGTGTTCAGCCAGCCAGTCTGAAGCATCTTGTATATTTTACATTAAGGGAACTTGTATTCCTTCTTAATAAGAAAATCCAAAGGTTCTCATTTTAATGAAAGCAGGGCAAAAGTAAAGAATATCTAATGCAGTAAGATTTAGCATACTAAAAGAATTAACAAATCAAACATGCTGATAATTACAGTACCCAGTTTACAGGGGCTACAATTATGGATGCATTAATAAAGTGAGTAAAAGCACATTAGTAGTTCTGGTTAAATTCCGTTTTTTAGGAAAAAAGGAAACCTTCTTTCATTATCACTTCCATTTGATGGAAATAGTTCTATTATGAACTGGGTTTTTCTTTTGATGGTCATGAAACAACGAGAGTAAAAGAAACTTCACATGCAAATCAACAATCTGTAATTTTTGCAGGGGTAATACTTAAACTGGCATTAAAAATATCTGAGTATTAATTATAAATCTCTCACATTAATCTCTACACTCTAGAAGCTTCCTTAATGTGCAATTTTTTTAAAAGGGACAATTCCTTTGGCGTTATCTCAGTCTGATCAAGATAATGGGAATCGCTTTGTTTCAAAAGATGAAAAAAAGCATTTACATTAAAAATAAAGCAGTTTATTGGACTGAACAACCTACTAATCCCCCAAATAACACAACTGATCCACTCTGCATGTGTTAGGTAAAAAATAGTAAAATCTGAAAAATAATTGTCTTCCCTGGAAAAAGTAAAAAGACATTTCCCCGTCAAACTTCTCTACTACAGTCTATTAAGTTACTATGTGCTGGTATAAAAACCAAAGGAAGTAGGATATAACCTTTGTGTTCTTGAATTTACTTCCTTCCATTGTAACATGTTCTTACTTTATGTGGGATTACCCTGCTCTTAAAATGAATTTTAAAGTTGACTCTTGTTCTCTTTTTTCCTTCTCCCAAACGTAAAACTCAGCCAATCTAAACATACTGAAATTACTCAGCAGACTCAGCAAAGCCTGGTCATGTTGTCGCAAACCTCTTTCACCAGTGTCAGAAAACTCAATTTTGTCAGTGTAGATTTAAAAGCAATTCATCATTGGTGCATCAGATTCATACAACAATGATTAAAGGAAGCAAAGAGCATCCTTTACCACAAAAAACTCTAAGTATTTGCAATAGTATATAAAAGTCTTCTTTGGCCAAATGCACTGTTGAGAAATGAACTAACAGCTGCACATTTTTACTTGCTGAACTTAGGCTCATGAAACGAACCCAACACTGAGTCTAATATGAGAGAATCAATGGACTGTTGCCTTACTCGGTGCTTCTCCAAAGACTTTTGAACTAGAACAGAATTCATTTTAATGAGCATCCAACATCTGGAGAAGCCCCTTAAGAGTTACAGAAAGCCAAGTTTAAAAAACCTGTAAGGATACCAAATCTCTACTGAGAAAACACCAGAAAGATAGGAAGAGAAGAAAAGAAAAAAAAAAATCTTCAATTCATATAAATATATTTTGGAATTAGGAGTGAATTATTTTATGATCTGGATATTTGCTTTAAAATAATTTCAGACACAGTTTCACCTCTGAATATTTGATAAAAACTGGTCTACCTGTAATTTGCAATAGACTTTTGGACCAAGTCCAAGCAATAATTTTTCTAATGGCTTCTAGGAATGTGGTTTTACTCCATTCTGTAAGAGCGCAATTATACATTCTGACAGTAAATAACCATGAGGAAAAACACTTCATATCTCTAGAGGGCTTTTCTTATTTCTTCCTTTCTGTTTGCCATTCAGTTTTCAAAAATTGGCTACAATGCTTTGCTGTCTGGACACTAAAAAAAAAAAAAACAGGATATTTCT
Source organism: Xenops minutus (assembly GCA_035221455.1). NCBI lineage: Eukaryota > Metazoa > Chordata > Aves > Passeriformes > Furnariidae > Xenops > Xenops minutus. Next base: position 38,000,282 of record JAWWEE010000040.1, on the reverse strand, counting down.
GCAACTCTATTTTACTAGTCCTATAACTTATGCAACAGGTGGCTAATGTCAGAAGAGTTCAAGTCAAACAGTCTGTGTGTATTTGCAGACATCCAAAGTCCTTTCTAACTCAAAAATACATTTATGCATGTGTATATATATTTGACTTTTGGCCTCTGTTCACCAGTAATTTAAATTAGAGCCTAAAAAGCTAGAAAAGCTGGATCCACTAGGTGACATTCCAAGTATCTCCAGATTTTACATGTGCAGCAAATGTTGTCTGAGGTATGTGATTCAGAGAAAGGACAACTGACAGCATTTCACATATTACTAATTTTAATCTTCCAGAACTTGCCTTCACTACTATGGTACAAATCAAAACAGTTTGCTCAAGTGAACTTTTGATTTTTTGATGACTGAAGAGCCTGATGAAGATGAAACATTTAAAGATCTCCTATTTTTTTTCCTCTTTGGATTTAAAATTAAAGAAAGTAGATAGTGTTGCATTAATATGTATAGGAAGCAGGTTGGAAGGAGGAGAAATAAGATAAAATTTCTGAAGAGTTTTCCTTTTTTGCTTGCTATGATTTTAATAAACTGTGACTCTATTAAAACCACCACTCCATACACTTTTGTAATCAGTTCCTTTTTTGTAATTGTGCCAGTGTTGTTTCCACTGTTATATGAATTAATGCCAGATATATATGGCTATGCTTCAAGAAGCACTATTTTTCATAGTGTTACCCTGAACTCTCTGGCTCAAGTACACAAATATGAGGGACAAATGTCTCCAAAAGAACAGTCTACAGTGCTTCCAACTCCTCTCTCCTACATGACTCTTCTGCAGTTGTACAAAGGCCAAGAAACATCAAATGAGACATGTAGGCTGAAGCCAAATAATTCAGACTAAACTGATCAAGTTTACCCATTCAGTGCAAGATGTTTTCAGTTCATAAGATCTTTTTTTCTTTTGTAGGATAATTAAAACAGCTTGACTAAGACTTACTGAAATATTACATTCCCTGCCATTCAAAAATTGTATGAGCCAATGCCAGCACTACACCCTGTTCACTTTTAAAGTCATATGCACTTCTCTTAAAATTCTAAACCTGCTTGAGGTATCCACAGCTGCTTCTAATATTTTGACCATTAAATTATCTTCTTCCTCTCCAACTGAATTGCTATAAAGTATGCCAAACAGTTAATGTTGTTTTGGTTTTTTCACTTCTTGCATAATGCTCCTGTATTCAAACACAGGAACTGTGTGACTGAACAAGTAAAGATTGTATTTCTAGATTCAAAATTGAATAGCTGCTCCTAAAATCTGTTCTTTGCCTATTTAGCTAAGCATTGTTCATGTTGATATTACATACAGTTTCACCATGTATAGGCAAAATAATGAATATTCATATATATATATATGGGTTTGAAAAGCCAAAAATAAAATGCCTGCTAGGCATTTAAGGTTTATCCTCATAAAAGCAAAGAGAAATCAAATAG
>JAWWEE010000040.1:37957391-37998703 GCA_035221455.1 Xenops minutus | reverse complement strand
ACAAATCAAATAGTTTTGCCATTACTTTTTTTTTTTTTTTTTTTTTTGACAAATTAAAAAAGAATGAGGCTGGTAGGTTAATGATACAAACTTTGCAAATGAGAGTTTTCTCTTATTACTACTCTGGAAAATATGTGAGTTTCCACAAGACAGAGACTTTTTTAAGTTTAATGAATTCTAGCTAAATTTCAAGTGTGAATTTTCCCTCAAAGAAGTCTATGATCTTCAAGATTCACACCAAAAATAAAAATCACTCTATGACAAGTATATAAGTACGGAAACGCACAAAGACATGGAAAGTCATTTCCAGAAATTTTATTAATAGCAAAGCAGCTGAGAGGAAGATAGAAAAAGTCTGAACTTTAAAAGCTGTAGAGACTATATATACATATAATATTATACAGATACATACATACACATCGCCATATATAGTGTGGATCCTGTACACAGACAAGATGAACTATGATGAGGGAGAGGGGAAAATAGAATGCGTTTTTCTCTCCTTACCCATCCAGTTCTCTGACCTTAGATTATAAATTTATTTCCTAATGCAAATAGGATCTTGGTATTGTATTCCATTCATGTCCATATCTAAAAACTTTTGAATGTGCTGGTTAATTTGAACAAAATATGAAGGAAATTGAGATTTCTCAAATATTTTACATTCTTTCTACCACCCCCTCCTCTCCCCGCCTCCCCCCCACCTTTACAGATGGAAACAAGAGGTTAGGAAAAAAAGGAAAAAGGCTCTCAATGAAGACTGCAGTGTGAGCTCATCCCTGGTTAGAAATTTAGATCTGAGCAAGTGATCACCAAAAGGGTCTAAGTACTAAGAAACCAGACCCCCAACAGTTTTCATCGGCAATATGCTATACATAAAACTGTATCACTCTTAGGGGAACTATCAAACTTAAAATAATAGGAATAAGCAATGGGGAAAAGATGCTACCCAGTTTTATAAGCATCATACACACTTTGTGAGCTTTGAAGAACCTCAAATTCCTAAAATTGTTTAGCTATCATCTAATAAGTCCATAGCTGCAAATTGTATTTTAAAAAGGTACATGAAACCACATCCAGTGTACCACTGACACTGATACTTCGGTATCTAGCAGACCCCAATGAGTGCTTACATACCAGTCAGGAATGACAAAGACTGGAGTCACCGACCTTCCCACATGTTAGGGAGCCCACAGATAGAGATCATACTGCTGGAGAAGTTTTCACTAGCCTCAGGAAAGAAAGCTGCTCTAAATGACAACATCCATAGCCCTTCAGAACCAGAACTCCCCATGGAAAAGCCTGTGCCAGTAACACTTCCCACATCTCTACTCATCAGGAGCAGCCCAACAAGATCTGAAAGTGCTGGATAAGGGAAATGCTCAGTCCCTGAAGGAAGGGATGGAGGGTGACTCATCTGATGCTATTCCCAAGCTGTCCTCTCCAACCAAACCAACAGCTCATTGAAGTGTTTCAGGAACCACCCCATCTATTTTTTTCCAGGGCAGTAGAGATGGATCCACAACCTGGGTCCTCTGTGCAAGGGTAAATGAAGAGTCAGAAAGGACATACCCCTACAAAGATTATAGTGGCTGGTTCTGGCACTAGGGTGTAGATCATAAAGTAAGTTTTCATCACTCTGCATTTTACAGCACCTTTCCTTAACTTGGTAAAAATTTACCAAGTTTTCACCACTTCACATAAGCACCAGCCAATGAATAAGTCAATAGAAAAAGTTGATTTTTCTTTCTTTTTGTGTTAAATTTGTAAAGGTGGTTCATAGTATGTTCCTGAGACAACCTTTCATACGAGTTTTTTTAAGAAACGGGAGGGGCAGAATCACCAAAAGATATTTACCTCACTGTTCAGTTACATTGTGACTCTAATTATGCCACCTATACAAGTGTAAAAGGCTCCAGTAAAAGAGTGTATTTACTCTTCACAGAATCACAGAATGGGTAAGTTAGAGGGAACCATTGTGGGTCATCTGGCCCAATCTCCCTGCTCAAGCAGGATCACCCCAGAGCACACTGCACAGGATTGTGTTCAGATGGTTCTTGAATATCTTCAGTGAGAGACTCCACAACCTGCCTGGGCAATCTGTTCCAGCGTGTGGTCACCTGAACAGTAACGAAGTTCTTCCTCATATTCAGGTGGAATGTCCTGTGCATTACTTTCTACCTGTTGCCTCTTGTCCCATTGCTCAGCATCACCAAGCAGAGCCTGGTTCCATCTTCATGACACCCTCCCTTCTTACAGACACTAATGAGGTCCCTTCTCAGTCATCTCTCCTTGAGGCTGAACAGGGACAGCTCTACCAGCATAATCTTGTAAAAGAGATGCTTGTCTTGCCCTCTGCTGGACCTGCTCCAGGGGCTCCATGTCTCTCCTGTACTGAGGAGCCAAGAAATGGCTAGATTTAGCCTCACTGGGGCTGAGTAGAGGGGCAGGATCACCTCCCTGACTTGCTGGCTATGCTCTTTCTAATGCACCCCAGGATACCATTGGCCTTCCTGGCTGCAGGGACACACTGCTGGCTCATGGACAGCTTGTTGTCCACCAGGACCCCAAAATCCTTCTCTCCGGAGCTGCTTTCCAGCTGGAGCATGGGGTTATTCTTCCCCAGGTGCAAGACCCTGCACTTGCCTTTGTTGAATTTCAATTCTCATACACAATCAGGAAAGAGTCAAGCCATAATTTCCTTCTCAAATATCAACACTGTATTTTCCAGGATTACTATCATAAGGTCTCTAGGTAGTAATACAGAAAGTGAGGCATCTTATATACACATGAAGTCAGTGCACATAGAAAACTTGCTGGACTGTGTCTATAAATCCTGTCATGGCAGAAACTGTGAGTCAATGTTTTGTGTTGAACACTGGGATGTACAATCCTATCCTCTGTAGCTGCAATCCCATCCTGTCTCCTCAGGATCCCCACGCTCCCTCCCTGCACACCCCTCCTTAGCATCCCTTTTATTAGTCTGAGCCTTGCAAGCTTGTCAGCGAAATATTTGGGAAGGACATGCTAGTTGTAAGCACAGTGACATGCAGACACAGCATAAAATAAGATAAGAGAAACTGTATTAATTTTCTGCTTTCTCTGTTTCTACCCTCCTGTGGAGTTAGGAAGAAAAGCTCCCTTTCAGTGAGAAAGTAAAATTGCTGGCTGCCTGGTCACGCAAGTGAATACAGTGACAGTGGCATTTGTGTTGCAGCCATTTTCATACAAACAGTTCCAGATAACTTTGCAGTATCAGCCTTAATGTGTACTTTGTTTAGAAAAGATTCCCCTAATCATCAAAGCACTGCATAAAAAACAATCATAGCAATTAGGGCATGCCAAATAAAAGAGACAGCTGTGAAGATTTTTTTTTTGTCCATTTCTCTGAACATCCTTCCTTTGATTCTTTTGAACTGAATTCAATTCTCTAGTCTTTAACTTCATGCTCTTTCAAACAGACACAGCCCTTACATATCTATCCAACTGCTAACACTGCTCCACTGTCTTCAGAGCAATAGCAGGGCCTTGCTTCTCACTCATCCAGTCTTCACCCAAACATGCACACTGTTTTCACACCATCCTCAGGGCACTGAAATGCTCCCATGGCCCCTTCCAAAGAGCAATTTCTGCTGCAGTATTTGACAAGAAATAAGCTAGTATACTACAGCAAGGGCAAGAGAAGTTCAACAGTTAAACATTTATGTTCTAACATAAACATAGATAAAAAATTCTATTTATCAGTGAACTGCTTTCCTCTCTCTTCACTTAGTTGAGAATGTTTTTACATCACAAGTGTTTTAGAATGAAATAGATCACTATTCCCCTTCTACAGCATCTAGCATCACAGCACTCATTTGAGTGCTTGGATTTCATAGTTACTAAGTCATAAGACAGCAGAAGATTAGAGCTGGTGGATTTTGGTTGTTGTTGTTGTTTAGTGGGGGATTTTTTGTTTGTTTGTTTTTTAATTGAACAGTTATCTACATGAATACTTAATGCAAGAAGTGGGGTCCTTTAAGAATAAACTGTGCTGTACAATATCTGTACCACAGCTGCTACAGTGGACAACAGTGAAAAACATCACCAGGTTCACAAAAGTAACCAAAAATTTTCAGAGAAATTGTAAAAAGGACTAAGTTCAGCCTGATACAATAAAATAAGTTTGTGTTTATAACTGATTCCAAAGAACATGAAAATATTAGCATAGCAATTTACTTTTCTCTGAGTTAAGCTGGTTTATTTTCACTCTAACATAATGGAAGAGACAAAAGAAAATTAACACAGCATTAGGCACTTTCTTTAGGATGATCAGTAGTGTTTTATGTGAATAAGAAGCTATAAGAGGAACAATTTTTAGATGTAACTAGTGAACTTGATAGCCCCAAATATTAGATTGTCCAACTTGAAGGTTTTGAAAGGAAATTAATTTCTATGAAAAAGGTTGTACTTTATAAAGACCTTAAACCCACAGATACAAAAACCAGTCACTCTTTTAACAAGCTAATTTTCCATATGCCTGTAACACTGATACATCAAAATGTTTATATTTTTGAATGGCAGACATTTCGCTACATCTTGCTTTCTGTTTTGCAGTGTATCATTTTAGTTGACTGATGCCTTCTCTATACTCCAGTATAAGGCTCTTCATATGTGTTCTTAGGGTTGCCTTGTTTGAAATACAAATGGCAGCAACCAAATTGTCAGGACCAACACACATCTGTGAGGCACACTCAGACCAATCTGCAGATCCCCTCTAGCAAAGACAGCAAGCACAATGTCCACAATGAAAATAAGTGGGCTGGTTAGACAGGTGACAGTTCCAATGCTTTCCAAACATTTCTACTTCATGACAGTTTGCCAAGCAAAGTAGCTTAGAGCTCATGAGGGATTTACCAGAGAGATTACAGTGAGTACCGCCAACAAGCAGCACCCTTTGCAGAGCACATATCCAACTTGATTAAGACTGCATATAGCCCTGTCACTTGCTATAAGCCTTCCTACTTATTTCAAGTTGTTAAGCAGAAACCACAATTCCTTAATGATATCCTTCCCCACAAGCAATGGCTGTAGCTGTTACAGCAATGTCATTCAGTTCCTAAGAAGAAGAAAAATAATTCACATGAGGGAGGTGGTAATCCTCAAGAAAAACTTTCCTAAAATGATGTATGCAATACTTGGCAAGTCTGACAACACTTTAATGAACATCCCATTTTTATACTGGCTGAATTACTTGTTTTCAGATTCTGTTTTGTTAAGCATGTGAGTAGTCTCTAGATTAATGCCACCCTTCTCCTCAGAAATGCTGTGACAGCAAATGAAGGAGGGAGTGCTGGCAGCTAAATGCAAGTGCTGTGTTCATCTGTAGCGAGATGCTGCTGAGATAGTAGAGAACTTTCAATATATGTGCAAGTACACCCATGTGCAAGCTGATTGCTCATCAACTCATTAAATATCTCTCCTTGTGTGCACATATAAGGCCTATGTGAGTATATACACAGTTGCATTGCCCATGCATTCAGTAAATTAATTTATTATAGTATTTCTGGGTAAGGATCCATATTACAATCTCTACAATCTCTGCAGCACTAGGCAGAAAGCTGTCAGAACATATGAAAGTGAAACACAGATACCTTCATCTCCTATGCAACTGGCTCATTCTAAGTATTATTTTTGCTTGCCCATCACTCCTCCTCACCACTTCTCAGGGACTTTCCATATATCTTCATATCACTAATCTGTTTTAAGAATCAAAAAGAGGATGTCCCTCTGATAAAAGCATGCTCTGATCCATTACCCTCCTCAGGGCTATGCCTCCACTAGCTTTCAAAGTAGACTCGAAAGATTTTAATAATGTACTTTGGAACACAGTTGTAAAATCTGTAATAATAATGATAACATTAGCAATAGGTTCCCAAAAAGAGAATATCTTCACAAACAGAAGTTCTATATTACAGGTAAGATTCACCTCAATTAATTTCAGATAATGAAAATTAGGTGTTTAACTTAGACGGTTCATCTCTGCTTAATTAAGCAATAGAGGCACATACTGCCAGAGAGCAAGTCATTTTACATTTACATAAACATTACAGAAAATTGAAAGGAATTGTCCTCAAGAAGTATTTATCTCTGCCATCTGGATAGAGTAGGAGTCCAAGCAACTAGCTCAGACTAGACATCAACCTTTTAACTAATGAGGTAAGATGAATTCCACTGTGGTCAGAGCCTCACAGAATCATGGAATCATTAAGGTTGGAAAAGACCTCCAAGAACAATTAATCCAACCTTTGATCTAACACCATCATATCAACTAAACCATAGCACTAAGTGCCTCACTGAGTTGTTTCTTGGACACTTCCAGGGATGGTGACTCCACCATCTCCCTGGGCAGCCTGTTCCAATGTTTAACCAGCCTTTCAGTGAAGAAATTGTTCCTGATGTCCAGAACCTCCCATGGTGCAGCTTGAGGTCATGTTTTCTCATCCTGTTGCCAACTGGCTGAGAGAAGAGGCCAACCCCCACCTAGCCACAACCTCCTTTCAGTTATTTGTAGAGAGCAATAAGGTCTTCCCTGAACCTCCTTTTCTCCAGGCTAAACAACCCCAGCTCTCTCAGCTGCTCCTCGTATGACTTACTCTTTAGACCCTTCACCACTTTCGGTGCCCTTTGTATGGTCTTTAAAAATATCACAGAATCACAGAATGGGTCATGCTGGAAGGGCCCAAAGTGCAACCTCCCTGCCCAGAGAGGGTCATCCCAGAGCACATTGCACAGTATTGTGTCCAGATGGTTCTGGAATATCTCCGGTGAGAAAGACTCCAAAACCTCTCTGGGTAATCTGTTCAGTGCATGGTCACTTGTACAGTAAAGAAGTTCTTCCTCATATCCAGGAGAAATTTCCTGTGCATCAGTTTCTGCCCTGGACACCAACTTCTTACCTGTGTGTTGTCTGTTCTCAAATTCCAGCACAGACCTTCACCCTTTCCTAAACTGAAAGACATAGTTAATAGTGCTCCAGCAAAAATTACAGGACAGAATTAAAAAGTTTTCCTCAAACAATTTTTTTCTGTGCTCCCCACTCTCTGTTAATGCTGGACTTCATTGATCTATGAAGCAGAATAAAAGAGCTAGGACTGCCTTGAACTTGTCTGATATTTTCCATTGGACCCAAGCTATTTTCAGACAGAAAAAAAAGCAGTCCCAAACAGCCTCTCCCCTGTGCTCCACATCTTCTATTCATGCTGAACATTTATCACATGCACTTAGTCCTTACTTAACAGCAGCATTCAGCTATCAGGACTTAATATTACTAAATCATTAAAGAAATAAAACATACCAGAACAACAGTCTATCTAGACTGGACTCTAAGTATGTAGAATAAGACAGAGAAGGCGGATGTGGATTGGCAATAAATATTGTAAGTGGATTTTTACTGAGCACTTTTCTATGGCCAAAACTCATTTATGGCTGGGACAAAAGGAGACAATTCTAATCTTTGGAACCATGAATGCTAACAATTCTCCATGCAGAATTTATGAGCTGTTTTACTTATCAGTATATCCTCAGAGTTTTCACAGAGTCAAATTGACTACCCTTTCCTCATACTGTTTGTGCATAGTCAAGTTTGGCTATACAGTGCATAAAATGGACATGAACTGCATACTGTACCATACAAGGAAATTAAAGGCAGTGACATGCCAAACATAGTTCTTAAATTTTTATTCAAAAACATAACACAGTATCACTTACAATAAATATATGTCCAAATATTTCAGCAACAAGCATAACCTAAATACTTGGGGCTTTTTTAATTAACTGAATTCCATAGGTCATCTAAACAGAGAGAATTAAAAACAAATAAAAAAAAACAGATGGAAAGTGTTTTATTTTTTTGTCTGTAACAAGCCCAGCTTTCATAAACCAATTCGTTCTGATGTTTCCAGTGCAGAAAGAAGTAGGTCTTTTTATTTTTTTCTTTAAATTCAAAATTCCTTTGAATAAAAGCCTCAGATTACTTATCAAAAAATATCTGTCATCTGGCCTAAAACACAACAAGATACAAACACAGCCTAACACTGCCAAAAATGAGGCCTTTGGAACTACAACACACTGCATACTGCATTTTATTTTGAGAACCTCTTTCCCCATACAGTGCTAGTGATTCTGACACAGACTGTAGCACTGCACGTGACCAGCAAGGCACCCATCAAGTAATGGATACATGATCTGTGTGACCCAAGAGAATAGGGAACAGTACATCAATACATCCACAGACTGATAAACTGAATTTCCAAATAGCAGTAGCACTACCAGTGTTAGTTTCTATCTAAGTTTACTTGTAAAACCTTGCTACAGAAAATCTGGCAGAGATGTTAAATTTCTCAAAGACAGCTTCAATCTGTGGCAATACCTGATGGTTATTAATTAACTACTGGATGGTTTTCTTGAGCAATGAAGAAACCTACGCACAGAGATTTTTATGCACATAGATTTTATTGGAGTTTAGGCTTCAATTGAGGCTGGAATACTACAAAAACAATTCATGTTTATGAAGCATTTAAAAATGAAATTTTAAATTAAAATTTAAACAAAGATATTTCACATTTTCTATCTTAACATAATATGTTTTTTCACTATTCTATTTTGCTTGTCTACCTAATTATGGCATCAGATACACTTTAATGCAGCAGAGCAATGAGTTGCAGACATAATACCTCAATATTACAGGATGCAGTTTGTTTGTTTAAAAAACACCATGCTGGTTTGCGGAAGACATCATGGCCTGTATGATTTGAACATCTTACCTTGTGATAATGTAAAAGGATACAAAATTGTCTAACCACAATGAAATGGGATGATATTCTTACTTCCCTGAGAAAACCGAAAAACTCCCATTGAATTAAAGAACACAGGAAGTTCTTATTTCAGAAGATTTTGCATGTTTCTAGAATTAAGTACTTGAAGTAATGGAGTGAAAAATGGACATCTCCCTAAATGATACCAGGGATCTGATGAAAGGGGAGAGCTGCAGAAGCATACAAATATACAGGGTAACAGAATCTAGTTACTCCCCAATAACTTATACAATTTACTTACAATCTCTACATCAGTCTCCTCAGCATTGCTGAGAGAGTTTTACATCTCAGAGGAACTGGAGGAGGCAATACAGCCTGAGAAAGGGACAGTGGAGGGACAGGCTACAGCACCGACTGCCAGTCCACAGCCTGTCACTGGGAATGTCGACTGCTGAGCTGCTGCTAAGAGGGCTGTGGGTATACTGTCTGAAACACATGGTCTAAACAGCACAGGGTTTGGTGCTTCTGCTGGGTTTGCCTGTTTCATTAGTGAACACAACAGCTAATTCTACAATTAATGAAAGCAAAAAGATATGTTCCACATCTCACTTTTTTTGCATATTACTATATGCAGTAGTTCTTTCTTCACCAAAAAGATAACATATATGACATGTGATATACATGTAGACATGGATACTCATCTAATATGCATATATGCACCTTTAAATCACTTTCCATATTATTAAAAAATATTTTATTGACTATACTTAAAACTTCTGTAAATACATATCTGAATGTTAACATTTGAAGTAATCTCCAAACTGTGTCCTCCTGTTCTAAAAATGCTAGGGCACACCAATGCTTGTCACAATGTAACATAGTTGAAAGTATCCTAAAAGCAGTTGCAGAATGAAATTAAGCATATGAGCACAAAAATTACTAGTTAAACAGCTGTTCTAAAGAGCTTAACTGTTCAGGGCAAAACCCCCAAACTGCATTCAAAAGAAGACACTAGGTTAACCTGACACAAGGAAAAGTACTGTGTAGTAATGTTGCCTTACACAGTCCTTAAATATCCACTTAGAATTGTATAAAATATCAGTTAAAATATTGTTATTCCTAAAGTCTAAATGAGAAAACCAAAGGTAGTAGAGAGCTGTTTCACTTAGAATTTCCTATTTTGTATCTAAGTGTATACTTGTATATTTTTGTTAAAATGTTTCAACACTAAAAAAGAGTTGTATAATCATACAGCTCATGATAAACCACACAAGTCTTACCAAGACAAGGACAGCAGCTCAGGAGTTACCAGTTCATTATTCTTTGCCTCACAGTGGACCTACATGAAGCGATACCCTGAACTTTTCCCAAATTATCTAAAATGTTTTTTACTCTGCTATCATGTTAGTGTTTGTACATTGTAAAAAGCCTCTACTCTGCCATCAGTTCAGATTACCTACTGCATCAATGCAGAGTTTTGCAATGAATGGACTAAATTACACATACAGGCTTGTGAATACAGCAGGAACCAATGTTCACCTTCCAAAAGTCCAATCTTTGGACTTTATGCCAATGATTTATGGCTTGATAAAGATACATATTTCTATCTAATCAATTGAGACAAAATAACTAGTTTATTTTGAAACAATACTGTGAATCTTGTGTTAGTCTGTGCAAAGGCTGCTGAGACCTTTAAAGACACATATCTCAGTAAAAATTAGTGTTGAAAATACTGACTTTATTGTCATTAATATGAAATGTTTAACGGGAAGTGAAGGCACCTTTTGTCCATTTAGACTGAAATGTGACCATCACTCTGCCTTTGTTGGCAAATATATAAGTATTTCACAATGAGATCTTATGACTTTGCTCAAATTAAATGAGATCATTAAATGTCCAGGAGAAAAGGGATAAAATTTTCCATACATGGAAATATATCCATTATACCCTTGCTTTTAGGGATTCTGAGTTATCCAGTATCTATTTTGTTGGTCTGAATCTCCTGTATTTTTCTGTTGCCAAATCTCCTTTAAGTAATTTTTTCGAAAGACAGTATTTACTCTAGACACATCAGATCTCAATATCCTCAGTTTGTGTGCTCCCTTTTCTGAAACGTAATTTGATTTGCTTATTCGACTTCCCTTATGACTCTGCATCTTCTCTGCTGGGCCCAGAGAGTGGTGGTGAACAGTGCTGCATCCAGTTGGTGGCCAGTCACTAGCAGTGTCTCCCAGGGATCAGTGTTGGGCCAAGCCCTGTTTAATTTCTTTACTGATGCTATGGAGGAGGGGGTCAAGTCCACCTTTAGCGAATTTGCAGGTGACACCAAGGTGGGGGGTAGTGTCCATCTGTTCAAGGCAGGAGGGTTCTACAGAGGGACCTGGACAGGCTGGATAGATGGGCCAAATCCCATGGGATGAGGTTTAACAAGGCCAAGTGTCAGGTTCTGCACTTTGGCCACAACAACCTCCTGCAGCACTGCAGGCTGGGGAGAGAGTGACTGGAGGGTGATCAAGCAGAGAGGGACCTGGGGGTTCTGATTGACAGGAACTGAACCTGAGCCAGCAGTGTGCCCAGGTGTCCAAGAAAGCCAATGGCATCCTGGCCTGTACAGGACCAGGGAAGTGATTCTTTCTCTGTACTCAGCGCTGGTGAGGCCACACCTCAAGTGTCTAGTTCTGGGCCCCTCAATTTAGAAAGGGCATTGAGGTGCTGGAGCAGGTCCAGAAAAGGACAACAAAGCTGGTGAAGGGACTGGAGCACAAGTCCTGTGAAGAGCGGCTGACAGAGCTGAGGTTGTTCATCCTGGAGAAGAGGAGGCTCAGGAGAGACCTTATTGACCTCTACAACTACCTGAAAGGAGGTTGTAGCCAGGTGGGGGTCAATCTCTTCTCACAGGCAACAAGAGGGTATGGTCTTAAGCTGCACTAAGGGAGGTTTAGGTTAGACATGAGAAAGAAGTTCTTTACAGAAAGAGTGATAGGGCATTGGAATGGGCTGCCCAGGGAGGTTGTCAAGTAAACATCCTTGAAGGTATATAAGAAGAGACTGGATGTGGCACTTAGTGCATAGTGCAAAGGCTGGAACTCGATGATCTCAGAGGTCTTTTCCAACCTAGCTGATTCTGTGATTCTGATACCCACAAATAAGGCAGAATATCTCTGAAAAAATCCTGCACTGACTTGGTGGGGCCCTGGGTAGAAACACTTATTTTCATTTTCACACATTTTTCTTTTATTTTCCATTCCCTTGTGCTAATAGCTTCTCTTATAAACCAAAACTCTATAAGGCTGTGACTGACATAGCTACCATACATTCGGAAAGCTACTTTGCTGTTTTTCCTTGGTGATACACCTACCAACCCATTCCTGACGCCCAGCTGAAGAAATCTTGTTCTTGCTTAAGAGTGGTCTGTATCTGAAAGTTCTGCAAGTTAGATTGTATTTAAAAAAAATCCAAACCAAACCAAATCTGGAGATGGTACCACCTATGAACAGAGCATTTGACTGTCAATGACTACAACAGTTCTTTTGTAGAGCAACCTACTTCTTAGGTTTCAGCTAATAATACAGAACTATACCAGTCTTTAGAGTAATACAGCAGCGAGGTAAAGAGAACAGCAAAGACACTGTTATACTCTCCTTATCTTTGTCAGGATCACAAATTTACACAGGAAAAATTGCATGTTATGTATAAAAAACTTTCTATTTGTGTCTTCTTATTAGGGAAAAAAAAAGGAATGGATGCATTATTAATTGACAGAGAAGCTGATAACATCAATCACTGATTTGGTTAATTTAAAAAAAAATCAGTTTTTCTATGGTAATTCAAAGTAACTTCAACAACACTTTAAAAAGGAGCTAATTAGATTATTTATTCAGTATTAAAAAAAAATAATAATCCAATAATAGTTAGCCAAGAAACAACTTCACTGTAAAAACTGGCATTATTACCATTTCACATATAAGCTGAGTTGAAGGAGGTATTTGATAATAATGAGAAGTGAAACTATGTTGTGAATTCCTATGCAGGTCGCTAGGCCTTACTTGCTCTCAGAAGCATTTCAAAAGCAAATCTGAATCTGCAGCTCTCCAGCTTTCACATTTTTGCTGCTCCTTCATGAGAAACAGATTCCTTCAGCTCTTCCTTCCAGCATTCTGTCTATGGCTGGTGAGCAGGCCAGCAATGACTAAAGCAGGCAGACTGCTCTGCTGAGAAAATTTCTAAACTCCTTTTGAACTTTTATTTGTTGTTTCGCATTCTTATTTAATGCCTATTTATTTCCACTACAGAGACAGTTAAAAAGAAAAAAAAAAAACAACAACAACAACAACAAAATCCACCCAAAACTCAAAAACCAAACCAGAACAAAAATACTTCCAAAAGAAAGATACTAACTTGTTTACTTAATAGATATGTTGCCAGGAAATTTCATTGTTGTAGTGTTAAGTAAAAATCCTGCACCCTGACTTATGTCTTACTCACCCTAAATCATCCATGAGCTGTGCAGACTTTCCTGATTAATGAAAGTGGTCAAATGTTTTACAACACTTGCTAGGGAGTCATCTTTCTGCAGATGACCATTCTGATTACTAAGATATGATGGTTTTACACATGCCCTGTAATTCAAATCCTGATGCACAACAGGAAGTTTCCACTGCCAAATCTTTTGGAGCTTAACATAGCATCAACAAGGTACAAAGCCAGGTGTTAAAACTGTCAAAGGGAGATATTTTGAAATGAAAAACACAAGAGAGCTCAACATCTATTTTTGTTCTAATTTGTTTTCAAATTTGCTGTAATTGGAGAGCTTCAATATTTTGATCAACTGTTGAGAGATATATTGAAGGATGAAATGCTGTCTGCTGAATTAAGATCAGAAGGGCAGAGCAGCAAAGGAGGGAAAGAAATATAACTAAAAAGTCAGACCAAAAGTCATGCTGAAAGTGGGTTAGGACAATGCTAATATTATACTTGGTCAACTTCTCTTACGTTTTATGTAGAGTTAGTATAGATATTTAGTGGCTGGCACCTTCTCAGTTTATTTATCCAGAAATACTATGATCCAGCCCTAACCACTTCAAAATTATGTGTCCCTTTGATTTGCTTATTTTCCAAGTTCTCTCAGCTTGGTTTACACAGAACATACATAAGAGCCATCAGAAATCTGCACATCTTACACAGGGGAATTATCCCCCTTCACATTTACCAGACAAAACACTCCGCATTCCTTTTCTGAATTTTAAAGAAGTTATGCTATCTTTCAGCCAACATACTCTTGCCAGTAAAAACAAAAAAAGAAAAAACATCATGGGCAAGTGAAGATTCACACAAAATAGTCCACTAGTAGGTTTGAGAATAGATATATGCTTCCTCCTCTAAGCTCTTCCAGCTTAACCCCCAAACAGCCTCACTTGTCAAAAGGCTATTGTTAAGGCATGGGCTTCCTCCAAGACCACATCCTGTGAATCAGGTCATAGTGAAACACTGAGCTGCTTTAAATGAACTACTCTTTGCGTGCCCTGTATTCAAGTACAAGAAAAACTACATGACTCAAAAAATAGCCTAGCATGCTAGAGAAAAAGGGAAAGTGAACCTAGACCAGAATAACAGATCATTAAAAAAAATTAACAGTTCTCATTTGTAATTGATGCCCTCACTATTTGCTAAACACAAGAGTTTCTGCTACAAAGAAGCTAGAAAGTAAATTCAAAGGCAGAAATTAGAATAAAAAAATCCATTTCTCTTCAAAAGAGTCCTGCTTTTATTTCATAACTACTTAGATTTTCCACATCATATTTAATAAGTGAAAAGCCTATCAAAAGCATTACACACAGGACCCTTGATGAGTGTTACACTGCTGCACAAAGGGCACAACATATTTTGCATCTTTAATAAATTGTGTCAGTCTGTGTTGATTGGATACATCAAAATCAAAAGAATGTGGCTCCTGGAGGAAAATTCCACCTCCAGCTCAAAGCTGGGCCCACACTGATGCTAGCCATTAACATTAAAATGAAGATAAAGACAAAACTGTCCTTATGAAGAAAGCACAAAAAATAACTCATTATTTGGATGTTTCATTCTTTACTGTTCCCTTAGAAAAGACAAAGGATAGGCTTGTGGTTATGACGTGGAGATTAGCATCCGAGATATATATGACTTGAAATTCCCAGTCCTGCCACAAAATCCCAGCCTGAGTGTGGGAAAATCATCCATTTCCCCTTTAATCTTTACCCTTCCTCTGCACTATAAGGATAATATTTTTCCCTTTCTCCCACACTCTGTGTAATACAGCCATATGTTCTGTAGGAGAATGACAAACTTCTGTGCACATGCACACTACCTGTCAGGATACAGCATCAATCTAGTAAAATTTTCTAGGATCAAGGTCTGGTTGAAACACAGAAAAAATTCCATGGAAAGGGCACTATCATATGTTTTCACTTGAGAGAAGGAATGTTACTCAGTGGAACCAAACTCCCTAATCTTAGTGGTACCCCTCAACTCTGCTGGGTGCATTGAGATGTTCCTGTTTTCTAGGGAACCCCTACAAAATGCAACTAGATGAAATATTTACTGCAGGGCTTCTGAGGGGATTATTAATTAAGGATTTTTTGAAATACATTGAGTTCTACATTCTTATTTTGTGAGAGAAATAAAATGAAAGCAGTAGAAAATTATGCAGAGGTCTTACGCTCAGTTTGGTCAATACTCTCCTATCCATGATCCCAACCAAAAATTACAAACAAAAACATCTTTCAACCTACACTCAATACAATTTGTTCACAAATAAAAAAGCTTTGACAGTTGATGCTGTGCTACTTTACATTTATCTCAACTACATGAAAATGTGCTTGATACAGATGATTAGACAATAAACATATAATGAAGCTTACTCCAAGCTCATACAACATGAAGCTCTTAAATCAGTTATAATATAGCATAGACAGATGGTGCTGGATACATAAAGCACATTAAAAACACTGTTATCTGTTTGATAAAGAAATAATTCAAAGCACAAGGTAAGAAGCTGAAATTGCTGACAATTTGAACTCCTGCCAACTGTCCTGACTTCACTGGGGCTGTGTGAATTTTAAACACACATAGTCCCAGGTGTCCACAGTGACGACTGAAATTTCTGGCAGCTAGTTCAGTGCTTTTGAAACAATGTTGGCTTCCCATCACTAGTGGTCACTATGGAGAGAAGATAGGCAGTTTCTGGCTGCTTCTGCTGCCCTTTTTGTTGCCTTGGCTGTGGTGCTATAAATGAAACACTCGGCACAATGAGCAGCCTCCTTTCTTGCCAACCCACAAGGCAGACATCTCCAATGCACTAGAGCTGAGAAAGAAAGGGTATGACAAAATGGGGAAATAAATTCATTTATTTATGTTCCCTAGATTCAGCGTTTCAAGAAACTCAGTGGAGCTTAGCCCTGAGAGACCAGACAAAAAGTTATCCAAAAAATCGAAAGGTCAAAAAGATGTGGGATTGCAACACAATTACACAAAGTGCAAGATTGTGCCTTGCTTCAGAGAGATTTGGGGAGTGGTGGAAAAGGGTCACACAGAAAGTAAGTAAATGGTGTGGAAGGGTTAGCTGAGGAAAGACAGAGATATGGAAATCATTTGTGGGGCACATCTGTTTTTTCAATGTGCACAGTACTCTCGTTGATGTGAGCAGGAGCTCCACCCATGTATGAAAAGCAAAAATATTTGTCTTGAGATCTGACTGTGTAGAGAAGCCTAGCCATCCTCCAAGTGTGGTATCTGGTGACAGGCAGGAGTTACCACATCACCCACAAACTGCTTACAATTGATGAGAGAAAAATAGGATGTTTCCATACTTGTTTTAATGTCCTACTGCAAAAGGGCTGGCTGAATGACACTAGACGTCCTCAGACTAAGATTTGGATGCAATAGTATGATACTAAAGAGAATGGACCCTGAGAATCAGTTTAACAACACCAGTACATGCTTTTGTTTGATCAGATAAAAATATTTAGCTTTGCTTTGTGCCATTCATTTTAGGCTGCTTTAATCATGTTCACTTGGTACAACTTCATTCTCTGTTGGACATGCTTCCCGGGTAGCACACATTTATCCTTTCTGTTCTGCTGACTTACAGACCACTTCCTCAGATTAACTGCTCAGATTTCTCTGCTCTACAGAAGAAGCTGGTTGTGCCTCTTTCCTCAGGTGGACACAGTATTTATTTTTTGTCATTGCTTCCAAAATGCCTTGCAGCAGATCTATTTCCCAATTTCCCTTTAGCAAAGTTACATTGTTTAATGATGAACCTGATGGGGCCAAACTCCTCAAAGAGAGATCACAACCATCTATCTATTCTCTGGATACCAGTAGCTCCATACTACTAGACTCTTACTACAAGCCCCCAAAAACAAAGTATCTAGAAAAGTTTTATGTTTACATATATGTACTGGATCAGCTGGGGAGGCTGACTAGCACTTTCTGATAATGAACAGTGATATGAAAAATGCTGCAGGCATGACAGGAAGACTTGATTAGGGGATACAGAGAAAAATAAGTCATATTCAGAAGCCTGTAAAGATGTCTGCCAACAGGAAGGAAGAAGCAGATAAAGCAGACAGCTGCAGAGAGATAGCATAAACAAAGAGAAACTGAAAACAAAAACAAAAACCAAACAAAACAAAACAAAAAAAAGAAAAAGAAAAAAAAAGAGAAGCTAATATGACAGCAAAGGAATGAAATAACTCAGGAAATAAGGCTAGAATCTTATCACCCGAGTCATATAACCAAAACACTACAATAATTCAGCTTGGAAGCATACATGGTGGTGGAGTGCTCTTGAAAGAAGAAAATTTGATGGTGGGAGGCAAACCTTGGAAACATAAAGCAGAGCACTGCAAGGAGCAGCCCTAGGAAGCAGCTGCTCAGCTTTGTGCTGAAGAGGTATTGTGGCAATGCACTTGTGACTACACTATCCAATATGTGAGCATAGCTGAAGACAGTCACACTTGCAGGTGACCTGGAGTAAAACATTATTGCCACTGGCATCTTTCTATGGGTCAATATGACAGACTCACAGAATAGTTGAAGGTTCAGAGGCACCTCTGGAGATCCTGTAGTCCAACCTTCCTACTACAGTAGGTTCACCTAAAGCAGGTTGTGTTCAGGCAGCTTTTGAACATCTCCAGAGAAGAAGACTCCACGACTTCTCTGGACAACCTTCCAGTGCTCTGTCATCCTCAAAGTAAAGAAGGTTTTCCCTCAAATTCAGTGGAAATTCCTGTGCTTCAGTTTGTGTCCATTTTGACCTTTGTCCTGTTGCTGGACACTACTGAAAAGAGTCTGGCCCCAGCCTCTCAGTAGCCAACCTTAAGATACTATACATAGTGTAGACTTATAATTTAGTGACCAAAATAAATTGGTTTGGCAAAAAAATTTTTTCTTCATTCCTATAGTTTTCTTCATTTTGTTAGGGTTTAATAGCACATTCTATAACTAGAACAGTATCCCCAAGCAGCCTGATGAGTAGTTTAGCAAGCAGTATAGAAGTGGTGGTACAGAAATACAAATACTACTGTACCCACAGTTAGAAAAATATTAGAAAATACAGTAGTGTTTTCAGATTTGGGTTTTCATAAAAACACTCTATGGTCCAACTGAACAGCAAAACTTCATCTGCTACAAAGGGAGACGGCATTTCACCTCATGAATCCAGCAGCTGGATTCTATTCCTGTGTACATATATAGGAATAAAGTTTTGTCTATATGATATACTCAGGGAAAAAGAATGCATGCTGAATACGTGCGTTCAAATATTTTGCATGACTATTCACATAATAAACTGTTCATGCAGTCAGCTTAAACATTAGTGAGTTTAGCAAGAAAGCAGATGGACCTGTTCTATGCGACTTAGGTACCAAAACACAAATTATGAAATTTTTGAACAAAAGTGCATTTGAATAAACTACACACAGAATAATTTAAATCATTAGTAACTTATTATTTGCTTTCCTAGGGTTAACTAAGTTCTATCCAATCAAGAAAAAATTTAATCACCTCAAACTTTTTCTACCACAGTTTTTATAACAATAATAATATCATTCTTGTTAAACTTCAAACATCATGTCCACAAAAAAGAAAAGAACCAAGACTACATGTCCAAGTGCAACAAAATCATGTGAGATGGAAGAGACAGCTAGGGGGAAGAGAACTGATGTTTGCAGCTGTATTCTTAACCAGCCTTGGTGAGGCACTTATGTGAGAAAGCCAACACAAGTGTCAAAAGTCTCAAACAATCAGGTGTGGTGAGAGTGAAGGTCATAGAGGAAACAGCTGGGTGGCAGTGACCTACTGTATTGACATGCATGACCCAAATTTATCTTGAAATCCTTAGCACTTATAGATAGCAACAGGATATGTCACAGTGACTACATGTGTGAATCTGAGTGCCTTCCAGACAGGATGAGAAAACTCATGACCCACAGTGCAGCATATGTAAAACACCAAAGCAAGCAATGCTAAAGGCTGCAATTCAGCAGTCAAGGGCAAAAGTTCACCAGATGATGAATTCATGGTGTTTTGCATACTGATATCCATAATTTTTTCCCTCAAAAATCAGTGCTGCCTTATATACAACAATATATATATAACAGAAGCATACAAGAAATATGCCATATAGTCAGATTTTACCCTCATTTGGAAAATCAGATAAGGTATTCATTATGTTTTTATCAAAAAACCTCTTATCTGTCATAATGAAACATTCCATTGTAGACGAGAGAGCCACAAAGAAATATCACATTTGATAAATCCATTTGCTAACCAAAGAATCAGCACTTACAAATGGTCAAGATTTGGGACAACACAACCTGTAAGGCAGAACTTGCATCTGCTCAGCAAACATGAAGAGACATTAACAACTCTGTCACATTTGTGCTTAGCACTACTGTTTAGACAACCTGGACATACTTCTGAGGCTTCCAGGGTGGCATGGATCTCCATCGCTGATGCAGAAAAGCAGCATACAGTACTTTTAGTCAGATCCTTTGAACTGTACTAGTAAGAAAACCCTTGAAATAATTTCTTCATCATAACCACCCACCTTACTGCTCAAACCACTTCAGCAAAAAGGTTTCACGAAACTTGCTAAAAAGGTGAATGAAAGAGCACCTTTCAAAAGATGTGCCTGGAAGGAAATGGAGTAAAGGGCTGCCACTAAACTTTATTAGGAATGTTGGACTTGTAAGGGGACAATATAGAAAGGCTTCAGAAATTAGTGACTTCTTGAATGTTCAGCACTTCTGTAAATCTAGGTGGCCAGGGCAGGTTTTTAGACCATCATGCGTACAGAATGGTCTTATTCTTTATGGATCATCTTTTTAAACTGCTCAGTAGCCTCCACTGAGAACATAAAGAAAGATGAAACATATAGAGAGGTGGTGGTAGGCTGTTTTTTGGAATTTGGTCTGTTTTGTGTTGCTTTCTTTAAAAAAACAGTCTCCACGATGACAAGTATTGTCAAACCCATGAAACAGCAAATTGAGATCACAGTTTGTGTCCATCAAGCCAATCTACATTACTCACTAGAACTTCAGCAGGGTTTAGGGACAGATGCTTTGGAAGGCCATGACTCTCATTTTTTCTCATGCTAATCATTAATATTCCCAAGTAATTTAAACACTGAAGGCAGGATGCTTTGTATTTTTCTCCATACTTTTTTAAATAAACAAAAAACATCTCTCAATAGGCAATGTAACCTTTTTATTTTTTTCTGAAAATAGTATTCGCAAATCTAATTTACTTTTCATGCAATATCCATTAATGAACATCACTAAATAAGAAACATAAAGAATATTTTCTACTAAAAATAAGCAAGCAAACAGGAATCACATTGTGTTGAAAACTTATATTATTATCTTCATGTCCCACTTGTCATAGAAAAGGGTTGTTCATAAGTTGTGGTAATCAAGAGGTGAATAGTTTGCTCCTTTCTTTTATGTTTCTGTATAGCATGTCTGACACCACCAATGCATCATCTTTGGAAGATAAGGAGAGGTGACACAGAAAACAAGCAAAAAGTTAAGTGACATGATCAAAATCTCATGTGTAAATACGTGGCAAGTTTTAAAAAGGAAACCAAATGTTCAGAATCCCTATGCTTTAACCATAAACCCAACTTTTTTTCACTAATACTGAATTAACCCAATAACTAAAACCAAAGAAAACCCAAGTAAATGTATTATGTGCATTTTGCCACTTTAACAACTCTAATGACATTCAAGTGTTCTCAAACTAAATAAGATACAATTAAAAATATACATTTAATCCCAGTGTGATAATCAATTCCCCAAACCAAGAGTACTAGAAAAGCAAGGGGAAGTAACCTCACTTAACACTGCTTGCTGAAGCTGTGTAAATGACACATGGAGCCATAATGTACTGACAGAAAGGTCTACAGAAATATATACTGCTGACAAGAAGGGACTCAATACTCACATTCAAAGCACAAAAAAGGCTTTCAACTATAGCAGACAGACTAGTTGAAAATGAAGCAGAAGTTTTTTAATAGTTAATTAGGACTCAAAAAGAATAACCTTTACAAAAGAAAAACCCCTAAGCAGTCTAAAAATTATTATGGCTTCTTACTTCTTCCTTTTTTATAAAAAAAATCACAATGAATTGGGGCTAGATAGGGGATAGACAGGGGTTAGATAGGCTAGGAAGAAGCTATTATGCAGAAGAAAAAAGTATGAATACTTTTTACTGAGAAGCTGTTTTTCTGGCTGAGCAGTTCTGTAGCAAGAGTAGCCAGATCATTTGAAAATTGAAAAGAATATAATTTACTTGTTTTTATTTTAAAACAGCCTCCCTGTGGGAATAGGTGTGGGAGTGAGATCTCTTTTTAAATTTCATAATATAACATAAAGCTGCCAAGTTTTTTTTTGTTTTTTTTTTTTTTAAGTACTGTCATGTCATTTCTCTGCTTACTGGGTGCTGGAATGATTTTTCTCTACTTATGATTCTACTGATCTTTATCAAAATTAATCTGTGAAAGGATTAACACTAACATTTAAAACCAGAATATTTATTCAAAACAGCAACACTGAGCAAAACAAATTTCCAAGAGTGCTGTGAGTTCAGTGATGACAGCAAAATTCTGTTTACTCATTTACCCCCAAGTTATGCATGCAGTAGGTTTCTATCATTTTTTTGTCAAATCAAAACAACATTTTCTGAGAATTAAGATTCACAGGTAAAGTTGACAACTAACCTTGCTATCTTCGATCTCCTGGGTTTTCCTTTGAAGTGCTTTCCTTTCTCCAAAATCACAGGTTGACTTTAATGCAAGCTGACAAGAAAGCATCGAGCTCTCTGCCCCAGTAAGCTCCAAAGACTTTGGTGAGTACTTCTGTGAGCCAGTGGGGCCAAGACTGGGTATCGGGAGGGCAGTGTGAACAGGCTTTGACCCTACGGCTGGCTGTCTTAGCTTGGAGGCAACCCCAAGTACAGGCATGTCTTCTACAAAAGTATCTTCTTTCTGCCAAAGAAAATGCTCCTGACCTCAGTCTGGTAGTCTCCAGCTTCAGCAATTTCAGAACAAATACTTTAAACAAAAGTAGTAGTCATCCTTTCAGAAAGTCTTAAAACAATAATATTACGAGTTTCACAAGGAAGCAAAAGTTTTCCTTCATCTCCCCCCTTCTCCCTCTCAGCCACTCACACACACTGCTCAGTGAGTCAGTGGCTCTGTAAGACTAAACGCTTTTTTGGGGCGTGAACTTTTCTTGAAGGTAACTGCCACAGTGCTGCCTGTCTGGGATTAAAAAACTCATAAATTTGCCTTCTCTTCTTTCTCCAGCATTCCAGGTCTGTGCATTAAGTGAATGAAGGATGGGAGAAAAGGAGGGAGAGGAGAGAGGAAACCTCCCCGTATTCCAACTGTCAAAACAGCTCCGAGACCACAACACTGGAAGTAGAGACCTCTTCCTGACTACATAAATAACCAGCCCACATCTTAAAAAAAAAAACCAACTCTTTTTTTTCCTATTAAAAAAAAAAAAAAAAAAAAAGGTCCTGAGTAGTAGCCAAAGCAAACAGCTGTTGGACGAGTTTTCATCCCGGAAATAATCTCAGCAATGAAGCTGTTTGTCTGATTCCTGGCTATTTTTCACTGCTGACAACCATGAGCTACGGTGTTTCATTCCCTGTTCCTTCCGTGAAATCAGGTTAAAATCATACAAAAGCGTGGCTAGGAACAGCCGCTGAATCACACTGTGGGTAACGTCTGTCTGTACTATGAAAAATGCATACAAAAACACAGAGCAGGATATAGGAGAATCATGAGCATTGTTAGAAGATTTAGTCAATACAGCTTTTCAGAGTGCCTTTTTTTTTTCTTTCTTTCTTTTTTGGTGGTAATGTTAACGTCATCTATTCAATGTTAACACTTCCCTTTCTAAAAACATTTTAAGCTCCATGAAGTCCATGTCCAACGCATCGTTTCTGCTTGTTGCTCATAGAAATACTCTTGCTGGCAAACTCAAATCCTTGCACATAGAAATATAAGTGAGGCAAGCAGAGCAGACTCCAAAATGAGACACGATGGACAGTCCAAATTGTTGAGCAGCATAAACACTTAAAAGGAAAACTGCACATTCCTTTGAGACCCTAGAGCAGGGTCCTCTGCGACATAAGGAAAAAACCTGTGCAGAAACATCACACCATTCAACTCCTATGGGATTTTATTACCCAGCGTTATGGACAATGGGGTTTGTTTGTTTGTTTATTTTGTTGGGGTTTTTATATTATATGTCTTCCAAAACAAAACCAAGAGATAGGCTGACTTGACTTATTCTGCTCTAATATCCTACATGGTATTAAACATACTTCATTGAGCAGTATGTAGTATTACAACTATAGATAAAAGCACAAGAGAAAATAAGAAACTTCTGGACTTTTAAGCTCTCAAAACAAGCAAGGCAAGAGCGAGAAAAAGCATTGAAAAGAAAACAAAGTAAATGAGACTAAAAAGATCTTCTTACATCACTCTTTGAAATTATTTTGCAGCATACACCTGTGATACCTGCAGATTGTTCTCTTTCATTTACAAAGCTCACACTAACACAGTTAATTAAAAATCTAGCTCTCTACTGACTTACAAACTATCCCTTTCTTTTTTGTAATTTGTAGGAGTGAATTTGACCTGGTTTAGGAATCTCCAGGGTTTGGAAGTGCATATACACAGAATCAGCAAATACATTTCAGCATCCTCTGCTTATCTGCCATTTGGTTTTGCCACCATTAACAGTAGCCTCAATGGGTTTTGTGCAAAACTGCACAGAGGTAACTGCTCTGCATTTTAGACAAGTTCAGACCACAGAATTCATCACTTTGCTCCAATGACTGGAATATTCCTGGCTGGGTGTTATATTTCAGATCTTCTGCAGAGCAAAGGGGAAGAAAGATCCTTGTGCGGTCTGCATTTGTCCACCAGCATCATAAAGCACTGTGGCTGTGTAAGGAATTTAGGTTTCTTAGGCACAACTGTTAACAGTTAACACTTCAGAAAATGCACATATGCAAAGACTGAAGTGGACCACAGGAAAAGAGGGATTTATCTCTTGCAAAGTTTGAGAAGATGAAAAATCCTGATGAGAACTGCTAACCAATGATCAGGACAAAGAATAAACTACAGACATGAGACAGATACTTCCTTATAAAGAACTTTGCCAAAAAAAGGTAATTGAATCTTATTACTTCTCAGGGTTATAATTTTACAAAGTAATGCACTATGGTAATCTTGCTGATCTTCTTTTGAATATGAATGATGATGTCATGATACCCACAGTCTCTTTTGCAACCCATTTTCCCAGCACAGAAACCCTAAAAGTAATAAGTAAGTGAGCTGACTCGGAGAGAGTCATCTGTAATACATAACCAACAGGGTTTGGAAACAATGATGTGAAGCTGGTGTTAATATTACTCCTTCATTATAATATGACTTTTAAGCTAGTACCAGGTCAGGACCAACAACTTCAGAACTCTATTTAGCTAGAATCTGTATAATGATAAAACACAAAATTGTTTCTAGTCTGTTGAAGATGCAAAGAAGAGTATGCAAGATTATTTGCAGGAGTAATGAAAGATAATGGAGAAAAACAACCATACTCCATAAGTAAGAATGTGGTTACAACCCTGGACTTCCTTTTCTTGTTTTCTCCAATTCTAAGCAAAAGATAAATAAACAAACATCTGCTATTCTTAGAAATCACTTAGTTACATTTTTTGTTTGAAAGGCTCTGGTCTAACTCACGATGAATGCGGGTTTTATGAAGGTTAGATGGAAAAAAGGATATTTAACAACTAAACTTCAGTAGAGTTTTCTACATAAACAGGAAAACACAGGATCAAGCATCTGTGGACAACATGCAAAAACGGTCACCAGAAGCAGGTGCTGGTGGTGGAGCTCAATGGGCAGGAGATGACTCTGCAGGCAGAAGGTGTCTGAGCCCCCAAATATTCTGTGAGGGAAGGAACTGGGCATAACTGTGGGGAAAGAGCAAAGCTGGAAGCTGTATGGAAGGGGACATTGTCAGGCATCAAGCTGGCAATGTTTGGTGGGATTTTCCTCAGTAGCTCTGTGGGGAGCTAAGTGACTGCCAAGCAGAGCTGCCAAGGAGAACCCAAAGTTGGAATGAGGATAATTTAGAAATGTGTTAATAGTATCCAAAAGAAGGTGTAGCTGTGAAAAAAACATGGGTGAAGAAGGCTATAACCTGGAGTTGCTTGAAATCAAACATAACACCAGACTGCCTGTCATGAGGGACAACAGTATTACGGTCAGGATAGAGAAAGCAGTGGGTAAAAAGGTATGGCTGACAGAAACAAGGAACATGTACCTTCACCTGGTGAAGTGAAACTGATATATCTAGAAGGGGACTGCAAAGAAACAGGTGATGCTAAACATTGTTCAGAGAGGTTTCTAATTTACCCTCTAAGACAGGAGGGTGAACACAGATCATGACTGAAGTCCTGACACAAGGGAGAAGATCAAGTTGTGCAGGAAAGATGAGAGTTCCGAGGAACCTAGAAGACAACTGAGGTGTGGGAAAAAAATAGAGGGTCACATTTCAAGCGGGATGTTAGATAAGGAGATAAAAGTGTACAGAGACACCAGAAGATGGGAAAACAAGGCAAAGGTCAAAACAGAATCCTTGACAGTTTTGTCAACAGCCGTGGCAGTTCCAGTGATTGTTGAAGGCAAGACCATATCTTTAGCTAATAAAATACTGCTTTAAAGCATGATTGCAAGAGTCACACAATCAGTGTTTTTACAGAAATCATGAATTAGATTAATGATTTGTACATCAAAGTACTACAGGACATAGGCATTTAATTTAATAATCCCTATATGCCAGAAAAAGCTGTCATATTTATTTTATATAGCAGGAATAAACATACCTGAAATCCAGGCCAGCTCATAAAAGAAGATATCTGTCAGTTGTAATGTTAAGGTGAACTGTTGTTCTCAAGACTGAACAGAAATAACCATTCACAGCACAACACACATGTATTTCCTTTCCTTCATTGCATCTGATACCAGTGCGAGTCCCATGAAGGTTGCTCCTCTTCTACACTCCCATTCCTCAGCCAAATTGCTTGCCTGAACTAAACAGACAGCTGGCCATGAGTCCCAGACCACAGCGAATAACAAGAGAGGGGACACCTGCCTCAAAGTGGAGCCAAGAGATTTGTTTGCTCCTTCTGCTGTATGATCTTCAACAAGGAAGCTGTTGCATGTGTCCAGGGTCAAACAGGAAATGTCAGGAGTCCAGAGACTGCAGAGCTCAGTTCTGAGCTGTTTCCCTACATCATCCCATTGGTGTAATAGCTGTGTCTAGAGCTTATGTGAGCCAGGCCAACTTCTGAATAAGCTTGAATGTGCCAATAAAATCACATGATTTTGTGCTCATTGATTTCAGGTTGAGCAGAAAGTTTCGCCCAGCTGGGGATAGAGAACCCTTGAAAAAGCAAATGATGATACTAAAATACTGAAGGTATCTAAACCAATATGATTTTTAGGATTTATTTAATAACCCCAGGTAAGACCAGTTTAAATTTTAATAATGTAAGTAAGAAATAAATTACATGTCTGTTTGGTGTAACAAATATGTTTAACCTGTCAGATACTGATGAGACAAATTCTTCAGCTGTGACTCATGTTCACAGCATAATTCCACTGACACTATTTTTGTTACTATGAAAGTCAGGTGAATCCATTAGTCTCAAGGCAAGACATGAAACAAGTATTTAATCCTACCTACAGGTATGTAAGGCTACTGAGTAAGCTGCTGTTGTTTTTCTTGATGCTTTGAAAGTCCAAAAAATATGTAATCCAAAGCCCAGTTACAGTCACAGAAAAAGGTGCATCCGGCTTCCTAAAGGAAATCCTTCTGCTTTGGCTGAATGTTTGCGGAAGTTTTTCAAAGAGGACAACTTTTAAATGCGGATATTGTTTTATCCTCTGAACAATTTGGCCTTTCAAAGCTCAGACAGGAGTTTGTGGGTTTGAATGCATTAATCGACAGAAGTGACAAGTTCTGTAATTTTCGTCCATGCCGCATACTTGCAGCATCTTCCATCAGATGGTTTCAGATCTTTATGTGTAATTTAGTACCATATCTCTTTGTGAAGTATGTAAGATATATTAAAATATAATCAAGTGGAACTAGGAGACTAAATGACCTTCCCAGAACTACATGGGGCCTCACTAATTTCTTTCTCAAGTAAGGAGTTTTTTGAATTCTACATCTGTGTGGATTAAAAATTGTAATTATTTCTCTTTGTTATGCACTGTATTTAATCATGAAATATTTGGCTTAAAGGAATCAAGCTTAAATACTATAGGATTGGGAAATGTAAACTAAAATTGTGTAAGAATAAGAAAGGACTAATGGCAACTGAACACATTATGTAAGTATTTACATAGTGACCTACTGACTAGACCATGCAGCCACCTGGTAAAGCTTAATGAAAGGATCAGCTTTCCTCTTTGGGAGGTGCAATAGGAAAAGGGGAAAAAAAAAAAAAAAAAGGAAAGAAAAAAATAGAAAAGGATAATCCATTTGTTCATTTCTAAGTAACTGAACCAAACTACAAATGTCAAAGACTCTCAAAGCTATGGTTAGCTGCAGCTCAAAAGGAAGTCCCCCCAAGTTATTTCAATCTGCATAAACTGGTCAGAAAGATAACAGACACCCTAAGAATCAAAGTCCCAGCTTTTTTTCCCCTTTTTTATCTTGTTTCCTAGTTTTCTCTTTTAAAAACCCTCTCCAGCACACAGTCATAGCAGTCACGCTGGCTTCTCCAGTATCCTTCTGGCTACTGGCAGGTCTCTTCTCCCTCTTCTATTTCTGCTCCCTTCCCAATTTGTTTTTTTCTGTCTCTGAAAGAATTTCTTGCTTTGCATTACCTTTGGTGGGCCATGGTGAATTACTGATTTCAGCTACTGCTTGCCCTATATCTTTCTGTCTTCAAACAGAGTACACAGTACAAATACATGACTTCAGTGTTGCATTGCCAAAGGAGCATTTCTCTCACTTATCAGGGTAATTAAGAGCTTCAGCTCTCTCTAGAGTTACTGGAGGAATGTCTAAGGTAGACATGACAAAATCAGACATTTATAGAATGTATGATTAAGTTCTTAAGTGATAACATTACTTTCAGTGGAAGTGGTAAGGAACAGAATTCATGGCCTGTTTGTATTCATTTTATTGATGGAAGAAGCTTTGCTCCATTGTAAATGTTGACCAAAGTTTAAATTATCTCAGGCCCTCCCACAAAAACTGGTCCTCATAAATGCTCTCCAATCACTACTGCTCTCAATACAGATGCTCCAATGCACATAGTCCCTAAAATCCTGATGGAGTATTTTGTGATGCTATGCAGACATTTCTAATTCCTATTTAGATGGGAAGAAAATTGGCAATATTTGTGATCAATCAAAGCTGTTCTGACTCTTGATACTAAGTACGAACTGTTCAGAACTTTCATCTAAAATTTCTTCACAGAATAGACTTACTAAGGAATTTAGTAACAAACAGTAAAAAATAACCCATAAGAAGAAAGAAACTGAGACTAAACAGGAATTGGCTGATTATCTGCCATCAGGTGGCTGGCAGAGTGGCAAACCTATGCTATCATCTTCTGGAAAGGGAAACTTTCCTCTTACAAGCCCTGTGAATCTGATAGAGGGTTTCAAAATCCCGGTTATGCTGGCATTCACTTCAGGATTTCAGTGAAAAACTGCTCCATAAGGTTCCCATTGGTCTATTAAAATAAAAAAAGTGACTGTAAAAAAGTAGTTTAGAAACATCTGCTACAGTCATGAGCAGACTCTTGGCCAAAGGCAGTAACAACAGTAAGAGACTTTGAAGTCAATCAGCTTTGCTATCACCAGCAGATACCCCTGCAGTCAGTGGAAATTACTGCACAGAGAGTTTGGGAGATATGGAGAAAACTTACTCTGCCAAAAGTGTATATAGACAGCAGTGAAGGAAAGAATTTTTCTCTTTTTTTTAACAATCAATAAAATGGTTAGCAGTGAAAGGTTAGCAAAAAGTGTTAAAAAAATACGACACTAATACTTAAAGAATACTTAATGAAAACAAAGATGGATAGATTTTCAGGGACTAGCTTTGATATTTGACCTTAAACAAGTGCAAGCTGCACTGCAGCTGGAGGAGCACTTCTGACTCACAATTCACTGTCAGCTTCCTTCTTGTTTTGAGACTGTAGTCATTCACTGATGGCTTGCATCACCCACAATTTATAATATCTATCGTGCTAAATCACCTCTATCCATCTGCTTCCCAGTACCTAGATCTAAGTTGCAATTATTGTACAATCCTGCCTTTTATTCTTCATTGCTTATCAGTATAGGTGAGTGATCTCAGCTACATTTTTGGTTTCCCGTTGGTCTCTGCAGATAATCATCATAATTAATTTTGTTACCAAGTAACCCCTCCTACAACACCCGTTTTATTTTCATCTTCTATAACCACATAAATATTTTATATGCATTCTACATTTCCTGTGATTTGTACTAATTCAGGAAATACTGTTACGCATTTTAAAGGTAAACATACCAACATAAATTATGGACAAACATTGTAGTTCTTGGTGAATAATTACAAGATCACCTATATCACCTTCCCTGCCATTGGAAAATCCCTTCGCATTGGAAAATCTGTCATTTACAGTACTCCGATACTGGATGGGTGCACTGGTGAAGTATTATGCCCCCACAGCAGTGTTAAGCTTACAGCTTGACTGGATGATCTTAACGGTCTTTTCTAACCTAAATAATTGTATGATTCTATAGGCCCCACTGCTGTCCACTTTTATTGCACATCATCTCTTGCCAAGGTCATAAGAAGCTTACTGAGTGAGATCCTTCCTCTGGCCAGTACCATCATTTCAGACCTCAAGTTCTTATGTGAAGAACAGATAGTCACTCTAGGATTTATGTTTTCTTTTGATAAGCAGACATGCTCTTTCTTATCATGCCTTTTTGCCACTTGCCTGCTCTCATTGAGCAGATATGATAACACCATACAGAATCCACATGTTTAAGCAGTATTTCTTCACTGGGACATATTACTACGCTCCCTGTGGTTTTCCTGTCCCTGCCTTATGCTTGGCCAGCTTGGAGCTCTTGCAGAGACGGTCACTCTACCTGTGAAATACTAAGCAGTTCATTGTGTATCAATGAATGATAAACCTTGACCATGTACAGTTTAGCTGTAAGAGGGTGCTTTTTTTTTTCCCAATAAAAATTGGCCCAATGCACATACTAAAAACTCAGCCATCTGCCTCTATCTGCTGTTGGCCACATGTGAACATTTCCTACAGTGAGCCTTGAAATCTTGTGCCTTCCTCCATTCTGCTGTGATCAGAGCGTGCTCCAGACCAGCTGCTGAAATGGATTCTGTATGTCACTAGACTAAAACTTCCAGTTTTTTGATCAATAAGTGTCTAAGAAGCTGCTGTTTCTCATTACCAAACATCTTCCATCTATGCTCCACCATATACCTTGTGTCATCCTAACAGAAATCTAACAGTATATTACAATAGCAACTTTTCAGGTCAGCAAACTGTATTTCCTCACCACTACTCTGGCTATAGATGCATGATTTTATCTTTTTTGTGTCATTAATGCCCTTTGAGCAATTCACCTGGGTTATTTTATCTTTAAAAAAAAAAAAAAAGGAGAGAGAAGGAACAATAGTGCACAGCTGTCAAAAAAACCTTCAAATCCTACAGATGCTAGATGCTTCCTTCCTGCTTCTCAGCATATCGGGGAGAAATATTACTTTACAGATGTGGCATGTTATACCAAAAAAAAAAAATAAAAAAAAAGAAAGAGGCTATGGTTATTTATTACTGAACTTACCTTCAAGTGCAGGAAAAGTGCTAGATGGGAGACAAATGATAAAACTCCTCTCTCAGCTTTCATCCATCAGTTGGGCTTTTGGAACTGACATATGTAACAAGCATATGGTAGCCATAAAAGCAACATCAGCATTCACAAATTAAAAAATAAAACAGAAAGCCAAAATAATTTTGTTCCACCTACAATAACCCTGGGATGAGCTATGAAGAAAGGACAGTTTTATCAAAACCAGAAGGGAGACTAAACTGGTTACTTAGCTGGAGCATCCAGCTATATCAATACTGTTAGCTATAAATCAGCAAGTACTATGCTAACAGTGACTAGTGACAATGTCACCCATGGCATGTGCACCTTAAACAGTGACAAAGGCAGAGCCCATTACCTACATAAAATGTCTTCATCACATATTCATGTAGCATCACAGTCAACAGTTCAATAATTTCCCTGAAAGACCTAGGAACATTTTCAAATGGTACAAAACTGCATAATGCCAGCTACTTCTGTAGGCCAATTGTAAGACATACTAATACAGTATCTCTCTCATCTTTTAGAAAAAGTATAATTAGATTCCATACATCATTCCTTTCTGTTTCTTTTTTTTTCTTATACTCTCTTTGAAAGTCTTATTTTTCATTCCATTCCCTTCCTTGCACCCAGTGAGAGAATATTCTCCAGAATAAGATCAAGATGTGCAGGCAGTATTTTTATTTTCTTTTCAGAAACCATTATAGCATAGCATAACAATTTCTGCAGTACAAACCACTTGAGCAACACTGGGATCTGTAACTAGCAGAGGATTCAAAAATCCAATTCAACAACCTGGCGAAAGATTCTGGTCTTCTCTGAAACCTACTTTAATTTAGGAAATTTCTCAGTATCCCACCATTTTGTTTTTACCTCTACACTTTACTCCCCCAAAGTGTAATCCAGACATCTTTGCTTAGATTGCCCTTCTTCTTTTTAGTTTTCTGAGAAACTTCTTGACTCCACCATATCTGAGCACTTTTATTCTGCCTTACATGATAAAGCTGAAGCAGTCCAATGCCTAATGCCATGGCATGCAAATGCAAGAAGCAGGACCCTGTATTTGCTTGAATATATTAGCTAAAGCTGGGGAGAGTAAAAGAGAGAGACACACAATGTGCAGTCTGCTCTCTGACCTGGAAAAGGTTTCTTTCTGTGATTAGGTTTGAGTTCCAGGCTAGTTACATTCTGGCCAAATTGATTTTCCCACCCTTACATAACTGAACTCTGTTCTTCATTATATGGGTGTAAATCTGAAGCAAAAACTTTGAACTTCCAATGAGTAATTCTAGATTTATGCCAGAGTAATTGAGAGCAGAATGCAGCCTCTTGGTTGCTCATAAATACTACACTATTTCAGATTTCTATCCTCCACAAACTTACAAACATTCCAGTTCTTTACCCTAAACTCTTTTTTTCCTTCAGGCTATTCTACAATTTGACACAACAAATATTTGTAATTTTAAACATAATATTTGGAAATACTTTACTTCCAAATCAAGGAAAATTGTAACTACTGAGAATGTACATATCAAGAGAAGCTTCCCCCTCCCCGCCCCCGCCCCAAGAAAACCTTTAAGAACAATACTGAAGCATTCATCTGTGCTGACACAGGCAGCACGCAAACTGTCCAGCTCTTTTTCACATCTGCAAAACTGTTATTATTTCATTAATTTTTAGGTTGCTAATACTATTTGATTAACAGGGAGTTCAAAAAGTGCATTAAATCTGTATCTTTAAAACTGTTAAACAACTATTTTTGTAATCACTGAACTCATTAAAAATAAAAATTATTTCAATAAAGTGTACTTTCTATGTGTTGGGAAAATTTTATCCCTGGTATAAGTTTAATTAATTCCAGCAAGTTTTCCTGAAGCAGGAAAGAATTTATTGTTTATATTATATGCAAACAATTTGCTAGATTTAACAAAATATTAATCTTTCTTATGTTATAACCTCTGTTTAAAAATTTATCCCAGTAGGTTTTTTTAAAATGGTTTTGATGATAAAGTCACCCTTTGTTTGCTCTCCACAGAAGCCAACAGGGTCACAGAGTTACTCTTGTGTGTGTTAGTGGCTTCAACCCACCCTGTTTGTTCACATAACACCAAAGTACCTGGAGCACAGAAATTCTGACATTGTCCAACTGTGACTAGAGAATTGCTTTTCTTTGATCTGTGATTTCAAGAATCCCACACTTTCCCCCTCTTTGATGAAAGACAGTTGGTTTTAATTTAAAAAAAAACCACAGAAAAAAAAACCAACAAACAAACAACAAAAAAAAAAAAAAAAAAGGGGGGGGACACACACCACAACATTCAATAGGAAAATTTCCCAACAAGAAACAGAGTTAAAGTGAGTCAGACCTTAGCACTGTACCTTTTGGATCATGCCCTCAGCTGGATGTTAATATCCAGTCATTTTAGACTTCAGTTTAGACCACCTAAAGTTCTCACTTGCTGTATCTGGATTTACATAGTACAAATGAAAGCAAAATCGTACAGAGCAACTCTTCATCAAACAAGGCTTTAAGCTAGGCCATTGAAAGGCTAGAATTTTAAAGTTCTTTATTTTAAAGGTCTCTGAGTAAACAATTATCACAGATTTCAATAAAAGGAAGAGGAAAAATCCATCCCTAATTGCAGTGGTCTCAGGGAACCCAAGAACCAAGCCCAATTTCCACAAAAATCTTTCCAGAGTCAGAAATCTTTCCACAGACTTCGGTGGCCACATGTGCTAAATAGTTCTCACTCAAGGACTCCGAGGCTAGGATTATATTATTCATTTATGTAAATGAGTTCAAAGAAAATGTAGTGGGGATGGTAGAAACTTTAGGACCATTATGAGATTTGCTTAAATTGGCAGGCTAAACTATTCGGCATTACTTCTATGAACTCTGAAACAAATTTGGCTTAAGCAGAAGCTCTTCTGAACTCATTAAAAAACTTATCAAGGCTGGGTTTAAAAATTTATTTATTCAAATTCTCTTATTCTACTGGGAGCCAAGTTGAAGTCAAAACTCAGCTGTGGTTAGAAAAAAAAATCATTTGAATGTCAGTGGGTTATGTAAAGGCCGAGATTTGTTGCCCAGAACTAAATCTGTGAATGTTATATTGATAGTGAAGTCTGAGAAGTTGGAAAAGGATTCAGAATCTGAAAGCCTCGGATGATTTTTAAATTATTTTGAATATATATAAACATGTTGATTTCTCCTTTCCTGAACGTTACTGAGAGAAGCCATTGTTTTTTTGTCATGGTACAGGAGCAAAATGTCATTTCCAAATGCCTTCAAAACCCAAGTCCCATGCTTTTGACCCTAGAGAGTCTTTTTGAAGTCCATTAGAAACCTTCTTATAGATATTAATTTTATACAGGTGGGACTGTGCTATAACAGCAATGGAAAGCAGTAGCAAACCTCAGGCCTCCTTTTCTATGTGTTTCTAGATAGGAACCATAGCCACAGACCAGGACTCCAAGAGCTGTACAGAGAACAAGAAGGAGGCTGCCCTCCCTTAGGGAATATCACAGGTGAGAGATATCATCTAGATTTTGCTGCTGATACCTCAACATTGCCTAATATGCCAGTTAGAAGAAATCTGAACTGTGAAATTGGTAAGCCATCACAACTATGATGCTAAGAAAAATATTGCGAGTGATTATGATCTCACAGCCAGTGGAATTCACATGGAACAGAGCAGATACTCAGAAAACGTATCTACTTGTAGGAAACAGAAGATGGCATTATCCATACATCCATTTATCCATCTATGTCAAAAATGTTATGGAAGTCTGGCCATTCATTATTCTCATGCTCGTTTTATTTATATACCTATGTACTGAATATGAAAATACTATTGCTGTATCCTGATGCTTATAGTAAGGGGCATTTATGAGTCATGACCTGGATTCTACAATATCATCATTACGCATTCTAATGCCCTTCAGCTGATCAATGTAGGAAAAAATCCAGATCATTATGCATAGCCCATGACTGCATTTCGGTTAAAAATCCTATGACTTAAGCAGCCTTCTAATCCTTCTATAACCCTTAATTATATAGATTTGAAAATGTATCCTATAACTATTATGGGTCCAGATTGAAATTAATACTCAGTTTTCTTTTCCCTTTTCAAAAATTCTTTTTTTTTTTTTCTTTTTTTTTTTTTTTACTTTAAAGATTTTATACTGAATCAAGGGGTTTTTTTAACAAGCAGCTCTTAAAGAGAGCTGAGAGTCACCAGACATTTTTTTGCTTGCAGCTCAACCTGTTTTGAAGCAATCTATGACTAGAGAGTTTGTTAGATACATACATAAATTGCTGTAGTTAATGAGCTATTTTTAATTTTCTTTCTCACATTAAGTCAAAGATGATGAGGTATAGATTAAAATACATAGGTTCAATTGTAGTAAAATAAGCTAAAGCATACAAGTAGCCTTCAGATATACCCTAGGGTAATGTACTTCCTAAGGGTTTGATCCTGCAGCTCTAGAACATACTAATTTCTCATTGCCATCAGAAGTTCAATCATTAGACACAGACTATAAAGTCATATCCATTTCAAGCCATTAAAGAGACCTTGCAGATTGAAGCTGGTGGGAGTTGTGCAGATACAAGACAGTAGCTGGCTCTGAGGTTTTTGCTAATTTGTTCACCATCCCCTGAAGCACAAAGACAGCAAAGAAAACCACATGAAATATTAAATCATCCCACATTTCCAGGAAGGTTCTGAAACAAGTAAAAGCTACTTTAATGTATATATGTTAGTTGGCTCTCATAGAAAGCTGCAAAGTTGTCATAGAAGGAATAAACTTTCCACTTACAAGTACAACAACAGAGTATATGTTTGGTTGTTATCCCCTGGACAATAAAATACATATTGAGCACTTAATAAATAACTGCAAAAGCGCAGGCTGCTATATTTGAGGCAATGGTGATTTCATTAGTAAATTGATTTAGGTACTTCTCCAGCTTTGAAGCCATACAACTACCATAGATTTAAATCTGGAGTGGGACTTGACAATTTGTAAAAACAGGAGGAGACAGATACAACAAAAGGAATGTTTCAACAAAAAATGGATAAAATTTATCAATAAAATCTACATTTAAGCTGGAAAATTATTAAGATAAAATTATTCCTTCTGTACTTTTAGAAACAGTCCTACTTCTTGTTTGTAAACTACTTTGTTCTCTTTCAAAATTCTTCTTTCAAACTGATCTGTTTAAATTACAATTTAAATCAGGTAGTGATACATTTCAGTGATTAATTACATCCAAAAAACCACTGAAGAACATATCTATGCCACATTGCTTCCCAATATTTAACTCTTAATTTTGTGTTTCATTTCAAAACATTCAAGATGTTTTATTTCAAAATGTAAAAAAAATAAAAAAGCACTTACAACATACTAGATCAAACAAAATATTTTTCTCTCTCTAAAACAATTAAATTTTTTTAAAATAGATTTGCACAGCTGTAGGGCAAAAGAAGAATAGCTGTTGTTGGCAAGCAGCTGTTGTACAACATGCCTGTCTCGCAAATGAATCATAATTGTCTCTTTTGAAACTTGTGCTCCCCCATCTGTCTGTTGTATCTGTTACAGAGAGGAACACGAAATTATGAACTACATTGTGTATTATGTTAGAACACATGTCTAAACTTGCCCAAACCTATCAAATTACTTCCCAGACAGCTGCCCTTCCTGCAAAAGATGCTTGACATCTTAGTGGAAGAATAAAATTGAAAAACCATTGAGGCTGCAATTTGAAGACTACTTCTTCAACCGTTTGACCAAAGTTAGCTCATGGAATAGCTATTTAGTTTTAGGTAGGCAGACAGTAGGACTAGGGAGACAAGTGAATGTGGAAAGTGAGAACTGTTGAGACCAGCAGAAGTCTTAGTTAAGACCTGGTCTATACTGAAAGAAAGGAATCACACCAGGGAGTAAGAGGATTAACATGGCAGAAGAGGTTTTTCCTGGTCTGGGATACACACAAGCAGGGATTCATCTCATGCATCTTCATAGTCTAAGTCTGAGCAAACCAGTCTCAGGTGTAATTATGTTCAACAGACAGAAATCAGAGGCTGGTTTGAGGATGAGACTAATCAACCTCCTACCTATTTTCTTCCACTGACCATACTGTGAGGTATGAGTAGATTGGTATGACAAGGTTACACTTTCAAGTTACAAAAAATGAGGCAAACTCACTGAATTACTGAATTAGACTATTCACATCATTGCCCTCCTGACCCCAGCATCACTCTCAGTTCCATGTCACAGCTTTGCTCCTTGGCCAGTAATGTTTATTAATTGAATGGATCCATTTTTCCCAAGGACTTTTCTTCTTTCTTTTTTTTTTTTTTTTTTTTTTTTTTTTCTAGTGGTAGAAAAAAATGCATAATTGCCTAATCTAACTCCACAGTAGCCAACACTTTTTTTTGTGGCAAATGGAAAACATGACTTCAAATCATGCCTCATAGAAGACAGAATTAAGTTCGGATGAGCCAGAACAAGGATAAGTTCCCCAAGCCCTGCATTCAGATATGTTCTGAGACTGAGACTGTGCACAGGTTCCATATCTGTGGACTGTGATCATATTCAATCCAAAACCAGATGAGACAGGATTAAATGGTCCCATTTGCCACATAGAGGAGATCCCTTGCATCCACTTGGACTGCAAGTTTTTTAGGTCAATAGGTCAAATTGGATATCTCTAAACTGATGGTCCCCAAGCTTTCTGGGCAATTCTTTGTCTAAAACACTTCTGCAGACTTCCAGGTACCCGCATTATGAAACTAAGGATCAGAACACAATATACAAATTAAAGACTGGCACCAAACACAATGTGGTTTTGCTGCAACCCCTGTGATAATCTGAGAACTACAGTGGTGCATCAGGTGGCACTATAAGACCTGTTTTGCTTAAGCACAATACTAAGCCCAAACAGCAACAAAAAGACAATGTTATTTTATTCTTTACCGTGCATATGGGACCATAAAAGTGGTGAATACTATTAGGTAAAACTATATTGGGATAAGATACCTTTGCAAATTTCCTGTGGAGGAAAAATTAATCTCAGACAGTGTAAAATCAGTCTCAAGTCTCAACAACTTTTGTACATACCCACAAACCTGAACCTAGTTTTTGGCAAGTAAATAACCAGTCCTGATGCAGTTCAAAGTCATGGCCTTGCAAACAACCTCCCACCCTTCATTGATGATTAACAATTTTATGTGAAACACAAGACATCCATATATGAATTGAATGTTAGGCAACTGCTTCCAATTCTTTTCTTCATGCATAAGGAAAATTGTTCCCAAAGTGCTTCCAATCCAGCACTTAATGTCTTTGATGGTTTATTGACAGTTACATAGTAACAATATATGAATATCCAAGACTCTTTCTCAGAATTTCAAGAATTAATAAGGTAGCAAATGGGATGGATATCTGTACTTGGGCAAACTTAGCAACAATAGGTCTTTGCATTTAAAAAAGTTGTCAAACCTTTAAGATTTCTTTAGAGTACTTCAGCTTCAGAGTATTACAGCAGAATGACATCAACATATTTTACAATTTACATGTCTGAAGGACATAAGATTACAGGCAAACTTTATTAAAGCATTTCAAAAGGTATTTATATATAAAAACCAGAAACTTTTTGGGGAATAGCTTTTATGTATTTAGCTGAAAAAAAGTAATTAAAAAAATAGTCAATCAAATAATTGTTTTTCCACTCGTGGTTGATGCTTTATCCATTTAATTCTTTCTGTCCACATCCCACTCCTTAATAACACTTGCCTACGCAGACACATAGAATGATACTACAAAGTCTCTTACCACCTATTTATTCTTCAGTGTTACTGCTTATGGATGATCCTTACAGCGTATTTTGGCTCAAAGGCACAAACTCACTCTTAATTTCCTCTCTTTGATAAATTTTCTGCCTTCAGGAGACAAGAGCTGAAAGGATATCAGCTCAGAAGTAGCAGAGAGCTATCTGGAATATTTGTTATGCTATGACTGGAAATTGTATGACCTCATCCGGCTTGACATGACCTGTGGCAAAACCTGCTGATAGCTTATATGCATTTTAATCTAGGCAAAAAAATAGGACTGAAATTACCTTCTCTAACTAGAAGGACAGTTCCAGTTCCTGTGACTCCGTGTATTTAAGGACCACCGGGCTGTACACACTTATGAAATTTCAGTTAACTGAAATGTTTATTGATTTACTTGTCAAACTGGGTCTATTCTTAGGGCCTTAGGGAAATTTCTCACTTAATCCAAGTACTGGTTCAGCCCTTCTGATACTAATAATATAAGGAACATAAATTCCGCAAGTCTGTTTAACCTTCACAAAACTTCTAGAAATGCCCCTAAGCAGTGCCTTACAGAGGCCATCAGTCAGGCTTAGCTCAGCTGGCTAGAATATGGTGTTAACAACCCCAAGGTTGCAGGTTCAATCCCTGTATGGACCAGTCCCTGAAGAGCTGAATTTGATGATCCTTGAGGGTCCCTTCCAACTGAG
This sequence comes from Xenops minutus, assembly GCA_035221455.1. Classification (NCBI taxonomy): domain Eukaryota; kingdom Metazoa; phylum Chordata; class Aves; order Passeriformes; family Furnariidae; genus Xenops; species Xenops minutus. The sequence continues at coordinate 37,958,913 of JAWWEE010000040.1, read as the reverse complement.
AATATTCTGTGAAATTACTCCCATGCATGGAGTGGGATTAAGTATATGAGCAACAAACACCAGCTCCCTGCCTGAACATTTCTTCATCAGTGCCTATGAAGGGGAATATACACCTTTGTTAAACAATCTGTTCCAGTACCTTCAAAGCATTTCAAAAGCTTTTCCTGACACATGGTTTTTTGGTTACAGCATGTATTTTGTCTCAGGAGAGGATTGGATGACAAGGGAGGATGTGTATGGGAGCAGCCTTTGGCAGCAGGAAGCATTAGGGTGGTTGCTCTTGCAACCTGGGAAGCTGCCCTAGAATCTTTCTTGTGGGTAACACAATAAGTTTAGTCAAATTTTATTCTGTCACAGATCATGTTTTTGAAAAGTCTAAATCCTTGGGTACTGATTTTATGATACCTCACACTGCAATTTTTCCACTGGATTTCAGACCAGAATGGGGAAAAAGATCTATTACTATTAACTAGTTTCCTTTTCATAGAATGCTACTATAGTATTTACTTCAAGAGATAATTTACCAATATACAGGGAAAGCAAACAATTCTTTAAAAAGGAAAAGATGGTCCAAAACCAAAATGCACTTTTAAAACTGCATACATAAAAAAAAGTGTCCTTGATTCTGTAAAATGTTATTTGCATATTTAACTCTTTTAGAATATAATTGGCAATTTTAGCAAAATTAAATAATTAGTGGGAATTGTGTAACTAAATCTTTTTGAGGGAACTTAAAAATCCCTTTGAATTTCTTCTATCAGATCATGTCAAAGAGAAAAAATAATTTGATGAGACTACTACTTTGAAATTCAACTGCGTCAGTTTTATATAGTGATGTAGGGTCTTTTCAACAAATAAGTAAAGTTCCATGGTTACCAAATAACAGTGCATGTAAATTGATGATTATTTAAAAATACTTCAGAGCTCAGAGCCCTGGTTAATACTTTAAAAATTAACAAAAGAAGTAGAATTACTTTATCTGTGGCCCTGGCAGCTTAATACGGGCAAACATTTGGATGGCTGAGTAGCTCAAATAGATTAATCACTGGTATCACGAGGCAGGGCTGGTCCTCCTTGTACTCTGCAGTTCTTGGCATTCCTGAGCACAGATGAACTGGTAGCTTATGGCAGTCAGACCTACTGGTCTTTTGATTGTTCCTGGGTTCCCATCAATACAAAATTAAGTGAATTTGGCTTACAGGAAAGAATCTCGTTGTGTTTCTTTAATCTATATTTCAGCAAGGGATTGGAAATACGTATGTAGATGTATGTTAACTAGTTTTATTTCCAATTTCAAAAAAATTTTCTCTAACATTTACACAGTTTTGGTTTTACCCTGATTTAATTCTTGGGCACTTTAATCTTGATTTTGCCCATGCAAAAAATATAGCAAATACATATGGAAAAGTCACTGGAGGCCTAGAGACAGCTCTGTGGGAGGAAGGGGGGAAGGGGAGGAGGGAGAGAGGCAGGAAGGAAGGCAGGAAGGGCGGGAGGGAGGAAGGCAGGACGGGAGGAAGGA
>JAWWEE010000040.1:37925204-37957291 GCA_035221455.1 Xenops minutus | reverse complement strand
AAGGAAGGAAGGAAGGAAGGAAGGAAGGAAGGAAGGAAGGAAGGAAGGAAGGAAGGAAGGAAGGAAGGAAGGAGAAACCACTACTGACACCTCTGTTATTATACAATGATATTTCACTTAATTATAACCCTCATCACAAATTGCTTCTCAGGAGACTATTGTAAATCAAAATTTTCATGTATTATACAAAGGTTCAGTTTTAATAGTGTATGTGTCTCTAATTTTGGCAAATTATTATAAATAAGTCCACCACAACTTTAGGAGTATCCAGGCCCATATGCCAACCAAAATACAAAAATGTCTTCTGATTTTGCTGTTAATTCTCCTTTTATTTCAGTTCAGAAGGGTCAGATTTTGTTGCTCCCTACAATCTTTTTTCCTATTCTGAAATTCTGAGCTAGTGTCTCCTGGAACCTTTCTGTGAGACATATCGCATTCCCTTCCATGTGACACTGCTGATCATCTTGCTCCAAGGGCAGTTCTTCCTACCATTTCTTCCCCTGACATTTCAGAAAGAAAATTTAGCTGAAACTTTTCACAGATTTCAGGCTAATTATCCATACCATTATGAAACAGTGAAAGACAGCATTTGTGGTGCCTAAGGAACTCTTAAATTAGGCAGGCTGATTTTGAAAATTACAAAAACTTAATGAAAAATCAGACATTCACTAAAAGGACTCCATACACATTGCTGCAAGGCATACTTAAAACTTTCAGGCATTTTAAAATGTGGTTTTAATACATTCTCAATTTAATGTTTTTGTAACAGTAAAGGTGACAAGCCAATGAAAATACTTGGCAAGTCATTTTTTTTTCTAGAGTGGAATATAATGAACCCAAGTTAAGACAGATACAACAATCTCACCAAGTTCATGTCTGTCATCCTTCAAAGCAAAACTGATCTGTAATTCATGGAAAAAGCTACAGAACTGTGGGTTTGCTATAAAACGGGACAGAACATTTCAATCCAATTTGGGCAACAGAGTCCCAAAAGGCGGGGGGCGGGGGGGAGGAGAAAAAAGAGGATAGAAAAAAAGAAAGAAAATAAAAGGAAAGAACTTAGAGCAAAGAAACTGTGTTTGATTTGGATTTAGTTTATTTCATAAGCAAAAGAATGTAACACATTTAGGCTAAGGAAAGCAAAACTTCAGGCATGAAAAAGGAGGTAAAAAGAAATTTCATCCCTTCTTTGAACTGTACATTCCTGCACAGCCATTGTATTACATAGCACTGTTTCCAAAATGCTACCTGAACAAAGGAATAACTTGGTTCCTTAAAGCTTTGATGATATGTGTGCACAGAAGTCATTCACAGGAGACACACTTTTGGACTACCCTAGCATATTTTTCCAAAGGAATGTTTTGTCTCTATAAACATGGCAGCATCAGCGTCAAAACTGCTGAATTTCATTTCAAGAGTGTCTAACCAAATACAGAATTACCTCTTGGATTATCTCATCCAGGTACCTCCTGGATTATCTTATCCAGGATGCTTGTGTTTTTCCAAAAGCATCTGTCCAAATCATGTCCAAATCATGTCCAAATCTCTCTCTCTCTTTTTCCTTTTTTTAATATGTGTCAAATGTATTGCTAATATTGATATACATTCAGAATTATGATTAACAAAAGAGTAATGGGGGGTTACCTGCTTCTAGATTACTGATCTTTTTCTCTTCTGTATTTGTATTATTCATACAGGAAGAGAAAAAGAAGCTACAAGAATCTCTTATTATTAGGACGTGAAGCCAATACTAGAAGTTGTAAGTCTAAAATATACAGAGAAAGAAATAATAGGAAATTCATGTCAAAACAACAGAATCATCATATGCCATCATAAAAGATAAAAAGGGCATGGGCATTATCTTTGGCAAGATTCAAAGATGCAAAGCAACAAAATGTCTAAAATAGCATAGTCTGAGATGTATTGTTTAAAATTTGAAGAATTAGTCCAACACAAATGCAATGGATTTCCTTCTTGCATATGTCCCAGCTAGGTTCAAAAAGGCCAGAATTTTGCCTAGTATCACCTTCTGGCGAAAACCTTAGTCCACTGGCACTACATAGAATTGAGATTGCCACTCTAGTGAAGAAGAATGAAGACAAGGCAGCTCTTATTTCTTTTAAGTAGATATTTAGAATGGGTACTTGGAAAATATTTCAAAATAAAAGTAGTCAAGGATTACATAACAGAAAGTGTAGGAAAAAGGAGAAACTTCAGGCTATGCAAACACAAGGAAACAGACTGCTATATGACTAAGGTCAAACAGGCAAAGCAGCTTTTATGACACAGAAGCTGTGGAAAATCCCCAGGAAATAAGAGATCAAAGCAAACCAGATCTCAAAAGTAGGCCAATTTTTCCCAACATTAAACTGTAGATCACCATAAGTGCTATTTCCAACATATAATGAACTTAGGCAAACTACTTCCTTTTTTCTTAATGTCATGATTTTTATCACACCTAAAGTAATAAATACTTTGAGTAGATTGATTTATTTTGGGTTTTTAATGTGAAAAAAAAAGGAAGAGAGGGTCTCAATCTATTATATGAATGCTGTAATCAGATTAATCCACACAGAGTAGAAAAATCCTTTTCCTGGGGACAGACTTAGCACAACATAACTCAGATAAGTGGGTTACCGCAAATACCACACAAGCTCTTCTGTAGACAGCTGACTACAAAATAGAAAGAAGTTGTACGAGGACTGAAAGCTAGGCCCCCCAAATTATTACTTGAAATTACATAAATATTTCTTGTCAGAATAATTGACCGATATATGTGTAACAGTCAACAGTTGTGGTGATCTCTCTATTACCAGAAATTATAAGGTAACACTGACTTTTTTCCCTAAAAGACAGACCGTAGTTCAGCTACAATTGTTGGAGACTCAGAAATCCAGATATCACAAAGTATTACCATCATCTAATGTGTCAGAAAACCTCAGTTTTAAATAGAAACCAAGTATAAAGCAAACCAGCAGATACAAACATCAAGAAAAGGGATTGAGAGCTGGGTGTGCATGCAGCGTATTTCTCAGGCAGAAACAGCCTTGACAGTGCAGACCTGAAATACAACCTCCACTTTCTAATAGTAAGAGAAAAAGGCAGTTGATGTAACACAGGTAGTCCCAAACTCTTGAATTATTTTCCCAAAGTAGTGGAGAATGACAGGAGTTTCTCCCCTCTGTATTTTCTCTTCTTAGTCCTGTGAACAGGGTGGGGAATATGTTGACTTGGTTACACATTGTCCTGGAGGTAGGTAGGAAAGGAATAATATCCAGCTCCAGTTTTGAACACAAAGAAACTGATTCAGGGAAGGGCTACCTCTGCTTTAAAGAGTTTTTGAGGTGTTTCTATCATGGTTAAAGCTGCCAAAGGGCTGACTTCCATTCCAGGACTCAGCTGTAGTTTTATTAACTGATGACAAGACCAATCTGCTTATGCATGGCAGATATTTACCCTGAGGAGGCTGCTTTCTCTAAATCTCAAAGATGACCACCACAAACACACAGTTTGCACATCTTTATATACATCCCTCTGGCCAAAAATCTGAACCAAACCATATATCATTAAAACATTTTCATGTTTTTACCTACTGGTTTAGTGGGAGACTTGTAGAAGAAAGTGGAAGGGAATTGAATTGTTTTCCAAATGAACACATCAAGATTACCACTTCTCATGTCATCTGTTAAAAGTGGGGAGTTTGGGTTGAAATAATGTTTCTGTATTGAATTACTGCAAAACATCAAGCAGCTGTTGTTGCTCAGAGATTTTTCCCAGCTTATACTCATCCACGTTCTATTTAATGTGGATCAAGCAGTGTGTAAACGTTTTTCTCATGAGCTTGTCCTTGGTTAGGGCTGTGTGCTCAAAAACTTGCCTTTTCCTTCAGCTGTATCAGCTGCTATAATAAAATAGCACATCTCCCTGTAAACCATAAACTCTCCTTTTATCAATGGAAGCTGAAATACCCATGGTGGAAAGCACTGTTTTCCCTCTGACAAAGGCAAATGTTGAATTCACAAGGCTGAAAAGAAGCAAGCATTGTGATTTCAACAACTTGATGAGATCTTGTGGAATAAAAAATCTAAAAAGCAGATGTCAGTTATAGTGGAAGCAAAATAAAAAAAAAAAATGAAAGCTGCAACAAATGAAAATGTGTTAAAAAGGAACCCAGGTTGTCATCTGACTGCTTCAATTTGTCTGTTCCCAGTTTCTGTATTCTTTGAGCGGGTTGTGATCTGGCCCCAGATGAGTCAAGGCATATTGCTGGAAATGAAGGCTTCTCATTTCCCAGTGATATCTTCCCTCTCTCCCAAAACAACATTTGAAGGGCTAAATACTCTTAGTGCAAATTGAGACACCAGTATATATTCAGCAACACAATCCAGCAACATCGGGAAATACTAAGTATTAATAGTAGTGTTTCAAATGCTTTACTTGGACCCAAGCCACACACATATTAAAAGGTGTGAAAAGATGATGCATAATCAGTGTGATTCTGTGGCTGTACAGGGAGGGACTCAGTTCCCATCTGATAATAAGTCTGCCTTGCTCTCCCTTGTTAATGGTATGAGGTTGATTCCTAATAGCAGAGTACCACCCCATCGCCTCCAAGGGAGTCTGAGTCAGCAGATTATCCTGTGCAATTCAAGGAAGAGAAGACAGACATCAGGAGTACCACTATGGACTCACACCAGCCATCATGGGTTTTCCTTAAAGAGGGAGAAGAAAACATTCCCTTACATCCTCTGAAGTTTACTAGAAAAACTGATTTAGGCTATTGGCAGATCTTTGGGGTTTTCCTGTGAAATACTAGGGGCTGAGAAGCATCATCTTTATGGCATTAAGTGGGTCAACAGCTGAGTAAATGTTGACCCCTGTGATGTCTCCAGTTTCCTGCTAATCCCATCAAATCTGACAGGCTTGACTGTATATTTTCTGAAAGGAGGAAATAGTTGTGCATTTGCAGCGTGATGAGAGATAATTTACAGGTTTTTTAAGAGACATAAGATGGGAGTGGTGGGAGGAGGAAAGAGAGAGAATTACACTCTGTGAATGCTCGAGTTTGTGTAATTATACAATTGGAGGCAGATAGGAAAGGAATAATATCCAGCTCCAACTTTGACCTAGTATGAAACCTAGAACTTCAGCAACAAAGTTTTATTCACTCTGAGGGGTAACACACATACTATGCTGCTTTTCTTTAGCTTGTACTTATCCAAGAAGTTTATTCCCAGTACTAACTTTGATGTAAGATCACTGAAGAAAAATAATGCCATGTGTGAACACAAGGAAGAACAGATTATCAAAGGGTTACAGATGAGTAGTTAGCCCCATTTATAAAACACATCTCTAAGCACCAACCATGACTCAGCTGCCTAATGACACAGAGGCCATTACAGTTAAGGACTTACAAGTGCTTTTGTTTTAAATTCTTACATCGAAAGCTGTATAACTTGTCCATAAACCTTGGCAAACAGATTGCTATCATTGAGCAAAATAAAAATAACTCCTTCTTAAATATTAATCTGTCTAGGTCACTAAATTGGCCATTATTTAAGCCTGAAAAACATACTGACAACAGAAAGAGCTTTCAAGTAACATGGTTTAAGAAGAGATCTCAATTTAAAGAGTAAGGGATTACATCTCATCCATCACAGACATTGTCTCAGCTGCAAAGTGACCATAAGAGACAATGCACACTTTCCTTCAAAAGCAAAAAGAATTGCAGAAAGCATCCATTACAAGACTATAGCTGTACCTTCTTATTTATAACCTATTCACAATAATTTAATGCCCAAAATTCATGGCTTTTTCAGGGCCATTTCAATCTCCATGAAGGCACCTGAGGACAAGTGTGTATTTCATATTCACATACAGATATTTTAAGTATTGTTTGTAGAACAGTAAAATATTTACACTACTTCTTGCACTGAGATAACATGAAAGTAGCTCCAAAGCTAAGTTTCTTAGTGCCACAAAACAAAACAAAAAAAAAATACAGTCCCCCAGACAAATAGCTGTACGTGCTTTTGTTTTAATGTATGGCAACCTTGTGGGATGAAAATAACTTGCTTTGAAAAAACACTTGAGGCAAATGTTACTATTTCTTAGATAAATATTTACAGTAACATTTCTAACACCTATGATGTCCAGATGCTTTTAGATATTTGGGGGAAAAAAAAGCAGGAGTTTACCTCTACCTCATGTATGAGAGTTCCCTTGTAAAATTAGGCCTTATCTTCAGAGTTCAGCAGTAAGATTGCTTGCATATGTATGGAAGAAGATTGCTTTAATATAGCCATAATTTTTCCTCCACCCTGAAATCTGTATGAATTGCATACATTCAAACAAAGCCTGAATCTGGTTATATGAGTGAATATGAAAAAGTGTCTGAAACAAAATGAAAGCAAGACCTACATTCCGAAGTTTCGTGGTCTTTGCGTCTACTGGTATATTGGAGATAATAATTGTTCAGCTGAACACATGAAACATCCAAAAAGAAAAATATGTGAAAACAAGTATGCTGTGAACAGATTGTATTACTGAAGGGCATTATATTTCTTTTGATAATAATAATGAATAAATTATTTCAAACAAAAAAGTCCAAACTTGCCTCCTAGGGCCTTAGTGCAAACTACTTTACTTAACATTAGACCTAGAAAAATAGTTGATGAAAGGCAAATTACCTTCAAGCAACCCAGATGTTTCTCACAGGCTCTAAATTAGTAAGGAAGCATTAAGAAAATCAATATTAAAAGAAAACTTAGCCACGTTAACACCATCTATAGCAGTTGTTATATTAAAAAGAAACCAGATTATTCCTATTAACATTCAGAAATCTGATACTAAAAATGTTTAAATAGCTGAATTGACAGTTCAGCATGCTAAAATCACAGTTCACAAAAAAAGTTAATGGTGAAAGAGTGGCAAAACCTGCAGCCACAGGTTGCACTGAACAGGATATCACACAAAATGCTCTTATAGAACAAATAATACCAATAATTATAGTATATTGCACCACAAACTGATGGAAAAATACAGTTATTTTCCAATTATTACCAAATATCTTTTTGTTTTGTTAATAAATGCTAAGCACTTGTTCTGAACTATAGCATTTAAAAATAATGGCAGATTTCTTAACATTTGAGTAAGCCATTAGAGCAAGATGTTGATTTAAATTAAAGCAATATATTAACTTTCCTATAAAAGCTGCCCTTGGTATTTGACTTAGAGGTGGTTCAGTGCTGTCCAAAAACACCATCTGAAAAACAGTGTTAGGAAGAGGGTAGAGGGATTGCAAAAAATAAACAAAATAAGTACAGACCCTTATTCATTCTAGATTAAATTCACCCCTGTGCAGAGAGTTGGCATAAGACTTGTGTACTTCCTATGTCTCACTTAAGTCCCATTTTAGGAATAAGAGCGCATAAATTCATGCTGCCGTGAATATTTCTCAGACTCTATAAACTATGTGTGTCCTCTGTCCAAGCATGTGAATTTCTATCTTTCCTGTAGTATACCAGCCCTGATGAAAGAACAGTAAATAATGAATTTTCACCAATTTGAAGTACCATAGTTATGCCCCTGATTTTCCATGAGTCTGTGCACAAGTTTCAGCCAGTCTTGGAATAATTTATATTTACTGTATTGTTCTCTAATTTTCTCCTAATCAGGGACTACTAATCAAATTCTGAACAACTTTCTTTCCTTTCTTCCCTTTCTTCCCTTTCTTTCTTTCTTTCTTTCTTCCCTTTCTTTCTCTTTCTTTCTTTTTCTTTCTTTCTTTTTTCCTTTCTTCCTTTCTTCCTTTCTTATTATTTTTTTTTATTATTATTTTAACATTCTATTCCTCTAGGGCAATAAATTGAAACATGATAAAATGAAAATATAATAAAAATTTCTATTTTAGAATTCATGCAGGAGTTTATCCATGTTACAAATATACTTCATTTTCCACTATTTTCCTATTGACATGCAGAATTTAGGGACATGCCAAAAAATTTTCCAGTTGGAAGCACTCTATCCAAATGCCTTCCAGAAGGTAGGTTTCCCAAAATTTCAACTTGGAACCCTGCAGCTTTGATGATTTAGAAAAAGCATGCCACAATAAAATAAAAAGAAAATATTGCTATTTTTCTCCAGTTCAGCTCTAGTGCACTGAAATGAGACCTCAACATCTTGCTTCTAATCATTCCAAAATCCCATTAAGATGCACTTCCCAAGACTGTTACACAGTGAGTGAATTAGGTTGAACCGCTGGTTTTGGACAAGGCATGTCTGGCTATGGCACAGCATCGCCTGCCACGTGGCACACAGAGCCATGTGCACCAGTGATGTATTCATACATGGGCACAAGAGGCAGCTGGTGAGATTAAGTGATTTGGGATCTGGAGGGAAGCAGCAAAACAACCTCTGATAAAGGTTGGCCATGGCAATGCTGCCAATGAGCCATACCAATGCAGTGTGTGTGACCCTTTTCAAAACCCACCGGGTCACATGCCTGTGTAACCTGCTCTTAGGTGGTGGCCCTGCCTTGGCAGGGGGCTTGGACTAGATGATCTTCAGAGGTCCCTTCCAACCCTAACTATGCTGTTATTCTGTGATTCCTAGCAAGAAAACACAGTGTCTTATCCTAAAAGCAGAAAATTAAGATTCCACATCATGGAAACTGTCTCCCTCTGGAAGTCTACCTTGAAGATAAGAGTGTTTTGTTCTCTGGCAAGCTCCATTACAACAAAAAGCATAACATGGAACATTTTGCTGTCTTTACAGTGACATATGGTGCTTCCATTATAAAAATCAGAATGCACTTCGACATTTCCAAACCAAAGTTTGCAGTCCTCACACCTATGCATACAGACAAGCCCAAAAATTCAATTTTTTATAGTAGCATTAAAACTTACTTTTGAATATTTATACTAGGCCACCCATTCCTAAATCATTAGCTCTACGGAAGTGACATTCATTATTAAAATACCAACACTGAGCAAAACATCACAGAGAATATGTATAAATACCAAGAAAAACTAAAACTTACCCCTAAGAGTGTAATGTTAGCTATTGTAAGAGACAAAAACAACTGCCCACAACACCTACAATTAGACTTGACATGTCACGTGGTGCTAGAAGCAGACGTATCAAAGCTTGATAGCCTGCCATGCTGCATGACATCCACTAACCCCCTTTCTCCAGTCGGCTTCCACTTACGGTTGTTACTGACTTCTCAGTGCCTAGAGGAGAAGATATTTTACTCAAAAAATGCAGAGGCTAATCTGCAGGCATCTGCAATAGTACTGTTTTTGTACTGCATCTCACATAACCAGTTTCTTTGAATCAAAAATAGATCTTATGATACCGGAAGACTTCCAGTTGCATAAAGGTCACTGAGAAAAGCATTCCCATCAAACCACAAAGAAGATTATATATTTGGGGTTTTCCTTAGACTGACAGCTGCTAGACATAAGAATTACAAGCTACATTGAGAGTGTTTCTATTCCATGATATCCCTGTTGAAATATCTGAGATACTGAACAACTAATACAGAAAAAAAAAGAAAGAAGTATTTATTTTTTGATCATGGAGAAGATGAAAGATGACTCTATGGAATGCTTAGCAACAGTTGCAGCAAAGATTTTGGATTTATATGACTAAATTGTTCCCATTAAAATGTTTACCCTTCACCCAGAATGCTGCTTAGTACAGGCACCCCCAAAACATTAAAGAAATTATCTTCATTGTTTAAACTATGATGTTGTTATGCATTGCCCAACTGTACAAAACTGTATTTCATTTGACAAGATTTACAGTAAAATAAAACCATTCCCTTTAAATTGCCTCTGTGTTACATGAATGAAATAAATTCTTTTATTCCAAGAATACAGTTCTCCCAGGTTTTAGACAGATGACCTACTAAAGGACAATTAAGAGTGTATACTGAGGGACTGCTGTGAATAACACATAGGGGACATAGTTCTGAGTATTTGCCTAAGCTCAGCACTGCAAATAACTGTTTGGGACATCTGTCCTCAGCATCTCAGAAGATGTGTAGGAAGAAAATGACTGTCAGCTAAATTAAAATGCACTATTGACAATGAAATGTTATTACTACTATATATGCAAAACAAGATAGTTGGAAAAGAGGTTATCAAGAGTAACAAAGGGGTAAAGAACTAAAACGCAGACCCAAAAATGAAAAGTCACAGATGGAGTGAAAAGATAGGTCTAGAAACAAATAAAATACATATATACACATACATACATATATATAAAATGCTTGAACCACTTAGGATTCTGGCCTTTATTTTCTCAGCTTAAGACCTGAAAGCACTTTTGGTATTGACCAACAAGAACAAGACAGCAAACCAAAATGCCAGAATTCCATGCATCCACTGCAGTGGCAGACAGCGATGAGAGCTATGCTCTGGGATAGGCTCACATTCTCACTAAAGCTCTGACATCCTTGACATCATATTAAACAAATTACACCCTCCTCTGCCACAGCTCAGTATTTTACATATGAACCTATATTGCTTCAAATGTCAGCCATCTATTCTGGGGTTTATCTTCTCAACAGGGAGGGAGCTGCAGTGTACTTCTGTGAGCTGAGCCTGGGGCTAAGGTGTGTGCATTCCCCTGGCCTGGAATGATGGCGAGAGCAGGGCAGAAAAGCAGGGGAATTGGCAACCTTGCATGGTGCTTTTTTTCCGCTGGACATCTCCAAAGCTCTCACACATCACTGCCCATTTGTTCCTCCTTTTGCATCTTCTGAGTCAGCTGTTCGTGGCCACTCATGAAGAAGATGGTTCCCTGCTAGCTCCTGCTGTCAAGAAACCTTCACATGGGGAACCAGTTCTAGCTACTTTTAGGTTGAAATCCTGACACTGGTGAATCAGTGACAAAATCCCCATTAATTTCAAATGGACTGAAATTTTGACCACTGAAGTAATGCTATGGTCCCCATGCTGCCTTAATATTCTTTTTATTATAGCTGAGAAATACATTCTTCATTGTTCACTTTTCAGTCACTAAGAGTGTCTCCATTTCACCATGAACACCCACTTTCTGTCTGGCTTGGCACTGATGGAAGTACTCCTCTTGCTTGTACCTCCCAGGTTTTCCACTCCTAAGAGAACCCTGCAGAGACAACACATAACTCATTGGGATGACAAAGTGTCTCTTGTACTTCCATCCGCAAATGGATGCTTTATTATACCTTCACCCACCAGATATATTTCCACTGAACCAACAGGAAGACAGGAGGACATTTCTGCAAGGAAGTGTTGCAGTATTTTCTCAGATATTCACTCAAGTCTTCCATGTCTCCTATGCAGTTTGCTCATGACGCAGCAATAAAACATTCTCCCTTATGAGTTAAAGAGATAACGTTGGCTGAACACCTGAACGCTGAGAGTAACAATTCCTGAATAAACAGAAACATGCCTTTATAGAACAAAAACCAAATCAATCCTCAAATTGCAGGTAAGCAATACAAAGACACTGAGCAAAAGGATATCCAATCTTTAAATACTGCCAGATTTTTAGTTTGTTGGGTTTTGTTTTTTTTTTGTTTTTTTTTTTTTTTGCTACTGCTTTCACTAGCATTTAGACAAAAATCATGCACATGTCAACTCCATGTTACCATATGTCAAGCCCAGCTGACAGTAGCACCAAACAGTTACAGCCTTTCTGCTTATTATCATGTTTAGCCAGACTACAGAAAAACATTCCTTATTATGACACTAATTAAATTATTTGATGTCTTGATACTGCTGAAATGCCCAGAAGGATCAATTTGATGTTTCTTTAATTAGAGTAGATTCTTAGACCCCACCTGAAAACAATGAATTGGTGATAGCAACAGCTGGTAGGAAAGAGGAGTACTCCAGTCAAATGATGAGAATCAAGTCTGAGTGCTATCATATAACATTTCTTAATCTCAATGTCATAAAAGACCCTTTTAGCCATCAAGAATAATCCTTAAAACCCAGGAAGAATGCATCTTTGTTTCTGGTTGTTTGAACTGACTCAGGCAATTTAACTTTTACCAAGCTTCTCAAATGACTTTATCCATCTAACTTTAATCTCATAATAGTAGTCAAAAGGGACAGAAAGTTAAGATAAAAATATAACATTTGAACATAAAATATAGTACTGTGCTCAAAACCTTCCTGGCAAGATTTCAACCCAACTTTGCTCATGTCCAGCTTTTATTCATAATAAGCAGCAGTGCAGCCCTGTCAGCAGTTTAAAAACTGTCCTAATTATGGACAAAAGAACACTCAACTCTTTTTAGAAAAGAGCTGCTTCTGATTTAACATAGTTATCTCCCCCTTCCACATCCCGTTTCTTCTCCCTAATGTAAAAAGCCCTCAAGGAATAAATTGCAGTATGAACCCAACTGGAATGAAGGCTTTCTTTAGAACCCAAACCAAACAGAACTGAATGGATTCTGATGTTTCCATCTACTTTCAGCAAATCAGAAGCAATTCTGCTTTTACTTTAGGAATGAAACACTGTTTATTCCAAAAGAGGCCTTTAGGGTGAAATTCACTTTATCTCAGGAGGTCATTGTAAGATATAGTCTCTACTTAAGTGCTACTTAAACCTTCAAAACCTGAAATAGGCAGAGAAGCGCCTGGGTTAGCCATCCTTTGCTTAGACACAAAAAAATAGTGAAGCAAGATGGAGAATCCCTTGTTGGCTTTCAAGAGATGGAATAAATCCATAGTTTTCAAGCTTTTGCATTATAGGATCACCTGTGACCACTAACTGCTTGGGATTTACCCAAGAGTCCGCTCCTTTCCCCATATTTTAAACTCAAAATGTTTTTCTTAATTATCTAAATTGAATTCAATCTCTAGTCAAATATAACCTGTGATACTGCTTTTCAATTGTGGTCACATTGCAGATGATTTTTAAGACAAATATTGTACTTCTACCTATCCCAGAGACACCCAATCCCAGGGCACATTTTCCTGTGGCAACATGCATGCTTCAGTGCATCCAAATTAGTATTAGAATGGTATGAAGGCAGCTAGATGTGATAGGCTTATACTAATGTGTGGTGACACTTTTGACTATGACCCATTGTTCTTTCTTCTATTCCTAATGTTAAACTTTCATTCCCTGGTTATGGGATTTTACTTGAGCACTCACATCAACATTTATAGACCCACCATGTCTATGCTTGCCCTTTCCTGATTTTTCAAAAAAAAAAGTGTTGACTACAGTTATCTCTTGCAATAGCCCTAATACTGTAGAATTTGAACTGGGGGCAAAGAAATAGTAATATTTAAAAACATAATGTCCCAAAATTATTTGGGAATTTAAAGCATTATAAATGGATCCACAATAGATTTAAGAATTACTACTTTGCTAGCAGAGAAGGCCTCTGTATGGACCACCTGGAAGTACTTCGACCACTGTGTAATGTGTCAAAGGCCACCTTAAGAAACCACAGACCACAGAATGAAAATCCCTCATCTGTGACAATTAAACATTGTCACATGAAATGTTCAAAGTATGAAGTTCTCTGAACAACATATATTCTAACTAATATACAAAACATTTATCACTCTTTCTTTTTAAAAAGAAGGTTTTCTAAGCATATTAATTTTGTTGTCACAAATCTACTGTGAGATAAACCTCAGGAGTAAAATCTGGCTCTACTGAAGGACAGCTTCTCACTGATTTTACCTGTGAAATATTATTTGCCACTCCACGCAGTGGAGAAACAAGCATGGAAGCTTTAAGCCAGTCAAGAAACATGCTCCAAAGTAATTCAGTAATTCAGTTTCCCATCTGTTCTATCACCACTGGACTAACTCTGTTTCCCAACAGACCATCTTTGACAACAAATTATTGTCCACTGATAACAATGAGCCAGAAAAAATATGCAATTAGCCAACTGAATAATTATGGGTTTTATTTTGTATACTTAAAATGTTAAGCAAAACAGAAAAGACAATTACATCTTTCCCCACTTTCAACTACTGCCCCTAAAACCAAAATAAATACACTCTAAAACCTACCAAAAACAAAGCAAGAATTTGTGAAGGGCCAAGAAAAACAAAAATCTTCATATAAAAATTGAGTTTACATAGAGATATTGCAGAACCACATAATTTTCTTTTCCATATCCCCATCCTACAAGTCTTTGTACACTCACGTACATAGTCCCAGTGATTCTCGAGAGTATAGATGATATTGCTTTCATTAGCTCTTTTCCAAGAACAGAAATTTCTTCTACCCCATTTGCAAGCATGTATGCTTTAGCAGCCTAAAACCCATTTGCAGATCCATTAAACACAAAGGAACTCTTCATTTGCATTAAGTTAAGCATATGCATAAATATATGCAGAATCAGGACCCTTTAAGTGATTTATATTGTCTTAAGCAAGGCAGGATTTCACGTTTTATGTCCATTATTTTTATATATTTTTTTTCTTAGTAAGACATTCTGAAGCAAGATTAATTCCTTATTCTTTAGTCTTAATTCTGATTTTAGGTCCTTCCTTTGGTGTTATGGGGCTTTCTGATTGCTGACGTAGTAGAATCTTTGTTCAGAACACCTAATATTTTCCTTTAATGTTGTAGTAATAATTTCCTCTTCACATTTCCAGTTTTTCAGCAGGAATCTTGACCATTTTGGCTTGTTACTGTTCCCTCAGTAACGCAGTTACAGATGCCCTAGGCCCACTTCTTTTCCTTTTACACAGGAAAGTGACAGCCTATCATTTAGCTACCTAAGGAGTAACAAATGACTATATTTGTGTTTACAATGGTGCCAAACTGGCGTCATTCTATCACATCTAATACTTCAATATTTACATTGCATTCATCACTGTGGTGCATAAGCAAATACAAGAAACAAAGAAAGCATTTGAAAGCACTGAAATCTTTCCTTTAAAAGAGGCTTCAACAACTTTAAGTAATCCAGGGTACTATGGCTCTTCTACGGGTTAATGTATTTGGCAAAATAATGTGGCAAAACGCATAGAACTTGGTGTTGCCACAGTTTGTCCACTCCTGATACCTTAACTACATCACTCAGAAACCTGCAGAGCTCATTTATCTCTGTGACATTCTGCAATCCATCTTGAAGCACAGAACAACTATCAGATGCAGGTTCCTAATGAGTTTTACCATCTAGTTCCCAGAAAAAATACTGGAAGCTTGCAATTTATTGCAATTTAAAATTGAACCTATAGGAATCATTGAATACACATGGGATGAAGCACTTGTCCACCCCTAGGGATAGATATTTAGATGACTGCATACAAGGACATGGACCCAGATTCAGAAGTGTAAAGCACTCTCACATCCCAATGACCAAATCTGCATAGGTATTTAAGACTCTACAGGAGTGAGTCAGTAGTTTTAAACATCTCTGTTTAATCCTAGTTTTGAAGTCACTTGTGTCTAGTTTTTAAAAGCATTTCCTGTCTAATATGCTAGTAAGTGCTTAAGGGTATTTTCAGAACTCCACGAATTCCTATTTGCATGATAAGGCGCCTTGAAAAGCTAGCCTTGAAACTGTGGTTTTAGATACATCAGTTAAATCCAAATTCTCAGAAACACTAAGATGTGTAACTGCCACAAAAAGAGGGAAGCAGAAGGCTCTGACAATTGTGAGGATCCTGCCTGGAGGGATTGCTGGAAGTTTCACACATTTTATTGATTTTCACCAAACACTTAAGTACAATCTGTGATTTCATATTTGCAATTTAGCAATTTTTTTTTTTTTTAACTTAGTTCCCTCACCGACCTCTACCAAAGTTGTTGAAAATAGTTGCACTAACTCTCCGACTAATGAGAATTGGATTTGGTCTTTAGAGAGTGAGAGAACTAAGGAGGAGGGTTTTTACATTACTAAATAACTATTTGAAGGAGTGATCGCAGCAGTCAGAATTCACACATTCAAACATAACCACCTATATATTTTTAAAGAAAATGTTTATGATATCATTTAATATTCACTGTTCTGGAAGCCATTTGCTTCTCTGTAAATTGATTATTCTTGGCAATCAAGCATTCTGTATGTGCCGAGGAGATTTTAAAAAAATCTCAACAAATTAAAGCCAACATACAGCAGCTTTATGTCAAGACTGATTTTAAAAAGAGAGATAATGAGATATCATTGTACTGTATTTTTTGATGGAATTTCTAATCTTTTTTTTTTTTCAGACAGCACAGGATATGTTTTTAAAACCCAATTGATTTATCATCACTGCCTGCCTCTGCGGTGTTATTCCCACTCTAGAGGTATGGAACTTGGGCACAGAGAAAACTGTTTCTATAAAGTCAAACATGATACCATGAGCCAGAAATTTTAAAGGTCTGCAGCTTATTGCATGAACTTTACCACAAGATCATCACTGTTTTCTGTACTTCATATAAGATGAGCTGTTCAAACCACAGTTTGGGACCTTAATTGGATTTGTACCCCCAGTCACACAGGATTTTTTTTTTTAAATTTCCATGCATAATTTACATTAAGAATGTCCTACTCCTGCTTCTTAAATAATAAAAAAGTTTCTAATAATAGAGTAATACTTGATGTCCTACTTCTAGGGCTAAAACTTGCTGAATGCACTACACAATGACTTTTTGAATAAGGAGAAGCATTGTGGACTCATTGCAGCTTTTAGTAGAAAGTAAGAGCTCAGAAAATCAGCATCCCTTTCCAGTTCTTCCAGTACCTCCAAAAAAGGTTTAATACTTACACTGTTCAACATGGAGAGAAGAGTCAATTACCTGTAACCATACTACATTAAACTATTTTATAAGCTAATTTTAAAGTATACTATTTAATATAAGACACATTCTGCTTAAGAAGCAAAACATTTCAGAAAAATAAAATGGCCACTGGCACCACTGTTGCCAGAGCAGCAGTATGTTTGAACTGCTTTGATATACACACACTGTTCTACTTCTGAGAGTTTCTAAATATTTTTATCAACAGGTGTTGTAAGCATGCAGCCAGCACAAACTGCATCAACGTGGTACCACACCAGCTCTGCACTGCGGTTCAGTGCTGTTTCTACTAAAGAAACTGAACCAATGGAAACAACACTGGGAAATTTTGCCAACTCTTGCTGGCAAGTGAAGAACTCCTATGTAGATTTTAATGACCAAGAAATGGAAATGTTTCTAAGTGTGCTGTAACTGGGTGCTGCTACATTAATCCTTCTGAAAAGCAGTAAGTATCACCCATCAGTCTGATCTAAAATGTTTCAGGGTGATTGTTGTTACCCTATAGTGGGAAAACCTGGACTGAATTGAAGGATCAGAGCCACAAGTCAGAGGAACAGACTGGAAATTAAGAAATGTGTCCTAAAAACCAATTCCTGTCCTGCCCACCCACTCACCCTATTAGCTTTGTTCCTCTGTTCCCAGCAGTCTGCTTTTGGCAAGGAACTCCTCTCCTCTAAAACCCTCATTCAAACTGCAAAACAAGTGAAAATTGGTTTGTCTGTTTTTCAGCATTTTCAACCTGAAGCATCACCTCAGTGAGGGAGTATTTTATACCGAAGTTCTTTCTTTTCTGGGTAATAGTGGAAATAATACTCATGAAAGAGTCAAAAGGACCATAGATTACTTTTCCAAGTCCATACCCCGCTGCTCTCAAAAGGAGCAGGATAAGTCTGTGTATGTATGCAAGTACAGTATTACCCAAAATGCAAAAGAAGGATCACTTTGGTCCTTGTTTAACAAAATAAAGCCAATTAAGTGGAAAGTACAATATAATGGGTTTTGATAAGACAGTAGCTATCTCATGAGATAAAAATGATGGAGTACTTTCTGGGATGGCCCAGAGATTTTAATTTTTTTTTTCATAATTATTTTGCAAAAATCTGATATTGATTTAGGGTAGAACTTCAGCATTCATCGATTAATAAAAAAAATTCCACCTGAAAATCTAATGACTGTCAAAAAGAGAGTAGGCAAAATGAAAAAAGATATGTTTTATTCATCTACATAATCACAGCCAAGTTGAAACAACAACTTTCTTAACACAAATAAACTTACCCTGAAATGCTTGGGCCTAACTTTATGAAGAAAAGGGTTTTGAAATGCTAAATGCCTCATATCCTAATTTTACACAGGCAAATTCTTATAGCTTTATCAGAGTTCAGGAGTCTAGAAAGCTCAGCTGCTCAGTTCACTATAAAAACGATTGTGTGAATCAATTTCTGACACCTGGTTTATTTAGGCTGTTCTTATGCTCCACATTTAGGAAAGCAACCCCCAGAGAAATAAGTGTGTCCAAAGCAAAGAAAACCTATAATTACTTCTGTGCCTTCAGCTGTATGAGAATGCATCTCCTGCAGGTTTAAAATTCATAAGAAAAAAGATCAGAAGAATGATCTGCAGCCTGAAGTAATTTCTCAGCTGGGAATTTCCTGGAAAATTACGCTACTCCATGCAAATGAAAATAATAAAAATGTGTATATTTGTGTGTGTATGGATGCAGAGGACTCTGAACAATGCTTATGTGCAAAAGGAAATGAGGCAAACCCGTGAACATTGCTAAAGTTTAAATCAAATAACACCTACTACACCCTGGCCTCAACAGGTAAACTGTAATCCCATGGCTGAAGCTTAAGTCTAGGCACCGGAAATTCCTGCTATTTCCTACCCAGAGCCTGAACCTTCCTGGCTCTGCAACTGATGATTCACCTATGCTATGGCTGTCAGTACGTCCAGTAGGTGTACTCTATTGGGATGGCCCCGCTTTGTGCCTTCCATCCAATTACCAAGAAAATATCTAAGTGTAATTTTTAATAGAAATCTGTATTTAATAAGGTAAGCTCCTAAAGGCCAGGTGCTTCCCAACAGAATATTTTATAGCAGCTTGTGTAGGCTGGTGCCCAGGACAAATTTTCAGGGGCTCAAGAATCTGTTTTTCAAAATATCTAATTCAAACTTCATAGTCTTCATTGTCTCTCTCTTTAATTTCCATCTTGCAAACCCCCAAGAGGCTGTCAGTTTTGAAGTGCTAAAAGCCTTGTTTAACAGATGACTGCATCATCATGTACAGCTGGAATGGAAAGCAGAAGTCATGCAAACAGGAAAGGTAGAATTGTTCCCAGGAGGACATGAGACTCCATTCAGTTTGTTAGTGAAACTAACACAGGGACATAGGAGTCATAGTAAAGGACATAGTAAACGATCAGGAATATTAATGTCTACCAGATCAAGCTCTTCACTGAATGATGTATTATTTTGGCTAATTCTCACTTTAAAAATTCAGGCTAACCCTCCAGTCAAATTTCCTGGGTGATGATACAAAGATTGGGTTTGGATTAATTGCATTTATCTCAATCATGCAGTTGGGTCTGCAGACACACCAGCACAGCTGTCTTGAAGTGAGTGGATCATCTAGGCAGAGTACACTGCAGGCAGTTTCCACAGGGGGCTTTTACACAATTATACGTACCTACCTGCCATTTCTGCATTTAAAAATGTTTCCTCTATTGTAAGAAACTTAAAAACAAACAAACAAAAAACAAAAACCCCACCTCACGTATTTTGTGATTTATCATTGGCAAGAGACTGGAAGAAATATTTTTCTTTCCTAACTAAAAATAAAAAAAAAGACATAGTTTGTTAAGTTGTATTTGGCTGTGTTTATATGCTGCTGACAAAACAGAGAGAATATGTAGATAGGATAATGTACTGCTTAGTTTGTGTTACTTGATGGAAGATGTGGTGGATAATTTGTTTATGGATAACCTCCACCATGAAATTCTTTTCCTGATATTTACTGTGGCCAGATCTGCAACATTTTTCATTTAGAGAAAATTTTATGAGCCAAGACACATGTCAGCTGTGAAAAGGATACTTGCAGTATCTAGAGATGGAGCACCACATAACACACAAATAAATCACTGATAAACACTAGATACAAAATTGTAACATAAGGCCTCAGGAAGATCTTCATATCTCTTCATAATATCATTGGTTTTAATGGTTTCATTGCAAAATGTGACCCAATCCTCTAGGGAGACATAGAATTTGAACATATTTTTTTATTAGATCAAAAGGAAAGGAAATGGAAGAGAAGGAAAGAGATCAGAAATGGAAGGAAAGGATTAAACTCTTAATTCAATCACCTGTACATAACCATGCCCTTATTAAATAGTAAGGCTGTGTAAATTATATGCATGTCTCTCAATAACTTTTGGCAGTTTTGTTTTCTCCAGTTTTGCATAAAGAAAACACGCAATTTTCACAGCACTAAAAAAATTGAACTACAACATTAATCCAAAAGTGAACTGCACAAGAAAGAGTAATTTATTTTTTTTTAATGAAAATGAGGCTAACTTCATTTTCTGCACAAGACAGATCAGCACAAATTATTAGAAAGTTCCGCAACATTCTTTCAGAAATTGCCTTTCATTGTAAGGGTGAAGTGTCTAAAAATGTTTTCAAAGGCACATGAAGATGGAATTGCCAGTAGATTTGTATTCACTAATTTGATCAGTCAGTAAAAAGCCTTTGTTTTAGCAGCCCTACACTTCTGCTGAGAATAAGAAACAAATGACTCAATCTGAAGAACACTGAACTGAGGGACTGCAAGATCAAATGCATAGGAGTGGAAAAAGGCACGGAGCAATCAAAGAAAAGTCTTGGATGACAGTCTGGCATTTGATTTAGATCTTCTAGAAATTCTGATTGACAGATCTTGAACATCCTTAGAAAATCAAACTGAAGCTAAAATTATGAAGAGCATTAAGAATTTTATCCAATGAAGACACTCGGACCTCATGGTATCCCTGTAACCATTTGTCTGTCCTTTTTCTAACAAAAAAATGTTAAATGGGATCAGCACAAAGTAATGGGACACAGTTCACACAACTAAGTCTGCAGAAAGGGGAATAAAAGTCACCATAATGAATGTGACATAGTGTGAGGGCTGAGCATGACAGGATCCTAACAATGGCTAAAGCGAAGGAGGACACAATATAAACACAGTATAGTTGGTTTTGGATGAGAGCCCAATGATACAGGCAAGAAGAAAGGAATGTGTCTCAGTGAAAAAGAGTGTATGGCCATCACAGCTGCACTCCTGTTTCTCAAGTAAGCCCTAAGAGCAGCAAAAAACCCCAAAAGTTCATTTAATATAGCTGAAAAATATCTTGGATGGGATTAAGAGGAAAAAGAAGTCAAGGAAATTAAGAGCAGCAAAGCAGACTTCGAATACAGTGGGGAGTTTGCTTGACTCCAGCATCCTCTGACTTGTGCTTAAGGTCTTATTTCTGTATTTTTTTAATTGATCATTGTTAAGCAAAATTCAATTTTCTTACTCTTGTAAGAGGCATGTGATGGACATGCCTGGTGATATAATGTGGTTATCATAGATTTGCTACTAGGTCATATATGGAAACCTGTCAAAAAAGGAAATTATTTAATAAGCTATGCTACACAACGATGGTTTAGATGTGATTTTTGCAATGAACTATACATGGAAATCCCAAAGAAATCAAAGTGGCATTAGTGGGCCTTTCTGTTGGGAAAAAAAATCTAAAGTACTATTTCAAATATGTCACAGTCTAGCTTGACATTAAAATATTGTTTTGTATTAGTTCCTTTTTACTGCTGGGTATTATTACAAAATTAGCCTTTTCAGGATTTTGTGATGCAGGTAATAAACTACCACTTTTACAACAGAAAACCCCAAAGCAACAGAAAGTACTGATACCAAATATGAGACTTCCACAGCCAGAATTATAACTAGCAGAGTGCTGCTTCACTGGTTTTTCTCCCCAGTCTTTTCAGGTGCACTTCTCTCAGTTGCACTGCACAAACATGGGGAGTTTGAACTGTTTGAGCCTGTACTCTTTATTACTCTCAAACACTGCAAAATCATACCCTGCATGTCAAAAGCACTATTTAGCTGTGTTCTTACTTAAATGGGAGCCTTCTTTCCTGTATCTGTAATGCAGACTACAGCTGACTAAAAATTTTAATAGAAATAGGAAGAAATCAGTACACTACGAAATGAAGTTTTGCTTTTCTAACAGATCCCATCCTGCGGTTATATTCAGGTGCAGATATTAGATCTGGTACAGCTGGTACTAGGATCCCTTGTGGGTTTTGCCTTGAAAATTTCAGAAAAGCACTAGTTCAAAGTGCCAGTAAGAAAGAAGTTGGAATAACTTGCATCACCAAACATTACAACAGCAGGGACACAGGCACCTGGAGACCCACATTTATGTTGAGGCTGAATATCAGAGTACTTGATCTGCTTCTTAGGAGTTAGATTAGCTGTTCAAATTGTTTTATTGTATTTTTTCCCCTACATTTACAAAATACAGAATTATCTGCCATAAATTCCAAGCTGACACTATTTATTACCATCTGAACTGAGCTGCTCCAACAAATAGAAAGGTATACTCTCTCTGTGCTTTTCCCTACTGAAGACATAAATTGCAAGATTTCCAGCTACAGAACCAGGCAAGGAGAGGAAAAGTCTCTGTGAAAAAGCAGCACAATTTCAGCTTCCTTCATTCTCCACATCGTACTTCTCTTACCCATGCTGAGATGTCACTAAGAGCTCAAACATAGCAATTAATTCCGTGTGGCTAAGGCAGGACAAGGTAAATCAAGAGCCTTGTGCTGCCCTATAACTTGCTGCTACTTTCCCCAGAGCAAAAATGATTAACTAAAGGGCAGAAAAAGAAAGGTATGTGTTTAAGTACTAGCTTGTGATATTCTACAATGCAATAAAAGGACAGTGAACTCATACCAACTTCAGTAGTGGTAAAGGGCTGTGAAAAGCCAAAGGATGCACTTGCTCTTTCTGTTATCAGAGTAACTTTAGCAGGTGCTAAAGGTCTGAGATTGCAGTGACAGGTGTTCACAGAGGGCAGACAGGCTGCACAGCCATGACCAGACAACGGGTCCCCATGGCCTGTGGGGGGTAAGTAAGCACACCGTTTTATCCACAGAAACTTTGTACATGCTCTTCACAGACAAAGGGCTGAGGAAAACAACAGTGAGCTAATGGGGGTTGTATATTTGAGAATATGTAAAAATAAATTACTGAATGATCTGCTAGAGCTTTCAGAAGACTTCACAGGCTTTGGACATCCTTGGCTAAGACTGCATAAGATAAAACATTATATTGTAATTTCCTCTCTTTCCAGAGTGAATAGATAAATTACATTTACAATACACTGAGAAACAGTGTACTTCCAAGTCTGTTAGTTCCCTGTGATCCACTCTTCTATATTTCTTATGCTTCATACCAGATGGGCATCTTAAGTTTGCTCTTAGAAGGAAGGAAATAAAGAGAGGAAGTAAAGAGAAGAAAGTAAAAGAAATGGAGAAACGGGATGAAGGGGAGGAAAGGAAAGAAGGAGAGGAAGGATAAAAAAAAAGAAAGGAAAAGAAACCTTCTCAACTGCTGTCATCTTAGTCTGGTGAGTATTTTACATTAGAACTTATTACCATTGCTACTGGACAGACCCACACATGTTTATGTTTTAGCAATTGGAACTGATTTTTTCCACTTTCACATATTTCCAATTTGCTCAGGACATCAAAATCATTCAGACTAGGAAAAACAGTAAGAAGGAGTTGGTACAGCTCTCTGATGGAACACTGTCTTCAAAATAAACTACCAATCCCAAACTTTCAACTTTTATGTTTCTTATTACAGCCTTCCCTGTGTACTCCATAAGATGGACTGACCTCAGTAAACATTCAACCATCAGGTAAATATTCCTGCATCATCCCTTATCTCCTGACTTTCCAATGCAAAGAAAAGCCCACTCCATACAACAGAACCCACACTCAGTCTCAAACGAGGGAGTTACCTCCTAGCTTTTAAGTCTGAATGGATTTTGTATCATGTTTTACACCAGAAGAAGACACTATGCCAAGTTTAAATTAAGAACAAAAGTCCAAGTAATGGTGCATCACTTGCGGTTTTGGCAGTAGTGGAAAAAAAAGAAGAGAACCTCAAAAAAACATACCTTTTATGGAAACCAAATATAGACCACAACTGGCAAAGAGAAAACTGCATGGACAAACAAAACTGCTGGATAAACAAATCAAAATTACACAGGAAGCTGACACCCATTCTTTGCAGTGGAAAACCAAAGATAAAAATGAGTCATATATTTTATATTTTTGGACTAAGCAAACTCCCATCTGTCTCGCAGTATATGATTTATATTCTCAAAGAAATCTAATATTTCCAATATTACCCCTAAATAACCAACCAACTAATCAAGCAGAAGGATTATTTAAAATAGTTGATGTCATGGAATAGCTGACTGCTTTGTGAAGAGTAGGAAAATGACTGGCCTTGAACTGCAATATGCATTTTAGATTGAATGATTAGGGTATAGATATAAAGACTAAGTGAGCAACGGAGGAAGGGAAGAGAGGAATGGAGGAAGAGAGGAAGAAGAGTGAAAAAAAGAAAAAAAAGGAAACTTCTTAATATGCTCTAAGTATGATAGCTACTAAGTTACTTCTCACAAAATTAACAACGGTTCTAAAGGAAATTGCTTTTTTTTCCCTCCACAGAATTTTAAAAACCTTTGTCTGGTTTCACTTTTACTATTTTTTTCTTCTTGAAGATTTTTATCCAGATTTGTTTTGCATGTAAGGCACCATTTATGAATGCTGTTACTCATTTGTCTGGCAGGAGTGTAATCACATCAAATTCAAAAGTAAGACGAAGAAAGTCAGCACCATAAACTGGGTAAGGAGAAGTGAAACAGTCCAGTGCCAACACATTCTGCCTCACATCTCTGACAGTCTTTACAGTTCTAAAAGCCCCAGCAGATCTTTTAGCAATTTATGTTTACATATTCTCAAATGTACAGCCCCTGTTATCTTACTGTTGTCTTCCTAATCCCTTTGCCAGAGGTTATCACACTTCCAGAAGAACTGAGAGAAGCAAACCTGCACCTGCATCTCAGCCACCCTGATTCACAGGTAGGGGTAGCTGTTGAATCATAAGCAGAAGGGGGCAGTGAATTGCAATGCCTTGTGGCAGAAACACAACAGTTTTTCACAGCTCTGCTATAAGTACAGTAATGCCTTCAGGGACAGAAGGCTACTCTGTGCATTTGAATTCCAAGTGGGTAATACGTATTACTTCTGTAAGTGATTCCTCATGAGTTGGGATATGACCCTTTTATAAAATACATGTCACTTTTCCTTTCAGATACTGACTCCAAATTCTTACTTTTCTGCATAGAAATAAAACAAAACCTAACCAGGTTACTTTCTAATTTTTTTCATTGCCAAATGCGGAAGAATACTTTAAAGTGCATGCTGGATGTATCATTCTGATGGAAGAATAAACACTTGAAAGATGTAGCTGATGTTTCTGCTTCAAAGAATGCAAGAATTAGATTATGTCTGACTCTCATTTGAAATGCCTGCACTCTCTTCTATGCCACTAAACATAAGGATACCACAAAAGTCTTCTAATTTGAAAGCTTCTTCTCACTAGACTGAATTTATAGCTGAAGTACAAATTGCTGTGAAATACATTCCTGTATATCTGTTAGAACTCTCTTAAGTTAACTCCTACTCATCTAGTGATATGCTAGTGCCATGTATCACTAAAATACTAAGCCATGGCGATTCTACAAGAGTATAAACAAAAGCAGGTAGGATTTATCTGTAAATAGCACTTATATCACCAAAGTCAGTTCATCACAATGTTCTTTGAGATGTCTTACTATCCACCATCACACACAGAAATAACACTAAATATACTTTACTGTTGAGAAAATACACAACTACCAAATAGAGTTATTTCACAAATCCCTTTAAATTCTGCTTGTAACAGAAGCTCTGTCAGCTTTTAGTATGGGAACTGTGATTCATATTAGCTGAGACTGTAGGTTTCAGCTGAACATGTGAGTAATAATATTATTTTAGTAGGAAATAGGTTGAGGAAGATATTTGCACTTTAGAAAGCAGAAATAAATGCAATGATTCATAATATTTTTGAACAGTGCAGTGAACATTCATGTTACCTCCCTTCTTATATCACTTAGTACAGCAGAAACATTCCCTGTTGGATTGCAGAGCCACCACAAGTTCACACACTGGAGAAGAAACACAAGTATAAACATCTACCAGCAAACATCTACCATTTCCTCAATAAGATGTTAGTAAACAAACTAAGCAGACAAAATACCAACTAACAAATACATTTGATGATGATACTCCATTATGTCCATTCTTATTATAAGCCACCAGAAATTTTTTTTTGAGATATTAAATTACCCTAGTCATCTGTATTAACTCCCTCTCAGTGTAAGATAGCATTATATTTATGAGCACTGGCATATCATGTATTTTGTCAAATTTCTTTTAGTAAACACACAAAGAATAGAAGTAAAACATCTTTAAGGGTCAGGATAGTCAAAGGCAAGTTTCTAAAATGCAGCCTAAACTAGGACAGATGTAGAACTCAGAGCACAAGCACATAGTTTTGCAGTCAAATATCTGATCACATGCACTGATGTAATTTGGATTTAAATGGTCAGCTATGAAAAACAGCAGTCAAAGGTCTCTTCAAGCACCAATGGCTCATCAAATGGCTGAGGTTATGGCAACCCATTTCACACATTTGTGTCCAAAGTTATTCATTTACTGCTGAGCAAAATGTCAGCATGGGCCTGGATCAAAGCTGTACCACTAATAGAGACGAGTCAGTTACTCTCTGTCAGAGTTCTGAAGTTATTAATAATTGTAAAAATGGCTCAAGGTTTTACACCAGGTAAACCTGAGCTTCTGAGAGGTAATTAAGCATTCAAGCTCAGTGCCTTCTGAAACAGTTAACTTAGTATTTTACCCAGAAATGTATAAAATGACCAATGACCAACATATTTCCACAAAAAAAGTATATGAAGAGAGTTATTAGATAAGCCAATCAATATCCAAGGGACAAGCTCTCTTTCTCCAGTGTGAGATGTGGTATTGAAGTATTTTTCTGAGTTACTATTCAGAATGGAAAAAGCTGCCTACACAGACATGTGCTCCAGCAACTGCAGCAGCGGGCTATCATCAAAATGACTGCAACTGTTTAAGGTCTCAAACAGCTGCGCACCTTCTTCCAGGAAGCTCATTCAGAATACACATCTGGGTACATATTCAATAAAGGAATAAAGGTCAATAGTAAAAATAGGTGAGGAAGAAGTCTTTCTTACCACTTTCTTACTACTCCTATGACAATACCCAACCAAGGAGTGACTCTCTCCAGCAATACGTTTCTGTCTTTGTATAGATATTCTTGGGTTTCAAGATGTGAATAGAGAAGGCACTATGGTCTTCAGATAGCCTGTTTCACCAGTTCAAATGTTTGGTCTCAAATCTCCACTGATCATTAAAACAGAGGTGGGAGAAGGGAAGACGAACAACAGCATAATGGGCAGCCTGCCATGCCCAAGTCATCTCATGTACTATAGTATGCACATATATCCTTCAACACATTTGGCTTGTAAACTCATTGCCAATTTTCTCTGTTTTTCATCAGCATCTCCTCCTGGGATCCAGGCAGTGCACTAGGAATTAACAGATGCAGCTGGCTTTAAAGTATTTACATCCCTCCAATGACAGGAATGTTGAGGTTTTTCTAAAAATATAAACAACGAACAATATATTTTTATGCAGGTGGATAAGGTGGAAACAACATTTTCGTCATGTCAGTCTCAAGGAGGATGCTTAAAGAATACACACACAGACATGTTATTAGAATCATAGGGAAAAATAGCATAGCTGCTTCTTTCACTCTCCTTTGAATTATCACTACTCTATGACAGCCTTGACATTTACCAGATGGAGGCAGATTTGTCTCACGCACACGCATAAACAGAGGCAGGCTTCAGATAAGTCAATATTTTTCCTTTCAAAATATTGGCATTAACACCTGAGTTTTAAGTAAATACAAGCATGAACTAAAAAGAGTACTTTAAATCCACATAACACTGCTAGAGCTTTCACACGTGCAAGATATGAAGTGATTTGTAATATATTTTTAAAATAATTTCAAAGTCTGCAATAGACATCAAAAAGCTGTTGCAACAGAGATGAAAGGAGTGATGGTTTTAGTAGGTGAATGACTAGCTTCATAATAATCTTCAAACCACTAATATAATTAGCCACTACTTCTCCTCACCCTTAAATCTCAATGCAGTGGTGTGAAGAAAAAACGGAGAGAACATGTGAAGACTTGTATTTCTTACACATTTTGCTGGAATACTTTTTCCTAATATCTATCCAAAATTAATAGGTAGCCAAATATATTAAGCACTTAGCAATCATTCTGTAGGAAAAATAAATTTTGCTTGATGGTTTATGTGAGTTTCACCTGCATGTAAATAAAATGTATGCTGCCATGATATTCTTTCCAACAATATTTTATGTGAGACAATTGAAATTTCATACCAAATTTGATATGCTTTCTACAGTTCCCATTTGAGTCAAGGAAAGCACTAAACTTTATATTCAGATTAGTCCCTATACATATGTGCCCATGTCGGTACCTGTCCCAGTGAAGGTGCTAGTTAGATGCTCGAGCAATGAAATCAGATTATTAATCTGTTTAAAACTACAGAATTAAATATCTTACTGAACTGAAGTTTACCTGAAAAATATCAGAATAAATCTGACACCTTTGCTTAATGGTCTGATTTTAAGGATGTTAACATTTTCTATACATTCTGTTCATAACTGGGCATCATCAACCATCTGAAAACCAAATACTTTTTTTTCACAAGGAAAAGGAAATTGAATACGACTTTTCCGGAAAAACTCATTCTATGCTTCTGTTAATGTCAATAGTTATGAAAAATACTGGCTTTGTCTTCAATTATATTGATGTTCACATAGTAGGAATCCAATTGAATTCCCTTTGCTTTCCCATAGTCATATCAGTATCAAAAAGAAGCAAACAAACAAACAAACAAACCCAATAGCAGTTCTAAGAGATTAGAGTATCTCCGTGATCTTTCTCAGCTTTTAAAATTCCCTGACTTTAGAGAAGGATGGTTTTGCTAAAAATTTTCTTAGAATAACTACTGTCTGTAGAGTAGAAAGAGAAGTAATACAAATAATTACAAATAGTCTTTCATATAAATGATGCAGAACCATGAAAAAAGCTGTTGCTAAAGCTCCCTTTTTCAATCAAACCATGTTCTGTCTTTGTTTTTCCTGTAACTTACTAGAAACAAAAAAGTTGCTTTACATAAAGCTAGTACTAAGGCAATCTCTTTGGTGTCATTATCTATTTCCATTTTCTTTAAAATTTACTCATCTGGAATAAAGAGAAAACCAAGACAAAGAACTAGACAGATATTTTCTTGTGTTGCTTGAAAGCCAAAGGAATAATAAGAAAAAATCTGTTCTTTTAAATGGTCTACCAAATCAGTCACTCACTAAGGGAGCTCAATTTGTTACTGTTAGGATTTGTTTGAGAAAGCTTCAGGGCACCCCAACTTATTTTAATAGAACCATTTAAAAGGGCAATGGTTGCCTCTGAAAAGTAATGACATTTCAAAGATGGATCAGGAAAGTAAGTATCCATAAAAATCTGAGCAAACATACAAATCTCACCTTAGAGAAATGTTGCTGGAGTTTTCCCTAGGGGCAAAAGTACATAGAGACTAAAAAACTTTAAATTGCACAAGGGACTCACTATTATTTTATTTTTTTATAATTTTTAATGATTTCTCCCCGTATCCAAAAAGAATATATTTTGAACATATAATAGCTGTCTATTAAACAGACATGAGAACAAAAGGATAATGCAATTCTGAAAACAAGACACTATAAATGTACATATGCAACGCAGAGGAACAAAAAGGCATCCTTGGTACCTACAATTTGCTTTGAGTATGTATGTATGTATGCACTGTATGGGGAACTAGGGAAGAAGAAAGAAACATTAATTCTTCAAAGGAGTATGTCAAGTATAGCTAACTGTTTTCCCTTCTTCTAGGCTTGTGCAATCTCCATGTCTCTCACCAGTGGCTGACTCACAGCTCTCTCCTTCCCACTCATAACCAGTCCAAATTCTACTAATCTCTTCTGCGGATTTCCACACCTTGCCCTCATAATTCCCTGCACAGTTTGCTTTCTTCCCATTGTCTATTCTTCTGGTCTCAGTCTTCTCATGCTCCCAGCTCAAGACTATTCTCCCATAACCAAGACATTTAAATAAAGCAAACTCCTTCTTTAGCAGAGGGAGGAATGGGACCATTGTTGAGAATTCAGGAATGTTTGGTTGCCTAACCTTGGACAGTACTTTTTTCTCCCTGGCCTCCACAAAACACTAAAATTTCAGGAAATCCCATCCTACCTGCCTAGGCGGAAAAATGCAGTCACTCTGGCAAACGCTTCATGTACAGTTCACAGACATATGAAAGCTTTTCAGAGAACAACACATACCAGCAAAGAATAGGACACAGAAGTCTTTACTGAAAATGCCTAATGGATGACAATCTTCAAAGGCTTATTAATCTCCCAGGTCTGGACAGGTTTTCACAAGTACAAAAATGTCATGTGTTTGACACAGAGGTCACATAACTACCATCTTTGAAATTACCTAAAATGAAACATCATCAAAATCATTTCAGTTCCACAGAAGAATATGGCTCTTCCAGGTTTCTTCTAAACACAAGTGGCTTGCTTGAAACTTTCAAAAACAATTGCTGACAGAAGATCAGCAGGCAAAATTCAATTAAAATTAAGCACAATTTGGCTAATTTCAATCTCAATGTTCCCAAACTTTAGTGTTCTCCAAGTGTCTGGATGTCTGGGGACTTGAAAATATGTACTGCTGCCTCCCTCACTACTATAATGAACAATATTCTGTCTTTACTATCTGTCACTTTCCCCCCATTTTAACTGTTAAAAGTTCAAAAAAGATGCTCTGTCATTAGCAGGAAACATGCAGAACCAGCTACTTATGTTTTAAGTAGGAACATAAAGATGTTATGTTAGTTTCACACATTCATTTATTGATGTCTGCCTAGCAGCAATAGCTGCAAGGGAAGAACACCAAAATCACCTGTTGAAAAGCAGAGTTCTTTCTATTCAAACAAACAAACAAACAAACAAACAAAGAAACAAAAACACACACACGAAAACACAACCAAAAACCACCAAAAACCTTCTCATCAACAAATTTTGAAAGTAAGACCTTGATCTTTAGATTATCTAAAATACCTAATAATCTTTCAGATTATTGGTAATAAAAAGGACAGAGGAGATACTCCTTTTTTTAAAAAAAAAGTCAGAGATGAAGGACATCTGAATTTTTTTGACTTTCAAAGGACTTCACATTTGCCCATACCAGTGTACTGAAAGGCTAATAATTCAGTATCTATGATATATAAACAGCATTTAAAAATGGTTCAATTCTCCCAAGTTTTTATGTGAAGAACTACTTTAGGATGATAAACCATTATTTTATACAGGCAAATATAAAAAAGGGAACAGAAAGGTGCCAATTTTTAGCATTAGATAATAAATCAAGCAATTAAAAATTAAATTGAACTGACTAAACATGGTGAGACCGTTGTGAGGAGGAGACAGTGCATGAAATTACCGAGCTAAGAAATGGATGTATTTTTTTTCTGCTAGTTACCAAACTTTATAGAGCTTTCATAATGAAGAATTGTATCCATCAATGAAGGCAAATTAAAGAGGCAGTGACCTATAGCTCTAAGCTTTCACACAATCACTGAATGATTGAGGTAGGAAGGGACCTCTGGAGATCATCCATTCCAACTCTCTGCCCAAAGCAGCGTCAGTCTAGCAGGTTGCTCAGACTCCATGTACAGCCAGGTTTTGAATATCTCCAAGGATAGGGACTCCATGATCTCTCCGGACAATCTGTGCCACTACTTGAACATCCTTACCATATTATATGCTATTTTATATTTAAATGAAATTAAAATATGTCTAAATGATGCACCTGTGCCACGCGATCCGTCGGGATACAGGGATACAGTCCACACTCAAGGAAGGTGAAACAGGAGTGGAACACTTTATTAAGGGAACATGAGACTTTTATAGGGTTCGGGGCGGAAGCTGAGAGA
>JAWWEE010000040.1:37884322-37925104 GCA_035221455.1 Xenops minutus | reverse complement strand
TATTAAAACATTTTAAAACATGGGAAACAGTCTAATATTCCAAGTAACAGTCCCCAGATCTGGCAGGTGTTCTTCTCCTTTTGGTGACAGCTCGATTCACTCGTGAAAATCCTGGTGTTCGCTGGACTCCCCTCCTACACACCTGTAGTGATTACTGATCACATTTTGAGCAATGTGTCCTTCATTCTATCTACCATAAAAGAAAACTCTTTAGATAGCAAATTTACAGATAATTATTGAACAATGCAAAAATCTACAGTAGCCATATCTTAAGGTAGGATAGTTGCACACAGACAGTGCTATGAGGGCAAATGATCTTTTAGACTCGGATAATATCCATGAGAATAAATAATGTCTGGATCAATTTTATTGTGTTTAAGGGACTAGGATTTGCTTTTTAGCAGCAAAAAATCTAATAGCTCCACATCAGCAATAGTCCCCTCTCTGCAGTGAGTAGATTTACTGCAACAGCCCAATGCACTTCCCAGGTTTCATTCCAGTCTTTATAGCAGTGAAG
This sequence comes from Xenops minutus, assembly GCA_035221455.1. Taxonomy (NCBI): domain Eukaryota; kingdom Metazoa; phylum Chordata; class Aves; order Passeriformes; family Furnariidae; genus Xenops; species Xenops minutus. The sequence goes on along the minus strand of JAWWEE010000040.1, from coordinate 37,924,587 downwards.
TTCATAACAGCATCAAAATCTATGAGACTGTGAATTTTAAGAAAAGAACATTTTTCAGTTGTAGTGAAGGAAGTGAATTTCAACTGAATGCTGTATAGAAATAAAATGATGTTTCGTTAACATTCAAAGAGTATACTGTGACTGATATTCATTCAGTATCTGATGACAAAGTAATTGGTCTATAATTAACTGAAAGGCCACAGTTTCAGTTCAGTCTCTTGCTGGCTATGGGCCAAAATAGTGGTTGTTGCCCCTTAGCAGGCAATTTGGATCAACGTATTCCTGTTAACAACTTGGCAAGTATTTGATCTTTTCCAGCATGTTGGCTACCTCAGTGCCAGCATGGACTCACAGGCTTCCATACTCCATATGGGTGCAGATGTTCCTTTCAGTGTAAACCACACTCTATTCTTCTGAAATTCCGGTGTGCAGGCAAAGCTGATGATAACATTTTCCCTACAGAAGCTTTCAAGGCTAAAAATATGGTTTAATTTAAGGCAGAATTCTAAGGACAATGTGATTGTTGCTGAAAACATTTGATTTTACTATGTGAAATGTAGTTTTAGATCAGCTTTCCAGTTAAAATTCAATATAACTGTATCAAAGCTCTGTGAAAAATAACCACTTTTACTGAAAAGGTAACTGTGTTTTTAAGAAATAAAATACAAATTAATTTGAATGGAAAAGATATTTTCAAGCAATTTCTCTCATAGAAACTTATCTCCCAATTAAATATCAAGGCTGCGCACGTTATAAAGAACACTGTGTAAGGCATGAGGTGAGAAGAGAATTTAAATGATCCTCCCCAGAATGATCTATATATTAAAGCAACCTCAAAGTTGCTGCCTGGAAGTGTGTTTAATGACCTATTTCTTGGCCCATAACCCATCCAACTTTCTCAGACTCAATTTCTACCAGACCTGATGCCTCCAGGACCCAGTTCTAAGTTTTCCCAATCCTCTGACCACCACAGACGGGTGTGCACTTGTCAGGCAATCCAGCACAAATAACCCCTCTCATCTTACAGGAGAGCCAGGGGCCTGAGGTTGTTTTCATGTCCAGTTATGGGCATCCTGGTTTGGGGGGGAAAGAAGCTGGGCTACCAGAATCATGACCAACTGGCTCAGATACTGTCCCCTGCCCCTGCTTGTGAGGCCTCTCCAAAAACATATGCCAGTGTGCTGGATCCAATCTTCAAGTCAAAGAAGTAGAGCCTCTTGCTGATTTTGTGGTTAGGCTGCCATGGGACTCCAGGCATTAAACTTTGCCTACTGTTTGTCTACTGGGTTTTTGGGTGGCATTTTTTTGGTTTTTTTTTGTTTTTTTTTTTTTTTTTTAATTTTGGATTCTGATTTTAGAGACAAGTTTAGGCTACATTTTTCTCCCCATTTGACTATTCTTTAATCTGGCATAAGGCACATTGATTGGCTGAAGCTTCATGTGTCACTATAATAACAAATAAAAATAAAGTGAGGATTAATGCAGAAAACTCATGAAACTTTTAGCAAAACCCTTATATGATGGTTTTGAGTCCTAAAGCAAGCACTGGAAATCCTAAAATGAGACAAAAAACTACAGGGCAGCTCATTAATACAACATGTTAATGAGAGGTCACAGAGAAATGTGGCTGAAACCTGCGATATCTCACAAACATTTCTAATTTTAAAGGAATGGGATGATATTCTGCCAGTAATGACAATGTATGTAGCTGAATACAAGAGCAGTTCTGATAGTTCTTTTATTTGAACCATATCCCTATAAAAACAAGTGTGGAAACAGCTTGGATGTTCTTCAAAGAGCTCAGTGGGCTGCATAATAATATAAATTAAGGCCATTTCAACCAAATTGAAGGAGTATTTTCATTTTATTCCATTTCTGCAATTTTTTTATGTAATTTGAACACTGTTGCAGACAAGAAGTAAATCTCATTAAGGCTAATCAAAACCTAATGTAATGCATCCTTAATATGAAGAATATAGAAGATATTTATCTATTTAGTATAATTGTCAAAAAGTTTGTTATAGAGCTCCATATCAGATTTCTGCATCTCCTCACATAAATTTAACTAATTAGTGGTTTCTAGTTCTTTACCATCCAGTCACATCTCAATAGTACTAACATAAGTAATTAACTAAAACAGTATAGTATTCATATAAGTGAGGTCAAGAACTAGTTGCAAAATAATTTCCTTATGGAGAGTCCATCTGTTTTGTATCCAAGAGCAATGGAAAGTATATCTGCAGAAAAACATATCTTATTTCCAAGCAATTTACCCTCTAGCTCTTCTCAAATTGTAGTGGCAACACTGGAACTCACAAGAGCTACACAATGTGTGTTTCTCACCATATTTCTCCATCAGCCACTTCTGAGCACAAGACTTGCATGCAGAGGTCCTACCACAAAGGCTTCTTTTCATCTGACTGTAGGTTGTTCACTACCATGTTTTGAAATCCTTGCTTAAACAAACAACTTATCAAAGTTTTCAGTGAGAACAAAACATGTTTTGTGACGTGGTATCTATTTTCAACCAAGTTTTCCCATACTTGCTAATTTGTTCATCTGTAGTTAACCCATAACATGATCTTGCAGTCAGCTGTGGAATCTCAACAAGTATATACCTTGTGCCTCATCTATCTCTAAATTTATAGTGTAGGAGAAGAGATATTGTCTCACTTTTGCAAGAGCTAAATTATTCTGTGTTTGAGACTTGATGTTGTCATAATAGTACAGGTCACTTTAAAGTCACTTTCATAAGCTTCTATATTTTGATGTAACCATACAAATTGGGACTTAAACCTTCTCTTCCTCTCATAATTATATAAATATTAATATTACCATTGCTTATAGTAGATAAAATTACTTTAGTTCTTGGTAGACATCCTTTTCTTTCTAAAATTTGGCTTAGTTTTCTAAAAAGTAGCTTTCAACATCAAGTCCAAGAAACTCTGGAAAACCACATTATTTCTAAAGGGCCCTAAAGGGGCAACAAAAAAAAGTAAGATAAATATATTATGCAGAGGTTTGTACCACCTCTGAAAAGCATATAAATGTGACGACTTTAAAACTGGTACTCTGAAACTGTACTACAAAAGACTATCAACAGTAAGCTGTACTATGAAAGAGTATAAACTTGTTGCACTTAGACCTTATCAATACAAATTAACTTTATTCTCCTTTCCTAAACTTTACACTGTTTTCCTATTGATATTCTGCTTCAGAGAGGTTGAAATAGGCTCTGTTAAAACAAAAGATGTTTGGCATACAGGATGTAAACAAGCTAAGGCCTCCAGGAACAATGATGGAACTTTATCATAATTCACTTAATTCTCAGCAGAATTGGCACATCGCTACTAACAAAAATACTCAAAATTAATAGAACTATGTCAGCAAATGTTCAGACCATATGTTCTGAGCTTAGTTGATGATAAACCCTGAAGTATATTAAAAAATACAAATGGAAAAATTAATGCCATTTCAAAGCTCATCAATAATTTGTACATTAAAAAAAAAAAATTCCTGGTAATAGCAAGCTTTATTTCACTTATTAAAATATTCTTATTTTTTTCTGCACTGTAATAGTTCTAGTTCTTTTATTAAGGAAAAAATTCACAGTTCATTATACTTATTTGTTCAATTCTTGATCAAAGGTTGTGGTGCTTCCATGACAACAGGTATATTTGTTAATGTGCTCATGAGTTTTAACTAAGCTGAACAGAGGAGTAGGGATTTATTCAAGACCTATAATGTGTTGATACATTTGTGCACACCTCAGCATAAGATGTGTTGTTTAGGGGATAGGGTGTTGGGTGTTTTGTATGGGGTTTTTTAGCTTATGCCATTTTCCTTCATGCTAATTTTAACACAAATATTTGCCCCCCCCCCTTTTTTTTTAATTCATTATGCCATATATGATTATTTACTTCAAGGGAAATGCTATAGAATGGTTGCACCTCTACTTTTTTTTCCCTCTTTTCCTGCTTCATTTTAAGCAATCATGGTAAAAATTTTATTCAAGTTGCTGGTTATTCCTTTGTGACACCTAATTGGTTCTATTACCTTGGATTACTACTAAAATGATAGTTACTGTCTTGATTTTACACCCTTTCTTGCTAACACTCATACATGAGTACATGTAAATATGGAGAGTTGGAAGCAAGTGACAAATCACGAGACATGAGGCCACCCTGTGTCAGTCCCGGGGCATTGTAATGCACAGGACATCAGCAAAAGCAGCAGTTAACAGGTTACAGAACAATCACATGAGCTCTGTCCTAGGAGACAAGAGTACCTCTGATTCTATGCCATGTTTCCAGCCAGAAGATTATGTTATTTGAGACATCTAAACTAATACCACACTTGGTGAAGCTTTCAGGGCACATTTCCTTTCATTTTCTGCCAGACTTTTTTGCCATTCCCACAGAGAAATATAAGCAACATGAAGGAGAAAAATATCTGATGAAAGCATAAATGACAATGAACTCAGAACCACCTGCAGCACTGGGCATTAAAAAGAACTATGTTTTTATGAAACCAGCATTTTTGTTAAGAAACACCAGAGAGGTGAAATGCAAACATACAAAATAATTGTATCATAACTGTCACATTTTAACTTTTATTATCCTCCACTGGGACCAATCCCATAGTGCTCTTTTAAGACAGTTACACAATACTATAAAATGGCTCTGTGTGTCAAAATACACCATTTGTAAAACAAAATGGCTTTTTAAAAGTTGTGCAAAGTGGTTTAATCATAATTATTCACAGGGCTTCATACTTTTCTTTTTTTTTTTGTTTGTTTTGTTTTGTTTTGTTTTTTGTTTTGTTTTGTTTTTTTTCAATAAGGGCAATTTCATTTTGTGCCAAATTGAGACACATACCTTCGGAAATTCAGACCTCAGTTTGTTAGATATTGGCCAGCCTGGATGCAATTTGCACAGTATTTACTTAGCATTAAAGATACTGATAGTTACCCCATGTTCAAAGTATGAATATGCCTGATGCAAAAAATGCTGTGTTGCATTAGTTAACAAATTATGGACAAGAAGAGGAAAAAAATCATATGTGCATTTTCAAAATTTCAATAAAGCACAAGCACAAGTTGCATTCCAGTTGCTCAGAAAGATCCTTCCAAAACAGCTAAGGTCAAGACTTGTGGCTAAAGATGGCATTCCTGAAGTAGGAAGGTCTAGGCTTTAAATGTATTCTGTTTGTCTAGCAATAAAATTAGATCTCCTGTAACAGAGAGTACTATCCTAAACTTTTAGGCCACAAGCAGGTGTACGAGCTGACAGCACCTTCTCTCCTCCAGCCCACCTGTACTTCTGTGCAGACAAAAACTGTGTGATCACCTGAGGCACAGATCACATAAAATCTGACCCCATGATCCAGATGCTCAACTGCAAGAAGACAGACCCAGCTCTCTGGAAACTGCATATGTTTCACATAAGACTTCCATCAGATGATAGCACCAAAAAAAGCCCAGAGAGCAAAGGCCAGTGCTCTGAGTTATTTCCTTTACCTCTCCTCCAAGTGCCCTGTCTGCACAGCTTCATACTGGCTCTTTCTTGTCTGCTCTGTAGTTCCTCCTGCTGTGATTTGGAGGTGTTGTAAGATGGAAGTGAACTGCCAGTGCTGGCTGTTCTCAGCTGGGTGCTTAAATTGCTAAGAAGAAGCAGCAACACTCAGATATTAGTAACACACTTCTGTGGGAAGAACATTGACTATTTCTAGGATCTTCAGAAAAAGTGTTACCGGGGCACCAGTGAAATCAAGATACCAGAGCTTATGCTCCAAACTAGAGTAACACTAGGAAGCTGAAGTTGCTGCCATACAAGTTTTTTGGTTGTTTTCATAACCAATGCTTAATTAAATATGCCCAGCATTGCAATAATTTTTACTTTGCTTTATAATAATTATAGAGAAAGAATCCAATTACTCCCAAAACAAAGGAGTATCCAGAAATGGCAATTATGCTCATTCCAAATTTTATTGTGCCATAGAAAGTATTTCAGCATTATAAGAGTACTTTACTACAGTTATTTCATAAGCTATTTGATTTGGAAATCAACTAACCAGTATAATAGTATAATATTCATGCCAAGACAGAAAATCCAAATAAGAATGAAGCCAAGACATTTCAAATAAGATGAAAATAGCTGCCAGAAGAATCCACATCAATAAAAAACAAAAATCCACTAAGCTTAGATTCATCCATTCATACTGAATTAGGCCAGGGAAGGAAATAAAGCAGAGTGGAAAGACAGGACAGTGCATAGACAGGAACAAAGTACGGAGGCATACAGTAGCACTGGAAAGCAGTAGTACTGGTTCAGAAAAATAAATTATGAAGGTTTAGGGACAAGACAACAAACTGATGACTTTTTATTGGACTGATTTACTCTAAGATTTAAAGGGAAAAAAGCTGTTTCATTTATATCTCAGCCTAATGATTAAAATATGTATCAGCAACAACTGGGTGGTCAAAACAATAAGCCTGCTTGTAGCTTAACTGATGACCTTACAATGTGATTCCTCCCTTCCTGTCACACTTCGTTATGAGTCAGCTGGGTTTAGTCATCTTAGTGCTTAGGTTGCTATGAACATTCATCATGTGAAAATGCACACTGCAATAACACAAAAATTCAACTGTAAAAGAAAGAAAGAGAATAGTATTAAAAAAAATCAAGATTATACTGAAAAATCAAGTGGTGTCGTTTTTCATTTCCACAGGACTGTATCTTTCTTCTCTGCATTTTATGTTATTTCCAGTGGAGTTTTATGTCTCTGCAATAGGGACTTCTCGACCTCCTGGTATTCACCTTTCTTGCTTTGCTTAGTTTTATCCTACTCTTACCAGCTTTCTCATAGGGCAACTGAAACAACTCCACTCTCTTCTTGGTGTTTACATCCTTCTTCTGTGCCAGAGTTTATGATCCCCCAGTTCTTGAGTTATGACAACTAAAGTTATAAACACTTGGAAAACAGAAATGGAATGTCCAGAAAGAAACAGAATTATGGACATATACGTAGGATTACAGAAACAGAAAACAACTTCGAGTTCTTTGTAAAAGCTGCCAATATTTTAATATTTTAAACAGAAGCTCATTTAATAGAAGCAGCACCAACAAAAAAAAAAAAAAAAAGACTGCATGTGTTGGTATAAATAAGGGTCCTACTGAAAGAAATGCAAATAAAGTTAATTAATCTTTTTAAAGTAATCTAACAGTGATTTAAGAGAATCAACCTTCTTTTCTTTATTGTTTTGTTTTGTTAGGAAGATGGTATGTCATGATATTCAGCCTTCTACTATCAGTGGGAACCACTTCACGTCATCTCTCTCATAGATTATGACCCTACTCTGTTTTGAAATAAGTAATTCCCCCCCACCAAGCATTTCAATTTGAAAGTTATTTCATAGCTGCACTAACTCTGGTTCTTTCATTATCTGTATAATTTACCTGGAAAGCCACATAAATGCTTGCTTTCCTTACCTCCGCTACTTCATTCTGTCAAAACTAAGGCCCTTTCATCTGATTGTCACCTTTCTACTTAATAAAAACAGGTGATGAGACTACATGAGTTCTTTCCCTTCACTTTGTTTTAAAGTTATTGTTCATGCCAAAGCCAGAATTCTAGTTCAGGCACAGTGAAGGGAACCAATCCTGTGAGAGCAGTCTAAGCTTGTATAATTGGTAATTGTGCATGTACCCCACATTACATAAACAAATCTCAATTCACATTACCTAGATATTTTCATCTAAGCTATATCAGATAAAATCTAATCCTTCCATGCTGCATCTTATTCATACGAAGAAAACAAACCAGCAAGTTATAGCAATGGATGCTCATGCTCTACCAGGGGTACAATTCTGTGTCTTATTAATTTCTCCGCCAGCGCCCATTTCCACAAATAAAAACACAATAGTCTCTTCCATCAAGTCATTAAATAAAAACAACTTATAGTGTAGCAAAGTTTTACAAAAGAAGCTAATTGTAAATGCTTCATTATATAATGTATGTGAATCAAACCTCTTGTACTCATTCTATTTGTTGTTTGCAACATGGAGAAAGAGTTACAGTGGAGTCAAGTATGGACTCCTTTAACTTTGACAGAGTAAGAGAGAAAACATTCCCACTAAAGGAAATACCAGTTAAATATAACATGAAAGTGAACCTAATTCCATATGTCTGCTTTAATGTGGTACATCAAAAGTGTTAATAGAGAGTGAGCTGACTGTATATAAAATACATATTTACTGGCTACTCCTCTGAGAACAGGTTTTGAACTGTGTTTTTGTTTTTCATGAAGTTGCCTTTTTATTCCAGAGGATTTCAAAATACAACTCTGAGTGACTGTTTCACCCCTCTGAGATGGGAACATTATTTATGTGGTTTGGGAATTGACATGTTTCTGGTTTACTCCCATAATTTCTGTGTTTTAAACCATTCACATTTCATAGTTGTGCATCTCTTGACTAAGAGTGTTTTGGGATGAACTCTGTTTTGCATTTGAGTGAAAAATGCGACCTAACCTCCTGGAAAAAGCACACTCAAACAAGCTCTCTCCCTTGAGAAGCTGCTACATAAATCAATTGCATGTCAGAACACAGGGATGGGCTGCAAACTTTTCTATTCAGTTGAGTAAGGACCTTTTACCTTTTATTTAGGTTAAGCATTAGAACTCTACCCAAAGAACAAGAGGGAAGATCTTCCCTAAGAAGCACATGCTTGAAGCCGTACTGCAGAAATGTAAAGGAATATTTGGTGTAGGATGTGCTTTTTTGACCTGAATACTGGTTTGCCTTATGACATTTACTTAAATTCCATGTTCATGGCACAGTGCTAATTCTCTTGTAGACTCAGGTTAGAATCTCTTCAAGTGCAGAAAATTTGACTGTGTGGTCTGAAATGAACTGCTGAGTACTGAGTGCAGCTCTTTCATAGTTTACTTGTTCTGCTTCAACTACACACCAATCATTTTAAACCTATTATATTCTTCATATTACATTATTTCATCTCTCTCCTTCCATCTCATACTTCATCCAGAAGGTACATCTAGAAGCTTTAAAAGCTTAAAGTATCAGAGACACATAGCTTGGCTTTAAGGCACTTACTCTTACATTAACTTCCTATTTGCATTCAAAAAAAAAATTTAAACTGAGTTCACTTAGGCAAATCTTAGGCAAATTCACTTAGGCAGAGCTTTTTCCCCTTTTGCAGTTAATAGGGTGTAAAATTCCTTCAACTCATCAGCCAGCACACTGCCAGTAGGAAACTGAGGAAAAAAACCAATATTTTGCCTTTCTGGACTGGAAGCTAAAATTCCGCAAGCAAAGCATATTTTGGAAAAGATTTAAAAGAGTTAATTCCTGGCTGCCATGAGGACTTTGACAGCTTGCACAGAGCATCTCTTGAAGAGAAACAGCAGTTGGAGAAAGAATATCTGAAGGAGTAGCCTAGAGAGTTGACATAATTTTCACGCATTTCTGCTTGAAATTTCTGCTCTATTACCCAAGCTACCATCTTTGCTATAACCACCAGGCTTCCTCCTTGCTATCCATGAGTCCTGGAAAAACTCATCTTTCAATTATCTTTGAGCTTCTATGTGATTCATGTATGAAATCTAAAACTATATTTTGAACTCAGATCCTAATAAAGAAAACAGCTCATAATGGAAACTAGACAAATGACAAAATTAAGCCTGTTAATATAAACAAATGAAAATAAGCAAAAACCTTAGCAGAAGTAAAAAAATCTCATTCAATTCAAGTGAAATATTGAGGGAGTCCAGTGGAGTGAGGAAGCCGGAACTTTAATTCTTCTAAACTGAAAGCTGTAATTAGGTAACAACTTAATTTCAAAACCAGGTTCAAGTATTCTTGCACATAAGAAATTATTCTTGTTTGTCATTTTAAGCCAACAGGGTCAACATGGTCATTTTGCATGCATGAGACTGAGACAGAACAAGAGTAGCAAGCCTCCTCCAATACCAACTGAGGACTGTAAAGTGAAAGGCAGTGTACAAGCCTCAGCATATTTCTATTTGGGAAAAGACTACTGCAAATTAATGCAACAGAAAAAAGAATGAATTGTGGCAGGGACTAAAGGGCACTGAAATTATAGGATCTAGCCAGGGTGCTCTAACTCATTTTTAGACTCAATAAATCAAACCCTACTTCTTATCACCAGCTACACATAAAATCTGAGAATTCTTTTGAGAATATTTAACTACTTGCAATTACCTGACTTTGAAAAGCTTTCATCCCACATCTCCAATTTTTCTGTGACATGAGCACATTTCTCCCACTGGAACAACTTTGTGTATGTTTCTGAAGTAGGTTAGTTTGGATTTTTTTTTTATTTTTTTTTAAATAACTTACTGCTTTTATTTCCAATGTTGCTTTTCACTGCCTGGTCAAAACGCATAACTATCTTAGAGCAGCAGTCAATTTGTTAGAATGATGTAGGGCAGAGAAACACTGCTTAAAACCTGAACAGACTTCAGACTAAAACCATTGTACACCACTAAAATGGCTAGCTGAGAATTGTGAGCAACTTCCTCTGACACATTAACCTGCGCAAAGATGCCAGCTGTGTTCATTTCTGTAACAGATACATGGGTGACCAAACCCCTTTCCCACTATTTTATTTAAACAACTGGCGATTCTGACAATATCCAGAAGGTGGCATATTCCACATGTAATACAGTAAAATCATACAAATGCAGAAAGGCCTTTTGAAAAACAGACTATTTAAGAAAAGTTAACCTGCCCTCATCCATAAGTCTTACTTATGTAAAGTACTGAACTAAGAATCACAAAATTAATAACATGCAAAGCTGAAACACAAAGCTGTCTCAAACAATGGAATCCATTTTTTTTTTCCCTGTATTTTCTTAAAACAAAACTGCTTTTACAGTTCATGAAGTGGCTTCTTGGGATTAAAGAAAAATTCAATTGAGTACACAAATATTTGTTATTATAATGATTTTATAAAACCTGGTATTAATTTTCAGCAATTCTAACATTTAACATAAAACACAGAAATTGCTAAGAAAAGCCCTGACATTTCATTCAAATTATAAACTCACATACTTTTAAGTGTCTATAAGTATGAAGGTTATCTTTAACATTTTGTACAGCAGGCTCTGTAAAAAGAGGTACAATCTTATGGAATATGCCAAAATGGGATCTGTCACAATTTTTCTTTCCATTTAAAATAACATAGCTACTCTTTAATAGCTGGAGATGTAGACTGTGCTAACATGGGCAGAAGTAACTGATGAAATTAAAAAGGGAAGGTCACAGACTGTAACTGAACAGTTCAACCATGAGTCACAACATCGAGTTTTTAATGTCCTTGCGTGATCTGGCTTCATAATTCTCAAATCCCACTTGACTCCCTACACCACCTGTCCATAATCATAATTGGAAAGAGAGGATGAAGGCACTCTTTCTATATTTTTAGAACCTTCCAAAAGTACTTCTGAATCCTGAATTTATGGCTGTGTATCTAAGTATCAGATTCTGTAATAAATGATTTGCCAGTTTCTTAGCATATATTAATTTAAGCAAAATTATTCTTGAGGGGGAAAAATATCTAACTAGTTAGTATTAAGAAAACAGGGGTTTTACCTTTTTTCAGCTAGTGTAGTTTATGGCTTCTATTTACACTAATCAAATTATTCCAGTTTAAAGTACCCTACTGAGTCTGTTGTCCTTCAGCAGAGCAAAATTGCTCTCTAATCTACGAATTTGCATAGATCAGATTATGTATTGAACTTCTAACACTGTCTTCATTCAGACTCTTCAAAGATCTCCTTTTATGTATCAGAATACAAAATGCATAAATCTTAGTATGGCTTGAAATCAGAAATCATGTGCTACTCTGTAGAAGCTCGCCCCTGAATCTATTTGTGACATGGAAACATTGTTTCAGGTACAGGTGATGACAGAGTAAAATACATCAGACTTGCTTGAGCCTAAGGGTTTTTGAGGGGGAGGCCTAAAAATAATTGTCTGAGTCCTTTTTTTCCCCAGCCTTCTTTCTGCTTCTAAATATTCTTCCAGACCTATATAAAACTATTTTTTTTTAAAGAAACAACTTTTCCAGTTTCAAGAACACACCTTTTGATGATTCTTAGCTGCTACAGGCTAATAAAATTTGATTAAAGCATGTATTTTCCTTGGTGAGAAATACAATTATACGATCTTTTTGCTCCACAAACAGAAGTCAATGATAAATCTCATTTATTTTTTATAAGCAAGACTCCTTATTTTCAACATGACTGTAAATAATTAGCCCAGCAACAAAGTAACATAACATCTTCTGGGGGACTGACATTTCATAAACATCTAGTGTTGCAAGCAAAAAATATTTTTTTAATAAATAGGAACACTGAAGAAATATAATCAAAATTGCTTAAGAAATTATGAAAACTAAAGCTTTTCCCTGATTAGTTCAAAGACATCAAAAGAGACAACAGCTTAGGATTCCTCAACAGCATCTTGTAGCTTCTGTGATGAACTGAGATGACAAACCCATCATTTTATGCCCATTTTATGTTTTCTCCTCTCTGAAAGTCCAAACTATAATGACGATTTGCATGAACTGGCATCATATTATGCGTTGTGAGGATACCTGGCCACTGAAAGCTGAAGCACAATTGCTACCTTATTTTATACACAATAACAGTTGGCAAGATAATAATTAATTCTCAGTTGCTAACAGCTCAGACTTCCTCACAACAAGAAGGGAAGAGGTGACAATCACAATTAAATTATAGTTCTTCAAGCCTTACACATCCTCTCTATTTCTGAACTCTTGTGAGCTGGGAAAGAAATGACATGTAGCATTTTTTAAGTAAATGTCTGCAATGAGATTTATTCGCCTTTGAAAATGCAGCACACAGCTCATTACCTCTAAGTAACATCAATCTCAGACACCATATGTGAGAATATATTTTCCCAAGGTCAGACTCTTTGTAACATTTCCCTCCAAGCTGCAGCTCAGGCTGATAGCTGCATATGCTCCTCTCTAAAAGAAAGAAATTAATTGAAATACCCGGTGCTCCTACTTTTGCTATAGTAATCCTCAAGCTATCTGACTGAAAAGGGGAAGCACAGGCCTAGTCAAAACACAGTCTAGATGATAAAAATGCAAGTTCAGAGTTAAGAATGTTAAAGGCATATTCTGGTTGCTAGCATTACGTGACTCAGGCACCCACCATTGAAGCTGACAACAGAGAGGCTTGGCACCACAGATCCCATAAGGAGGAGCTACTCTGTAGCACTATTCCTCAGGGCAATGCAGACTCTCCAGATGTCACCAAGAGCTCAAAGATGAAGGGATTATGACTCCAGGTATCGGGGGACAGAAAGACCCTCATTATGCTAGATTTTCAAAAACAAGTACAAGCAGAAATGCTTTGTTGACATGTCTGTACAGTTAGATGTCCCTTGTTCTTCTGTGGCAGCCCACAAGATGACAAATACCCAAAGTGCAGGTGCTGTACTTGGTCCACATAATGTGGCATAACTCCCACTTGCCTCCAAGCAGTGCAAGAGCCACACTGGCTGTCACAAAGTATTTGGCTAACAAGCCAGGATAAGGAGAAACAAGCATTACGCATATCTCTTCTGTTTGATTCTTACTCCTATGACATTTCAATCACTACAATATGAAGGCTGTAGCTCCATTGCCCTCTTCTCATAGGACACCACATGGCAGCCTGCACTGAAAATTTGTGAGCAGTTTAAGGTACTGGTTACTCCTGATATTACGGACAATGAATGATAACAATGTCCAAATTATGAGTGCACAGGGTGTGTGTGAGAAAAATTAGCAGGTGTATTCAATTTTACATTGCTTGTAATCATCCCATTCAAATTAAACAGAATTTACATGCTGATAATGAAACACATGTAATTTATTACTGTGAAATAGATTCAGGGAAAAAACTTACACTTAGAACTTTGAAAACAGAAAATGCTGAATTATTTAAAATATTTTCAAAATATCAACAAGAAGTATAGAAATATCACTGCCTAATTACCTGCAAAAATGTCATTTGCAAAAGCAGCTCTTTTATTGTAGATGAAACATATTCAATAAAAACAAACAGAAAGCCCCTGAATCTGTTTTGAGAATTCATGTGGGTTTAAAATACCCCAAATTCTCCTTTATCTTTCATACTTTCCATGCCTACTTCAGCATATTTGAAACAGTGATAAAGTTGGGAATGTATAAACTCTCAGTTAGCCCTACTTCTGATTAGCTTTATATACAGTAATCAAAATTAATTGCAACTGTTCCCTTAACAACATTAGGCTGTGGTGCTCCACATGTTTTAAGTGGCTTAGAAGAATACAGAAAGACATTTTTATTTGCTTTAGAGATCTCCATTCTGCTAACAGAAGGACACAATGACAGAGCTGAAAAAAAGTTTATTGGCTGAGAGTAAGTCTGACTAAAAATGCCAGTTTTGGACATAGCCAAATTACCCAATTTCAAGCCAGATTTGGCAAAGAATTCTGGCTGGATGAAAATCCTGGGATAGCTTTTTGACTTTTTAGAAATATTTTCCTAAACAAATTATTTCTACCTTTTTCAAAAAGTATTTTCATTTCAGGATTGACCTACTTTAAAAAAGCTGCAGGAAATATTATTGAACTGAGATCAATTTTGTTCAACTAAAACAACTGATACATTCCTTGTTGTCATTACAACCTTCATATTTAAACACTCATATTTTGTACTCTGCTATACAGAAGCACTTTTGTAATGGCTAAAAAACTAGGAACAGGAGACAAAAGATCTGCTCACTCATTTTGTACCTATATATTTTCATGAACCTTGTTGATTCTATGATTTTATGATGTTCCTCCAAGAGTACCAAATTTTGCACTCCCGTACAGTTCTCTCTTCCAATCCAATCCTTACTGAAGTCTTTGATTTACTACAATGTCAATGATATGGGTGTATATGGTGTTATTTAAAAAAAGGTGATGACTCATTATGGCCAGAGGTAAATGTTGTTGCTGCTTACCTTAACCTTTGTTATGCCTGTATAAATCAATGGTTTCCAACATAAGCCATCCAGAGAAAAAGTTAAATATAATCCTGTTTATAGAGCCACATGATGAATTTTACTTGAAAAGCAAGCTATTTTTATTAGGACTGAAATTACGATAGAAACTAAAAAAATAAGAAATTCCTGAATAAAGATGAAATACAGCACCTGGTCTTAAGCTAAACACAATATATCTGTTTCAGAAAAGGGCAGACTTTCGTGAATGTCAACTGACACGTGGTTCATTTTACTCAAATTGCTATTTACATCCAAAATCAAGGCCAATTTTGATTCTTGTAGTTTACTTTGAGATACTGTTCATGAGCAAAGCTCACACCTGACAAGCACAAGTGCCTTCTAACAGCTTCCAAACATTTTCAAAGATGATTTTTTTCTGGTTTAGTCAAAGGCTAAACTAATAAAAAATACTGCAATCATGAAGTCAAACGTTAAAAATTTTAGGAAACATCAAAGTTATGCCTATCTTCCCCACCTTAATTTACTCTGCTTACATGTACTGTTGGAAATTAATGCATTGTCTTGCATTAGAGGAGATTTTCCAAACTGTAAGTATTATTACCAGAATGCAGTGCCACTAACTCACTCCAAAACACAGACATTATCACAAGGACAAAACCAGAACTTTCATATAAGCAAAACTCCAATGAGAGTCATGTGGAACAGGACAACTGCAAAACTATGCAGTCTCTACCCACAGAACAACTTTCCAAAGAAAGAAGGAGAGAGTCCCACTTCACAACGTATATGCATGTCCTGACTGCTGTTTCTTTAGAAGATTAGGAGAACTGCTTGCCAGATTTTCATCCCCTTAGTATTTTTACAGGTTGTTGTATACCAGAGATGTGCACGTGTCAGAATCATTTTCACACCTGTTTCCGCATACCTTATTTGCATTGCATTCTGGGATGCTATGAAATTAGAACTATAAAAATGCAAAATAGGACTGTTATGAATTATGGATATTTATGATATCGCAAAAATAACTATATTCATATGTATTCTATATTCATAACTATCTATATTCATATATATATTGATGATACATGGTACAATAGAGTAGGTGAATATGCTCTGCCTCAATCGTCTGATCTTGCTCATTGCTGATCACACATAATTCTGCATGCCCAGCAGCTTGCCTACCAAGCTCCTTCCCCAGCTAAGGCATTTGGCATTTTTATACTCCCATTTCACAATTCAAAGGGAAGTGTTCTTGGTTTTTTTACTTAATTTATATTGCAAATAGTCTGAGCAATAGTATGTTCAAAGATATGTAAGTAGTTACACCAACACTCCTAAGTTCTAAATCTATAATTACCCACTCTTTGTTCATGTAGCTTTGTGGCTCATGTGTTCAGTTACAGTAATAACAATGCTAAGATAACAATCACACTTGAGACAGTTCACTGAAAACATCCAAATACTAGATGATATTAAAACACTCAGATTCTTCCTTAGTGACATATATCTTTCTTAAATAAAAACAACTTTTATAAGTTTCCTGTATTGTTTTTTTTTTTATAAATTCAAAATGAAAAGGAAGATAGTAAGAACAATTAATAGATGATAACTGTATGTGGTTTAATGAAGCTTCTAAATACAAAGATATTTATTCTTTCCCTTCCTCCCTTCCTTCCTTCCTCCCTCCCTCCCTTCCATTTTTAATGGAACTAAACATAAATAAGTATTACCATCTTTCAAGGAACAATGGCATTCTTCATTCATAATTTAAATATTCAAAGGAATATTTAGAAAAATCACTCCCCCTTCTTACTGATGAATTAAGAGCTACTTCAAAGTCACTGGGATGTAAAGTTTGTGAAACATCCATCTCCCTTAATATATATTAATTTCATGTGCTATTTTTATTCCTCCAGTTTCTAATAACACTGTCTTCCAAGAAATTCAGAAGTAACATACATGATAAGTGAGTACAATATAAGAAAGGCTTTACACAGAAGCCAGAAATACATTTATATCACTTTTACAGCTAGTCCATGGAGTGTGGCACGCTGTGTAAGCTGGTAACCACAGTGGAATGTCCACCATAGTTGTGCTGGTGTGGTGCACTGCTAGTATCAGTTGCAGAGAGTATAAAAAGAAATTTAAAAAAAACCAAACAAACAAACAGGTAATCTTTTCTACAAACACAATAAATGCAACATACAATTCTATATATGAAACCTACACAACAGATACTGGAATCAATAGTACTCAAGAAAGACAATTGTATGAAAAATGTGCTCAGTACTTAGCAATGATGTTTACTAATGTGATCTCTTTCAATGATTCAGAAGAAATTACTAAGGTAGTTATTAAGATCTACTGAATCATTCATGGAACATGCTAAGCACAATTCCCTGGTAATGCAAGCTGATTTGAACAGATTAAATTTTAAATTCAAAATGCATGTGAGCTGTAAAAGAAATTACTCAATGTCACCGAAGCTTAACTCTCTATAGAAAACACCAGAAGCTCATCATTCATTTATTTTAACAATTTGGAGGAGGAGGAGTGAGAGGGAGGAAAACAGAATAAAATGCAGCCGAGTACAAAAAAATATACTATGTTTCATTTAAATACAAAGACATTTTTAGGTACACACTAACCTTCTCAAACTTGTGTGAGGGGAAACATAAATGTTACATTACAGAGGCCATTATACAGTACACGTATATTTAACTTACTACCAATTGTTGGGGGTTTCTTAAATCTAACTATGTAAAAAAATTTTGTATATTATAGGCATACTTAGCACATGAGGAAATAATTATTACTTAATGGAGATGTCCCTGAAAGACAGAAAAAAAAGTCAGCACGGTTTCTGAGCTGTTTACATCCACATGATTAAGGCTTCTTAAATAAGATTAGGAAGAAAGGAAGTTATATGCTACTTAATTTCTTAGCTTGAGCATTCTTTATATGAGCACTCTTTATAAACCTGAGGCTACTCTTGAGATGTTGAATTCATTTGTAGCCTTGCAATGTTGCATTTCAAAGACGTAAGATATTGAATCCATCTATGCAATACCTCCAACGTACAGAATTCTTGCCCTACAATAACAGGACTTTATTTCATAATTCTAGATAATACTCCAAGCAATAAATGCAAAGATTTATACATCAACAAGTTAATTACTCCATAGTCTAAGAATTCATTTGCAAGAGCATATTATCAAAGTCTATCACCAAAGTCTCCCTGTGGGGCATTTTATCTCATTAGTAATATGTCTGACACTTATATTTACAATCATCAGGTCAAACTACAGCAATCTATAAATTAAGCGATAATTTCCCCAAATCAATCAATATTACTACTTAGCAACTGGTACACAGTAAATGACGTTTTTAGCACTGCCACACATTTTTGAGTATCACTTTGTATTTTACAGTATTCAAAAGAGCAGGAATGAAATATGAAGAACAATAATAGGCAGAGAAGAGCAATGGCCAAGAATAACTTACATAAAAGAAAAGGCAAAAGACATTTTTTGTTTGCTTCTGAAGGACATACCTTGATGATAAATCCTCACACATTCCATTAAAAAAAAAAGGGCAAAAAAAACTCCCAACAAACAAAACAACCTCAAACAAAACCCAAAACAAACAAAAAACCCATCACTGGACACAGTGATGTTTATTTAGCCTTGTAAATTTCAATCTGTATTTTCACTTTCTAATGCCCTTCAGAAAGGGTAGGTAGTTATTCAATAAGATCATGCAGTGAGAACCTAGACACACAAAATGAGAATTGTAAAAGCTATAACAAGCACGGGGTAGTAATTTGCTGGCTAAATTGGAGGCTGGAAGAGAAGCCTAGTGATTTATGTTTAGTCTTGATCAGCCTATATTGATTGTATGAAGGAGGCAGTTGGGAGACTTCACTAGCTTTATCTACTTTTTGGTGCTATGGTTCCCTCTGAGTCCTTATGCTATTTAGAAGCCCTGTATTTATAGTACCTGTAGGATAGAATGTCATTCCCTCTCTCAGCTCTGCTTGTCTTGAGCATTGTCATCAATTTCTTTTAATCATGGATCTTCCAAAGTCACCCACAATGCTCTCATTTTCAGATTCAATTTCTGTCTTTTTCTGGAGTCTCCTGAAAATCCTAATTTGACTGTAACTTGGAATGTGAATTTTGGCATCACTGTACCAAATAGATGTTATCACCATATTACCTAGTTTAATATTTTTCACTGTCAATCAGCATTTTAGTTTTAGCCACGTTCACCATAGCAACTGGAAAAGCACAAGGTATGTATGTATGGCCTAATTTCCCCATCTTTCTTCATATGCACATATGTATCTACTTGGATTTAGGTTCTGACTGAAAAGTGCAGATAATAAAACCTCACTTTATCTGGCTTTACAGGTACAGCAAAAATACATTCTGACAAAATGCTGAGTAATCTCCTTCAGTCCTCACCTCACTGTTAGGACAATAAGTCTCATCAGGTTTAATAAGAAAAAAAAATAAAATAAATATTTCTGGCCTATAAAGTTTTTTTGGGGATTTTTTGTCTCTGCTTTGTCATCATTGGCTGACTACTTGTGTTCTAGAGCGAGTACCTGCACGAGTCCTTTGGATTATGTGGAAAGGTCATAAAAGCAACTACACTTCAGGCACCTACAATGTCAGCAGAGCCACCTGTTATGTGTTTTTTTTTCTTACCCCTCTTTGCACTAATATTGGCTGACACTGATTAGATAAGATGTCAAAGATATTTTATGCCATATAAACACTAAATTATGCACTAGGAAATGCAAAGTGGGCAGCCTGGCTGAGCTCTCGCTGTAGAACACAAAAATTGCAGACACTGGCAAAACAAAGCAGAGCACTTCCCAGCCCAGAGGTTTGTATTTGAATGTTACCTCACACTGTGAGTTTAATTCAAGAAAAATGTCACAATCTCTCCAAGTGTAAATTGTCACACAATGAGAAAAGAAGTAAAGCTAGAAAGACATACACAGCTGACATCCCAAAAAATAAGTTAAGAATTCATCAATGCACTCTTCGTAAAAGGAAACATGTTACAGCAACAATGCCTCAGTGAGAATTTTTTAATGATAGAATAATGGGCTTGGAGTGAGAGAGAATCTTAGCCAATTATCCATGTTTCAGGGGGACAGTTCCTCCACAGTCACACCTATAATCTAAAGCCATAGCTGAAGAAAACTATCCACTACTTGATTTCTACATTACAGCTGAAGGTATACATCAACAACAAAACAAGGCTTACTACCCTGATTTTTCAAATATTCCACGTTTTCTGTTAGTACAACATTCAGCACTGTTGGCTTGTGGTGTGAAATAAGACTTAACAACAGTATTGATAAACACACCGCACAGATTTTCACCTGTCTTTCGCATTAAGGCATTAGGCAATAATGAGAGACTGCCCATATTTTTGCAGTGAAAGAAAGTGAACATGGTGGCCACTGACCGTCAGGCAATGCTGAAGGAGGAGAAGGACCCATCACGATGTTAAGCTATGGCAGGCATTAGGACAGGTAATAAGAAGAAGAACAAAAAAAAACAGAAAAGAATATAAAATTAAGTTTTCTAATGTAAATTAAAGAATGGAGAAGTGATCTAATGAGAAGCCAGTTCCCAGAAGTTCCACCACATTTTAAAATATGGTGCCTAAAGTTCTGCTCTGACTTGCTGGAAATGTTTTCTTCTTTAAATATAAAGGGATAGAATGAGCTACCAGGGCAAATAAAAGCCAGGAAAATATCAATACAGAGTTACCACTACACAGCAGAGGAGTGACTGTGGAAGCAAAATACAGTGGGTACAAGTTTAAAAATGAAAATTCTTCTGAGAGAGCAAACATTTAAAATTAAACATAAGTTGAACAGAGCTAACACATGTAAGCATTATTTCCACATCTGTCAAGTGCACCCTGTCACTAAAGTTCTTTAATGCCCAAGGCATATGACAGTAAAGTGCTCCACTATGCATTTCAGTGAAATACAAACACTTCTGGATCAGCTACAGCAAGACATAGGCTAAGAAATACCTAGATAAAATATTAGGGCACCACACATGTCACTGCCTATGCCAACTTGAACAAATGAAACCCATTTGTATTGGGGTGCCTATGTCTAGGGACTATATCTCTGATAAATTAATTTCAGCCAAGAGAAAGACTGACCAAAGATGGTCAGAGGACTGAAAGTGGCTCAGAGGCACAACACCTCCACACACCTTTCTTTAAAGAATCTGCTCTCAGATGCTGAAAGGAGGGTGAGAAGGCAACTCCCTATAGGAACAAGTCAGCATAAACACAGTGCAGAGGAAAAGTCAGGAGACTTCCTGTGCCCATTTTCCTATGCAAAAAAGACTATTGCCCATAGAAGTTGGCAGAAGAAAGTTTATGCAAAACTCCAGGTTTTTAAAATATATCACATAAAAAGGTGAATGAGATTTTATCCTAAACTCCACATAGTGACTTTTCCAGATGACACAATAGAACTGCTATTTGGTGTTTTAAGTCTCTGAAGAATAGCCCTTTCATTAGCCTGAACTGCCTACTAAATCTTCAGATGCTGTAGTTATGATCTCCATGATCAGATGTTAGAGTTATAAATTCCCTTGTTGTTATTGTGACCTTAGCTTCCCAGTATTCCCTTCTTTTTTAAGTAAATTCCGCTACTACAACAATACTGACAGCTTTTTTACAGCAAGGACTACAATACTTTTCACATCACTTGTATTTCATTTTTAAATTTGAAGGCCATTAAAATAACACTCATCTTCTGTGGCTTAGGAACACATTCTACCTAGGTCAAATGATCTCTTTTATCATACAAAGCAGACACTGTAGATAAATCAAGTCCTCCCTGTCTGTTTAAGATGCAGCTCACACTGACAGCTAAGCACTAATCTGGAGATCTAAAGACTTAGAAACCAGGCATATTTGTTAGTTTCTCCTTCTCTCACAAAGTGAATTAGATATTAAGGTTTTAATCAGGTGTTTATTCAGTGCAACTGGATTGTTTAGCTTGGTGGAGTGGAGGGTGCTTCTTTGTCTTTGGAAAATTATAAGAAGGCAAAAGGAAGCAAGTGTTAAGGTATTATTTATGATTTTTAATTAATATTTCTTGAACAATACTACTTCTAATCACTGGATGCTGGTTTAGTACGACTACGTATTGCCAAAATATTTTCCAGAGCTAAAAAAAAAGCAAAAAACAACCACAAACCTTTGTTTGAAGCACCATGTAATTTGCATTAAAAAATAATTGATTTCCAGTGTTATTGGTGGCATGAGTGATTATCATGACAGACAGAAAATCCAAAATTCAAAGACTCAAGCTTTTATTTAAATGGTCTTCGACTATCTACAATTTGGTAAGCATTCACTGAGTGGATTATCTTGATCAGATTAAAAAATTACAGCAAACCATGTTAAACAGGCTGTTTTAAAGGGGATTTTTTTGCTGTTGCTTGAAGTATTTAATTAGCCTACTCATCACTGTTAGCATTCTGAAATACTCTTTGCTATTTCATGCATGTCTTCCACCTTATTATAGTTTCAGCTCCCTCTTTCATGCTTTAACTCACTTAACTAGTGAAAACTGGATTGTTCCATCTACCTTTGTAGCTCTTCATTGGATTTTGTGTTTTAGTTATGCCTATTTTCATGGGCATCTATGCAGTGCTCAAGAGGCAATTTGGTATGTGTACAAAGGAGCTAAGGTAATCCTAATATGCTTCTGAGAATGCCTATAAAACAGCTAAAAAGCTTATTACTGTATTCTTTCCTCATTGCATTTTTCCCTTTTTACCTTTTTTTGTTTGTTTTTACAGCAGGTTCAATATTTAGATTTTTTTCACTTCCCCATGCTATTTGATTATCAGCTTCTTACAGAATGTGATTCACATTTCACAACTTTAAAAAGAAATGAAGGAACACATTTTAATATGACAATTGGAGGAGGATAGCTAACAGTAACTCAGAGAGGAAACTTGTAAATCTTTCTGACTGCACACAAGGATGTGTCTTCATTTTCAATGGCAGATGTTATACTATAAGACATTATCTTTCCTAAGCTAAGATTTTTTATTTTTGCCAAATCTCGCATAAGCAAAGACACCTAAGGTCATTATCCATTTTCATCACCCATCTTTCATTTGCTACATTCCTTGAGACCATCTTCTTAAAAAAAGACAAACAAACAAGCAAAATAGGTCCTTAATCTTACCTAGGACTTGTGATCAACACTGTAATATAAATACTAAAAAGAGTTATCCCTTGAGAAGTTGATATGCATGAAAATGCAATGAGCTTTTACATAGGCAAAATGTGCTAGTTTTTTCCATGGTTCAGAGATATTACAATACAACCCATCCACACTGCAAACAAAATAAAAAAACTTCTTAGAAATTAATACAAACTCAAATCCTTCAGCTTCAATTGAGTAGGAGAGAAAAAACTGCTTATATGCTGACTGGGGGCATGGGTATATCTTGAAATACTGCTGGAGAACCCCTCCACTGTACACTTCATTTGGAGGTTAGAAGAGCCCCAGACTGAGAGCACAGGACATCACTGGGGAGTTTGGTTTGTGAAAGCAAAATCTATCGGATCTTCCATCTATTCTCTATAGGCTCTGTCAAAACCAAACATTGTTCTATTAGTTACTGAATTTGTTACACTATGATTTTCAAGATCCTGTACTTGGGCTAATCCCACACAAACACTCAAACACCTAATTAGAATCAGGCCCTATTATGCAGGAGATATTTAACAGCTACCCAAAGGATTTTTTTCTTCTTTTTTTTCTGAACAAGAGTTGCAATGTTTCAGGGACTCCGGCTTCCACTTTCCAACTGACTACACTGACTGTCTAGTCATTTGAAGTTTCTGAATTGTGCACTGGCCAATGACAGTGCACAGTGACTGCCTAATCTACCATGAACTTCAGTCCCAGAATTTGTGAGAGAAGTGCGAAACAGCAATTGGCATGAGAGTACAACTATAAATTAACATTAAATTTATCATACAAAGTAATGCAGACAAAGACATTGCCTGCTACA
The DNA here is from genome assembly GCA_035221455.1 of Xenops minutus. Classification (NCBI taxonomy): domain Eukaryota; kingdom Metazoa; phylum Chordata; class Aves; order Passeriformes; family Furnariidae; genus Xenops; species Xenops minutus. The sequence continues at coordinate 37,900,452 of JAWWEE010000040.1, read as the reverse complement.
AATCATACCCCCTTCTAGCAAGTAGTTTCTGTAGACTAGGAAAGCGATGATCTACTACACACAGTTTGGGGTTGCTTTGGGGTTTTGTTTGAGGACTAGAAATGGATCTTCGCTTCATTAGTGATTCTCCACTTAACTCTTGTGAGAGTAATTCTGCACTGGTATATTGTTATTTCATAATTTAGATGAATTCTATATAATTAGTTTTTAATATGTCTTCATGAAAGCTAAATCTTTAATCATCATTGACAACTTCCCCTGAATTCCTTCCAACTTTCTGGTGCCAGCTCGTCCAAGATTCAAACCTACTCCTTCCACCACTGCAAAACAAAAGGAAACTTTGAGATCTGTGTGTGTTAATACAGGGTGATCCAGCAGGAAAGCTGTTAGACTGGGCATAGTTTCTGAATAATTGGCCAACAAAACATGGACTACAACTTACATTTGAATTCTGATGCATAAACACTCTAATTAGAGAATATGAAGCTTTTCCTGCCTTTAATTAAATTAATACTGGCAAAAGACATTTACAGGTCAGAAAGGCTAACAATATTGCCTAGTAAGAAAACACCTGATACATCCAAATGTTCCATTTACACCAATGGTAAACAAAAATAAGAAAATAGTTTAACAGCAATGACTCACAGTATATAATGTTGTATCACACATAGACTTCTGTCAACTGAATGTTAATTCTCTTTCACAGACCTATTTACATGAACAGCACAAATCCTCAAAGGAAGTTGGAGGCCTTTATGTATCATAAAAAAATGACCATATTCTTCCATCCCAATTGTTAATCTGTGCCACATCCCTTATACTCTGTCTTCTTTTGAAGCCTTTAATGAAATACCTTGTCAGAAATCTATATGGCTATGGCCTCCCATGCTCTACAGGGAGCTGACTAAAGTAGTATTTCAGGTAAATCCCAAGGGAAAATGTGGCAGCTGAACTGGAGCAGCATTAGACAGTAAGTCGATGAGGGTTGGTTATTGTTAATTTGAATTTTATATTAATAATTGAAGCAGTAAGCTCTGTCCTGCAAATTTCAAGGACAGAAATGGATAGGCACTGAGTGAGTGTCTGTGAAATCGTGATACTTGGGAGAAATCAGGTACTGTGTTGAGGCTTGACATTTTCTGAGAGAATAACAGAAATACTGTCATTCATACAGCAGGTCACTACAGCATTCTTTCCACAGCTGTAACCCTTCCCTCCTGACTTGTCTTTGGCAACATCAAGATAATATCTCAATGCCAGCCACTCTATGGAGGGAAATAAGCAGAGAAAGAAAGGCAGCTCCACAGTGCTCTCACTTGTCCTTATGAACAGGCAGGATGTGGAGTGACAAGAGATGTTTAGTAGAGAGAAGCAAGAACTGTTTTCTTTCCTCTGCTATCCACATCATTGGAAAGGAAGCACTGCAGTTTTGATCTGACTGCTTCTGAGCTGAAAAAAGAGCTCTTTGATGTTGGAATAGATGCAGGTATCCATGCATATCTACCTCACCAGGATCTGCCTTTCCTTCCTGTAATCTCAAATGAGCAAACCACTCTTCCTGATAATGGCAGGCAAGTGTTAAAGTTAAGCACATGTATAGATCTTGCTGAATTTCATGTTAAGCAAACAATTAAATGCCTTGCTGACACTAGATGTAAGCGTCCCTGAGGCCACAGCAAGGAGTGCAGAAGCTCCTGGAGCATAATAGCAACTACAGAGCAGATTTCCTTGCTGCAGATAGCTTTGGGGAGTACTCTTCTGTTTATCCACAAAGCAAAGCCATGCTGTTTATGCAGCTTTTCAAAGGAGAGAGGATTAGTACTTGTATTTGCAATATAGCTAATCATTTCTTTTAAGCAGTGGGCACAAGATTATATTTGAGGTAGCATGCAGACACTAGATTATACTGGCATGTTTGGGAAGGGAGGTAATTCTTCCATTTGATAAACAAAATGAACAACCATAACCGTAGATCAATCTCCTCTAATATAGTGATTAAAAAAAAAAAAAAATCTGCAATGAACTCCCATAAATACAGCAAGTGAAACCAACCTGCTATTCTGCACATGAGCATAACTGGTCTCAAGCTATAGGATGGATGTCCTGTAGTATCTGCCGAATCATGTAAATGTGACTGAACATCTCCATCACTGCAAAAAACTGTTTAAATGTCACCAATCCACCACTCTTTTTATATAAGAGAGTAACCATAATGACTTTGTTCTTTAAGAGAATGAATAAAACACACTGTTTATTGAAGTGACATAGGGACAGACTGTCTCAGGCACTCAAGTGAAAAGATGACCAGCATAAGAAAGATGAGCAACACATTAACAGTTGATTAACTCCCTTGAGAGCGCTTTGCAAGCCATAGGTCAAGACTCCTCATTACTAATTCAGAATTTTTCTCACAGTTGCCTCAAAATAAAGAAGTCCCAAAATACAGAGCAACAAATGCTCACCTTTTTTCATATTCCATTGTTACCACTGACTCCTTTCTTTAAAATAGATCTAAGATCTCTCATTTCAGATACATATTCTTCTTGTATCCCACCACCCCAGCTACACTGGTGAAGTTCTCTTTCTTTACAAGCACACAATTAGGCATAATCAACTGACAGAAATGATTACATAGGATTTATGCAGGATGGTTTTTTTATACAATTTATATTGTGTTATTTGTTTCTGTATAGCATGAATATATATTATGATTTAAATAAATATAGAAGCCATGCTTATACCCCTTTAAATAAAATGAGGTGATTTCTAAGGATTATTTATATACAGTAGATGCAAACCATATTTATTTTATGAACGGAATTAATTTACATTCTTTTTCACAGAGTAGCTGAAGAGAATGCTTTACACCGTAGAGAGGAAAAGTGTGTTTTCCCCAGTTTTAAGGAGAAAATTAGTATCTTTAATTAGTTATCTGGCCTTTAAAATTTTCTTTCTTTCCCCCAACAGCATCAGGTGTGCACCCCTCCCATAATTATTTTCCCATACAGATAGCTCATCTTTTGTCTTTGACCATTCACAGCTAGAAATCACAACCAGAACAGTGCAAGTAATGAATGGAGAGATCGTACACATGCAAAATTTAAAAGAATTATGCTGGTGAAATTGATTTGATTCTTAAACATTTTCAACATGGAGCTGTGGTGGTACATCCCTTTATAACCTAGTCATACATGTGGGGGATTTTTGGCAGGGTAAGAGAGAGGTGCTTATCCTTTTCCCCCTATCTTCTTAATAATTAGAAAAGTATTAGATGCAAACTTAACTATTAAAGTAGTTTCATGAGACATAATTTAGAGTCTAATAAAAAAAAATACACAATCCTAGAATCTTGCCATGCTAGTTTGTTTTTTTTATTCTTTATACTCTACGAGACAGACATAGAAACATATCACTTAAAGAATATCTGGGACAATTCATTGCAAAAAGAAATCTTTCTTTTTCCTATGGTGAAACTTTTTAAAAAGCAGAACCAAACCTCTGCCTATTCACATACCATTTGCTGAAACATCAGTTAATGCAAACTGAAGGCAAATAAGCTATGAATGTGATTAAGGAGGACAAAAAAGCAAAATACATTTTTTAATCAGTAAAACAAAATTATAGAAGGTTCAGGAAAATAAAACTACTTAAATTACAGAGATATTAGAAATGAAACAGCTATTAGAACTTCTTTGCAGGCATCTCCTGAGGAGCAAGTTTTTAAAGGCACCATAAGGCATACAGAAGAAACCAATTACAGTTAGAGCAAGAAAATCTCATTGCAACGAGTCACTGCTTAACTGTCTATGAGAAGGTATACTCTGTCTGAGAAGAAACATCAGGGTTCATGTTTCCCTGTCATAAGGTAACAAGCAGTTCTTCACTGTTAGAAAACAATTTTCTTGGCAGAATTCCTTGTGCTTTTACAGTGCTGAAGCCCAAGGTGGCAGTATTACCTTCTGGGATTGCTCTCTGCATCCCAGAATGGATGCAGAAGTACCATCAAACAATACTCAGCAACCTCCCAACAAATGCTCAAGATAAGGTGCCTTTTCAGGGAGCTGACTTGTCCCTCCGGTAGAACAAAATGCATATTTTCTCAGAAGGAATTTTGGTCTCACAAATAATTTTTCAGAAGACATGGTCATTAGAAAACTTCCCAAACTAATTATTAGGCTATGCTAAAGCTTCTCCCTTTGGTGTGGAACATGCACTGCTGGGTACCATTTTGAATGAAGAATGGGAGATAAAAAAAGATAAAACTCTTTCTCTTAAAAGCATGTTTGGTCCTATATTTAAATAGAATCATCACTTACTTTCTTTAATATATGTGGTTATCTTGTCAACAAGTTTCACGACGGCTAAAGCAGGAGAAAAGCAGCTTTACAATCTACTAGTGAGATACAACTGTGAAGAAGTAAGCTTTCTTTTTATAAACAGGCACCACAACCTGGAATTGTTTTTCCTACAAAATTTAGGGAAGGAGTCAGATTCTTAGAAACTACCTTCTTGTTCTATTGGAGTTCAAAGAGTTGTTTTAAGTTATTTCAATAACTTGCAGCACCTCTTTTTTAATTATTATTTTCTTCTTGTTGTTGTTGTTGTTTCTTTGCTTATGAACGGTGTTCACAGTGCAGAAAGAAAGGTGAAGTTTGGTCTATAAACCATCACAGCATAAATAGTCAGTTCCACTACACAAGCCAAGACAGACCAAGCAAAATTTAAAAGATAGCTCAGCATCACAAGAAAGCTTGGAAACTCAACTCTGAAGCTACTCTGTTTGACTGCCCTGAAATCATCATGGCAAGCAGTCTGTTCCGAGAAGATAAAGCAAACTGTTTTACTTCTACTCAGTGTTTATTCAAGCTAAATAGGAAATGCAGAAAATATCAATATGGAGAGCCCAGCAGTAAAGACTAACAAATTTCAACCACTTAAAAATTTCGCATCTATATTTGAGCTCTTCTTACAAATAATGGAAAGGAGGAGGGGGAATGATTCACCTCCTGAGGGTTCCCATCTTCTTATTGCTGTTCAGAGACGTTGGGCAACAAATACAGATTAGAAACCTAATTACCAGAAACCTAAAACTTAGGTTAGCTATGTTTTCACCTAAGTAAAAAAAAAAAAAATATATAATAAACCTGAAGAAACTCAAGATTTAAGAGGACTGTTCTCCAACAACAAAAAGTTCACTGATTAACCTGATTAACTTATAAAAATTAATTTTATGAAAGAATCAGATATAAAATAGGAGATCAGGACTGCTATTGTAGTAGTTCTTTCATTACCATTAGCAACCAATATTGTCAAATTAACAAGATTTTAAATTACAATCTAGGTTTTTTATTGGCCATGTAAAGAGCATTTGTCACAAAAGCATTTTTTTAAAAATCACTCTCCTGGGTTACACAAAAATTCTGGTATCCACCCTTTCTTTCCTCTAAATATGCCTTTTTGGCATTTTGCCTTCTTTAAGGAGACTGAACTGCTAACGATTAATGACTCAAAGGTTCGACCACCTGCAGTGACCGCTCAGATGCTGTGAGAGACTGGACTATTGGTTCTGATGGCTCAGTCAGCAGAGTGCTTTGCTGACAATGTGCAGAGTGGCCACCCAGGCCAGGGGCTAAAGGTTTGCACATCCTACACCTTGGAGTACAAGCTGAGCGTTAGACAAGACAAGGAAAGAGGCAAATCCTTCCAGGCAGAGTAGTGTTTCTTTTTCCTTCCACAGATGACTCAGCTGTGATAAGTTCCCAGAATATTCACACCTAGGCTGAAGGGATTCATCTCTTGTTGATGAGCCATAATGGACTCAGCTGTTCTGACACAAGAGACAGCTGTAACATCTCAAAAGGTGTCAAAGCCTCCAGAAGTATCCCTTGACTCACAGTATTACATCATCCAGTTTAAAACTCCACACCCCAGGGGAGGAACCAGAGGCATTCCTAACTGAACCTGAGCGTATATAGCTCTGAACTTCAGAACTTCCCTCACAGCCCGGGGCTTCCACCACCACTTCTATGGATCCAGACTGTGACAACCACTGACCAATGAACATCAAAAATGTGACAACCAAGTCTCACCGCTGGATCCAGTGGGTATCCTGTGGGTCCTTCCAGTCCCCTCGGGGGTCCGCAGCCCTGCTCTGACTGCCTGTACCAGCACTGCAGTGCCACACAAGCAGTCATGGTCCTCCAGCATACTGAAGACAGAGGCAAAGCATCAAACACCTCTGCCTTGTCTCTGTCTCTGTGAGGTGACCATCCTCATCCTGTAATATTTTTATACTGCCTATTGCCATTAATGTCTTTAAAAAAAAAAAAAGACAAATAATAAATAACATATCAAAGGGAAGCATTAACAGGTAAAAGTGTAATTCTTTTCAGTGCCTGTTTTAAGCTACTAGTAAGTTTCTACCATATGAGAAAAATTAGGTCAAATTTAGCATACCTGCTATCTTGTATCCTACAAGGGGGGAACATCTGGGAACACTTTCTTAAGAAAGCTGGTTCTCCATTAGCTCAGAGAAATGAAATACTGAAAACTACAAAAACAGTCTTCAGAAGAAGAAACTTACTTTTGCTGCTTGTTATGAAATTACATATGGCTCTGACACTTACATGAATAATTATTTTAAGATTGCCTTTGGTTTATGTATTACTTATGGAAATAATAATGTTTTATTTTATTTTTTCCCTTTGAAATCCTCAAATTTGTGCATTTCTTTAATCCACTATGAAGAACTTGTTATTTAATTGAATTAGCTCTGTAAATACCATTCTCTGTTACTTCAGTAAAGAACCCGTTAAATCAAATAATAGAAACAAAAGAATTTTGAGAAATCCTCTCTGTTACAAAAAAAAAATTCTTTATAATATTCATGCAGAGAGCTTAGAAAAGCTACCAATAGAAGATGATTTTGTACCATCTCCTTTCTTTTCATTTTGCAAGCATATATTCCTCCTATGTCAACAACACTGCAATTTAAAAAAAAATAATCAATTAGTACTAAAGAAAAGTTTAAAAGTATATAAACCAATTATTTTTCTAGTAGTCTTTAATTGGTTGTTTTGATGTTTTTTCTTGGTCATTTTGTTGTTGTGGTTTTGAGGGGTTATTTTTAAGAAATCAGATATCCAAAACCAAACTGTAGCAGCGAGTTCACAACATTTGAATTTGATCCTCAATGCTGAAAAGGCTTTGTACACACCTACACTGTATTTATCCATGTAGGAGCACTTGTTTTGCCGGCACAGATGGACTTGATGGTGACAATGAATTTGCCATCGGCTGCATATGAGCCAAAGGCTGACATGCTATATTTCTTTCAGATGTTTCCAACAGTGACAGACATAAAGAAGAGCTAATGTTCCAAAGCCCTAGACACCCACAATATTGATGGAGAAAAGGGTAATTGCTAAGAATATGTTACCAGCAAAAAATGCATTCCAGCTTAAAAAGGCATAAACATTGTCTGCATTCAGCAGGTCACAGACTAATGAGATTGCCTCTTGCAGTTGAAGTTGATAGGGGAGCAAAATAGCTCTCTAATTAGGTTTACTGACTAGGGGCCTATAGTGTCTTCTCAGCATTAGCAAGTTGGGAATGTCACAACCTTCTGCATTGAAAAGAAATATCTTCCTTACTCCCCATATAGCCAAAAAAATTAAAAGTCACAACTATCTTGATCACTTCTTTCTTTCACTCATGAAGGGTAATTACTTCAGTTTGACGTTTTTACAAGCCTTGAAATTACTGAAGGCAAGTCTTAGGTAAGTCAGATATATATCACTGACAACAGTAATCTACTTCATCATATTTTACTCTATTTTCTCTGGTCCAAGTCTTCCTTGCTGCGAGGTCATAATGTGTTTATACATAAGTAAAACTGCCTCCAACTGCAACACATACACAGATAAAATATTTCTAGAGAGACCATAGCGTCCATGCCTAGCTCAGCCTCTTCAAAGAGCATAACAAAATTTAAAAGACAGTTACTAGCCTACTTTATCTGCAAATAATGCTGACAGTGTCAAACCTAATCAACCCTATATCCTGTGACCACAGTGACACATACTAATACTTGAACTCAGGTAGAAATTTTGATATGCAGATGCTTCTGTACAGGTGGCAGCACCCACCAGTAAGGACCTGATTGAAAATTGATTCTTTGGCCTCTGATTCAAAGGGCATAGCATGACACTTATGCCAATGTAATGTCTGGTTAAAATGACCCAAACTGTCTTCATTAATTCCTTATTATTATATAATTGTGCTGACAGGAGTCTGCAGTTGAGATAGAACTTGATCCAAACTATGAGAATGGCATCATAGCATATTAATGTTACCTGAACTTTGTTATGAAATCTGTATTTTAATAGTGTGTACTATTGCCAAAATTCAGCTGCTTGGCTTGAAAATTTCCTCATTAGTTTCTACTTTAAGTGCAAAGAGCTCTCAGAGAGCACAGCCTCATGCACAGAAGCCTAGGCAATGAACTTCAGAGGAATCAGCACCTTAAACTGTTATCTTTGCTAACACCTGATTATTTGATAATGCTATTTTGACAATGCTATTTTAATATAGCTACATATATGTGTAAATGTAAGATTTTATATAAAGATTGCATGGCAACTAGAATGCTACTGATTTATGTATAATGTATAGTGCTGAAAGACAAATTTTGTTGGCCTCTCACCTGCAAGGTACCAAAAAGCAGTCAGGTAACACCACACTGGGTGCTAAATCCATGCACACAGTTCAGCAGTTAATGTTTTAAAACATATCAGAAGAAGAAGAAAGCACTGCTGCTCATTTTTATTAAATATTTACATAGCATTGAACTGCTTCAGGTCACTAGTTCTCCCTACAGATTTTAGAGGGATCCTCCTAAGTACCCTACTCTATCTTATGCTGGAATTGTTAAAGATGCCACTCTAGATTAAGTTCTTAATATTTATTAGTGGAAAAATGTAACGCACACTGAGATTAAAACAGATTGAGAACTGTGTCAATGAGTTTCAAGAACAGATTTGCTGGAATAGAAAATTAGCAAGGGCAGTTACAGTTTTACAAAGCTTGTGATGCAAGTAGGGGCATGACGAACAATATTCTGCTTTTATCTTATAGAAGCAAACTAATATTCATTTTTAAATTATCAAGAATGTAATGCCATAATAGCTAGTGAAAAAATAAACATCCAAACCTGACATGTAAAAAGAAATGTAAAATATTACCGATCCATTTCTTAATGAAATCAGTCATGTATGACTTCATTGAAACCAAGAGATTAGTTTCACTCACAGGAATTATTTGAAATGAGTTTTTCAATTAACGGTCACTAGCTGAACAAACCCCTAAGGAGATCCTAGTCTATGTTACACTATGCTACACAAATAAACTTGGCAAAAGCTGAAAAAGCAGCAAGACAAAGGTTCTCCTTGGTTTATAAAAGGAAACCCATTATTTCTGAAAACCTTTTATTTACTAATTTTAATTGAAAAATTGGTGTACAATCTCTTCAATAGAGATAATTATCTGTAATGTGGCTACTTCTTAGTACACGGATTTCTTTAAAATGTACAGGCTCCTCTCAGTTCTCTGTTTGAATCTGAAAATAAGGGACTTCTGTTGCCACACAAGTCCCTCATAATAGCATCATATTAGGATCAAAGGTTTACAGAAGAGACATTGGAAGACATGAACACAAATGAACAGCTGTGGACTTGCTCTGTACAGCTCTGTAGCATATACTGAATATGGAGATGACCCATACCTATGCCCTTCTGTTGGAAATTATATAACTTCTAAATTTTTATGGCTGTAATTGACCTTTTAATTATTTTTTTAATTAATCATAGGTCATGTGTTAGGCCTTAAAACACTTTTAGGCAGCATTTAACAAAAAGTTGTCATAAGCTACTTTTTTGGGAACACAGTTTAGGGGAAGTACTAAAACTAAGTTTTGTTAAGCTAACCTTGATATGCTTCAAGGAAAAATTTCCAGGAGAAAAAGATATATGGTTGAAGTTAGACGTCTGGAATGCAGAATTTATGGACCACAAGGACATTTTGCAGAAACCAGAAGACAAAGAAGAAGACTAACAGAGACTCATGTATGTGATGGAAAGTCCCTGCCAGAGTAAAAAGATACTAAAAAGGCTAAAAACATGGACTAATTAGTATATAAAGCAAGCAACCCATAATAGATAGACTATTAATCAACGAAATTGAACTATACAATTTAGAACCAATGAACAGTGATTTCTTTGTTTGAGAAAAATGTATAAGTAGTTGAAATATTGTTGTATTGGCATCTGTGTGGGTACTGGAACTTTGTTGGTCCCTCACACATACCTTCTACCCAGGAATAAAGTAATGCCTTGCTTTCTATCTCTAAAAAGACAGTGTTAGAGAGTTCTATTTACCCCGATGATTTCAGAGTATTTGGCAACACATTTGACCATGTCTTGTCTAGGTGTAATTTCATTCAGCTTTGGAGACAAAGTTTGATCTATAATTCTGGTCTGCAAGCACTTGGATTCATCCAAGTATGACAGTGTGACCTCCTACAACTACTAAATACTTTTAGTGACAACAGAGCTCAAAAATAAGTTTGGTCTAAAATGAAGTATTCCCCTTAAGCAGGCAGCTCTAAATCCAAATACAAATGAAAAAGGCAGCCAAAGAAGAACTCAGAGCTGGTTGCTGGAGGAGTTCATATATTTTCTCAGCTTCAGTGTTAACTTGCCACTTTCCTCCTTTGCAGCCTCAGGTTCGCCAAGTCTTAGACTTCTGATTTAGCATTCCTCAGAGGAGGTATTGATTGGGTTGTCATTAAAAAACTTCAGGATTAGTCCTTAAATACAATTTTCAGTATGTAATTTACTGAATTACAGGAACAGAACATCTGGAATCTTTCACAAGGAGCAAAGATCCAGTTCCTTGCTGTTTTATCCCAACTTCCCATCTCAGTCTCTGTATTTTACTGTCTTGCTTCCACTGATCTAGTCTCCTAATTCCACTGCATACCAGCAAATGGACCACTTATAACAGATAGTTTTGAAATGCTTAGGGTATCTCCAGTCATTTTTATGGACAATAGAAAGTACTTAAGGATTGAGCAGGAGATAAATAATGTGCTATTGAAAAAACTACAGAGAAACACTCAATCCAATATTGCTGAAAGTTGCAAATGTTCTTGAGAGACATTAAGATAAGAATTTGAATAATTTTCATAAAAAATAACTCTCGTTTTGAATGGCATTGTTAAGTTTCTCTGAAGATGACCTAAATCCACAGAACATATTGACTGTTCAGAACAGTCCTCAGAAGCAGTCATGGTTTTTATGTGCTTGTTCATGGAAGAATCTTGATTAGCTCCTACTGAAAAAAAAAAAGTCTATGGTGTGAAAAAGAGTGAGTAATAAAATAATGTTCATAAAAATTCTTCAAACGTAAAGGATTTGCTAGATTTCAGTAAGAGAATTTAATAGGAAAATATAGGGATATGCCTCATTCTATCACTGAGAGTACTGGGAACAAAATACATCCACATTTACATTTTCTTAACTTTGTTTCTTTTGTTAAGATACAGTATTAAATATGGATTTATTGATTTAAAATCACAACACTAAATAGAAAAACTTATAAATGCTCATCTTTTCAAAAAGCATGTCCAGCAAACACTTTTATGCAAAAGATATACTGTAAAACCCAGCTCAGTCTATGAATTTGTAAAGGGCAGGATCCTCATTATATGACACATATATATTATACCTTTATGGTTAACATTCTAGTACAAGCAGTTGTAAACAAACACAGATGTGATTTTCCATACACAAAAAAAATCCCCCACCAAACAAAAAACCAAAACAAACAAACAAAAAACAACCAAAAAACACCCCCAAAACCAAAAAACCTTGATTTTGCTTTTAACATGTGTGTTTCTAAGATAAATTTTCTAACAATTAGCAAAAATTATTACAATCTTGATAAGCAGAATACTTAGGTACTCAGCATTTAATATACCTTTATTTTAACCAACCCTACTACATTGACATTAACTGAAATGCAGGAAATTCTCTAGCATCTCTTACAAAGTCCCCTACTTCCTTCCCCTCTCAGCTTTTCAATTCTGATATACTTTCAACAATTCCTTGTGTTGCTGCATTGTAAACTGTCTGCAGTCAAGATGTTAGTTAGGAGATCAACACATTGCAGAAGGCCACCCAGCTAGCAGCAAAGGGTGACGTTTTCTTTGTCTAAATAGTGGGCTTTCCTTCTAAGAAGCCAATAAACTGACAAATTTGTTGCTTTTTCTTTGTTAAAAAATTATGAGCATAGATCATCCATATCAGCAATCATGTACATGCATGACTACATATGTAAATGTATATGCTTAAACATGACATACATGTTTGTGTTCCAGTAATACAGGGCTTGTGCAACAAGTTACTAAATATAAAAATATCTCTCCTAATTCTCACCAGGGTGAACCTACTTGAGCAGGGAGGTTGGACCAGATGACCCACTGTGGTTCCTTCCAACCTCACCCATCCTGTGATTCTGTGATCTGAAAGTCTGAACAGCTGCCTAAGACTATGTGATTTTTTCAATCCTTCAAGCACTGACACACTTTCAGTGCATATCCTGACAGCAAGAGGTTTTGAAGCACCTGCTGCAATTCCTAGTTCATAAGTTAAAGAAAACAAGACCTTTCCTACATAATTGAAAGTTTATGTTTAAGAATTTATAAGCAAAATTGGCCTTTCTGTCTCTGGAAGATGAGTGATGTTTGGGGGATCATCCTTACCAGTAGCCACTAGTGGTTGGAAGAGCTGAGTAGGTGCACACAGGAGCAGAGGTACAATAATGGTACTTTGCCATGAAAAACAGCAAGAGGAAGGGAACAAGTTGTGTTGGCCCATATGTATTAGTGACATGACAGCAGATGTGTCCTTCACTTCCATACAGAACAATGCTGAAAGGCCAACTTATCAACTACAATAAAGCAGAAATCTTATTGTGGAACTGAATAGTTCAGTGTAATGTAATAATATACAGAAAAGCAAAGCATGAAAATGAAGTATAGAGTGTGACTCTGTTTCTATGCTATTCAAAACAGCTTGAATATAGAGCCCCATAATATTAATCTAATTCCAAAAGGGAGAATTGTAAAAGGAAGTGTATTTCTTTTATCCCAAGTAAACTTAAACACTTATTATTATCCCCATGAAAAGGCTAACATAGAAAGACTTACAGCACTTCTGTAACTCCAACCAACCTGCTAAAATAGTACATAATAATGTAATAAATACTGACATGCAGACACACAGATGCAAAATAAAATTGCATGAGCTACCTTAATTCCCTCTCTACATGATTAGCTTCACTTTCATGATATCATTTCCTTAACGCAGTTTTACTGCCTTTGATACTGTCTGTTTCATAGCAGCCCTCAGAACTGAACTCACCTAATGAATGGTATGGGCACAGCACACTGACCACTGAGTAGACAGACTGTAAGTAAAGACACATTTTCTATTTCAGATAGAAGACTGTAAAGGCTGATGCATTTACTAAGACTTGTCACATGTGTGAAAATTGCAGATAGGCACAGGATTAGAGCCTAAATAGCTATGACATGGTTTAGGGACACGGTCTAGTGGTGGACTTGGCAGTGCTGGGTTAACAGTTGGATTCAATGATCTTAGAGGTCCTTTTCAACATTAAGGATTCTACAATTCTAAGAAATACAGGAAGAAAAACTAAGAAGTGGATTTTTTTTCCTTTTTTATGGGAGAAAAGCATGCACAGACTTAAACATTTACCCCAATTCAGGGAAGTCTATGGGATAGCCAAGATTTGAACCTAGAGATCTCTCTAGTTCCTTAGTTTGTTTTCTTGAAGTGTAAACTGCTAATTAAAGCATGAGATAAATTCATTACAACACTGTATCCAGAGCATATTCAACATCAGCAAGATAACTTGAAATGGGTACCCCTTTGAAATATCTCAAATCTCAAACAAATCACTGAAAGAGTCGTTATCTTCCCCATTATCATTAAAAAGCCCATTTTCTTTTTTAGTGTTGTGATGCAGCACAGAGCATTTCAAAAATTAAAACAGCTATTCAACCATCATTTCAAATCTCACTAAATATCAAACTGCTTCATCTTTAATTGGATACCTGCATCACAGCATAGCCTTTTAACACTGAAAACCAAATCAGACAGCCCTGACATTGCCTGCAACTCAGCTGTCTGTGCTGTACATGATGAATCACTCTCTATTTTGAGCCATTTTCCACATGTTGAAACTTGCATTCATAAATTCACATTAGACAGTTAATGGGACAGAATTGGGGTTGTTATGGCAACAGTGTGGTTTGCCCTATCACTTAAGTGAGAAAACGAGCACTAGTAATTATCACCGAGCAAATGGTCTTTTTGCCTTTTGTATATGCTATCTTTTCAATGTTTTAGTTTAACTAATGAATGAACTTGTGGCTTTCTACAAAGGTAGAATAAAAACCAACCAGAATTAGTATTACCTGATCTCATACTAAAAGTGAGATAGAATACATCACTAACCAAATCCCACAGGACTTAGGTATTTGCAAACAACATTAAGAAGATTATAATGACATTAGGAAACTACAGTCCTGAGTTCAACAGTAGGTTGCATCAGATGAAATTTGTAGGATGAACAAATCCTGTCTCAACGATGCTTTCAATCTGAAATAAAGATTACCTTCATATCATGAAACCCAAACAGTCATGAACACACAACAGTGACCTTTCTCATGAGGGTTGTAATAGATTATATTCTATATTGCAGCAAAATACAGCCAGTGTTACTGTCAAAACCCTTTGTGCACTTGATTTCCCTTCTGAGAAGGCCAGATAGCCCTAATAAGATCTCTTATATTTAAAGGGACAGACATAAGCAGAATACACCTGGATCCATATTCAAAAATTAAATATTGCAAAAGTCATGATTTTATGACCTGTTATGTTTTGGTTTATGTATTCCATGCATAATTTAGAACCTGCAATACTTGTTTTAAGTTAATATGCTAAGAAAAAAGATATCTATATATATATATGTCCACATTAAAGTCTCTACCTTCCACCATTGATTTTACTCCCCTTTAACCGCCAGGAGTCTGGAGACCTTCTCTTTTACCCACCTTCAACATGTCAGCATATAATTTGAAACTGTCCCTATTTTCATGACTGCTGAATACAGCAGCTCCCATTTTTATCTCAAATAACTTGAAAGAACAGACTGTCATCCTCTGAAACTGCCAGTGACCATTACATATGGTATGTCTTACAACTTAAATAAGCATAGTGGTACAACCTGTCTTCTGACTCAAGAGAAAATTCAACTCTGATAATTCAAATAATTTTTGAAGATCCTATCATAAAAGTACTCAAAACCTGAACATACAGCACACCTTTAAAGTTGTGAATCGGCATGATTATATGGTAAATTTCCTTATTCCCAGGAGTGTAGGGATGGTAATAGGCACATAAATCCAAAGACAGACATTTAAAGTTGAGACTTCGTGCAGTCCTGACCTAACTTCACAGACACTGATACATCCAGAAACAGATCTGCCTCTCACAGATGTGATAGACCATGAAGTGTACATGGAATTGTTTTTCTGTCTTTACAGATTCCCACTCTTAAAACAGTCCCAAGAGATTAAATTGAGAGTTACTGTCCCCTAATATCATCAGCATTCCAAAAAAGGAAGATAAAGCTCAGGAGAGTTTAAAGAAACAATGAAAACGCTTCAGTGATAAACAATATTAAAAGGAAAAAGAGAGCAAGGAGCTACCACAGAATGAGTAAGACTGCTATGTCCTGCACCATAAAATAATAACAGTTAGAAAGTTGATGAACAACCTTATTTTCATGCATTATATTATTAATGTATTTTCATAAAATAATAAGTGTCTAGATAGCATAAGGTGTTGGTAAATGTAGGGTATGGGAGAAGGGGGAATTAGTTTTATTGTCTGTGTCTGGAGAAAAAAAAAAAAAAAACAACAAAAACCAAAAAAACAAAGTCACAATATTCGGTATTATTAATTATAAGTTTTTACAATTTT
>JAWWEE010000040.1:37848524-37884312 GCA_035221455.1 Xenops minutus | reverse complement strand
AACAGACCAGAAACATGAACAGGTAGTAGTCAGAGATTAACACATTCCCCAACTTTGTACCCTATTTAGTTAACTAAATATTCCTGTCAAGCTGAGTTATGTATATGTATGTCTGTATATTCAGAGATGATTTTCCATCTAACCAGGACTTGTTGGGTTTATTAAGTAGAGCTTAGCTGCAGCTGTCCTTTTTTTTTACAAAGCCAAAACTTTTATCTTCAGGCTTGTAGGAAATCTGTTTCTTCAGATTTTTAAGTAAAATAATGTAATTTGCAGTTCTAAAGCTGGTTGGGGAGTTAAGGAGATTTAAAGACTACATTTCAGATCAGTAATCTCTATTACATGACCCTGTGATCAGTGGCATTTTCTAGCCTAGACTGCAATTCCCATGATGTCAGTGGAGGCACAGTTTTTGGTTCTAAACACTCTTCATTGCAGAATTCCTCCTCAGGCAAATTTTAGTAGTTTGTTCCTATTTTTCTGTGTATTTAATGACAAAA
Organism: Xenops minutus; assembly: GCA_035221455.1. NCBI lineage: Eukaryota > Metazoa > Chordata > Aves > Passeriformes > Furnariidae > Xenops > Xenops minutus. The sequence continues at coordinate 37,883,812 of JAWWEE010000040.1, read as the reverse complement.
CCACATCCACTCAGAAAGGCAGAGGATATAAGCTGAATTCTAATGTAGAACATAAGCAACGTTTTGCAGATGAGCAAGAAATAAATTAAAATAACATTGTAGAATCCCCTGTTTCTACCTCAGTGTAATCATCTCTCAGTGGAAGGCTATATACTACACTTCATGCCATTCAGTAAATTTAGGACAGCTTTATCTCAGCATTTTAATGAAAAATGACAAAATATTATATTCTGATCTTTCAGAGCAGTAAATTCACATTTACTGCTCTGAAATCAATGGTGTTAAATTAGCTACCAGCTCATATAGTCTTCATGCTTTCCTTACTCCAACACAGGACCAGGGTAGAGCACAGAATTGGTAGGTTATTTTTTTCTTTAACTGTACAAATACATGTTTTTCTCACATAAATGATTTTACTAAGCCACAGAGCAAGTCCAAATATTTACCAGAGTTCCACAAAAAGCACAGTTACTCACACATGATTTATTAAATCCCTCTTCAGTGACCTCCAAAAACTTATCCCCAAAGGAAACATCACAGCTGAGAGAAACCTTCTATTACACTTTTGAGAAACTGTGATACAGCTGCTATCTATTAAATCCTGACAGACTGCATAAAACTAATTATCTAAACACTTACTATAAGCGGAAAATCACTGATAGCAATCTTAGTGTTAAATGCAGAGAAGTATATTTACACAGGGAAAGACTTTTATACTGCATTTTCTGCTGCTCATAAATTGTAAACAAACAATTTAAGAACTTACTTCATAAATCTTCATTAAATATTTTATTTTTTTTAAAAAAAGAACGTCCACTTAAAGAGCAGTTGGCTAGAAAATAATGGTATAGTTATGAAAAAAAAATATTAATCAACTGCAACTTGAGAGTATTCTGATCAGATTTAGTGTCAGCGTCACAGATACATTTTTGTGCATTTTATTTCTTTCAAGAGGATTTGCACTATGAAAGAAAAAAGAATTATGCACAATGGTCAGGACTTCATTTAGAGGAGGAGGGGAGAGGAAGAGGGTCTACAAAACAGATTAGTAACTTTGTAAACTCAAAATTCCCTTTTTCATGTAGCCACTGATACTTGTGAAAATTCAGTGTGAACATATAGCTTTGTACTAGCAGAGTTTGCATCAAACCAGATATGGTCTGTCCTCCAATAACTAGCAAAAATCAAATGGTATCCACATGGTCTTCTCATGCTCACTTAAAACAAAAAAATGCATGCCCATCTCTAACCAAAATTCTGTCTTTAGACAAACTCAGACTACATAAGTAACTAGAGATTCATAAAGATTTTCTTTATATAATCTAATTAGCTGTTCTGATGTTCTAAAACATATTATTTTTTTTTTATTTCACCTCAACAGGGCTTACTTAAGACACCTGTTTGAAAACAAGGCATTTCTTATAGAAACTAAAGAACTTTAAGCCCTGACTTTCTCAACAGTTCGTAAAACTAGGACACACTGACAAGTGTCCTAATACCCTCCCAAGTTTCTTCTAGGCTACCAGAAGATTCCTCTGAAGATGCTGCATCTATTTAAAAGCCAAAAGCAGAGAGGGCAGTAGAGGAAATACCACCATGTAGGGACAACAGGTTTTGGGGTAGTACAGTGGGAAACACACATGTTAAAAAGTTTTTGGTGGAGTCAAATGGGCTTAAAAGTTAGCAGATACATACCCTATTTTCTCTAGAATTGTCTCTTTCTTGGTAGAAACTGGATAGCATCAGTGCAGGGAACAAAAATCTTTTTCTAATGCAAATTTTGTTGAACTTACCTCTCTGATTTTTTTTTTCCTGAAGTTAAAAAATTAATCAATATTGAACAACATGGACAGTCTTAAAGTCCACAGCTAGGATTTTGACAGGAATAAAGTTTACATCAATGCAAGCACTTCTGAAAATCATGTGTTCACATGATATAATGTCTTAACTCTTGAGAAAAGAAAATTAAATCAGTAAGAGAGCAACAGCAAATGGACTTATTCTCATATTTTACTTAAACATGCCAAAATACATTTTATCTTGCCACATTAGATGTGTGCAGCAGTCACAGCTGAGACCTCTACACATCCATGTGTACTTTTATTTACCCAACAAACAAAACCTCAGTGAGTTTGAGTATTTATCATAGTCAGAGGTAGACAAATGTGCATAAAGCAAGCATATGCCCACAGCATACATTCCAGTAAATACATATTATGAAAATTGAATCTCCTCAATTACTAAGAAAAAGTTAACTACTACCAGTAGACAGACTGAAGGATTAAAAGGTAGGAAAAGCAATTTCTACTGTCATGTTAGAGTCAGTGAGGTTACAGAAAAGAAGGAAAGACCTTGTTATTCTCTCTGTGACATCATTATCATCACATGCAAAGCAAGATGCAATGAGTTGGAAATGCTGGTACTGATATATGCACACAACTTTAAAAAAAAATCTAACTACCATATTTCATCATACACAAACATTACAATAAACATAAAAGTGAAATAGAAGCAAATATCTTCAGTAAGCCTTTGCATTCCAGAGGTTCCCTAAAAGTTTTGAAATGGTCCTACTATACCTGCATTTCATTTTCATGCTATAATCAAAGACAAGAAGTATGAGGGGGGGGAAAAAAAGCCTCTTGGGATTAAGAGGTCAGCTGCAAAGCTATTTAAGCTCTTACAGTTTCTCAGTAGTACACCGTACTTAGTAGAAGATAAATGCAGTAACAAGCTGAGGAGAGTTGAATTTTCAGCCTTTCCTTGTATTCAGTGAAGAAGGTTATTTGTTTGAGGGATGTGGTCCTGCTCTGTAGGAATACATAAATCCCCTACATGCTATGCATTTGGATCTTGTCAAGGGGATCATTGTATGAACACGAGGTCATTTCAAAATGAGACTAACTGCATTTAAGCAGAAAAGTAAACATAACTACAAATAGCACAGTACCTCACTCTACAGAAAAAGATGTTTGCCTTAAAATGCTGCCTTTGAAACAGTGAGCCCACTGATATTATCAAAACCTCTAAACAAAGAAGAATGGAAACAGCAAAATGCTCCTACAAAAATAAAAGTCATATCCTTGAAGAATAAGTGGCTTTTAAGAGGGACAGTTGACCAATCTAGGATGCAAGCACCCAGATAAAATTAACATTTGGAGAGCTTTGGTTAGGTAAAAATCTCCTATTATTCACTTGCCCACAAGTGTTGGGATTAAACAATTCCTTGCTCTGAGAAAGTTGTCCCTGAACGTATACAGAATACAGGACCTTTTAGCCTTGTTTCAAGGATTTTTGGGAGCAAAAGATTGAGCAGGGAACAACAAAGGGAGGAACAGGACTGAGTACATAGATGTGGTTCCCTGGAGCCTTGACTCCAACCATGTAGTACAAGAGCAAGGCCTTCCTCCCAAAACAACTGCTCGTACAGGCAAGACAGAAAGAAAGTGTACGTTGGATTTGCAGCCGTCAGCTAGGATGGAGAGGGTCTCTCCTGGAGCTCTGACTCAGAACCTGAGTGGCTGCCTTGCTGATGGAGCAGACATGAGGGAGCAGCACTGCCATCTCTGCCTGAAACAGGACCTTTGCCCTGGAAAACTTTCCTGTCCCATACACAAAATTCCCTGATTGATAATTCGAGAAATGCTGCTTTTCTAGACTGTCTATATTTGATTCACCTCATGGGATTTCCAGGCCAGCCTAGGAAGCCTTTTCAAGGCATCTTTGCAATTACCTCTACCTTACTGTTGCTTCTGGCATTTGAAAAGGTCAGGCACTCAGAGGTGTTATAGGAGACTGGGAAAGAAAGTTGGGGAAAAAATAGACAGACTTTAAGCAGTACAGAACTACAAGACACTTTGGGCAAAATATAGAGTGTCCCAGAACTGACATGGGCAACTTTGCAGGTCATAGTCTTGACAGCAAATCCAGAAGGGGCCACTACCCCAGTGTTACCACAGAGCACTGTACTAATGTGTGCGGTTTCCACAGTAAGCCATAAAATAAAGCTTTAGTTACTTGTGGTCATTAAAGAACACTGACTTTGAAAGAGGAAGAACATGTACTGTGGTACTTTTTATACTTCTCTGTTACTTTCCTTTTAATCCACAATTTCATTTAGGGATAAAGGGTGCAATAAAGAGAGCTGGTGCAAAGCTCTTCTCTCTCCTACACAGGTAAAACCTCAGTATTGGGATGGGTTGTGAGGTGGAACAAGACTGGCTTGTTTGCTTCTGTTACACATTAGTCCCACTTTAGGTGCTCTTCTACCACTCCAGTCATTTACTAGAGATTGCCATGTTTCATTGGCTCTGGATACAGCCCCAAGTATCTGTAGCTCTGCACTTAAGATTGTCCCTGGTGCCTCATACAAGAAAGCTGAATGTGGGGCAGAAATATTGATACCAACTGGTTGTCAAAAGACATCTGCACAACTGAGGCAATGTCTGATGTGTGAGTTTTCCACTATCAGTGCTATCTATCCCTCTTGTCCTCCAGATAACTCTCCATCTTCCTGGGGCAGCAGAGCACAGCCCATGGGTTCCCACTCACGCTGCCTGTTCCCCAGCCCAGCAGTCAGTGGCACAGACTCTGCAGAGAGCTGACACACTGACTGTGAACAGCAGCAGTTGATTGTTGGCCATTGTTGCTATGGGTTCTGCTTGTGCTGCCCACTGAACAGCACAGCCAGGATTGCACCTCTGGCTATCTACACAAATAGTCATCATGCCTGCATACCACATGGCTTCATCCTGCCACTTCAGTAATCACCATGCCTCCTTAGCCTGTGCAACACTGAGAGCTCCTCAACACTAGACAAGGGGTGTCAATACAGGACTTAGGTACAAGAGAAGAAACAAGCCCTATATTCTCAATATAGCAGAACACATTGCATTGACATAACCTACTATTATGTCTTATTTCAGAAGGAAAGCACCCAGAAAAAGTTGAAATTCCTAAAACGCAAAATATTCAGACTACATAAATATAAGCAAACAGCTTTAAAGCTCTTTGATGTCCTATGTGAAGTCCATGCTTTCTTATTTTGTAGGTATGAGGATTCTGAAGAACAATAGTGCCATTTGAGAGAAGTAGACTTAGCTGAAAAGACAAAGGAGACTGCTCATGTGAAAACAACCCAGAGTTACTGGAAGACAAATTGGTTAAGAAATGTGATTCTCATGAAGGATCAATGAAAACTTTCTATGCAACTTTAAAGTGTACTCATACCATTAGAACCAGTTAGACTGGTAGTTATAAAATATCACCCTGCAATTCAGGCACTACACACTTCTCCATATGACTGCAGGATATAACCAGTTGTTTCAGAAGACTATTAAAATTGATACATCTAAAAAAATTATTTATAAACCACACATTTCCATATCATTAAACATACATTTATAGCCTTTATCTTCAGACTACCTAATGCTCACTACTGTTATTATCAATAAATTTGTTCATAAGATAGTTTGTGGAAGGCTGTAATGAAAACAAAAAAAAAAAAAAAAAACAAAAACAAAAAAAAACCATAAAACCCAGAATATATGATATATCAGATAAAAATTTCTTTAGAAAGCAGTTGACAGTTTGGGAATCTTCACATAGTCCTAATATAACTCTAATAATCTTTTGTTTTAAAAATCTAATAAAAATATTTTCATATTTTTCAGCAAACATAATTAATTCATTAAAGCATAGAAATATCATGAACTACTAGAAAAATTCCAATATAGCATTCAAGGAAAATTACAATTAAACTTGCTCTAACTAAAGGTAATTGCTTTGCAACAACTGAAATAAAATCCTTTTAACTTATTTGCATTTAAAAAAAATAGAAGCCTTGGGAAATAGAGCACAAAAAGTAGTACAGGAGATAAAATGATCCTTTCATGTTCTGATTAAGGGTCTGTGGATAATGACATATTTGTAAGGCAAATACAACAGCAATCCAGAAAGACACAAAAAAATATTCACCATTAAATAAAAAAAAAAAAAAATCGTTTTTGGTTGTTGATGTTCCCTGCTTTGTTTTTTCAATAAACCAGAGATTTTTGAGGTTTACATACAGAGAGAATGGCACTATTTATATATGAATACCTGAAAACTCTTTCCTCAAGCTACAAACTCCAGACATAAATTATAGAGGACACATTGGTCTCCCTGAGCCTTGGGGACAGCAATCAGTCTGTCAATGGCAAATAGGAATGACTTGATGAATGTAAATTATTTTTCAGTTGAAAGATTTCTTTCACTGTTTGGAAAATAATAGTCCATAGTAATCTGTTACAGAGAATTCTCTCTTACTGAAGAATACAAAATTAATTTGATTAACCAACAAACTAATTACTTGGGTATCAATTCTTAATAAAGATTTTGTCACAGAAGTGGGTCATATCTGTGGGCTTTACTGCTCAGAGAGGTAAATTCAAATACAGTGCATTTGTTCTCTAGACTAGGATACAGTCTAGGTAATTGTTACATTGAATAGGGGGTTGAATAGCTGTGAATTTCTCAGTTGGAAGACAAAATTAGGTTCTTAATGAGATACCCAAAATATCAGCAATAAGGAACAGAAAGGGTGTCTGTCACAATCAGCACGTACAGATCAGTTTCAGGGGATATAAATGGGGTTTTGATGAATTTATGTGAGTGGCTAAGAACCAGAGACCTGACCTTTTCACTTGAATATTGACACAACTTCTAGAAAGAGGATGCATAGCTAACAAAACAAAACAAAACTAAACAAAATCGAAAAATAACAAACACAAAATGCATTGAATTTATCTTGGGAAGTGATTTTTGTCTATGGTAGGATCTACTTTATTGAATTGATGACATAACATTGGAGCTAACCTGGGAAAAATTCCCAGCTGGACAACCTCATCTGACTGGAGATAGTGCTGTCACAGAGCAGTTGCAACAGATGAATACCAACACCACATCTGTCTCCAGAATAAAGCAGGGAGAAAAATAATACAAGTTAAAAGGTTGTTCTCTGTGAGACTAGAAGGCTGGAATTGAGGTAGATAATACAGAAATATCTGGTAAATAACACTGTTCATTGATTATTTTAATATTGTACTGTAAAAAACAGATATTTGGACTTTCACACTAGAAGCTTTCTAGAAGGAATTCAGACATTGCTTCAAGGCAAGGAAAAAAATAATATCAGTGGTTAATTTCTCTTTGGGTTTTGTAAAACAGTAGTCATTTTGTTTTGAATGTGTTCAGCATTAAAAGCTCTCTCCAGGAATGTGAAAAGCATGATTTGTACGCTATGTCTTCTCTATACAGTGGATCAGTGGAAAATGTACATAAGCAGAAAAACATGTGGCAACAGAAAGAAACCAAAAGCAACATCATGAGAAATGATCAAGCATGTTATACTCTCAGCGCTGATTGCTGGAAAAGGCCACAAGGTGCACTATTGTCATATGGCAAGAAACTATAAAAGTGACTTCTGATGAAATGAGGAAAACTCCAGGTGCAGATTCTATTTCAATACACTGAGGAGGTAATTGTGTTCATCCAATAGCTAATGAACAAAGCACTGTAGTAAGGAATTTAGTTCTATCCAGATAAGAAGTGCTGGGGGTTTTTTTGTGTTCAGGGTTTTTTTGTGTTTTCTTTTTTGTCCTTGTTGTTTTGGGGGATTTTTTGTTTGGTTTTGGGGTTTTTGTTGTAATTTGGACAGTCTGATCATACCCCTTCCACTGTACTGGTGTTTATGTCTCTTAACTCTCATCACCAGGACAAAAATGACTGCTCCCCATTGCAGAAATCATTGCACACATTGCTCTCTCTAACTTGTCCTCTGCCTCTGCAAGAGAAATCTCTATCATCTCAGCTCCACTATGCATAGTTGGCTTCTGACAGACAAATTAATTTTCCTCATTATTAATAAATGGGGCTCCTTAGTTTGCATCACCAGTCCACAAGCGCAGATGATGGGACCCTGACCTTGTCTACAGAAGCAATGCATTAAGCTGGACAAGGGGTAGCAGGAAGATCAGAGAGGGCTGCATGGGAACACTGGTTCAGTAAGACATGACTGCATATGAGATCAGCATTCCCAATATGCTTCACAAGAGCTGGGTCTTGTTTTCTGTGATTTCACTTGTCTTCTCTTATGGTCATCTACATTTAACATTCTTTTACAATGAGGCTGAACATACATCCTTAGTTCTCCCTTAGACCTCCCTAGGTCTCTGTGCCCATTTTCTTCACAGATGCAGGACTTTGCAGTCACTACATCCTATTCCTTGTCCACCCCCATCGGCAGAGCTCCAATCAGGAAACACTTACATATATACACATACACACACACACACTAGTTTCCTTCTTCCTTAAGGCTAACACTAATATATTGTCACGGTTCTGGAAAAGGCCCTAGGGGAAGCTCTTGTCAGATCAAATGGTAGTGATCAAAGTTATTAAAAAAAAATAAAACAGGAGCCCAAACCAAAGAGGGAAAACCCCCCTGTGCAAAGCAAGGGATATGCCTGTGGAATAGTTAGTGGGGCGAGGCAGAAGCCTCTCTTCAGTTACTTCAGATGTCACACACAGAACTCTTCTATGTTTGTTTCTTGTTTTGCATGGCTCGCAACAGGATGAAGAATCACCCTTTGAAGGGGAATGGCCACTTCATTCTGTTTTGTGGATATATAGGTCTATTCATTCCCCTGCCTTTCCACAGGAGATGGCTAGGGGGGTGCTGTGGGGTTTTTTGGTGGGGCGTGGTGTTGATGGCTTTTTTCTGTGCTGTTTATATTTTCTTACTTTCAATTGTGAGACCAGGACACAGCTGTTCCATTTGTTCCATAAAGTGCTCCCTCTGGATAATCACAGAATAATATAGGCTGGAAGAGACCTCAAGAGAGCTCTACTCCAATCTCTTCCATGCAGTCTGCTCAGATCAGCTTGCTCAGGGCTGTTCCTAGATAGGTCTGGAAAATCTCCAAGGACTGTAAGCATAGCTTGTGCAGTTGCCATCTCTTCCAGTACCTGTACTGTTCTCATGGCAGAAACCCTTTTTCTTTCATCAATACAGTTCCTCTTTTTCAGTTTACTCCTGTAGAACATGATGGGAAGACAAGAGACAAAGCCTGGTACTACCCCTCAGTGACGTCCTAGTGCTGATGGACTTCTGTTAAGTCATCTCTTGTCCAGACTTAGCAAGCCTCAGCTGCTTGGTTTCTCATCACAGGTAGCACTCAGCTGAACTCTCTACAGCACATTGATACCATTCTTGCTCAGAGTGGCCCAAACTCATAAGGAGTAATTTAGATGGGTTATAAGCAATGCTGAGTAACAGGTATAGTCACTTCACTTGGTATCAGGATATGTGTCTGTCCACACAGCTGAAAAGGCTGTTGGCTGCCCATGCTGCCAAGCAGATAATGCTGACCCATGCTTGCCTGTCTATCTACCACAGCCCCAGTGCTTTTATCACAGACTGGAAGACCGGAGCCTGTGTCTTTGAGGGGAATTTTTCCTTCCCCGGGCCAAGGCTCCCAAAAACAGCACTTTGCTCCCTCCTCCAAGTCATAAATTAAGATTTTGAACACAACCAGAACAGACCCCTGTAGTACTCCTTATGCTACTGGTCTCCAGGCAAAGTATGACCCAGTAAACTCACTCTCTGAGCTCAGTGATCCAAACCACTTTGTTGTTGATCAGACCACAAACCAGACTTCAAACACCTTCATACCAGAATGTTATGTGAGAGACTATCAAATGCTTTGCCAAAAATCTACTCTCACTTTATGATTTTTCCTAGGACACAAATCATCCAGTTACAGTATTCCTTTGAGTAGTCATTTTCTCCCAAACTAAGAGAGTGATAAAAATCACAATTCTCACTGTGAACCAGTAATGAAATAAAGTACTGCGACAACTGCAGACAGCTGTTGACTCTGCATTCTGGATTTCTTCCAGCTGTCACTTGCAAAATGGCATTTTCTTTTGTGCTAGTTCAGCTGGCATTGTGGTCCAATTTCTCCTTGCAAGTTCCAGGACTGTGAATAACCCTGACTTCCCAAAAACTTGTTTCCTGCGGTATTAAGAAAGCTAAAACTAATTTCCCTGAGCATCTCATCTCAGTAGGCAAAGAGTCCTGAAGAAAATAAATAAATAAATAGTTTCATTCTCATCAGTCAGAGCAATTTTAGCTAGCATTAAATCATACTTGTACTGCTAATATCAGTACTGCATACACAGTTGGATGAATCAAAACATATTTACATTGATATTTGCACTGGTGTGATGTCTGAGTTTCCAAACAGTGTGAACTTCACAAACACTGTAGTCAGCTACAGCTGTATATCTGGACAACAAAATTTACTGCTGAATGAAAGAAAGCCCCTTGGGGAAATTCATGTTTCCTTACAAAGACAATTTTTTCCTGCTCGTATAGGGTATATGTCTGGATATGTACACATCCATACAAAAGGACTGCTGCTTCTTTTCATCAGAAAGGGCCCCGACCTTTACAAAAGCTTCATTTGGAAATAACTATCAACTGTATGCACAGATTTGTTATATAAACAAAAAAGGCTATTTTCAAATAAAAGTGGAAAACTGTTTTCAAATTCTGAAAAATGATGCTTCTTCACATCTGGACTTGAACCTTTCAGAGAAGAGATCTGCATGTGGAGAAGATAGTACCTCCAGTAATGGAAAAATAGCCACTAAATTTAGAGATTAACGAATTAAAATACTCTTTTTCATAGAATCATACCATCTTTCCAATCAAAAACTAGTCAATTATTAAAGTAACACTTCCTAAATTCAGAGATGTTAAACCTCCTAGATTTAATTCTAAAGTTTGAAAATAGCAGCTCCACAGCCTTTGCCCAAGATCATGCAGATTAAGCAACGTGCAGAACAATGATTTCTATGGATTTTAAGGGTATATTAAAAAGGGCTTATGTCTGTAACTACAAAGATCAGTGTTGTGGTTTCCTGGAAGCCAGTGAAGAAAATTAATAGATTTCTATAGCATTGTTTATTTGGGACAGAATTAAAATGCCCAAAATCACTGTTACAAAAAGCAAGTCTGTCTTCCTATAAGGCTTCGCCTAAATTCTAATGTAACATAACAGAGGCACATTTATAATTCCAGTGAAGTCAGACTGAAATCAAAGCCATAATCTGGCATCAAGAGTAAAAATAAAGAACCAAAGTTTTGAGAGGCTTTTCTATTTCCATTGTTCTGATCCATGAAGAGCTTTAACATTTAAACAGTTTTCACACCTGGTGGATGATTGATAATTTCTGCATTTTGCAGAAACTCAAGCTATGGCACAGCTATTTATGTCTGAGAGTTCCTAATATTTTACAGAGAGAGAGAGAGAGAGAGAGATGCCAAAACTCCCCTCTATCTTCATCGTTTCCTCACTGTGTACTTTTGAACAAAGATGATAGCTTTATCATCAGCTGGATTATAGCTGAAATGTACACAGAGCACTTCAGAGATCCCACTGTTGATGAGGGACAGCACAGTTATAACAGGGAGGGGATAGGGCTGACCTGGGACCTTACAGGAGGAGAGGCAAATGTCATTGCACCCAAAATGAGAGGGGAACTAATGCATTTCTATGAGCACAGGACTGCACATTTTATGCACCCAGAGAATGTTGTCATGTTGCAAAAGTGGTGGAGAAGAACAAAATCTTTAGCTCTCCTGTCTTGCCCCACCACAGATTTCAGTCTGTGATACAGCCAGACTGTTCAGGTGCCATTCTTTGGAAAGGTGCCTCCACCACCCTAGAGCTCCTGAGCCCTACCCAGACTAGTGAAGACTTGGAGAAAACGGTACGTATTCTGGGCATGGTGGATCTGGCTGTGTTCAGTCTGAGAGCACAAAAAATTGAGAGCAAAACAAGCCACCACCCACCTTCTCTTAATTTTGTTATTCTAAACTAAGGTTGTTGGAGTTTTCTTGTTGTTGTTTTTTTTTCCCTAACTTTAAAATGGAAATCCTCTAGTCTTTGAAGTAGATTTGGAGTACAGATGCGGATTTTGCACCTTATTTAAAGACATAACAAAGGCAACTAGTGAGGGAATCTCCCCCTACCTCCTTCCTCCAGATATTTTCAGAAATATTTTATCTGTCTGTTACAAAAATTTTTGAGAGATGAGTAATTTAAACAGCTCCCTCATGTTTCTCCACAGAACTAGCTTGAAATCACAGATACCCACATTTGCATAGCCATTTCTTCTAGCAGGCAGAGATTGGGCTGTTTCTAGCAAATTATGTTCAGTAAGCAAAGAAGCTTCTATAGCTTGACAAAATACCAGATAACTATATCAAAGTTCAGAAAAGTCATGAATACAGTTAAATACTGAAATTGATTAATACACATAAAAAAACAACCAAAAAATAGTTAAGTGGAGCCATGACAGTTTTAATCAGACTCAGCAGTTGGAAACCCATGATATCATCCCCTGAGCAGTCAATGATTCCTTCACAACCCTTCCTGTAGGCAGCACTTGCACTGCAAAATGTAGCACCACACCTATCCCTATAGCACAGAGAGCAGAACTGAACTTGAGAATTCCTCCTTTTCTGCAAATTCTGAAGCCTCACAGAAAGCATAAGTCTCTTTCTAAAACAAAATTGAAATTGACCTTAAAATATCCCCTAAAACTAGTATTTGTTTTTAATCTGATGTTTACTCTGTATATTCTGAAGAGTATCTACAAAATAGATTGAATTTTGTATTACAAAGGGAGTACATCTTGGCTGAACAGCAAACAGTAACACAATTTATTGTGACTATGACTGAAGCATCTGAAAAACATAAATCTAATTAGATTACGTCAAGAATATAACAAAAAACATCCTAGTCTAAATCTTTCAGATAATTTGCCCTTCAGTATTCCATTATTTGCAACATCTAAAGAACAAGAGACAATGAGTGATTTTAAAAGACAGGAGTAAATTAGCAAAACCAACTCACATGGCCTATCTGGCAATGCAAACTAAAGATGATCAGGTTTCCTTACCAGTGTTCACAGCAGTCTCTTTGTACTGTAAAGATGGCCTTAATTAGAAAGACTGAATTCCTTTAGTACCTTATAATATATATTAGAACAATAGAATTAAAAAAAAAGAGAAAGAAATATGCATCCAAAACACGAGGTAAAACAATCATTTTGGTTATGCATTATAGTTACAGAAAAGGCAAAATAATATGGGCCTTGACCTTGACTCCAATCTACAAAATGTTACAAATATGGCACAGGTAAAGGACACCTTTGAACAAGATACAAATAACTTGTGTCTGAGCGCAAGTAGTAGTCGACATACTTAAGCCAAAACAGATGTGAAATACAGTCAATTTTCAAATTACTCATGGAAAAACTATCCAGGTTTCAGACTAACCACAATACATGCAGAAAAGACCCTGAACTTTTTCCTTTTCATTTTTAACCTCATTCCATATCTTCATTTCATGTTTAAATATAAATTGTGTACAGACGGGTCTTCAGTTATTTTACATATGTTTTAAATTTGTGGGTTTGCTTTATCTTCCTTATCCCACCTCATTTATTACCCAGAACTGCAGACTCAATTGTAAATAAACACATACCAAGTGTACTTCTCTTTTTTTTTTTTTATTTTCAGTGGTTTTATTTGCTGCTACAATGAATATCAGACAACCTGATTTCTCTTTCTTTTACTGAGAGATTCTAAAGGCTGTAAATGAATTATCAGCTATATTATCTACAGAACACAGATCTGTATGAGATGTGATGAAGCAAGAAAGATGACTTATTCTTTATTAACAGAATATCTGAATGGCCTTTAGATATTGCTAAACTCAGGCTAGAACATCATGATCCAATCTGTCTGTGAAAAACATAAACATTGTAAAAGCTGATCTGGAAGAAACTGTTATCCTATAACAAATAAGGTACAATTAGGGACATATTTAAAGCATATATTTTAGAAAAATATACGGGGAGTATTTATCAAGACTTACAAATTTTTCTGTTTATTGAAAGTGCTTAGGAAACATCTTTCAGATCAAACTTAACTCTACCATCATTTACAAATATTCAGTCCACATGTCAAAAATTTTTCTACATGATTTAGACTGAAGCTGAAACAATCTTCACCTCTGCCTTAATTTCATATAGATAATAGAAACCCCATATTCAGTGAAGTCTGCTTTTGGCAAAAGGAACTTTGGCCTCGGACTCTCATCTGTAACCCAAATCCATCCAAGAATTGTTTTATAGATATAGGGTAGAAACATACTTGACCTAATGTTGTCATTAGCAGAGGTGAAAAATTAAATCCTCAATTGGCATGAGTGCTTGTAGGACATAAAAGTCATGAACTTTTAACTCCTTCAGAATAAAAGAATAGAAAGATTTAATCACCATTCTGCTACCCCTTGTTAAAACCCAATACCAGAATGAATTAGTTAAAAAAGAATAAAAGTTGAAAAAAATCACAAAACAAATCCCAAAAAAACTATGCCCCCTTCATCTTTGTGAGAAAACCTGTTTTGTAATGTTCTACAGGAAGCAGGGGTGTATGCCTATAAGCCAACTTGTAGCAAGTGTTTTGATACTGTCAATTAGCTAAATTATCAAGCCATCAGTAAGACAAAATAATAACTGTGCTCATCCCAGTTTGCAATACAATTATGTAAACGGGCAATCTCATCTAAATCGCAATCTGAAAATGTTGAAAATTTGCACCCACATTTGCTTAACAACATAAAACCATCCATATCTTAATATTGTAAATTGAGGCACAATCCATCACACTCAAAATTCTGTATGGTAATTTCTGGCTAAGAAGCTGGAAACATGCACTGTGTAACTCATATACAGCAACTGTGACAAATCCTAATGCATTGGACTCACTGTGATACAAAATCACTTCATCTATTTGCAATGGCTATTTGTCCAAGGTTTCAAGACTTTTGGAAGCTCAGTAAAGAAATATCCAGGAACAGTATTTGCATAAGGGGGAAAAAAAGATATGTCTAAGACCAAGACATATAACATCTCTATTATTAAACAGTTTATAACAACTCTGCATTTTGTCTTAAAGAATGAAAGTGAAAACTTTCCCTTCCTATCCCCTCATTGATTTGCATCTCACTATAGAGGGGGGGAAAAAAAAAAAAAGGCATTATATCTCATCAATGTGGTTTAGGAACCCATGATAGCAAAATGGTACAAACAAAATCTTGACATCTGCCACATAAAAAGCAGTGACAGTAGATCCAAAAGGATATGGCTTATAAAATAAAATATAAGCATTTACCCATGTAAAATGTGTATATCCACCGATTTATGTTTTTCCAATGACATGGATTTTCTTTGTGAGCAGTAACACAGGGATTACATATGATTAGCTGCTACAGTCATTGTGAGAAGAGAGGCAGCAGCCCTCCAGCACAGGCTGTCTGTGAGCAGAATAGAAAAGTGCTTTCTTTCCCTCTGAAGTAGACAGAACTCAAACTAAAGCTATATTCAGTTCAAAGACTTCAAAAAGCACATGCCATGTCTGAGATTTTAGATGAATCCTAACACACAAGCCTCAGTTGAGAGATGAGGTTTTAGGTCTTCAGGCAGGCAGTACTTTAAAAAAATAATTAGGAATTAAATGCATAAATCAGTGCAACTGCAACACTGAAATATGAATATCATTGCAGAATTGAGAAAAGCTAAAGGTTACATCAACTGGTGAAGCAGCTCACCATGCCCTATGCATTATCATGTCCAACATGAATAAGCATTACAATCTGTTTGCCATCTGCTTACAAGGCACAGAAAACCAGGTGAAGCAAGGTTACTATGAAAGTTTTCCATTTCATTGTTTGGATGTTCTAATATAATTTGGCCCCTTAGCACTGTCAGGTGACATGTAGGAGCCTAGTCATACCTGCAGGATACAATCAGACAGGCACTGTGCCATACTAATCCAGAGCTGTATCTTCCCAGATTAAAGTGCAAACAATAAAAACCCACAAAACCTAAAAATGTAGCTATGCCTTGAGGAAGCTGACTGCAAAAACCAACACAGGGAAGCTGTGCAACTGACCACAACACAACAGCATACATCAATCAGCCGCCATCATCTGTGGGTGACACTGTCCTTAACAGCTGAATATCTTGAAAGTTGAATGTGAAAAGGTTTTGATTTTGTTCAAGTGCGCAGTGCTGAAAGCAAACTGTAATCCCTTGCTACAGCGTCACCAGTAACAAAGGGTATGGGCCAAAGTTACTTGCTCAAACGTAACTGATGAATTTCATGCAGTATAAACATAACCACCGGCAGCTTAGAAGCTCAAAATAAAAACACATCAGCCAAACAGTTAAAATAACTACGAAATCATTACAACTTTCTCAATGCTATTCTTTTTGTTCACTGCCAAAGTGATAAAATCTGCAGGGTGTCTCTTTCCTGGCCTCTTATGCTTACTCATACAAAAGCATGGCCATTACCATTTCAAAGAGACACCTCTGTTGGGTGGAAGAAATTTTCTAGCTTCTTGTAATACACAGTAAGACAAATTACAGGTGATTTACTACACAGGATCTCCCAGTACGAGGAGCATCACAGACAATACCCCAGTTCATTCCAGTATGGCCTTTCTCCACCTGAGTTGAGGCAGCCGTAGATGGTCTGATAACCTCGCAATAGCCAGGGACACTCCTACTATTTACAGTGGCTCACAGATTTTAAACAGTAATGATCCTGAACATCTCTAATCCTATTTGCATGTCTATTAAAATACAGTATTCTATCTTGATGGCACAATTCTGGAGTCTTATCATATTTATGAATTTTATTAATACATTGTGAATAGGCCTAAGGTGACACACCTGTATTAATTTCCCACTATCTGCGATTTGCTTGAAAATTATTTTAAAAAACCCAAGATCAGAGTAGTAGCAAAGCATAAGCAAATTGAGTAATTCTCCTTCAGTGCCTTTCAAATTATTCTTTTCTTGTCAATTCTTTTTCTATTTATGCTTTTTTTTTTTTTATGTATGATGGTAGAAATGTTTACAAAGACTACTTTTAAATAAAAAACTTGTACTGTATTAAGTACACCCACCATTACCAATGAAAACAGTTATACTGAACGACTGACTGATTTCCCTCTCTTGCTTCAGTATTAAAAAAGAAATATTACAGAGATTTACATATACACATAAAATAGAATAAGATGACAAATTATTATCACAAGCCTACTAATGATACCATTGATATATTGATACCATTATTATAATTTTAATTAATTATTTGGCCAGTACTGTAGAAATTACTGCATTTACAAAGCATTTTTAAAGCTATAAGTTAATTTTCCAGAAATATTAAATTAATATTATGGCTGAAATTTTAATCTCTATTTCCATGTTCATCACATTTTTAAGCCAATAGTAAAGTCTAAAATATTAGATCAAAAAGGCTATTAGCAAAAACTGAAACCAGAAAAAGACACTTTCTTTTTCTTCGAGACTCCAGCCATACATAACTAGATTAGAACTGCAGCAGGGAGATTGTTAACAACATATCTTTGTTAGAAAGAGACATTCCAGATTAATGCTCACTGAAAACATAGATTAGTTTCAAATATATGGTAAATAGAAAATTGATAGTTAAATTTATTTAATAAAAGACAATTTGGACTTATCAATCAAACTCCAGGGGGGCGGGGGAGGAGGAACAACCTCAAAACCCTCCAAAAAGTATAAAATAAATAATAATTAAAAATAATAATAATTAAAAAAAAAAAAAAGAAAACCCCACAACAAAACAAACAAAACCCAAAAGAAAACAAAAACCCAAACAAAACAAAACATTTCCATGAGATCACAAAACTCTTCTAAATCAAGACTGGTTTTCAGGAAGGAAAATTAAAAAAGCATCTCTAGCTTAAAAATACCAAGTCAACTTTCATTTTGAATGGATGGAGCCCACTCACACTGCCATTTCAAAAATTTAATTTGATCAGAAATAAATTCTATTCAAACATCTGAGTGTGCATATGTATCAATACCCCAATTCTTTTTCTCAAAAGTCATAAAACACTATTGTAAGTATAAGGGGCCTAGAAGAGTGTTTAAAACTTATTTCCCTCATATTCTCTCCTTTCTTGGGATGACAGGGGAACTATAAAAAGTATATATATTTTAACTCAGTAACCATTCAGACACGTTATAGTAAGCAATCTTGACATACACATACATGTGTATCTATCTTCCTGACTGTGAAGAGGGGAAAGACAACATGAAAAACATAGAACCACCAAAAAGGTTATTAAGAAATGCTTTCCCTTTTATATGGTACATGGGCAGGCCCTGTAATCAACATTAACGTGTGCACTTATGGTGGCAGTGTAAAGTAGCTGACTATGTATGCTGGAAGGGCTGGAAACACTAAATACTGCATTTTTCCATTGCTGCACTCAAAGACAGTGATTACTGACACTTTTGAAAGCAAAATGTGAAACATTTTGAACTTCTCCCATGCTATCCAGATCAAAAGTACTCAAAGGTAGAGGGGCAGTGGGGGAGTGGAGCTATCCACCCCACCTTGAAACTGATAATCACTTTTTGTTTTCACCTTGTGTAACTGTTCCAAACAGCATTACAGGCAATTCAACCAATTCAATAATTCCAGCAGATCAAATTTTACTCTCAGTTGCATATGTGTGACTTAAAGGTCTTTACATTTTAACTTCAGCTCCTCTCAGATGAGCTCTTATCTTCCAGCGTAACCACACAGATTTAGCTAAAGACAAAGTTTTCTCCAAGCAATACCAAAAATTTGACATAGTACATTGGGTTTTATTTACACTTATTTATATTTGCAATATAAATATATTTATATTTATAATAATGTTTAAGCCAAAACATTAAAGATGGTTCCACTTATATTTGTAAAACCATAAATAATCACAAAATCTGTATAGCAGCAAAGATTCAGGCAGTTGCAAACATGAGTAATAATGGTGCCTCTGTCTTCTGTTATCAGGGCAAATTCTCTTACAAGCAGTTGACCATCACCACTGTACTATGGGCTAACCTACAGAAGCCTTTTCCCTTCTCACCAGTGCTGACCTCTTCCAAATTCAACTTTATATGACTTGCTATTCAACATCATGACTTTGTCTTCCAGCCTTTGTCTGAGAAGAAAATGTGGTAAGAATGATTTAAGAAACATTTATTGACAGAATTTGCTATGTGAGTCTCAAGCCACAGAAATGCTTCCCTTTAAGGAAAGGAAATTGAATTAAGGCATTGGAGACTACATGCTCAATGAGTGAATCACAAGAGGAATAAGAAAGCTTCATTACAAAAACCTAGAAGACAATAATGTAATTCATCTCAAGATGATTCTCTCTTGCTATCTAGAGACTCTTACACTAAATGAGAACACATAACACACTATATTTTCCTATTAATTATAAAAATCTGTGCTTCACTTGAATTTCTTGAGAAATTTCTATATATGCTTTTAATTCAGGATCACTCCCTTCATATACAAGAGTTGCATATTCATGCAGAAAAAAGTTCATCAAATCTGTTGGTGTTCTGGCAGATGTCACTTTGATTGTGGCAAAATGTCAAGAGAAGACGTGATAGCCATCAAACCATATCCTGTACTTCAGCAGATAAATGAAAAAACCCTTTTCAGTAGATGCAAATGTGCTGTGTATTCACAATACCTGAAAGCTTTCCTTCCCTCATCCCCTCCCTGCTAGCTCAAGCATTCCACAGTTACTGGTTTCAAAGTCAGTAATGCCTAAAGTTCCCTGCATTTTCATTTTTCAGACAGACTAAAACTACAACCACAACCACCTCTTTCCATCATGACTGAGACAATCCATTCATTGAAAAAAAAAAAAAAGGCAAGGGTACTGCAGAATCATAGATGTTAATTATAAATTCCCAACCTGTGGAGTTTATACGAGCAGGAATGACTGGAAAACTGCTCCTCCTGCTGACATCTACGCTCTTTTATTTATTAAAAAGACTTTAATCTTTACTCACCAAGACATAGGACCAGATAGATGTGTTGTGGGACTGAGAGGTGCACCCCAGAAGATACAGAGCACAGGCACCTTGCAAGCAGTCTCTTCCCCCAGCTCACACCACGGGAAGAATGTTGATAATACTCAGACCTATGCCAACCCCTTCAGTTTGGCTAATAGATTGTTTCTTACTATCAAGGCAGGCTGGGTGTTCTGTATGTGGAAACAGTGCAGTCTACCTTTAAATCATAAGACAGGAAGGTCTGGAAAGATAACAGCTGGTAGATCTGGAGAAATCAGTCAAATTTTCAGCAGCAAAATGACTATATGAGAAATAATAATTAAAATCCAAGCATCATCTTGTGGTTTAGGTACTAGCTCAGATTCTGTTTTCTGGACCTTCTGCCAAACATATCTAAAAGCAAGCTACATTCATTGAAGAATTTTAAGGGACATTAAAAATGTTTCCTCTAAAAGAGACAGTAAGTGTTTGTTCCAAACAACATTAGAGGCAATTCAACCAATTCAATCCTTGTCTGAAGAGTCAGTCTCATTTAAGGGCCTCATTCAGACACAACATGATTTGGAAGAGTTTTTAGCCTTTAAAAGCAATCTGCATTTTTTTCTTAAAATCAAAGCCATTAAGGAAACTCCTATTTTTTTGATGATTTAAATTTTTGATTCATAATTAGGACTTTTTTTTAACTCTAGATAACTAAGGCTCTCCAGAAAAGAGTGTGGACTTTGACAGGCCTGCAGTGTCTTTGGCAGATTGATAAGCCTTTGTCTGACAGGCTCTGGGTTGTTCTCAACAAGATCAACTGCTACAGACATCTACCTTCTCGAATGTGACCCCAGGACCCAAGTTTTGTCACAATCTGCACACAGCCACATGGACTAGCAACTGATGGGCATTTTAACTCTCACCTACTGCAAATAGACACATTTGGGCATGTTGCTTTTTTCGGTTGGGGCTTGTTTGGTGTTTTTTATAAACAGGGGAAAAAATAGAAAGAAAATAAATGATTATTAATTACTTTCTCTTAAAAAAAATAAAAAAAAGGGAAAAAAAATATGTTCCATCAAAAATTGAAAGTCTCTACCAAAAGCATGCCAAAAATCACTGGAGAGATTCTCACTGTTATCTAAGAGGTCTGGGTAATTACACCTTCAGAGTATAACTGTGAAGTATTTTAATGCGAATCCAAAGACAGCCTTAACCATGAGCTTGCCGTCAATACTACTCCACTTTTAAAAATTCACGTGCAGCTACTGATTTGATTTTGAGATACATGATGTTAGAAACACTCATGGCACATGCCTGGAGCACTTACCAGAATGCATTTGTAGATACAGCACCAAGACATTCACAAATATTACCTGTCCCTTCCATCACCATGAGTGTTATTAAAGGTAAAAATTTTAAACAGTATTAAAAACACACAGAGAAACAAATGTTCCATCTAAAATGGTTTTTTTGCCATGGAGAACTTACAATCCTTTATTCTTTTTCTTTATTTAAACCCTCGTGATTCAAGTGGTGTACTTCTAGAAATACTGTGTGTGCAGCATTCCTAAATGTATGCTGCAGCAAAGAAGGAAGAAAGAAATGCAGGTCAACCTGCTGAAAATACATTGACTTCACAAATATCTCGTGATAGGAAGAAACAAGTTACTTTATGAAAATATTAAATAGCAGCAATGGATTCATTTTTCCCCCCTTAGCAAGGCTTCAGTTGTTGTTTTATTACAAAAACTCCTTCTAAGAGAACAAAAAAGAAAAGATACAAAAAGGGGGAAAAAAAACCCCATAGCATATGTGTGCTGACTTCCACACAGGAGAGTCTCTGGTTTCCCTGGGCAGCTGTCAGAGCA
Source organism: Xenops minutus (assembly GCA_035221455.1). Classification (NCBI taxonomy): domain Eukaryota; kingdom Metazoa; phylum Chordata; class Aves; order Passeriformes; family Furnariidae; genus Xenops; species Xenops minutus. The sequence goes on along the minus strand of JAWWEE010000040.1, from coordinate 37,861,922 downwards.
ATCAACTTCAGTCACAGAAATCTCATTTACAGGGGAGGAAAATAAAAATTAAGACGAGCACCCCCCAAGCATATGTTCCCTTTTATCTCCTCTGAAATTCTATTGTTACCCAGGCAAACAGCACAACCTGAACTGCAAATAGAACAGTTTAAAATCTGCAATTGAACTTACCGTGGTAAAAAATTAATTCCTGGAGAACACAACTTCAAGCCTGTTATGCCAGCTGTTCTGCGTTAGCAGAATGACAACTCCTCCTTTCTTTCTAGCTGTGCCTTGAACTGACATTCCGAGATAACACAGCAAGATTTTTGACAGATCAAATTTGGATTGGCCACAATTATTAGACACATGTTATGAAGGAATGACTTTGTTTGCTTTAATCATTTGATGGACATATACAGATAAGTAAAGGGCAAGAAAAAGACTAACTACTGTTAAAGATATTTTGCATGTCTTGCTGCTTGCTAGTTTGTTTATAGCAATACTAATCAAAAGTGAACAAAAACACTAGGGAGAGAAGCAGGGAGGCAAAGTAGACATACACTGTTTCTGCTTAGGATGGACTCAAATCGGCTCTGAGATCTCCATAATCACTCTTTGGCACTTTTGAATTACAGATCCACTTAGGAATTTGGCTCTTGGGATCATCTTTGTTTATAATGTTTACATACCATTTTAGCTCGTTATTGCTGAGCATGGGATAGTATGGATTAGCACAGAATATTGAACTCCTTTTCTGCAAGAGATATAAATTAAATCTTGATGCAATGTTAACTCCTAAAAGACAGCTTTGGCTCATGGGTGTCACTTTCATACATAATTCTATTATTTTTTTTGTATGTGTGTCAATTCTAAAAGTCAGCTTGCATTACTGGTATGTTTTTTAAGAATAGAGCTCCTCTGGATTTTGAGCCAGAAATCTCATTTTACATTAGGACTGGTGCAACTCCAGAGCAAATTGGAACCAGCTCCATCTGCTTTCAGAAAAGAACAAAATCCCAGTTGTCTAAACTGGCATAGGAAAACATTAGGAAAATCCTGTAGTTTTCTTCTATTATCTCTATCTTCCCTTTTTCTGACTGATCTATTTGCTCCTCTTGAAATTATTTCTTTAAGTGATTGTTTGGAAATACATAGAAAGAGAAGTGGCATTGCAAAAAGTAGTCACATTATAGTTGACAGTGACAAGAAAGTACTATCTACTTTAGCTACCGCCTAAATGGAACCAATTAAGAATGTATTCCCCTATCTAATGCACAGGCAAATAGGTTGCTGCAGTCCTGAGAGCATGTTTAGATTACTATTGGGAAATTGGTAAAAAAAATAGATATAATGCAGTAACAGCTTAGGCATTATAAGTTTCTGCTGAGCATGACAAAGAAAAAGCCTGTGTGTTCCTTCTACAAAAACTTCTACTTCATCTCTCATACATATTCCTAAATGATGCATGTTTTTATATAGGAGATCACATTCTATCAAGAAAAAAAGACATATTCAACTCTTAGGGACTAAATACAAGAGTAGAGTCAAGGGAAATTACAAGCAAACTGTAAAATCTTTAAATCAGAGTCATTTTTTCTATATTCCTACAGTAGCATCAGAACTGTATTCTGATTCATGACTGAGACTCCTGTTCTCTGCCACAATGCAAATAAATAGTCATAAGTGCAGCGTATCTATTTTAAATACTAGGCAAATATATTTGACCTTCAATCTGAGGATCTTAATGCTCTGAGAGAACTCAATGATAAATGATTCAGAAGATCTTTTAATTTTACAGATAGATAAAATTGAGTTTAAGCAACTTCCCTGAGGGTACAAAGAAAATTGACAAAGCTGGAAGAGAAAGAGACCTTTAGCCTTTTGCCTGAACTTTAACTTACATCATCCTTAAAAGTGATACAGCAGCAACTGTCATATAGCAATAGGCATATTTATATTACTAATAAACTGTTGCATATAATACAGATAGAGATGGTGTTTCAAAAAGCTGTAACTACACCACTCCTATTATAGAGTACATTCAGGCAAACTAAATAACCACCTTCCAGAATTTTGGCTTTAATTTCGATCTGCTACCTCGTATTGGGTTTGTGTGGCTAGGTTTGGTAGAGAGGGGGTTAAGACTACAGGCATGTGAGAAGCTGCCAGAAGATTTGCCCATGTCCACAGAGCCGCTGGCCAAGGCCAGGCCAATTGGAGAAGGTGGGATGATATATTTAAAAAAGGGGGGAAAAAGTTATTGCACAGATGTAATTGCGCTCAGAGAAGAGCAGAGTAAGAATATGTGAGAGGAACAACTGTGCCGACACCAAGGTCAGTGGAGAAGGAGGGGAAGGAGGTGTTCCAGGCACTGGAGCTGAGGCTCCCCTGCAGCCTGTGGTGCAGATCATGGTGAGGCAGATGTGCCCCTGCAGCACATGGATGTCCATGGGGGTGCAGAGATCCATGTGGGAGTAGGCAGATGCCTGAAAGAAGGCTGTGATCCCATGGAAATCCCATGCTGAGTAGGCTCCTGGCTGTGGGCCCATGGAGAGAGGAGCCCATGCTAAAGCAGGTTTCTGGTGGGGCTTGTGATCCAGTGGTGGACCCACTCTGGAGCAGGCTGTGTCAGAAGGACTGCACCCTGTGGAAAGTGACCCACATTGGAGCCGCTTGTGAAGAACTGTAGCCTGTGGGATGGACTTTTGTTGAAGAAGTTTGTGGAGACCTGGAGCAGGGGAAGGTCTACTCTCCCTGAGCAGCAGCAGAAACAACCTGCGATGAACTGACCATAACCGCAATTAATCAAGCCAAAAAAATACCTGCTGAAAATTATTCCTTTCAAATGACACATTATGGACACAGTGTTTACATCAGGCAATTTAAAACAACAACAAAAAATAGATTTTTGGCAGCTTCCCCCTAGGCCTCTTTTATGAGTACAATGCCTCTACCATACTTGCAGATAACTACCTCCTGTCATGGACTTACCATGCAACTTACTACTGGCATCAATTTAGGGATTCAGACAAAGAGGAACATCACTCCAGGTCAGTCAGATGACATGGGGACCAATAGTATTTTAAGGCTGCACTTCTTCTATTGAGGGCTAAGAGCAACTGTCACGTTTTTGATTGAGCTGGAAAATGCTGACAGGCTCCATGAGAGCAAGCAAGTAAACACATACATGTTTCACCAACAAAAATTAGGAAATACAGGTTTCATAAAAAAAGAAAAAATTCCAAATTTAAAAAGTAAACATTAAAATGATATAATTACTAGTACTATTGTTCTAAAAGACTCAAAAGCCCTAGTTACAGAAATGTCACTCCTGTTTTAAGCACTGCACAGATGTGCACATAGGTGCACAGTGTGAGAAAGAGCCTGAGCTAAGGATACTGTTTTCCAGAAAAATCAAGAAACAAATAGAATATGAAGCAAAATATTTTCACGCTCAGTTGCACTAGAGATTATTCTATGCATTGTTGTCCACATTACATGTTTATGAGCACTCACTCAAAATACTTGTACACACAAATATACATGCAGATATGCATGGTCACACATGCATACTCACACAATTATCTGTGTGTTTGTACATGCATGTACACTGAAAAAAAGTTGAGGCAATCTGAGCACAGGAGAAGGAAAACGAAAACAAAATGTACACAGGGCAACAAACACACAGCAAGGATAGAGGGAACATGACAAATAAGGAGAATGCTCTTGACAGAGAAAGGAGAAAACAACAGGAACAACAAAAAGAAAGGAGAGACAGAACAAAAGAAATAATACCAAAAGCATGGCTAATAAAGACAGACTGCTGAATGTATTTCAACTACAGGTTTATTTTTCCTTCAAGAATAATAAATGCTAAACTGGTACAACAGCTGCTTTGCTATGTACTTTCCTATATTCCAGGAGCTGTCCCTCTCCCTGGCAATATCTACATTGGGTCACTCAGGTAAAAGTGCCATTAAGGGACAAATCTGTGCCCAATACTGACAATTCTAGAAGACATCAAGCACTTCTAATATTAAAAAAATCTCTGGGTTTTGCATACAGCAGTGCCTAGTAAGATAAAATTTTATTACACCTTAACATGCTATAAAAGGAAACTAAGGCTCACTACTTAACTAACTGTAGAGTATCTTGAACTAAAAAAAAAAAAAAAAAAGCAACCAAAAACCCCTCAAGTACAAACAACACAAAACCCAGCTGGGAAACAGAGCAAACATACTGGTATTAAGCTCAGTAGCTGTGTCAACTTTTTGTTCTCTTCTAGCAAAGAAGCTTTTCTAATTTACCTGCAGGAAACACGGAGCATAACTATGTTAGTTTGTATGTATACACATACTTATATTCAAATCAAAATGTGCTTGCTGGTTACCAGCTGTGAAAGGAAGGAAGATAATGATAACCATTTCCCCAGTACTTCCCTGCCTTTGCATTCTTTTGTACTTGAGCGCTGGAGAAAAGCCAACACCAGTACCTAACCATTAAAAAAATATAAATTAAGAATCTCCCAGCAGTATTCTTTTTTGGAACACAGCATGAATGTGCCCTCACACTTCAGTTTAAGTCATAACAAAACGTAGTCTTCCATTGTGGTACAACACCCAGACCACAGAGACTCACATTTGAGGGCTGAGTGCACTATGGACGTAATCTGACAGACTAATGTGACCATCACTATCTACCTTGCCTCTAATTCTACAGGTTTTGAGGTGGGTTTTTTGCGGGTTTGGGTTGCTGGGGTTTTTTTTGTCACATGCATTTTCTTTAATAAGGTTAAAAAAATTCTAGAAAAAACTCTTTGTAGAAGCTAGGCTTTAAATTTTCCATGCATCGTTTCTTCATTCATACAACCCTTTCTCTTTTTCTCTATTCAGAGCATGTATTTACATACTGTATTTAATAAAACAAGATCTGGTTTAATTTGAAACTACAAACTGTTGGCAATCACTCAATGTTCCACCAGATGATTCTATTAAGAGGTAAAAGCCACAGTACCAGGCAGAGTTGCCCTCTAATATGTTGCTTTAGGCTAGGCCTAACTAGAATGAGTTTTAAAGGTTATTAACTCCATTTTGTAAGTAGGCACACAATGCAGTTTCACAAGAGGCTTGCTTTAGCATTTATAAAATGCAGTCTTAAAAAGGTCTTTATATCCCTGCGACAAGGCCACACTGCAGTACAGGTTCTCATTTGCTTACTTCTGATACAGCAGCAGATGCTTCTCCTTCCAGTTTCAACAGTTAGCCTTCCAGAGGAATTAGAAAGCAGATAGCAGGACTTCCATGCATGACATACAGATTTGACAACATTTGTAATGCCTTACTTGTACTGCAAGACTGGAGAGATAAGTAGGAAGCTGCAGCATCCTCGACCTGAATTTAGTATACAGCTAAAATCTCAAGGTAACATTACAGAGGGATTTAAAGAAACCAACTCAAGGCAAATGTGGTAAAAATAACAACAACAGATTTTTCCAACTAATTTGTAACACAGCAGTACTTTTCACTTAAAGTAGAACCACCATCAAAGTGAAAAAAGAGTGTCTTTAATCATATCCATGTCAACATTGCTCTAGTGATTTTTGTGCATTTCAGACATTCAAATCTAGTCCAGAACTGGGGTAAGCTGGAGGTTTGGGTTATTTTTACTTACTGCTTCCAACATTTTGTGAGGAATCCTGGCTATTCTTTTATTAGTCTTTATCGTATGAAGCCTGTTCAGCATTGTAAAGAATCCCATGGGAAGTGTAAGCTCAAGAGAAGGGGGACAAGAAAATAGGCATTTACTCTAAATGCACAGTTTGATACAGGATAATCCACAAGGTTTAGGAAAATACTTTAAAAATCTGCAAGCAGGATAATTGACTCCTAATGCGTTCACAATTACAAAGATCAGATTTCAAATGGCAAAAACCTCAAAGGACCTTTTGAGAGCAGGATCTTCACGAAGCCGGGTGATAAAAATCCCAAAACAACATAACAGGGCAAGACAAGGGAGAAACTAGAAGACTGTGTTCAGATTCTCCACTGTATAGTGCTCTATGCCACTGCTTCTCAATCTTGTGCTCCTCCTTAGAAGGTAAAAGACAAGACTAGGCTGCAGATGAGTTCAGCTTTTCATCCTTAAAGTTCACAAGATTTTCCCAGATGATGACTACAGGACAAAAGCAACTCTAGAAATATTATTCAGAAACGCTTTGAAAAATAACAATGGTAAAAGCAGGAAAATACTAAATAACAAACAATTACAGTTACTTTGCAATGCCACTGCTGAGAAACAACAAAAAATGTATGTGACTTCATTTATTAGCTATTTATTATCACTTAAATTATTCATTATATTGAGGCTAGCAAGTTCTTTTTTTTTGAAAAAAATAGGAGCAACAGCAATCATAAAACAGGATTTATAGCAGAAAGTCCTTTAGTATTTATTTTCTTTTATGCTTGACAAATTAAAACTTTACAAGCAGTTTGTAACCATCAAGGTGTCTAGAGCATCTTGTCTAATCACAAGATATTATTTCCATTAATTTTGCTATTTTCTGCTTCTTAGCCATTGTATCTTATTCCAAATTACAGAACACCTTCGGAGATAAGATGCTTTGTTTATTTACGAGAAATTGGAAACTGGTCCTTTAGCAGTAGGTGAAGACCAAGGCCAATAAGTAACAGTCTGTTTTTTTCAGGAGGGAAGGGGAGGAAAGTAATCAATTTGAGCTGCCCTAGCAGAGTGAACAGAACAATTTCAGAAAGTGAGAGGAGTCAGGTGGTGGGGCCCTAGAGACATTTGACAGGGAGATAATTCAAGTCTTTCTAGCAAAACTTTTGAAACAGAAAATGCATGGAGTATGGAGGGGGAAAGCTTAAGGAAAGGAATGACAGCAGTAATATATGATAAGCTGATACAGAAAAGCAACTACAGTTTTATTCCCACAGCCCATTTCTTTTTATCATCTGGATTGGCTCTTCCCGTCTCTGCCTAATTCTATGGCATCAAAGAAAAGACCAAAAAAAAGAAGAAATATCTTCTCTCATCCCTGAAGACCCCACACCATTCCCTTGCTGTAGTGTTTTTGGTTAAAACAGTTAATATATGTCCGGAAAAAAAAGCACAAAACCCCTGCCAGCTGTTGTGCAATAAGGGATAACAGTGAACATTGAGTTTAATGAGTCTCTGACTTCACCAGATCTGCAGACCTCCAGTTGTTTGCAAAGCATCCCCTGACAGAGACACAGATGTTCAGATGGAGAAAACCTGCACAGAACATGCACATATATATGCGTAGGAGTGCCTGGAGTGGGGAAGGGAAGGGAGAGAAAACTCACAGCAACCTCAGAGAGAGAGATAAAAACCGAATGGGAAAAAACAACCTTTTTGTTCATATACCAAGCAACATCGTTGAGATCCTAGGTCTTCAAATGAAAATAAGCTACTAAACAAGAATAGCAACAACTGCGGCCTGCCCAAGATTTCATGCACACAGTTGTTTGGTGACTACAGAATTAGTCATAAAAATGGGGAGCATAGACACAGCAGTTATGGGCATGTTCATGAGAACAAATTATGCCCAACTGCCTTGTGATGACGACATCTGATTTTCCTGAAGTGTTGTTCTGTGCACTGAATATTGACTAAGACAAAGCAGGCAGGGGAGGAAGAAACGGTGTGATGTACATGCTGTTTATTCCTATTATATCTGTCCCTTCTAAAACTCCTGTCTTGATTTGATTTTTCAAAGGACTGCATATTAAGAGTGTCTGATGCTTTTGAATGTAAACCACTACTTTACCATATCAAGCAAAAACTGACTGATTATTCAACTTTTAGCTAATCTCCAAATGGCTACCAGGGAAATCAGCAAAACATTTAAGGGTAGACAAGGCTTGTTTGGTATTCCTGCTAATTAATTATATTTAATTATTGCGCAGTAATAGAGTGTTTGATATCTATTTTAAAATCTCTCTGAATACAGTAGCTCATCTGCCCACAAAAATAAAAGACTGAAAAAAACAATGCCATTTGTTCTGGAAAGAACTGAGATCCTTGCACTTTCTCATACTTAACTTCACAGCATCTATTTGGAGTGATGGTGAAGTGCTAAAAACTTTCCTTGATTTTCATTTGATTTCGATCAGCCTCTGTTACGGTTACACACCAGGGAAAGGAGCTATAGCGAAGAATGTTCATACAATTACATCATCTAAGGGGGGACACCACCATACCGAGCATGAGGAGTCGGAGAGGGGACAGTTTGCCACTGGTAGAAGTTGTTCTGGGGTCTCAGCCACTGCCAAAAACTGTCCTTGCCTTGCCAGGACAGCAGCGAAGCCGGGAGCTGCTGACTCGTGGAGTCATGCCAGAATGGAAGCAGCTCAGGGGACACCCTGCCCCAGCCTCCACACTGCCCCAGACTTGCCTGACGGACAACCACTGGAGTGTCACTGGAGCACCGCTGCCACCCACTCACCACTCACTCGCCATGAGGAACCCCTGCCCATGCCAGAACCCTTGCCAGTGCCAGGACTGCCGAACTGGAGAGAACAAAAGCAAAATGAATCACTACTGTCCACAGCCCAGCCAAGCCCAGTGGGATAAGTAGCAAGGAACAAAGAGATCCTGAACTGGTACCATCGCTGCAGTTAAGACCTGAACCTAACAGGGTGGCATGGAGTGGCCGGTTTGGTAGTGTGGTTCCTTGGGAGCAGTGCAGTTTTCCTGGCTTTTTGCTTTTGCCCTTGTTCTCCCATTGTTTTCTTCTGTCTGGTTGGGCAGACGGGGTCAGTTTGTTCCTGAGGAACTACGTGACACAGTGAACTCCCTTTTTTGTGGGTAAACCCTCTCCTCTGTACCTTTGTGGTGCTGCTATTTTTCCTTGTTAGTAAAGTGTTATTTTTTTTCTTCTTAGTAAGCTGTTATTTTTTCAGTTATAACCTCCTCACATTTTTTTTCTGTCTATATTAGAGGGGGAAGAAAAAGTGGAGAGAATTCATTTTGTTGGAGTTCCTGTCCCAATATTTGTCTTTAAACCAAGACAGCCTCTAAAGATAAGGATAGAGGCCTTTGGTCAAAGAGACTTTAATAGAAAATGTGATGAAAAATTCTCCCTGTGACCATAGCAAGCATGCTGGGTGTGCAGAACTCCAAGTGGTGTTGTGGAGGTGCAAGGTTTCCTACTTTGGAAGCAAGAAATTCTGTAAGATTATTGTTACTACTGTATTCTGCTTAATGAATTTCAAATATAGGCACACATCTTTTGGTGTGAGTCAGTACAGGGACTCAGTGAGCTTGTCTGAAACATCTTAGACATTGTGGAACAGAAGGCAGTAAATTAGTTGGCAGACAAAGCATATATGCCAAAACTTTAAGGGACTGGAGTATTATTGTTCCTGGGAAGCATTTTGTACATTAGTATAGTTTTGAACCAATTTTAGAGATTTACACAGGATCAAGTACGTAAGTGCTACCTGAGGGTCCTGCAACCTGTGTTATTTGCTAATCTGTTGCCTCACACATATCCCTATGCCCACAGTGAAGTTGTCAGGCTCCCACCCCCAGTCTCCAGACTTTAACAGGGCCACAGCTGCAGCATCATTCATAGGCTTGGCTTTGCCTGCCTGCAGCAAGCAGGTGTTTTTTGAAGATACAATGTAACCTGGATAGTCTGTCAAAGAAATGGCCACTATGGGACTTTCTTGTAGAGAAAACATAAAAATTGAATGACTGGAGTAGTCAGGAAATTTTGAATATGCATTTTGCAGATTGACTAGCTTAAATCATGCATGTGGCGGCAGATTACAAATTGCTATGTTGATTTTTAAAACAGAAAAACCCTTCTGAATGATGGAAAAGGCAGGGTCTTATGGGTTTTAAAAGGGTTTTTTTCAAAAAGAAGCCTGTTTTTCAAAGGCTAGTTCATAGCTTTGTCATTTAATATGTGTTAAAATCATGAACTCACACACCATACTGTGAACGGCAATATATGCATCTCTACTTACTAGCATTTATAACCTAAAGCCTTGAATATTATCACACTTACTTAATAAGAAATTACAGTACACTGTGGGAAGGGCAAATGGATGCAGAAGCACAGCATTGAACCTGAAATCTCTGCATGGATGAAGCTGCATGGCTGGCACATCCAGCCTGGAGGAAGAAAGAGCATATTTCAGACTAAGTTACCCTGGACACATGGTTCTCAAGCAGAAGAAACTGATGGCCATCCCAGAACGACCCATTCCAGCTCACCTATCAGTTTCCTGAGGCTTTGTACCCAGATAGAAAAATTTGTAGAGGAAAGTCCTGTGCCTGTTTTCTGTAAGTTGAATTAATTGGTTACAACAATCTTTCTTAAACCTTTTTTCTGCATGCACTATCTTCTATTAGCCTGCCTCCCTCCTTTCCCCAAGACTTCAGCCACAGAAATTGGACTCCTGCTTCCACATGGCTACCAAAAGCTCTCACTTCATGCTTAAGCCTAATTTTGTACTTAAAAAGGTCAAACACTTGAGCATTAGCGAGACACCTGCCAGTCCCAGAAATATAAGCAAGCTATTGCTCATTCCATTGTATCCTGCAGCTACAGAAAAAAATAAGGAACTCTATAGTTTCTCATCCACAAGAGAAGTAGGCCCCTATTTAAAATGCAGATGATAGCATTTCATGGGTTTTGAGATAAGGAGTATATCTGAATGTCATACACACAGGATAGTTCATACACTAACAACATGTAAATTATATAAACACAGTTGTCCAGGCCCAAATCCAGATCACAGAAGAATAACCATATGTTATTATGTATATATCATGTATATAGCATAGTTATGAAATTATTAAAAAAGCTAAATCCCAAAGCACAGTATAAGGAGTGGTATATGGAGCTTTTTACTCAATTTGACTTTTTTCCTAAATTGCTCATGCAGAAAACAGTCCAGTAACAATACATTCTGCAGCAATACAACATTCGAGTCTTCCCAGAACAGAATATTTTTCATTTTTTGAAAGGACATAAGGTCCTTTCCAAGAGGTTCAGTTTGACTTTTCCCTGGTCTGATCCAGGCAGTGTGCAACTAAGGCATCCACGTCAGCCAGTAAGTCAGAAAATATTTCCTAAAGAGGTCCATTTCTTTCAAAATTTGCTTTAGAGCCAGTGCAGCATAAAGAGATAGCCAAATTACTACTACTTCTTATGTTTCCCCATCCCCTTTAAGCCCTCCTTTTATTAAAATATTAGTCTTCTATAATGATACTAGTACATCAATAATATTTAGTAAAGATCCCTGAGTGAAATGAGAACTAACAAGACTCCTGTTTATTATCATCACAGTTATTTCTTCAGCATCAACCACAGCACAGAAATAGTCTCTTAGAAGCTGCAGAGCCTTTGGTGGTCATTTCTACAGCTCTACAGCTGGATAAAATATCCACAGACTGTCTCAAAGAAAAGATTTGACCTTGAGGTACAACAGATCCTCTTTGAAACAAACCTTCTCCTCCTAAGCAATCTGAAGAGTTAGTCTCTAGAAGTGAATCTGCAGGTATTAGACATGAAGGGAAAAAAATCCTTTTGAAATAAGAGGGGGGTTGTTGGAAAAGGGGACTCAAGCACACTCGATTCCAGATCACATAATAATGGTTCAGAAAACAGTTCACTGGATGGTGAGATTAATACCAACATTTCTCAGCTTTTCTTTACTGCCACAGAAGGGTAAGCATTATGAATTGGAGAAAGTTTCATGCTGTAAACCAGTTATCTTTTATCATATACCTCTTTCTCTTCTCAAAAATAATGCTCACAGGCTGAATATATTTTCCACAATAATTTCATTATGTGTGTTATCATGGTATATTTCCTATGATTCTCTGCACTTTAAAGGGCTACTGGCTATGACTGAATGACTTAGACTAACACATACAAATCTCAGAAGCACTAAAATCAAGTATTTGATTAGGTTGTACATAAATTACCCCAATTTCCCAAACAAAATCAAAATTATTTAAAACATTAGACAGTAACATTCATATCAAAAATGCAAAAAAAAAAGGCCCGACCCAGCAGTATTTATTATTATGAAGTTCATAACCTGTATTTTAATGAATGATTTGGACAGTCCCACTGTAAACCAGTGGAATAATGCAGTGTTTCAGTAGTTCAATATGCAATAATTCAAAGGCCAGTAAATTCAGGCCATTAAATCTCACTCTGAGGCCTTGTAGGAAGCATATCATAGCCACAGCCACTACATCATCCTCTCTGCTGACTGCAATTCAGTGCAGGCCTTATGTTAGAGCCCAGGCACAAAGAGAGTTAAAGAGCTTTGAACTTTTCATAAACTAGAGAGAAAAAAAAACCCACAAAACTAAGCAAACTTTTTTTTTCCAAGAAAAATCTATTAATGCAATACCAAAAGACCAATAAACAATGGGTCTTTCTTCTATTTTCCCAAAAATACTAAAAGGCATCAAATTGAGGTTTATGCAATAAGGATAAGAAATATTTCTAGGCCATAGTATAAGTCAAAGAGATTAACTGGGAATGTGAGCCTTTTAGGACAGTCTGTTGCAGAAGTGGGATTTCTGAAAGGATTTCTCATATTGTAGAAGCATGAATTTACAAGCTTAAACTATCTTGGATAGAATGAGAAGGGTCTATCCACACACTCACTGTGAAAAACAAAGACCTCACACAGTCTCAGGCTGATGTCAGATATTTTACTTCTGATCAGGAGGCTGGCAAGTACAGATTTTGACAAACAGTTTGCTAGACAAATTCACGGAGTTCTCTGTACTGTAATACTGTGTGAGCAGAGCAGGCTGCTTTATCCTCAAAAGCACATTCATTTCCAGTTTACTGTAAACCATCAAAGAGTTTATAAGTGGTTCAAACATAATTAAGTAGAATTAAAAATAATCTTACCTTCTTTTGATCTTCTAGTTTATGACTTACTGGATTCCTTCCATGTTTGTTCATCTCTGAAGATAAATCCATCACATTCACTCCTTGCCCTTCAAAATGAAGTTGATTCAGCAATGCAGCAAACTAATCCAAAAAACAGGGGCTATGAACACAGAGACATGGTGCTTTTTTTTCATCACACACCATCTCTGAACATCAGTGACTTGGAGAAATTACTCCAAGCTGAGCTGAGGAAAACTTTGCAGTTCACTCTTGGGATTTTCCAAATCACCATAGCGTTTTAAAAAGCTGATGCTTAAGAAGAGAAATATTCATCCACTACTTTTATCTCCAACTGCTATCTGTATCTTTCTTCACAGGTTTCCATTTTACAGGAGATTACATCCTGACTGTGGATCTGTTGAGGGGGGAAAAAAAAAAAATATAATCAAAATTGATTTGTAATTTGCTGTCACTCTTTGTAATTGATTATCTGTCTTCATTAA
>JAWWEE010000040.1:37795507-37848366 GCA_035221455.1 Xenops minutus | reverse complement strand
TGATCGCTTGTGGCTGTGGTCTTTAGCGGTTGTCATAATCAGTGTAAGTGTTTATTGGGGTAGCGATACTTACGGGTGTGGTTTTTGTGGGTTTTGTCCTGGTTTAGTTTTGTGGATTTTTGGTGGTTTTTTTGCTAAGTAACTAATACTGGAGTTTCACTTAACACTTGGCAGGATGAAGCAATGCATGATCTCACTCATTCCCCTCTACATTACCATGGGCACAGAGAGCATTCACTCAAGAGCAGGCAGTGTATTCCAGTTACCGTTGTAAAGAAATAAACCCACCGAGACTAAACCAAGAGCTCAATATTGATACAAAGAAACACTGACATGGTACCCTGTGAAATACAATTTCTTCTCCAGACTAAAGAGTGTTCCAACAAGAAATGTAGTAATTCTCAAAACTACAGTGTGAGACACCTATTCTTACCCATATTTATCTTCACATACACTTGAACATGATATCAATAACGCAGTAATCATGCAGTAAGGACAAGTCCTTTCCAAAATCCAAGAAGATGCCTTGGGAAACCACAGGAATATAAACAATTGTACACTAAGCTACTACATGAGAGAACTCATACCCACAGTTTGTTTCTCAAACAACTTTAGCATGATACATCTCACCTAAGGATAAAATTAATTTTTCTTCCTATTCTAACTTTTGAGAATCACCTCTTTCTGCAGATAAGCAGACTATTACAAATACACTCACCAAAGCAGACTCAGATGCTCCAAGAGCATTTTTCTATGCATTATTTAGAGCATCCTGGGGAAGTCAGTGAAAGAAAAAAAAACAAGACTGTAAGGCATTAACTGCCCAGAAAATAGGAAGTAGTCATTAAAACTCCACTGTTACAAACTTCTATAAGCAGCATTTTATTGGATTAAGAAGCAGATCAAATTCAGTAGTATGCTATAACCTTCCCAAACACACCCAACATTTCTTAATGTGTTTCCAGAGAATCTGAAGCACAGCAGGACAGAGCCAGACATCACTCTCAGGTGCAGACCATTCCCACCCCCATCTGTGATTTCTCCCATTTGACAGTTTCACAGAGCCACCGAATGCACAAATCCACAATGCCAGGATGCAAGAAGATGAAACATGAGATACCGTTGCAGGGATCAACATCTGGATTTATGCTTATAACAATTATAAAGCCAAGATAAGTCAAAAACAAGCTGTTAAAAACCAGCAGTTTCCCTGGTTCATTTCATGGTCAGACATGTAAATTATATTACTCCCCTTGCATGGCAATTATTTTGCTAGGCAATTAAGCTATTCTGTGGAACTGTATGGTGTTTTCAAGCCAAAATTGGACAGAATGCAAATAATTTTGTTTGGACTGCCCTCATTACATTTAACATGCAAAGCACAGGGTGGCAATTCTTGCTCACTCCATTCAGCACATTGTTCCATGGTCTTCAGCCTTTTCAACATAAACAGCTGTAATTAAATACTCTTGGCTGACAATTTTTATTTTTTTTTTAACAGTGGAACACAGTTTATTATTCACTATTTTACACTGATATTTAACATACACACAATCACAATAAAATACCCAGACTCCTAGATAGCCTAATGATCACACATTAAATAACAGAATTTTACTAGGTCACCTACAAATGTAAAATTCAAGATGAATTAGAGGGTTTTTACTATTTTTTTACCCTGAACCGGCACATAAAAGTAATTTAATAATAATTTCTAATCACAGATACTCAGAGTAAAATAGTCTTGCAGATGCACTTAACATTGCAAACACAGGCCTGAAGGAAGTGGAGAAAGCTATCCAAGCCAGGATTATCCTTAGACTTTCTTGTCAAACAACACAACGAGGAAAATACTTTGCAGAATTATTTCTGTCTGGGGGTTAGCGACTTCCTCGTCTAGAGGCGCACTATGGAAAGCATTCAAGGTGATGAAGCTTCTCGTTTAAGTACCTCTAATGCTTGTCTAAATTCAGGTGGACTTAATTTAGGTGAAATGTGCCTGAAAGAACTTTTTGGTTTACTTGTTTTTATGAACTACAGGTTACTGATAGACTAGTGGGGAACAATCCCAGAATACATTCTGAGAATTCACCAGAATTATCCTTTCTATATTGCTCTTATTATCAGTAGAAATAGTTCTTGAAAAGTTTACACATGACAGGATTTTCAGAAAGCGACCAATATCTTCAAGTTGTTATTGTTATTATCGTCACCATCATCATCACTACTACCACTATTTCCACTTAAGTGACACATTCACTAAATATTTCATTGAAGTTAACACAAATATCTTTCAGAGTGTGAAGCCTGCAAATGAACGTGGTTGGGGAGCAGGGTCAGGAATGGTGAGTTGTAAGCAACTACTGTGTTTTAGTCAGTTTTAATGGTTCTACGGAGTCTACAGAGAAAAAGTTGCTGTACAGTCTTAGGAAAAATTTAGATAATGAGGTTTTTTCCTGGGTTTCTTTCCATTGTCAGTGGCCTTTGATATATTAAAACTCTGTGAGTTCATAAAGTGCATTCTGATGTCTACCTACGAGGCTGCACACCAAAACACTCCTCTGTGAGTGTTATCATGGGAAAGGACAGGGAGGAGGGGTACATTAGAGACCTTACAGATTGCTTTCTTTTCCAAAATCCTATTGTGCCCACATAGACATTCTCAACTTTCACTATACCAGTAGAGCAACCTTGCAGTGATCTTGAGGCAGGTGCAGGTTTGAAACTGCACTTTTCAAATTTTCTTTTTTGTGTACAGGGTAAGTCTACTAAACTGCACCCTGGATATTATCAGCTGCACTAATATGGTTTTATGCTTGAGGACATTTGAGAGCTATGTTTTTATTAAGGCATAAGGTGTTTCTGGAAATCTAGATAGAGAAATTATTTTCTGTGCATGCTGATAGGAAAGGCTATGCAAATTTTAGAGGGAAAGCACAGCAATTTTCAGGACTAATGTCTCATTATCAAAATAGAGATTCTACTATATGTGCAGCTATAATAGGGATGTGGAATTGGGGGCTGGGGGAGGAACACAATACCCATTTACCTCTTTCAAACATGATGGTGTCTCTGCCAGGACCAAAAGCAAGTGCCATCTGTAAATCTCAGCATACAGCTAAAGCAAAACCAAGATACAAAACAGCCTTTGATCTTGCTCATCAGTGTTTCCAGAGATGGCAGCATGGCTGAGACAAGAGGTGGGAGAATATCAAGACCCCATTACTCCCCTGAGATTAGCAGTGGGGCACATCTTACACAAAGCATTCTCTGCCCCACTGTCCATGGAGTTGATTTTTTGGGCAACAGAAATGAAAAACTAACATTTTGCAAAGTTATTCAGCTTCACATTGATTATAGGCAGGTCAGGGATACTGTGGATATAACTTCCATCCTTGATATGCTCCTACAGAACCTCTAGGTGATGTGGTACCACAGTATGGCTCCAATAATTTACCCATAGCAACAGCATCACAAATGGCCTTAAAAAAGCTTACCTCTGATCATGAAAGCTTCTTATCTTTCTTTGAGGCCTTTTCCCACAGGGAGAAAGCATTTAACGTCTCTGTATGGGTCTAACTGTAGACAGTGATCAGGCACACAAAGGGTTATGAGGAAAAGAAGATGATGTTGACTTTTGCAGGATTTGAGAGCAATGCCAGAGAATACTGCTTTTAGCCAGCATTCAGAATAAGAAGTCAATATCTGTTCTCTGCAAACACATATGATAGAAGTGCCATAGAAAAGCTTGTCTGCACCAGATAAAAGCAGTCTAGGAAGGCAGCTGGTAAGCCAGAAAATATCTCTAAGCACGGAGGCTTGCCTACAGAATTATTTCTTCTGATACAAAATTAATTCCCCTCCAAACACATTCCTCATTCACAGCAATATAAAAAGCTGCAGTGTTTACAGCTCTTTCTAATCAATGCAATGGTGCTTACTTAGATAAAAACCAACCACATAAGGACAAGCCCAGAGATTGTTTTCTTTCTTAAGTGGATGAGTGGCTGGAACATTTTTTATTATTTCTGTAAGTGGTGTCATCCATCCTCTGCATTTCTTCATGGGGCAAAACTCCTCCTCGGTACAGAGTGCTATGTTGGAGCCAATACATTATTAGTGAGGAGAGAATTACAATTGTTTGCATTGTTCCTGGCTCTAGTCAATGCAAATTAAAACATTTATTTTCAGATTTGTACAGATTAAAGAAAAAAATAAAGGGCAATCTAACACTTATATTCCTTCAATCCTTTTCCACAAAGCAGGATGCCAATTGCCTTTAAATCATCAGACTGAATGCACGAGTTAACACTGGTGCACATAATGATTTAAAAAAATAAATAAATAAAAATAATAAATTAATAAAAATATAAAAAGGAGATTTTTCTAAATTATACTATTGTCAGAAACTATTGCTATAACTGGTAAAGCAATTCAAATCCTTTTGGTTGTCTCAAGTCCTTTTTATCTTTCATAGCAGCCTCCATGAAATGGGCTGAACTCTATACACAGAATTTAGAGCTGCTATTACATGTCAATTTTATTTCAAGCTTGGAACCAGTACCAGATAGGGATGCCTTCTCTCCTCTGTTATCTAATTCTTTTGTCACTGAGTATCAGAGATAAAGCAGCATAAGAAAGGCAATACAAAGTATATTTTTAAGAGATAGTCCAGTCTAGCCTTTTAATATGGTGTCTCCTAATGATTTGACGTGAGGGATGACAGTTTTGTTGCATGCACAGTACTCTGTGCCAGGATATAAAACTGAGCATCAGACTTCAATGGGATTTGGTTATCTTACCTGACACTGCCCTGCTACATATGCAACCTCTTAAGCGATACATGAAACGTCTATATTTCAATGTGCCTTATGGAACATCTGCAGACATGCTGCAAAGGACAAATTCCAGCTTGAATAGTTATATCAATTCCACCTTTAGTTTCAGTGGACTATTTCTTCATTTCTATCCAAATTTATTTTGAATCCTCCTCTGTACTGTTGAAATAGATGAAAACAGTAGACGTAGCTTTATATTTACAATTTATAATGTTATATTTATAATGTTTGGGAAATGACAGGAAAAATGAATATTCCTTATTTATTTACATGCTAAATACTTTACCATACTTGTATAATTATTTATAACTCTGCATGTATAACAAAAGAGCTACCTTGAAAAAGAAGATGGACAAATATACTCCAAAACCTACCAAAAACCTGGATGGGATATGAGAAAAAAAGACAGCACTGAGGTGGAACTGAAGTGGAAAATAGAAAGCATATTCTCATATTCTAGGAATATAATGGAAGGAGTAAGCAATAAAATACAACTCAATCAAAAAATGCAAGCACATCTGTATGGATCTTAAATTGTTCTGATCCATTAACTGAAACAGTCTCCTTATGCAAGAAAACTATTTATGAGGCTCATGACAAAGAGAAAAGCTAATCAAAAATAGTAAAGAACTCACATACCTTTGATTTTTTTTTTTCCTAGGGAGTTATTTAGCCTTCACTTCTGTTGCTTTTAAGTTTTGATTGACATGCTGAAAAAAGATGCAGCTGATCTTTGTCTGAGCGGTGGCCATTCTTCTGGGAGTTCTAGTCATCTACAGCTATTGCTCTAACCAGACTGTCAAGACACCAGAAATCCCAGAAAAAGCACTAAATACTTATTTTTGTGCACTTTACAAAATTTCCAGGAAGAAAAAGGCCCTGGTCTTTGGGAAATACCTAGATATATGACACCTCTATAAGACTAATATATTTTTTGCAAAACCCCACATATGTTAAAACTTTGCTACCACTCCACGAATGGCAATGCTGCCCAAGGGGAGGTGTCTTCTCTCTGGTTCATAAACTATGAATATGAGAAATAAGAACACAGACTAAAGTTTCACATATATTGCTTTCTTGAGCAATTTATATATTCAACATAAAGCACATACTGGAGGTTCACCAGTTACTCTTACGTGAAACAGTTAAATCCACTTCCCCTGTCTTACTGGAAAGGAGAACTTATACTCCCCACTTCAATAAATCTAAGTACTTAAAACTTAAGAATGCCATTAAATCACACAGCCTCTCTTGATCTACCATGACTTGCTAAATAACTCAATTGGATCAAAAAGCCAGCTGCATTTTCAGAACATTTTTAACTCAATGCCTGTTACAAGTGATAGAGCAAAAAATCTTACCTATCCTTGCAGAATATGTCTCTGACAATTTCACAGATGCTTCAAAAGTTGCCATTTATTCTTTTAGCACCTGTTTAGTGGCAGCCTTTTCAGATGAACCCCACGCTTATCCCAAGAAATTACATATACATACTTATCAAACATTGCAAGTAATCTTCCACTGCACCTGGTGCCTCAGTATTCAATCCATGTCCAGTCGAGTCTCTTGCAATTAATGTGATTGATTCAAACAAATATCTGTCTGAAACAACAGCTCCTAGAGACTGCAGAGCAGGGAGATAACTGATGAAATGAGACTGCTGTTTGGGGTGGGAAGGGGGCAAAGATGGGGGGAAAAGGGGAATGCAAAGGGGTTATAGATATTTTTTATAGAAAGAGTCAAGTAACAAAAAATATATTCAAATATTTGAAGACAAAAAGCAGTGGTTAGATGATGCTGTCTTAACCATGAACTAAAAAGATGACCTCTGATGGTAGAAGTTTATTAGTCTTCACATCCCAAACTTGTTTAAATTTGAGCTGGCAAACACCTTCTAGGTAAGTTTCTTCCTGATGTGCTAATGCAGAATAAATTACTACAGAGTATTTTCTAATGCTTTATTCCGGTATTACTCTAAATTCCCAAATACCACAGCTCACAATGCTTCTCACAAGAGAATATTAAACAGCCCAATAGAGATGAATGCTCTAGGAAGTTTCTCAGAGGTTAGATATACCAAATTAAATTTTAAGTGAATGTTAGATTCTTCAAGCAGTCTGTTTCAATTTTTGTCAACACAGGTAATTGCTCACTCCATATATTTTTACATACTGATTGTATCCTCACAGTTTTGAACACATTCAGAATCTTCTATTAATATGAGTACCTAAGGAAACTTCCATTTTTGACTTACCTAGGTTTTGATCCATTCAATTAAAACTTGAATAGACCTTGAAAGACCAAATATACAACTGCATTTCAAAATATCAAAGCACTTTGTCAGTTGTTCCCAAGAATCTCAAAGATGGAAATCCACTTAAAGGTTGTATTAAAAGATCTTTAACTAACAATAACATAGACTAGAAATACAGGGATATCTAGGCAGTTCTAAGCTTTACTGAAAATGTAGAACTAAAAAGGGTTTGAGGTAACACATAGGAAATAATAAATAATGGGAAGCATAATTCTTTGTGTCTACTTAGAGCACATATCCACTCTTGAAGTCCTAAAATATGACTCAAGACAGTAAAGTACTTAAAGTACAATGTCATACTCCACTTACAAAGAGATTTGCATCTCTAGGTACCACAAATTGCCTAGTGTCTGTGAGACAGTCTTGGGTGGGATTCATCTGAACAAACACAGTTGTATAAGTCTAAACTAATGTTCTCAGTTTGAGAACATAAATAGGCATTTTTAGAATGGAATTCTCATCCAAACTAGCTCAGATGAGTCATGACCTGAAGATGAATCATGACCTAAATGGCTTTGTAAGGCACAGACTTTTGCTGACTGTTGCATGAAATCAGGTGAGAGGAACCTCTTCCTTCAAACCACACATCTTAAACGACAGCATACATGAGGTTGATGCCTTTAAACAAATGTTAGGAAGCCATTAAAAAAAAGAAGTCTAAACATACTGATACATCTGATCAAGTCCTACTGAAATACTCCTATACAACTAATCTACCAGCCATCTCTTCAATCAAAGTGCATGTGCAAGAACATCCAGTCTTTTCTAGTTTGTCACAGATGAACATTTTGGTTGTCCCAATAAGTGAGCTATGAATCTGCTCCTTTCATAAAAAGTTCCCTCAACAATCCCTTCACTGAGAGCTATACCTCTTCTTTCTTAAAAATTGAATGTTGGCTTAGCAGATAGTTTTTCAAGAGTCTCACAAAAAGTTATCAAATTCATTTTAAGTATGAAAGGCATAAATACATCGCACGTACTCCAAACCCTATCCTGTTTTTCATTTATTTATGTTAAAGAAGATGTATTGTATAGCTACTCAAATCAATGATAAATCTCATTGTCGTAGTTTAGGAGTGGTATTCTCCTGTTTAGTAGTTCAACTAAAACTGTGCTGCTGCTTGCTTCCTCCTCCAACTGGAAGCCCAAAAGGCAAAGATCATGGGCTGAGACAGGAACAATTTATGGGAAACAGCAATGAGGTAAGAAAATGAACAGCAGTGGCAAGAATATTAATAACAAAAGGTACAAGACAAAGAAACTATTTACACAGAAAGCCCACGACAATAAACAAATACCCATTGGTCTTTCCCACCACATTTTCTCCCCATGAGAAGGAACATCCTTCTCCTCAGAAGTGAGAGTCCCTTTCCTCATCCCACCACAATGATGCGAGATGGTATAGAATAACCTCCTAGTCATGCCCCCTCAGCTATTGAAAAAAAACTTAACTCCATCCTGGCCAGAACTAGGATAATCCTGAAGGCAAAAAGTAGGTTGTTCACTATCTTCTTTTAAACCTTTGAAACAGCTCTGAGAGTTGTTTTGCCTCTTAATATGCAGAACATTTTTTTGACATAGTCTTTTCTTGCTAGATTTAGCTTGTCCTATTTCTGGGAAGATCTCCTTTTTGCATCATACAAGTTACTTGCCCTGAAAAAATAAAAATAACTGGGACATTCTTATGACTTCTACCTGTGTAAATACCACTCCTTATATCTCAGTAATATGGATCACTGACCTATCTACAGTTTCCCTCCTCACCCATATCCTGTGTTTATACTTAGAGGTACTGGGATTCTTACACAGTGAGATTAAAGAAATTTAAATCAAAAGCTCCATTTGCAGCATGTTTTATAAAACCATTTGTAATATCT
Organism: Xenops minutus; assembly: GCA_035221455.1. Classification (NCBI taxonomy): domain Eukaryota; kingdom Metazoa; phylum Chordata; class Aves; order Passeriformes; family Furnariidae; genus Xenops; species Xenops minutus. The sequence goes on along the minus strand of JAWWEE010000040.1, from coordinate 37,839,337 downwards.
CCTGCTATTTACTCCATAAATTACATTAAAATTGTCTATAGCAGGTTTGATTTTGTTTCTCATTTCAAAGCAATTTTTAACATTGTGCAAACACATAGTACTACAGATTTACAGCTTTGCTTTCAAAATCTGATTAAACAGTTAAGTGCTTCTTGTTGTTAATCCACGTTCAACCATGTTAATTATATGATCTATTATTTAGAAAATATTATTTTCCCTACTTTTGGTCCCTGAAAAGTATATGGCCAAACTTGAAACATTCATTTTTTTAGACTGTCCTTAAAAGCTAGAACTGTAAAAATGACACTGTGTCTTGCCTCACTAATGCAACTATTTTCATTTACACTAGAGATTTTTTTAGGGTGGACTTCTCTCTGTCAAAAAAGAGTAGCAGAAGACTTCACGTCACTGATGATAACTTTAGCTTGCCTATAAACTCTAAACAATACAAGTCTGATGAAACCTGGTCATCACGTTTGATTTCAAGAAATACATTTACCCAGTCTATAGTCTGGCTATTTCAGACTACCCACTGGCTTTGCTAATGTTCAGTATTTTAGGAATAATATTTCGAGTCTCCCTGAAAAACATCATAAGGAGCCTTTTCTCAAGGAGTCCAATACCTCTCTTACCCTTTCCTCTTGACATCACAATGGCTACACAAATAACACTGATCTACAACTCACCCGAGGTGAGCTACCAGAGGTTCTGTTGCACTTTATAAACAAATGTTCCAGGTCTTCAAAAAGTGTCAAAAAATTAACTGTGTTTGAAACATGCAATAATTAAAGAAGAAAGAAATGCTAATTATCAATGCAAACAATTATTATTTTCTCTGTTGACACAGCTGTCATGTAATTTGCCCTCCCAATTATTAAAACATGACTCATGTCACAAACACGCTGCTGAATTAGACCACAAATGTGCGCTGCTTGCACTGCTGTACTTACATCTATATATTGTCAGTCTGCAAGACACTATTGGTAGTAACAACACAAAACATGTAACATTCAAAAGATAAAAAATGCAAAGGTCAGAGATCATCCACATTGACAAAATAAGCACAATTACTTCATGTGATCAAACACATGTGGACTGTGAATAGTATTTAGCTGCATAATATCTGTATCTTCTCTGTGTGATAATCTAATTTACCATTAGCATTACTATTAATCACAAACCATGTGTGAAATAACTCCAAAAGATAGATTTAGCAGCCGGGCTGAGTATGCATTTAAGAAAATCTGGTTTCTGAAATTATAAGCTCAAATTTAATTAATTTGTTCAGCAGATGCTCAGACTGGCAAAAAAGAAGATTGAAACAGTTCTATAAAATGCACTATATACTCTGTCACAGAAACAATATCTGCAGAACTTTCTGTAATTAATTGCATTATATAATTGTGTAGAAATATTAGAAAGTTTCACCCTAAAAATATGTCCGAGTCCTGTTAATTTTTGACAACCAATAACATTTCAGAGTAAAAGGGTAATTCTGAACATATTACTGCATCTAAAAACATAAGTAATACACATAGAATTTTACTGTAATGCACAAAAAACCTCCACAATTTTTTTATACACTCACAAATTCAATGACTGCCGTTAAATAGCATGCACACAGATCTCAGATACATAATCTTAGTGCTTATATTCTACCTCAATTACTTTTCCATAACTAAACCCAACTTTTTCTTTTAATCATTTAGATGAAGCAGCCCAAACAACCTCAACCAAAATAAAGATTGTTACAATTATTACTATATAATACTAACAACCAGCTTGAAATACTGGTAGAGTATTGATCTGTTTTTAAAAATAGAGTATTGCATCCAAAATCCAGTAAATTTATACAAAGCAGCATGATATGAATGATATCTCATTTTATAAAAGCTTATACATACCAGATGATGCAGTAAGAATGCATGATTTTTCATCATGTCACTGTGAGATTCTGCACGAAAATGCTGAATTAGTACTACTTACATATTTCTACATTCGCGCTGTTTGTAGATTTAAAAAATAAATATCATACAAGTTGAGGTTATGATAGAAGAAAAGGCTCAGAAAATAATGTCTTTACCCAAGGAGTGGATCACATTGCACTGACAGAAATTTAATGGTTCTTCAGGAAGCATAATGAACAGCCTTATCTCAGGAGACCTCTGTTCTCTACACACATCAAGAGTGGTGACAGCACATCCTTACCAGAAACCAATACAGGGAGGAAAGCACTTGCCTGAGAGTGTTCAACCTACAATGTGTTAGATGCCTGCTGTCATCAGAGACAAATATTACCACACAGCCTACCAAGCTAACTCAGATACAGAAATTCAGACAAAGAGACCCCTCTATATTTCTCAGCAACACAAATCGAGAACATCTCTGTTTAATTTGAACTTGTTTACCTTTACTAGCCTGGCAGCCCACTGCCTAACTCCCCATACCACTCTATCACTGAGCCAAGTCTTGTCTTTTCTTGGCAGGCAGGGGGGGAGTTGCACGGGCAGTGAAGGCAGTCCCCTGGAGTGGAAGGAACACATGGCTTTATCTTGCCAGATTAGGAGCAGTATTGATTAGTTGCAAGACTATTTTGCACAGATGTCCTCTGATAGAAAGTGAATCTCTAATAATGAACCCTCGAGTATTGAGATAAAAGGGAAAGCTTTGAAATATTTGGGATTACAGAAGCATTTGAATAAGCTTTCTCCAAAACAAGACAAGAAAGAAAACCAGCCTAACTCAGCAACTAAGTATTTATCCACACAATATTCCTAGGTAATAGGAAGCAGAACACAGGCCTTCAGACAAGAATCATCATGAAAATCCATCATCTGGTCATGCAATGTAACTGAAAACAGCAAAAGGCTGCGTGGTCCATAAGAGTTTGAGATAGGGATGTGTAAGCAAGCTTTGTAAGCAATAAACCATATACTCAACTATACAGTAAACAAATATTCACAAAAAGATGCCATCCATAACTGTCTCAGCTAGATATTTCTATGAATAACTTCTCAGTAAGTTCAAATTGTAGTCTAGTATTTAGAGTCTGGAGGAACTTATTGCTCTAAGAACAGTATTAATTCATTCAAGGTTTATTAGTGCTCCAATGCAGTGCTGGACACCCACACTAAATGTCAATACCTTCAGTTAGAAGAGTTACTTTCTGCTTTAACTATATTGCAACTTATCCATGAAAAAAAAAATCACTGAGAGCAATATCAGGCTCTCTTCCGATGAGCTATAAAAGCAACTGTTTCTGCAGGTATTAAAAAAAAGAGTCATGTTTTAAGCAATTTTAAAAATCTGGTTAAACTTCTAGGGTGTCTGCACTATTACTGTACTTGTTTACCTTTAACGTGCTACTAATTTGTAGCAAAGGAAAAATCTCCTACCCCCCCATCCCTTATCTTTTTTTTCTCCTTACCCCTTAATAAAATTAGTTGAAACAAATAAACACAGCCCATTTTCATGACTGCCTTATAAAAATTGGCGTAGTAATAAATATACCTTATCTATGCAGTTTACCACAGATGTTAGTAGCATAACACAGTCAAAAGAGAGACCCTATTATAATTCATGATTTGAAATTGGTTTTATTAAGTACTTATAGTGACATTTCTCTCCATAATGTTTTCAAGAACAAAATATAATCAAAACAATGCCAATGTTTTAGAAGCAAGCCACTTTCTGTTCCAGCTCCTATAATCAGGCTAAGAACCATCTTAGCAGCCATTTGCACTTACAAGAATACAATTTTCTATCTCCACGTAAAATGGTAAAAAAATTAATGACAATGACCATGAGATTCACATTTCATCACCTTGTTTTCTGAGCTCTCTTTCCTTTGTATAAAAATTGTTGTTGAGCTGGATAAACCATCATCATGACTTTCATTAGCACAGATTGAAAAACAAAATGGAGAAAAGGTATTCTCCATCCTGTTCACAGCCACCAACTACGCTTAGTAAAAAAAAAAAAGCTATGATTGCAAAAGCAGGTATTAATTGGCAGTTTTAGCAGAGCCAAGAGGCAAGCTGGAAGCTGGAGGCAGGCCATCTAGGAGAGGGCAGAAGCAGAGGCTGGTTAACTTGCCATACTGCTGCCCACAGTGCGTATGTTCTGTGGGTACAGGATCAGGCAGCGTTGTCAGGCTGGCACCTCAGAGGAGCTCTTAGTTCTCTTGCACAAGTATTTAAAAATAGGTTGCTGTTTTCATGATAAAAAACTTTTCTCATATATTCCATTTGTATCATGCACTTTGCCAGACAATTTTCAAAGTGCTTTATATTAATTAGCTCTCAAAAGGCACATTTAAAGAATAGACAATCATTTCATCCACACTTCTATCCTCTGTGGCACAATATGGTGACAACATGACAGCTTCCTAAAAAGCAAAATATAATAATGGAGAACCTAAAGCTGCTGAGGGTAAATTTTCTTAAGCTTGGATTTTCAAAGCTATATCAAGGCCCCAGCTGAGCTCCTGTGGGTTTCTTTGAAGCTTCTAGCTATCCTAATCAACCCAAGGATCTTTTTTCAAAGAGAAACAAAAATCTGAATTTTATTAAACCCTATTAAGGTCATACCTTTGTCCCATCCTCAGGTTTTTTGTTATTTGGGGGGGGGTTAAGCTTCTGTACAGTACTTATGTTTTCTTTGTTCCCTATGAATATGTTGCATTCTCCTTTTTTTCTAGAAGGGTATCCTATTACTACATCTCAGACTTAACAGTACATTTTCTAGTTTCTTTCATGTAAACTTCAAAATATAAAATTAAGATCATACACAATAAGAATTGTGCAGGAAACTATTTTGAGACTATATTTCTAATGTCTGAAAAATGCATAGCTAGACAATAGCCAGCAGGTAGACTGTAAGTAATATTGCACAGTTTGTTTGTGTTTAAAAGGTTTAATGTACCAGCAATGAGAATTAATTTATAATTATTTGATATTATTTTTTCTTGTTCATCTGCAAATCTGGAAAACACCGTAGACCCTAGTACAAGCACTAGGAAGTGCACTGGAGGAACAACAGAAAAGGATTTCAGACATGTCAGCACAGCAAAATAGTATTTGAAAATACCTAGTATGGGTACTGAGATTGCATAGATGAATTATCAGTAATGAAAGGAGTAGCTGATGCTAATAACCAATCTAAATTGGTAAAATAACCAATTAAAATGTCATCTTTATTTAAAATGCCAATTAGAGCAAAGGGTTATTAAGATACATGTCAGCCACTAAAACTGATACATCCTAATTCTTTTACATGATGTCTTTTCTTCATCACCCCCCCAAAGATAAATCCCCCCTTCCAAATATTAAAACCAGGTTCTGCCTTATTTTAACACACATGGCATTCAAACTATTCCAAAAGGCAAAAATTAATAATGCTACAACACAAAAAGAAATTAACCAGCTTTTAAGACAGAGAGATATCCAATACAAAAAGCCAGAAAGAATGAAAGACTAAATATGCTAGCCTAAGGGTAGCTTTGTATGGCAGCTGATATGAAATGCAGATCCTCCTTCCCAGCCCCCCTGCCTTTGGAAGGAAGTCTTCCTTAGATTTCAAAGCTTGTGTAATGAAGAGCCAATAAAACCTTATAATCTGCTAATGCCTATTACCACTGATTCACAGGACTTCCTTTCCCTTCAATTAACCCACATCACATAGATGATCACGGTTTACTAGATGATGCATGAGGATGGGGATTACACTACAATTGACATAAGATAATAATACATGCATTAAAAACAGAGCAATAATACCTCCAACAACCCCTGTAATTGGAGCTGAGATACTGTAATGACAGCTCTATTAGCATTAGTTCAGCAGAAAAATATCCAAAGCTTAAAAGGGGCAGTTTTCTGACCTGACCAAAAACTCACAATTCTGTGTTTTTTTGCCTTGTTTAGCTCAGTGGGCTTTGGACCAAGCCAGTATTGTTATTCTGGTGTCTCAGTATGGATGCATTCAGTCACATAAAGCAACAAAAAATCCATGCATATAAAGTAGTGCACCAATTGGATATTATGCTGCCTTCCTCCACTTTCATCAAACCCAAAATTTACCAAAAAGAGACACAACACAGAAAAAATTTCATTCACAATCTGAAATCAGGTTTCCAAATCTAGAAAGTAGCAGCTAAATGAACAAATGCACACACATACATAATTATTTTGTTTCAACATGTCAGCTTCTTTGGTTTCATCTAAGCCTAATGTTTCCTTGCTTTGCCATCAAACTCCCTCAAACTGCTTCACTCAATGATCTTGTTGGACAAATGCAATTTATTTCCTGAATATGTGAGCCAAGTAATCTATTCATGCCCTAATCAACCTTATCTTCTGTGGTTTTACCTCCCTATTTCTGCTGTACTGTACTACAATACTGAAATAAGGGATTAGATGACTCAAACCATCTCTGTAGTTTTCTCATGACCCATGAAAACAAAACTAACAAACACACTCAGTTCCTATTCATCACCTTTGTTTACGGCTTCTTTCTCTTGTACAAATTCCTTTCATTACTGTTTTATATTTCTAATACACAATATAAGCAAATTCACAGATCTCATATTCCTAAGCTGCTGGGGGGTGTTGTCGGTTTTGTGGATTTCTTTAACTGAACAAATTTTAGAATGCCTGTATTTTATTACATTTATGCTTAAGGAGAACACAACTGTATTTCAGACCGCTGTGAACTACTGAGGGAGACGTTACGGCCCTCTGCATCAAAACCTCCAGACTGATCACTGACGGTGCTGTAACACACTTATTATGCCTCCTTCCATATTGACTGTTGACATTCAATTTGCCCTTTGATGATGAAAGATGCAAACTGTAGAGGCAGATCTATACGCTTTACATTCCACTTAGTCCTGATTCCTGAAACTCAGCCACGGAGACAAAATCTGTGTGAAGCATTCCTGCACTCTAACCAGGCCATCAAATGCCAGACAGGTTTTATAACATGATATTTGCAAGAAAATGAATAAGAAAAGGGGGATCAGAAAGCTGTCTGAAACTTATTACTAAAGCCTTCGAAAATTGCTTTTCTGAAAGGTTCATAAATTGGCTACTGATGGACAGTTCATTCTGATAGTTCTTTAATAGTTGGGTGAACAACTGAAAAGAGAACTCAGTGGTTTTATCTTTACCATGGACTTCCTTTAGCAGATGTTTTCTAAGCACCATAATAGCTGGCTTAACTTGTTTCTTTATTCACTCAGTAGCACCATGGTACTTCACAATCTGGAGTTACACTGAATTTTCAAAAATTGGCTGAAAATATCCCAAACATGTTAACTAGTTTACAATAATGCAAACAGTTATTTCAACAGTATGGTTACTTCAAAACAGATATTTAGAATTCTGACATCCCTACATCTTTCAGGCTAACCCACCATAAACAGAGGAAAAGTGGTAAGAGTCATATTCACACTCAGTGCATTGGCCACAATGGGTTCTTACTGAAAATTAAAACAGTACAGAGACTCTTCATTTACACTCAGCTCTGTGCAATTCAAAGAAGCCTGGTTATCAGTTATCCTGAGGAACAGGAAAACATGGGCATAAACGAGCCAGAAGTTCTGTGAAAATTTCTTTCCAAGTTGTGACGTGGATAGAGATAACATAGCGCTCTGGGAAGCAGAGCAGAACCAAACTTGCAACGAACTATGCTCCATAGTGCCACACCATACTGTGCTACATAATGCTCTACGTTTATTACCAGGTACAAGTCTCTAGGTACTATGATCCTTTAGGTGATAAATCATAATGACTAACTTAGTGATGAGCAAACTGAATATTGGTGACTGAGAATATTTGAGTAATTTTTAATTATGATAATAGGAAGAATGAAACATAAAACCCACTAATCTCTGACTACATAAATAAGGTAGTGTAACTGTAAATATACTTGCACTGGATTATTTTGGCATACTCTGTAATGAAAGTAAACAAGACAAGCTGTTTAGGATCAGAAAGGTTTCAGTATCTAATAGAATGTTGAAGGAAGTGCATCAAAGCAGACTGCAATGGCTAAATAAAACTTCAGTACATCAGAAACTTCCTAAGTGAAGCAAGCAAAGAAGCCATATCAGCAGAAGATCAAGAAGAGAGTTGGAAGGAAGAAAAATACAGCAAAACCCTAATTTTCTAGCTCTTTACTACAGGGTATCCCTTCTACAGCTTTTAGAAGTATCCTTTTAACATAGCTGTCCTTGGTTTCCACTAAATTAAGTGATCCATCATTTGCTGAGTTATAAAGTTTCTCCTAGCAGAAAATCACTAGTCTGTGTTAGAATGGAAGAAAGAGCTACCAGAATTAGGTCTAATATACTTAATTAGTACATTTATGACCAGCAGGCTTGCTTTAAGTATAGATTCTATAGGTCATCTAGAAAAAGATATATTAATTAATAACATCCTCTCTCTGGATTACTAAATTTTCAGCATTAAAGAAAGCAAAGTAAACAGACTTGGCAGAAGCATTACCATTAAAGTTGGCCAATAGAAACACAAAACACTGAAGAGAAGATGAGATAATACAGCTTTTACCAGTGAAGTAATGAGTGGATATGAAATGAAGAGAATCATAGGCACTGAAAGACTCCAATTTTTTTTACTAGTATCTTGTATAACAAATTTAGAATCCCATGCTGCACATTTAAAATCATATAAATGTATATGTTAAATATACTTTGCTTCATTCTCGAGTGTTGCTTCTTCAGAAAAGGTGAGAAATACACCGTTATGATTACTTGACAGTCCTGTTTATTGCTGCATGGAAAACTAATCAACCCTGACTTCATGAGTTGCAGTCCACCCCTGGGAAAGAAGTTTTTCCCATTCTGTCCTCTGCTCCATATTTCTGCATCATTTCATCACCACGGCCTATTCACCTATACAGAATAGATTACTTTCCCAGCTTTTTTTCTTCCTCCTCTAAGTCTCTAGTGCCATCCAAATCTCTTGTAAGCCATTTTATTTTCATCATGCACTTATGTTTCCTTAATAACCATAAACGTGTATTTTTAAAGGCCTAATACATGTAAAGAGTCATCACTCTATTCGCATCTGTCAATGCATACAGCTGAGGACAGGACACCATTCAAGAAACGTTTAGAAGAAAAATGCCAAAACCTTCACCCATCGGTTTTTAGTTTGAGTTGCTGCTTGAAATGCTTTATACCAGTCTATTACGAGGTCATACTGTATATTATACAGAACTGATCATTTTGAAGCACACAAATTTTTTTTTCACATCACTACACTGCTACTGCCACTACTTAGTGACATGGTATTTGTACACCCAAGCACACAGTGTTACTGCCACAGGACCATCTGGAGTCAGACAGTGTCAGACTATCAATCTCCACATGCGAAGAACACTACATCTGGTAGAGCTTCTTGTGATCCTCATTTGTGTCCTAAGAAGATACAACTAGAGCCCACCTCAGCAGAAAGATTACTCTGGAAACAAGTACCCATTGAAAAAGATGAGTGTTTCTTCCAGTACCCCATATATTTTCCTGTGACAGTATTTTTCCCTTGATACAGCCAACAGCCTTCTTTAGGAAACTATGTAAAACTACTTTGGTTTTAGTGGATGATGAGCCTTATCAGAATATCCTTCAAAGCTCAGCCTAAGCTCTGCTACACAAGAGCATACACATCCACTCTGTATCTCCAAGGTTCTGCATGAGGTGAGTAGCTCATGCTGACATGTTTTTCCATACCCTTCCCACAGCTTCTGTCCTTCAAAAGCCCATGCTGCCAACCTGGACTATGGCATATTTATAGTTTTCCTTGGAGACTTCTAATGTTACTAATTACTCTAGATTAATTTAACAAAACCATCCTGGAAAACTAAATTTGATTATGAATGTGAAGGTCACAGGAAGAAGGAAAAACAGCCATTTTAGCAAGAAGTAACAGAAGTATTTATATAGCTAAAAAATTAAGCAGCACAATATACAACATAGAGCCTGAAGGACTGGTGTTGTTTAGTCCTGACCCATGAGTTGTAGCATCACTCTTAAGTGCAGTTATATGCAAAGCTGAAGCAAGTTGTTTTAACATTTTTATTCCTGCAATTGTAAAAAACCCAACCCAAACAGAAAATCAAACCATGTCACATGACCAGAGATGGCAAAGTCAGCAGCTCAATCACCTGACACAACCCTGCCAAGACTGTCTCCACTTTTCTCTCCCCATGAGGGCATCCAAGAACTGCTTGTGGCTGCCAACACCAGTCCCACGCCTACAGTGATGAATCCTGAAGCCTCTTCTCACGATGTGCAAAACCTCTATTGCTTGGCCACTAACTGCGCTGAGCATGGAGCGAATCTGCTCTTTTGATAGAGTAGCTCATCCCAGGCTGGAATGAGGAGGGTTTGTCCATTTGGGATCTCAGGTTTAGGAACAACAAAATTCACCTAACAAAAAGTAGCTCATCCCTAACAAAAGGCTACCATTTTGTTTTCAGGTTATAAGTTCATCACTACTTTCCCCTTTGTCACAACCAGGACCATCATCAACATTTCTCTTCCAACCTTTTTGAAATATCATTCTCCTGGGAAATTAATTGAAAGCCTACACTGAGACCTACAATTCAATCTGGATAGTTTCCCTCTCTACTCCTTTAATGATAAAATTAAAGAAAACTATTTTCAAGACAAGTTGTATGTGATGCAGCACTCCAGGTGTTTATACATTTGAGAATATCATCACAGTGCAGTTCATTCTTCACTAGTTCTAATGATATAAAGTATAAGGGACACATTACTACTATCAGAACCTTCTCAAATAAAAAATAACAAGGAAAACAAAGACCCAGACAGCCCTATATTGCCACAAACATTTGGAAAATTACTGGTAGCAATGAAGTTGCAAACAATGGCAATATCCTACAGGCTGATAAAGAGATGAATCATTTACTGTTCATTATACATTGGTTGGACGGTGCTTGAAAGCTCCAAAGTAGAGGAATATTTGTTTGTAATCTTACACATTAATACTTTAAAAAATCATATTCATCATACAGTGAACTGTCTGAGCATAATGCTGAGCTCTTTCAATTTCAGGTAAGCCTAAAACTGTATTTATGTCCTCAGAGTTGTTTTCATATGGGGGCAGAAACCAGCACATTTTCACATGATCTTTACTGCAGAAGAATCTAAGAACAAAAATGAAACTAAAATTCACTACAGAAATCGATTTGTCTGCAAAAAATTCTTTACAAATCTTTTGATTTATTACTAACACATTTCTTTTAGCTGTTACCCTGTTTCCCCACCAACTGTACACATCAACTCCCAACTACAACTTGAAAAAACTCACTTTTCAATATTATACTTCCATATAATTAAGCATATAGAGGACTCATTTCTTATACTTTTATAAATAACCATAAGCAACAACTACTGTGAGAATTGGCTGTGCTGTCATTCAGGAAAAAAAGGCACTACATGTTTGCACATGTATTTGTAGGAGAGAAATGGTAGTTGGTGTTTTGGGAGGACTCCTTTTACAGCTCACATGGGATATGGGGCAGGAAACATAAGACACAACAACCAGATGACAACAAGGGCACAAACAAACTTCCACATTCTTCTGCATTTCATATATCTATAATGACCCACTGCAACCCACAGTTGCTTAAAAACATTAGGAACTTGAACATGTTGCAGCACTCGGAGGTATAACACCTTAAAAATTAGAAATTTATTGAAAAATAGCATAGCTAATGGGAAAACACTGACTTTTTTTTTAATCTATTAATTTTGCTTAAAAACAAAACTATTCTATTTTATGAAATATTACAGAATTGGTTTTGTTTAAGAGTTTTGGAAGCACTAGAAAAAGACGCCGTTCCAGGACCAAGTAGTTCCAACAAGAGACAGACCCGTAATGAAATGCGTATGTTCTGAAGTGAGAATAGAACACATACAGGTCTAATATGTAAACTAGTGCTTGCAAATATACTGGCATATATAAATATGTAGCAGTCAAATGGAAGGAGGGCTTATTTCTCACTCCTGCTCAGCAGAGATACAAAGTAGCAGCTTCTCAGAACTGAAATTTTTTGACATTAATTGATAATTAAATAGAATGCTACATAACAAAGGGGTTAATGAATTTTGCATTAAGTTCCAGAAAAGAGTTCGTGCATTTTTTTATAAATTATTAATGCAAATTACCTTTTCTGTGTTTTAAAAAGACAAATAAACTACCTACACACATACTATGGATGTCTAATTATGAAGACAAGCTTCCATAGCTGTACATTGATTCCAAAAGAACCACAAGCAAAGAAATGAAATTCAAGAAATCAAGGAACATCAATTTTGCAAACACTCCAAAATATGTGCACCTGACCTTTAAAACAAAACAAAAAAACCCCATCCCAATACGAACAACAACCAAAGAGCCCACAATCAAACCAAAAAACCACAGAAATAAGTAAAAATTGTCAGATTGACTGCTGCTAATATATGGAAGTCAGTCAAACAAAAATATCTTGATTGATACCCAGTAGCAGTTAAATATTGAACACTGCAAGTGGTCTGTACTAGGGGGCTGCAAATCTTTTATATGAATACCTGCAACTTTAGGTTAAATAATCAAACAATTCTTACAGGCTTAAGTAAAGCATATCCAAATACTTAATGATACCAAGGATGAAAAATAGGAAAAAAACTGTGGCACCCAAAATTACACTGTTAGAAGCAAAAATAAGTTCTGCAATTGCAGTGGCCTCATCCACTCAAGAACAGTACCAAGTAGCAGAAATATAAAAAGTAAGCATGAACATTGACACAGTTTTTTTTTCCTACTGCTTTTAATAATTACATATTTTTGTAAAAATTCATTTTACATTGAAAAATTAAAGGAAACTCAGTTTTAATCTGACATTGGTTTGAAATACTGGAAGACTGCAAACACGAGCACAGGTTTGTGAGCTGCGAAGCAGGAAAGCAACTGCATTTCTGTGCCATGAAAGAAACTAGCATGAGCCCAGACACTGCTCTTAGCAGTGGAGCTCTGAGGCTCTCATAAAACCAAGACATTGCAGCTTACTTTGGGAAGGGAAAATCCCCACAAAAATAATTGTGATAAATCAAGTGTCTTGGATAAATAAACTCAAATCTTACAATGCAAGAAGATTCATTTGTAGAAAGGAAGATTACCTGAAAGCACTGTAAAAAGTGTTAACACCTCTTCATAACAGACTATCTGTCTGGAGGAAAGGACACAAGTCTGAGGCGGCTTTCAGCATCATATACTCAAAAAGACATATACAAAGAGGGAAAGCATGGTGATGAAGGCAGCAGCAATGAAGTGGCACTGAAGGTGTTACCGAAACCTCCACAGCCAGTAAAAGGATGCTGACCAAGTGACAAAGCCAAAGAAGTACAGAAAATGGACAAAAGAGTTTTTTGTCTGACTGCAAACTAGTAATCTGAAGTCATGTTTGATAGACCACACTGCTGAACTACCCCTGCTCTTCAGGCTTGCCGGGCAGAAAAGTAATTTCCTGCTCTCAAATAAACATGAGAAAGGAGCGCTAACAGACTAATTGCTGAAGTTGCAAGGAAAGGATGCACACCCCCCGCCAAGTTCTGCAAAGCCTAGAACAGCAGTGCAAAACCATCCATCTCACCTAACAGATTTATCACTCATGCATCAGATTTGCCAGCTTTTAACCTGCACCTGCAGAACAAAATAGGGCCCTGGATTCACTGAGAATATCATGGCAACAGGCTATAAGACTGAAGCTGATGAGGAAGACAGTGGTTTCAAGGGGTTCCTGCTGCCACCAGCTCAACCTGTGCTAGAACCAGGGTCTTTTCAGGTCTGTGGTTTCAAGTGATTCCTGCTGCCACCAGCTCAACCTGTGCTAGAACCAGGGTCTTTTCAGGTCTGTGGTTTCAAGGGATTCCTGCTGCCACCAGCTCAACCTGTGCTAGAACCAGGATCTTTTCAGGTCTACAGTTGCAAGAGCTGGAAGAGATCAAGCAGGAATGAGGCTAAAGCAAGAAATACAACTCCTCTCCAGATAGATTACACCTTCTACTTGATTTAACTTCATGCTGCTGTAGGAGTAGATCGGGAATTAATCACTTTTCTGATGCTTTGTCTTATTTTCCCTTTAATATTATTTATTTATATATTTAAAAATATATACAATGAACATATATAAATAATGACATATAAATATTATATATATATTTTAAAAAAAAGCTGCCAAGGAGGCAGACAGAAAAAGGGTTCTGCACAGAAAAGATATTTCTGTGCAGAAATGTTTAGTCTGCATGAAATGGAAGAATACTTCTTAGGAACCCTTAAGGCAAAAATCAGGAAAGTGGGCTAAGGAGAAGGCATACATGCAAAAGTGGGCTAAAGACAAGGCATATATGCATATCTCAGCATGTATTTCTGCTGATTAAAGAATACTCTTCAAACTAGGAAATGAGTTAAAAGTTTCTGAATCTTGTAATAGTATATAGCTCTATACTTAAACTAATGCAGCTTTCCCTGAAGCTATACTAGTTCTCTCACTTGCAAGCACACTAAAAGAAAATAATTTAGCTATCATGAGAATCAGTTATTCTTGATATGGCGCAGCAGTTCTTAACGTGTTGAAATTATTACGCTGCACCTTTACTTCACCAGCAGAGTATTTGAAATAGAACAAGTCTAAGAAGTGCTTCACTACATGGCAAACTACATAAATGAACAAGAATTTGAAAGAAAAAAGCCACTAAAGTAGATTGAATTTCAGAAAATAATGCCAATGCATTAAGACTGAATTCCTACATTAAGAAATTTGAATCTAAGCAATTTTTTGTGAATCTTCAAGCAAAGATCTCATAATTGTTTGGGCATGCTTTTGTTTCAAGTTTTCAAAAATTGTTTCTTTTTTGACTCATTTTCTCATTTGACTCACCTAGATTTTTGGTTATACTTCATCCAAAGTAATTTTTTATGATAGCATTTATTTTTAATCAATTGTATATTTGCTAGAAGTGGCAAGGACTTGTATGGAACAAAAAAATAGCCAGCTGCACCATTCACAATTCATATTACAGTATTAAGAAAACTTCATAAGATCTCACCTTTATAATGAAAAGTAAACCAATCCCCATTTGGCAAATGACACTTGGAAGTTTAAGAAGTTGAAACACATTTATTTTCCACATAGATATGAAATACATTCTTTGTGGGTTTTTTTCTAATTAAAAGCTATAAAACATTACCTTTCACTGCAAAATATATATTTACTCTTACGGTTCTTGTTATATTACCTACAACTTCTGCAGTACAAGCGTGAACATGTCAAAAGAATATCTATAAATTCACGAAAGCCTGTAGAAGTGAAAAATCAGATACAAATCACAAACATAACTACCTCAGTTGGTCAGAGCATGGTGCTAACAACACCAAGATTGTGGGTTTGATCCCCATATGGGCCATTCACAATCCTTGTGGGTCTCTTCCAACTCAGAATATTCTGTGATTCTGTAGTTCCCTATTATAATAGAATTCCATTATATGACTTTTAAAACATTTAACTACACTAAGAATATACAAATAATCTGGGAGAAAAGAAAAGCTCTCAGATGAAGAAATGAGTAAATTCTACATGGCATAAAACTGGGAAAGCCATGACATTAATCAGTAGCAGAATACTGCACTATTGTGATTTGTGAAGTCAGCTTCATTGTTTGTTATATCTAAACATTTGCTACACTAAAGAAAAAATAATACAAAGCACAATTCTCAATGAATGTGACAGGAAAATTATCAACTTGTAAGTACATGGCACCTACACAACTAACTTTAGAGATGAGCTTACAATCCAAAACATAATTACACACTTTATGACTCTGAGATGAAATATTCAATATTTACATACTTAGGTATATTTATAGGCTTCCTGGTTTTGAGGAACTTCCCTTTTATTCTTTAGAATAAGGCTGTTATGGCTGAATTTCTTCCTGGCCCCTTAAGAATTTGTGGACATAATGTTGCTAACCAAATTGCTCCCTAGCAATTATTCCTTGCAAAAATGTATGCTACTACTGCAGCAAACATGGCATTCATAGCAATTCCATATTGTGTCCAGCTACAAGATGTTTCCCCCCAGCAAACTAAGGAGCCTCAGGACAGAGAGCAGTTGCCTGGTGTGCCCTGACATAAGCAGAGAGTTCAAAGTCTGTTTATTCTCTATTATATTAAGACATTTCTTTTTTTGAAGGGTACAGTAGTGCCCTGTCAAACCTTTCCAAGAAGATGAATCGCAACTGATATTTGAAAAGCTCATTTAAAAGGAAATGTCCACACTAAAAGACACACATAATGTATGCAGGCTAACCTTGGAGCTCAAACTGGTATACCTCTTCATGCCAAACAAAACTACTTAATCTCAAAAAGCAGAGATACACGAAAAGCAGAATTTTTCTCTGTACTTCTGCAGTTGGAGACTGTATGGGATCACAAAGTTGACAGTACTGATTCAACCAGAGTAGAAACTACCAGGGTAAACATATAGCAGATGGCTGGAACTGGAACATACATGTTGCATTCATCTACCCCTTTATTATTCATCCTAAAGACTCTCTTGACTAAACCGTAATTTTCAGGAAATTGCAATGATAATTGTAGGTAAATGAACAAAAATTAAATCTAATGCAAATGAACTTTATCCATAAAATATTATTCATGTTGGACCCATGTATTTTTTAAAAAAAACAGGAAATGCAATTGATCTGTCTCTGCCTGCAGATACACAAATACTGCAAGCGCACAAAAAAATTTGCATGTGATGCCAGCTCTGAACAAAATAGGGTCAGTCACTTGCATCCTACTCTTCTCAAAAATCACCCCTTTGGCTGAAAGATCTATAATTAGGAGTTGAAGGTTTGTTACTGTGTCACTTGAATGAATTGATCTTCAGTGAAGCTTACAAAAAGGGATGTGACTTGTAGAGTGAAAATGGCCTTAAGCAACCGATCTTCAGTGGACTTTGTAGCCAGCAAAATGCTGTTCACAGGACTGAAGCATCCTGACATCTGCAAGCAGAAGCTTGTTTAAAACTAAGCATGTGTTATAGTGAACTGGTAGCATTGTTATATGTAAAAAAATAGTTTCAATCTCTCTTTTATGGAGCAGGGAAGAAAAACAGCTTTTGTACAGGGATATTACTAAATTGCTCAACTTTAATTGCATAGAAATTACAACAATAGAAATTTAAAAGGGGAATTATTGTTCAAAAGGACAAAGATATTTTAAAAAATGGAAATACAATCTAGTAGCTGGGAAACAAAAAAGTTGCAAAAGTAAATAGCAGTATTTTGTAATGATATTTGTTGAAATGCATACAGATGTAAAAGGTTTTCTTCTCTTGTAAATAATTTTTCTTGGACCAGTATATTATACTGGCTTATTTTGATAGTTAAGCTCTGTATATATATAGCAAATCTTAGTCTAATAAAAAGAGCAAGCAAGTAGGCTAATAAACCATCGAGGTAATCATTCTGCCTGTGTGTAGAGTGACTTCTCTCTGACACATTTTGAAATGCCCTATTTATACAGTGAAAAGATTATGCAAAAGCTTGACATGTATCAGTGTGACAGACAGACATGCAGACATGCATATTCCTAAGCCCTATTGCAAAGCCACAATTTGTGGCAGAACCCGATACTTATTTAACCTTTGTCATTTTAGCAGGCACAGAAAATGATCACAATTATTACTGCAGATAACTTCAGGTTTTCTTATTCAGCCTTTCCACAAGAAAGTGTAATGCCTTTTGTGCTGTGGAACTGCATCTTTAAAAGGTTGCTTGAATTAACACAGGGACACAGAGAAAAACAGAACTTTTCCTTCAATTCAGATTTTAAACTGAAACAGGACCATGAAGCAGTACAGTCAGAAAACAAGCTGCACCTAACTTACTACAGAGCTATTTTCCAAATTAAATAATCAATCATAAAGAATATGAAGGGAAAAAAAATCTCAAAAATATTTCTGATTCTCTGTGAACACATTTCATAGATTTTTTCCCAGAGAGAATATCATATGGGGCACCAAACCAACCTTACTTTTTCAAGAAATTACAGAATTACCTTCTGCTTCCAGCAAGCATTACTCTTGTTCTAGTTTTGGTTACATGTATGAAAGACAAGCAAACAAAAGTCTAGAACCAATCTAGTAGGAGGCAGGTGCCAACAAAAGCTTTAGCACTACAATACCAGCAAAACCAAACTTTGAACTCTCTTTCAAATTATCATTATCTACGTAGACTAGATTGTTAATAATGGAAAAGTTATAAGAGAGACATGATCATAAGCACTGAAGACTTAGCTGGATATGATCAAGGTCTAGTGACACCACAAAAACCTCTATCTCCAGCTGTGAATTCATGCCATCAGACACTCGCACAACATTTATCCTGAGTGCTTGAAATATGAACCTACACAGTGTACTTTTTCATGGCACAAGCTTCCAGGGATTCCCTTAAGAACAAGTTATAAGGTAATTGAGAACGAAAAAATTTATTTTAGAATCCAGAATCTGAATCATTTTACTTCCTAAGGATAACAATGGCTAAGGAAACCAACCGAGTTCTTCAAAGGATTAAGCTAGTGTTTAAACTTGTCAGTTACTTGTGATTATGAAGGATGTTTCACAGCAATTAATGTTAGTTTTCTAATTGTTTGGGCCCTTCAAAACTTATTCTTAGAGCTCACAGGTTTAAGACTGATGAATACTCTGGAAGCTTAAGTGGATATTCATTTTATTGGCTACAACAAGAACCAAAAAATAATTTGATAGTCAACAAGTTTTACAGGTTCTTGGTTCCAAGCAGTTTCCATTAGAGCAAATTGTAACTGTATTTATGCTGTATTTAAACTAAGTCTGCTATTCTCAACGGCATTACCAATAAATGGCTTCTACTGAAATCACCAGAATTTCTTCACTTCATTCTGGAATATCACTTTCTCCAGTGGTCTGGAAAGCATCTAGTACAATTGTTCATTGGTTGAGAGTCTGTGGCACTGCTATGAAACTCTAGTCAAGACCATGATTTTCTGAGCGAAGTGCTACATAACAAAGCGCTAGTCTCTTTCCTGAGAAATTTAGCAGGATTCAGTACTGCATTCACTCTGTGCATGGGAATCTTATCCATGCTCCTATTCATCACCACAGGCTACTTAAGATATTTATTTACAGGAAGAACCAGATTTGCAGAGATTTAAAAATATCTAGTCACACTAAACACTTTGTCCACATTTCAGTGCAGATTCTTGCCCTGTTACTGCTCAAGTCTCCAGGGCATTTCAGTTTTCCCTTGTCAAAGTTTGCAAGGCCTTCTACATAATAATTTCTAGTCCTCTCAGGATCCAAAAAGCCTAAAACCTCTCTCTAAGGTAGCCTCAGCTCTGAGGGAAGTGTCCAGAAGACAACTAAGTCCCCACAATTCTCAGACTATGAAGCAGGTTGAATTCATCCAACGCTGATGCGCAAAGGTGGCCAGGGGAAATAAGGAAAGTATATGTCTGTGTCCTGCTGAGCCCAGCTTTCAGCTTGGATGTAGTAGGCAAAGGTAAAATTCCCCATTCTGCCTGACTTGGAGCATATGCGCTGGAAATGATACAGAATTTATGATTCTGCATAGAAATGAGGGTTCTGCTTGTTGCATCTCCCACAGAGCAGGAAGAAATCTAAAAATAGAGAGCAACTGAGTAAGTCGTACAGATTGATTCTGGCAAGGACAGACTTAACTCCACCAAGGCTTTTTAGGAGAACTCCAAGACAGAAAAAAACCTGCTTTCATATTAACCAAAGCAGATGGAGAGACCCAGGAAGAAAGGTCAGGCAAGGGGAGAAAGTTAAACTGGTACTAAAATTTAAATTCAAAAAAGGGTTTGTACATAAGCAAGCAGCAAGCAAAGAGTATCTTAAAGCAATTCTTTCAAATTCCTCCTTTTTTTTTTTTTTTTATTCTTCTCTCCTTAAGTAGCCCAATATTGAAGTGATTAATTGTAGTCTCAGATTAATTATGTGTCTCAGATAATGGCCATCCATCTACACTGCAACCAGACAGTCCTCAATACAAGTCAGTACACCCCTCAAAACATGAATACAGGATATTTAGATGTCCTAATGCCCTTTCACCACTCATCTCTTACATGACTGACACTAGTGCTAGACTACTATGCAACTCATTTACAATCATCATTTGCTATTGTCAGACTGATTCAATAACTACGTATTAATACTGCTAACAGAGGCAGAGAATAAAGAATGTTGGAGAACAATTTAACCTCTTCTGACAAGATCCCTCTTTATGGAAGACAAGAACTAAAGCCATACACTTTTTTAAGGGCTCAGAGTCAAAAATCCATGAATCTTAGAAGTGTCAATACCTGATTACTGCCAGCGGATATCTCCTTATGAAGCAGTGCTCCAAGACAGCAGAATGGGAGATGCGCTGATCTTCACAGTTGCTGCGGGTGCTGCTTCTGTGCCAAAATTAATTTCTGACACTGCCTACATGAATGCTGCTCCATCCTAAGTATTTTCCATCAATGGCCCATTTCACAAAAGTTATGACCTCACAGCTTCTTTTTTAAAATATGACTACAGTCCCCAAAACAAACTCAACGTGAGCAGATAAGTTCTGCATTTTACTCAAATCCAAGAAAACCCCAAATTTAGAAAACAAGTCCACAAGCTCTCACGGATCTTTTAAAAAATTACTTCCTAAAGTTAGAGACTAACAGTGCAGCTCTCATATTTGGTAATATGGGAGGTCTCTAAAAAGGCAGAGAAAATTGTTCAATTTTCAAATACCTTTTCATGTAGTCACGTAATTTTAACAAAGCAAGCCACTAAATACGTTTGCTTTTAGCCACAAGGCGCTACTTGGAAGAGCTAATTTTCCTCTCTTCATACCTCTGAACAGCAACTATTTTCCTTTCCTTTTAGTGTTACTGTTCATATGCAACATGCCTAAATACCAAATTTCACTGGATTTTCCCTGTTTCAGATACAGATCCATTTTGAATCGAGTAGAAATAGTTTCCGCAATTAGAACACATTCTGAGCCAGACGCAATAGTTCAGAAATGACACTGTGAACATCTCAAATAATAAAAATGTGTTTGATTGGGCAGAATAACTATCTCAAATTTTCCTGAATTCACTGCCAGGCAAGAGCAAGTATGAGAGCACTTAACTGTGACCAACAGCACCTAAGGTCACGGCAACAACTTATTTATGTGTCAACATCAAAAATGAGATTTAAAATACTCAGAAACAAATAAAAAAATAAAACCTGGATTGGGTAAATAGGATACACGAGCTAGATGATTACAGACCATAATGCGGATTTGTGACCTGTATTTAAAGAGCTTGCAAATAACATTTTTAGAACTATAGAAACATTAAGGTTGAAAACACCTCCAAGATCATGCCAATCCAACCACTAACATAGCACTACCAAACCCACCACTAATCCATGTCTCTAAGAATCACATCTACATGTTTTCTAAATGTGCCCAGGGATGGTGACTCAGCCACTTCCCTGGGAAATCTGTTCCAATGCTTGACCACCCTGTGGTGGTTACACCTGGCAAGATGCAGGCTGAACACACTGTGGGATGGTGAGGCTGAGCCATGTGCAGCCTCCACCAGAACGGAGTGGGGCTGTGGCAGCAGTGATGGCCCCACTGACCCCCAGACATGGTCAGGAGTGAGGTGGGGAAGCCAGCAGGGATAGAGCCTGCCAGGCAGCCACTATCCAGACCCTGGGTCCCATCACACCCCAAGCTCCCAGGCCTGCTCACCAACTCACTTCACCTTGTGCACCATGTCAGTTTGCCAAGTCCTAGTCTTTGACACTGCTTTGGGAGACACATCTTTTGAGGAACAGCTGGATGCTGAAGGTGCATGGGGTGGAGAAGATGCCTGACTGCTTCCAGCCTCTACCCAGTGCAGGGAGGATGAGAAATGGGACACTGCATATCATGGGCAAAATTGCTTCTTCCCCACCACCAACAGCCACCTGAGGGACTTCTGTGCCAGAATAAAAAGGGTCATCAGTGCTGCTACACCTCACAAAAGGAGAAGAGAATGGGAGGTGATGTCTGTCCCTGAAAGCCCTCCAAGGGCAAGGCACAGGTGCACTGGCAGTGAGGAATCACCTCTTCAGCTCTCTTTATCTTTTCCCTTCAGCAGCCCACAAAGGGCTTCTGGCCACCATGTCCACTCCCATTTCTGGGACTTCCTTCTGCCTAACACTTATGTACCTGCTCCTTGTTTGTTTGTCTGATACAATGACAAATCTCAGATTTGTTTTCCAGCTCTGACTGCAATTTTCCTTCTATTGTGCAGCATCCTAGTGGGCTCTCCTGATGGAATTGGATTTTCCTCCTCTTCTGAGCTGTGAAGGGGCAAATACTCACCCTGCTTTCCTGTAGTCCCAAGGAACAGCAACAGGAATTAATTTAATTCACTCTGTCAGTTCCTGATTTCTATCCTATTAATGAGATCACAGTAAAGTCACATCTTATTGTGGTGCATTGGCAATTGTAGCAGTAATGAAAAACCCTGGTTTTGAAATTATGCAGAACACAAAATTAGCACCCAAAATGATGAAGGTTGTTATAGTCTAAACCACTTAAATTGGGAGGGGGGGGGGGGGGGGAAGGGAAGGGGGAAGAATGGGAAAAAATTGGAAAATAGCATTCATTCCTAAAAAAAGCATCTCCCCACATGGAGTGTTTCAGATAATTTACATTCATAGGCTAAGTAATTACATCATCCAAAGTAGAAAAAAGTCTTTTGTTCAGGTGACTTTTGTTTGTTTTTTTCTGTTCTTTTCGCTTTGTTTCTATGGATTTTTTAATCATAAACAGTCCTTGCTTTAAATTTTGCTTAACACTTTCCTAGTGGTTAGGTGTTCAACCCAGTTATAGGCTACAAAGCTAACTGAGGCATAACCAGTGCTGGTTGAGTTTTAGTATTTCCTTACTGTTAGGAAATAGAGAACAATATAAACTTTGTAGTAAAAGATATTCAGGGATATTTGTTAGGCCTGGCAAACAACACCAAAAAAAGGTAGCTAAGAACTATTGTTCACTTTGACCATACTGTGTTCAAAACCAAAAATGCAGACAAAGGTTTTAGCCACATGGGTTTAGCTTACAGTATGTGGACCAAATGTTTGCTATGTAAATATTTGTAACTCCATGTAAATTAAGTTGATCACATGCTGACAGAAATATCTGTTAATTTCCCATTTGAGTTAGTTACCTTTTTTCCCCTCTAAGTTTTTAAAATTGTCATCTTAAAAAGCCTGACATTTAATTACAGGAAATAAAAGCAATGTTATTGGAAAAATTAATCATATATAAAAAAACCTCACTAGTCCTTCAAACCCAAAAGGCTGAAAATGAGTGAGCATTTTTAGTATGAAACACAGGGCATGCACACACAAAAATTGATTTCTGCCAATATATTTCATCTTGGTAACTGCAACTGTTATTAGAAAAAAAATGTGCAATAACACATGTTCCTGTAGATACACATTTTACCTACAGACATTTGTGTGCTTCAGTGCTTAAAACAGATGCATTGGATGGGCAAATTCATGCTCTGTGACCTACTCCAACTAACCTGCTCCTAATTTCAGTGCAAAGGCACTGAAAAGACCGGACAGATCATTTGCCAAATAAATCCAGACCCCTAGTAGACTTATCTACAGTAAGAAGGAAAGTGGCTTATGAAAAGAAATTCTGTTATCCAATATGGAAAAGCAAAGCATGTTAAAATTTTAATTCAGCAAGTTATGCAGTTAGTAATGGATACTCTCAAGCAACAGGCAAAGAAAGGAGGGACCATCAGAACTACTCTGTAAGTACTCACTGAAATTCCCCAAAGGCAAATATTGTTGTAGAATTGTCAGCTGTCAGAGCAGTAAGTAGGAGTTTAGGCCCAAAGTACAGCCACAAGTTCTTTGAAATTCAAATAACTGCAAAAAAACTTCCCAGCACAAACTTGCCTTGAACAGAGTGACCTTTATCTTACACTAACATATAAACAACTGTATATATTTCCAGAACACTGTGATATGGTTAGAAATTAATAAATAATCTTTTGAATTGAAAAATAATCTTTTATTGTCCTTTAATCCTTTTGGTTTGGGTTACAATAAGTCATGAAGATAATCCTTTTTGCACTTTTAAAAGACAGGACTGTCTCAATTACAGTAAATAGTGATTGTACTAATAATATATTATGCTGTAGTTTGGTAAAAAAAAGTCTCAGATTACACTTTCTTTATTTTCTACTTCTTCAACAGTACTGACAAGAATTCTGATTTAACAGAAATGACAGCTTGATGAATCTGCAGTCCCAGCCTGAAATGGTGTTGGTGGGATGGGAGACAGGTATCTGGTGGGGAGTGGGCTATGTAGAGATTTATTTTAAATAAAAAACCAGATGACCAGGGAGAAGGAGAAAAGTCAAATAAATTTTAAGTCCCAGAAAGTGTGAAATTTAATAATTTAATTTAAAGAGATTCCTCATTTACTCAAAGATAAGACATAGTTCACTACACCATTCTACACAGAGATAAAAAACAGTGGATGCAAAATCCTTTTTTCCCCATTTAGCATTAAGCTTTGACATAACAGATTATAATTCATTTAATTAAAATGTTTGGGATATTTCTGTGATAAATAATCCTTTTTGTAGGATTTTGTGAGTATCTGTGCTGTGATACATCTATGGGCATTATCTCTCTTGCATTATTAAACAAAAAGAATATTTAAAATTATGGTAAGTCTGTATTAATGTTTGAATTGAAAACACAAACAACAAAAATTACATGGATGAATTGCTTGAGAGCACAGACACCTGGGCCAGTTGCTATCTCCACTGCATGAGATGAAGTGCTCTGTATTACGTTTCTCTGTTACGAGCTCTCACACAAATTTTGAATATTTTACCATCAAGTGTGCAGCAGGAATATCTGGCATTAGGAGACAGATCACTGAACATTTTTTCTCACTAAAGAAAATCTTCTGCTTAGTTGATCTCTACAGTTTACATGAAATATAAGAAAGGGACTGTGTGTCCCCAAAACATCTGCATTTCTTTAAAATTTGGACTTGGTATGCAGTCCAGTGAGTCATTAAATCACAAATTAAGCTGAACCTTATTCACTATATATAACTGCATACAGATCATACTTGTTCTGCCCAAACACATTTATTTCCAATAATCTTTAATTCTCAAAACATTACATTGAGGGTTGAAGAACTTGCCTTTACCCTACATAAGACATCACAATTCTTCCTGACAGAGGTAAAGAAAATGGGTAATGATGTATTTTGTCATTGATCACTGTCAATACATTAGTGAACACCTCAGGATTTTTTCTGAAATTTTTGCTATGCTGTCTGACTATATGGCCAGATAGAGTAAGAATGCCAACAGGAAAAACAAGCCTGAATGTAACATTCAAGAGCTGAAGTCCTAGTAACTTCTAAAGACACTGTGAAAGATATTTTGTGCAGTGAAAAGAGGAAACATCCAGTCACATCTCTTGCTGAGCCCTGTATCACACTCCTGTTCTGGAGCCAAGATGGGCAAAGGCAGCAGTACCTTGAAGGGTCTCATCTCGATCCCAGGGGAGTGGAGGAGCTTTCATAACAAGAGGATATATCACTAATAACTATTCAAAGAAAACTAACTTGTTTGTGGATAATTCTTCTAACATCAATTCCACTCACTACAGAACTTCAGAAAAGTGCATATGACTATGAAATTTTTACAGTTCTGCTGACTTAAACAGCATTAGCTGTTCCTAAACAGCATCTTGGCATATGCTTTAAGTTTCACATCTTGTTTTCGTTAAGACAAAACTTGTCTGCCTCCTCATTTCAAGTAACCCTTAGTACATTTTTCACCTTTGTAAAAGGTGAAAGCATGAGAAGTACTCCTGTATCAATAATATACTTATTTCTGAGTAAGTATACCCAGCAAGACTATTAAAGACCTCTTATGTCCTGTTCAGGAAATAAAACAAAAATCCAAAGTAAGTGATCCTTCAGGAAAAAGAAAAGGGAGGGAGGGGGAGGGGCAAGAAAAATAACCACTTTTTTAAAGTGCATATTTACATTACAAAGTGAGGAAGTTGGTTACAAATGGGACACATCAATGATCCTGAGGAGTTATTTCAAATATTATTTTAGTCTAGCAAGTCAGATTTAAAATGTCAAAGGTTGAGCATGATTTTCCACACCAAGAAGCTTTTCTTTCCCTGGCTCATTTTTTGGTGAATTAGTGTATGATGTGGGTGGGCACTGAAAGGTGACTTAGAGGCATTTATTAAATCACTGTGGTCTTACAAAATTCCTAAATAAGGCAATAGTCTCATAAGAAGAAGCCTTCTGGGAATTAAAACCCACATTAGGCATCCTTTTCTTTGGCCACTTTTAACAATTGGTTGGTTTTGATCAGATGGTAGTGGGGAAAGTCTAACTTGCAGCAGAAGGTTACAAGAAGACTAGGAGCACTATATGTATTGTTTCTTCTACCTCCATGTGAAACAGTGTTACAAGGCGGAGCGGCAAAGTGTCCCAAGATCTGCTACTAGTATTTTTACTGCCATAATAGTAGTAGCCAAAATTTTAAAATGTTAATATAATCTAATTGTCAAAAGATGAAAGCCACATTCTTTTATTGAGTAATATACACAATTTGAAACTAATAACCTTTATGTCAAAGTAACCCACCCACTCTGATCAAGGGAAGCCAGTTGATGTAATCTTTTTGGATTTCAGTAAAGCTTTCAATACTGTCTCTCACAGGATCCTCCTGGACAAAACATCCAGCACACACAGTGGGATAAACACATCATGTGATCAATGAGCAATTGGATCATGGATTGAGCACAGAAGGTAATGGTAAATGGGGGTGACGTCACACTGGTGACCGGTCATAGTGGGGTTCCACAGGGCTCCATCCTGGGCCCTGTGCTCTTCAACATCCTTGTAAATGACTTGGACACAGGACTGGAAGAGATACTGAGCAAGTCTGCAGATGACACAAAACTGGGAGGAGCTGTTGACTCCCTCAAAGGCAGGGAGGCCCTGCAGAGAGACCTTGACAAATTAGAGGACTGGGCAATCACCAACCATGTGAACTTCAACAAGGGAAAGTGCCGGATTCTGTACCTGGGATAGGGCAACACTGGCTGTTTATACAGACTGGGGAATGAGGTGCCGGAAAGCAGTGCCACAGAAAGGGACCTGGGGGTGCTGGTGGATGAAAAGCTGAATCTGAGTCAGCAGTGCCCTGGCAGCCAGGAGGGACAACCGTGTCCTGGGGGGCATCAGGCAAAGCATCACCAGCCTGTCGAGGGAGGGGATTGTCTTGCTCTGCTCTGCACTGGGGCAGCCTCACCTGGAATATTGTGTGCAGTTTTGGTTGCCACAATATAAGAAAGACACCAAGCTATTAGAGACCTTCCAAAGGAGGGCAACAAAGATAGTGAAGAGCCTTGAGGGGAAACCGTGTGAGGAGTGGCTGAGGGCACTTGGTCTGTTCAGCCTGGAGAAGAAGAGACTGAGGGGAAACCTCATTACAGTTACAACTTCCTTGTGAGAGGAAGAGGGGCAGGCACTGATCTCTTCTCTGTGGTGACCAGTGACAGGACCCAAGGGAATGGCCTTAAGTTGTATCAGGGGAGCTTTAGGTTGGATATTAGAAAAAGTTTCTTCACCCACAGGGTGGTTGGGCACTGGAACAGGCTCCCCAGGGAAGTGGTCATACGACCAAGCCTGACAGAGTTCAAGAAGCATTTGATTGATACTCTTAGGCACACGGTGTGACTCTTGGGGATGGTCCTGTGCAGCACTAGGAGTTGGACTTGAAGAACCTCATGGGTCCCTTCCAACACCCTGTGATTCTGTGAACATTTGTAAAAAGATGAGCTACCTGTAGTAACAAAAGAAGTTACTCATTTTTAACTACAACAATTCATAGTTATAGCCATTTGTACTGTTTCTGTGAACTGTTCTCTTTGCTGTTTAATCTGGGGCACTAACCTGGCAATATTACTTTTCCTTTTTGAAAGGAAATGCACTCTTTAGAAATAAATTAATATTTCTAAATACAGGCCTTCCCAAAAGGCTTCTAGTTTTTCATTCACCAATGAACGAAACTTTGAAAAGTACTACCTAGCTATAGATTCCTAAGTGCTTGCACATTTCAAGTACCTGTGCCTACAGACTTTCCACTTTGAAAATATCTGTCAGGTATATATGAATGCTGTTCTTCTGCCCATACAAGCTGTCCTTCAAATCCTCAGAATTGAGTTTCTGGCATCTCAAATTCATCCAAGTGTTTCAAGACATGGTAAAAAGAAGAGCAACAAACAGAACAACCTTCATTTTCTTTAGTGCTTATTGATTCAGAGAATGGAATTTCAAAAACAGCCCTTTTAGCAACCTTTAGGAACAGAAAAATGCATTAACTATACATGTGACATTAAAAACATTTAAAGAAAAAGTTCTTTTTGCTTTAGACACATCAGACATGACTGAGTACTTCATCAGGCTTGCCAAAGTAAAAACCAGTTTGTATGACAAACAAGATCTGCTCCTATTGATGCAGGACAGTCCACTCCTCTGGCCGTCAACACTACAAGAATAAAACATCAACATCTCTGCTGAAGTTAAGCTGTTGGATTTGTCCATGAGAACAACCAAAGATTTTGTGAAAGTCTTGGTTCCACATAGGTGAAAACACAGAGCACATGTAAGCAAAGAGACAATGTGATTTTGTTACACTGAAGTATCAGCTACTAATCAAGGAATTTGAAAAAGACACTGAGAAATTATTTGGTCCCTGTTGGGAAGGAGTTTCAAAAGAAAACCTTATCTAGATAAGACAGCAGAGAGAAATTCACAGTCAAAGCTTGGATTCATTCCTCTGATGTGACAGCCACTCACAGGGAGGTGAACACTAAACAGATTGTCTTCATTCAAACACTGGTCCTCACAGAAATGCAGAATATGTTCAGATTCTACTGAGCAACAGAACTGCTTACTGATTAGTGGGTTTTATTTAGATGGAAGAATTTGCAGTTTGACAACTGGGAAAAGACAAGGCGACAATCTCATGCCAGATGGTGCATTGAAATAACATTTTATGTTTCTTTAAGTTCTTAGTCTAAGTTGAGACTTATCACTGCATTTCAGTTTCAGTACACATAAATGGTGAGATTTTTCTGCAAAACCAGATTGAGAACTTAATCTCCTTGTCTAAGCAGATCTTGCAGAAGTAATTTTGTGCTCGGTGAGAATTGCCCAGTTCTTTCTTTCTTCAGGGACATTCTACTCTCGGTGAGTCATCTAAGCTTCTACCAGAAGATGCCAGGTGTGCAAGTCATATTTAAGCAAGCTACTTACATTCAAAGCAAGAAGATCTTGTAAGAGGTTTACTTAAGAAGAAAACACTTCCACTTATCTCCATATTAGGATCACTAAGTCTTTGCCAGGTGTTTGAAAACTACCCCAGCTTGCAGTCAGTGCTTGTGGAATCAAAGGCCATGCAAGGCACTGTTGCTAGAAGCAGGAAAAGTAGAAGAGAAATACTTGTCTGGAGAAAGTTTGATATAGGGGATGGGGAAATGCGTACAGTAGATAACTGTAAAGACATAAGGCCATTTTTCACATTTTTTCAAAACTGAGTTGAAGAAATACCACTAGATCAGTGTCATGATGAAAACAGAATTGTGTTGTAGACACTTATCCCTTATCTGATCCCATAGAAACATGAAAAGGTTCAGTAGTTGTCCTTATCAATGGGTTTCACCATTACCTATGCTGAATCTCAAGTGCCACAATAGATGGGATGAAGAAATACTAAAACCAAGAGAAATCTAATTCCAATCTTGCCCTCTCCACAGACAAGCTGCTAAGCTACTTCATTGGGAAGATATTATATAGCCAATACCCACTAAGCAAGACACTGAGATCTGGTATCACGAGAGCAGACGACTTATACTTTATCTCTGCAGTACCATGCTTAATAGTCAACACATTTAATGAAATTATCCCCTCCACATAATGGGGAAATAGTCGAGACTTGGGGAAAGACCAGCTTAAACAAAATAAACCAAACCAGAATAATTTCATTGTAAGGAAATAAAATGAACTAGCATCTTGCAAAAAAGGGTAAGAGAGCGCACAATAAGGACAGTGATATAGATGAAAATAAATCAAGAACCCCTAAAGACAGAGTAACTTAAGAGTGTGAGAACTCCATCAGGGGAAAGGAATTTACGATACAGTTAAACACATCAGTAGTCACACACACTCTAGTAAACAGCAGGAAGAAAATGCCATGCTTTTGCCACAGAGGTAGGGATGCATCAAGAAGGGACAAGAGCTTAAACATTCTGTCAAGAAAAAAGGATGAACTAGATACATTAGATTTAAAGACATTCACTGTCTTAAAAAAGAGAAATCAACATTTTTAAGGATGCAAATAATTTTTGTTTAACTTAAAGAGTAATACATACTTCACCAGATCTATCCTGTTGTTGATTGCAGCCCAGTGCAGAAGTGTTACGTTTTCTTTGTCTGGTTGTCGTACATCATAACCAGCTTCCACCAACTCTCTACATCGTTCATATATTCCATACCTTCAAGAATAAAATAAGATTTGTCAGAGCTCTTACACCTTGTATAAAAATGCATTCATCAAACACCATATTTTGGTCACAATACAAAATCTTCAACAGAAGATAAAGGTAGAAAAAAATGTATTTTCCACTTCTATACATAACAAATTTCTTGCAACAAGCTTCCATTGTCAAAAGTTACATTAATCAATTCAGAATTTTACAGGAAACTTGGGTCCACCATCAAACTATACAGCAGAGAAAGGAAAAATATCTATCAGTAGTCTACCAAACTTAAGTAACTCTTCACTTCCCAGGGACTCCACTACATTTGTTTCTCCCCCCGTTTTCCTTCCTTTCCAGTTCTTGAAGATTAAAAAAAGCTTAGTCAGCTGATTTGACAGTATCTTCCTAAAATTCAACATGTAACATCAAGTCAATTACAAGCACTAACAGCTCAAATACTGCCTACTCTTCTTCTCAGACAACAAACAGCAATCTCCCTGATACAAGTTAGTACCATTTTCTTTTTTAGATCACATCAAAATTCTGTATATGAATACTAAATTTATTTTTTCATTAAACAGAACTATTAAATGTGACCTACCGTCATTTGAAAAAAAAAATTTTGTTCTAGTCCAGTCAGTTGTTACGACACTCCTTCCTACTGCAGACCTTCCTGCTGCCTTCATTTAAAGTACCAACTGAAGCCGTAATTTAAGAAATTACTGACCTAAAGCCCTGCTGTAAGATTTAAGTCACTAGCTAAAACAATTGTACTGCCTAAGGCTGAGTTTAACCGACTCTCATCCTGCTTAAGTCAGTAGTACTATAAAAATAGGAATTATATTAATAAAATATTCTAGGTTATTGGAAAGATACAAAGAACATAAGGACACAATAAGGCTAACTTCCTATAAAGTGCAAGAGGCAATCACATAAAGCTTTCATACAATGGATTAGGATTTTCATTACATGTACTGGTTTCAAGGGGGACGAAGTTAATCTTTTTCACAGTGGCTCCTATGAAGCTATGTTTAATATTTGTGAGTAAAACAGTGTTGATTAATACATCAATATTTAGCTATTACTGAACAGTGCTTGATGCAGGGCCAAGGGATTTGCTGTTTCTTATGCTGCCCTGCCAAGCAAAGCTGAGGGTGCACAAAAGCTGGGAGGGGACACACCTGGGACAGCTGACCCCAAATGACCAAAGAGACATCCAATAGTATATGACAGTGTGCTCAGCAACAAAAGCGGGGGAAAGAAGGAGAGACATTCGGAGTCAAGGTGCTTATCTTCCCAAGCAACCATTTCATGTGATGGACATGGGTGAACACCTGCCTGCCCGTGGCAAGTGGTGAATGAATTCCTTGTTCTGCTTTGCTTGCCTGTGCAGCTTTCACTTTATATATTAAACTTTGCTTATCTCCATCCATAAATTTTCACTTTTACCCTCTTGATTGATTTTCCCATCCCTCAGAGGGGAGCAAGCAAGCAGCTGTGTGGGGCTCAGTTGCCCACCAGGATTAAACCACCACATCACCATTGGCCAGCTACAGAAACTGTACGAATGGTTTAAGATGAGTGTTCTACCAACAAAAAAACTGAACCTCCTTGAAAGAAACCTTTGATTCCTACTCAGGTCTTTGTCAGGCCATGCTGCCAAACACATATAACCAAGCAGCACTGTGACAGTATTAGGGGAAGGGAGCAGAGGGGTATTTATTCTTGGGCGGCTGGGGAGAGGGTCTGGGGGAGAGGTTGGAGGGGTTGTTTGCTAGATTCTTACAGAAAATGCGTTGCTACTTTCTGAAGAACCTGGCTTAAGAGATATGAAAATAGAAAAGCTGTGACAAGCACGTGGCTCAACCCTGCAGCCTGTTGAGGCAGAATGCTGTTGCCAATGCCTCTGAGAGAATGCTCCAATTATGTTCCACTGATGTTTACAAGTACCACTTTCTAGAACTCATCCACACACTGCTGTGAGGCCCTGG
Source organism: Xenops minutus (assembly GCA_035221455.1). NCBI lineage: Eukaryota > Metazoa > Chordata > Aves > Passeriformes > Furnariidae > Xenops > Xenops minutus. The sequence continues at coordinate 37,806,617 of JAWWEE010000040.1, read as the reverse complement.
GCAAAGACTGCTGCATGGGTTCAGATACAACAAGGAATAGTAGGAAAGGATTCCTTCTTCAGGCTTAGCATCGTAGACTTCCCATTCTCCCCACTGAAAGGCAAACTGCAAGTCACAGGTACTTGGTACTACTTGCTCACAAAACAAAACATGAAGTTCTGCAATACATCAGAAGAGTCCTTCCAAAAGCGACACTGAGAATGAGGTATATAGCAAGTTTTTAATTTAAGTCACCATCAATTTGTCTGTTCCTAGCAGTTTATTTTGATATATTGAACTCAATCATAACTGATTACAAAAAATGTAACACACAAGGTATAATTTAATGAATCTTCAATGTCCTGAATTTTCACAAGAGGACTCACAAATCTTGACAGACAAAACATGCCTGGTAAAAGAAAGCTAGGAATTTACAATTTGCTCCTCTTCCTGGAAACAGCAGGCTCTCAACAATTAAATAAAACACTGAATCGGTTGCAGTTATGGTTTCTTGAGCTCTGTCCTAGAAATGCAGCATTCTTCTCTCAGATTCAACCTATGGTCTTCTTCCAGCAATTTGCTGAAGCTGACTTCACCTTGCCTTTTCCCAAAGGTTCGTGACGCACTGTTAGGTTACAAAATGACAAAGTCACCTATTTCAGACACTCAGCATAATTGTGCTTGTAATACTTTTATAAAGGGCTCTATGCCCTTCAAGAGGCATGGAGGGAAAGATTCAAATCCTCACAAGAGACTACAAGAGACTCACAATCTAACAAATACTTTAGCACCTGAATGAATTCTAGAGGGTGATGCTGTAAACATCGATATGGAGCATAATTAAAGCATATTTTTGAGCTTGTCTTGAAAGAAATAGGACTAGTCCTCCCAGGGCAAAAATATCACTGTGGAAGTGCATTTTGCTATCACAGTCTGAGCTATTTCAGTATTTGTCATCACAGGTTAAAGATATTCTGACCTTAATACTTTGAAAGCCAGTACCCTATTGCCTTTCATACTTTCAAATATGTAATCCATTTTTTAATCTTTTGTCTACAAACACATAGACTCCTAAAAATACACACTGCCAGCTTTGCTGTATGATTAACATTAAATTTGGCAGAATAATGGGAAGGAATCTCTCTACAGTGAGCACATCACCATGCCAACAAAGAGTAAGCAAGCCAGGAGCTCACTCCCTCATCTTGTTATCACTATAACTCACATCAGAGCTGTTTTAACTGGAAGTGCAATTAACAGAAAAATGATCTTTTTTATCTTTTGAAATCTCATTCTCACGAATGATGATGTTTAAACGCTAAGAGAGCCTTTAACACATTCCCAAGGTCTTTTATGTTAAACAGTAAGACAGCTTTGTTGTCAACAGAAAAGGTATAACTCAAGAGCTGCTTAATGGACCATTAACAGTCATGTTGAAAGATGAGAAATTTACCTCTTAAATATGTTCCAAAGCCTTAAGTTGTCTAGACAGTTGTGGCCTTATTACTAATGTCATTTAAAAAATCCTATCATTCCACATGAACTTCAGCTACGTTTCACTTTCAGCAGTATAATGTAACCCCATGGGCATAAATGACCAGGACCAATGAACATGTACCTGCATCCTAGTCTGCCCACACTCCTCTAAGTAGTTGAAAAAAAACCCCCAAGAGTAATCATTCCTTTGGCCAACCCTTACCAATTTGGATTATTCCAAACATATATTTTTTTTAAATCAGTTACGCTGTGACTGATGAGAAATAGTGATGAAAAAACCATATTCTCAAATGTATCCAACAATTTTTTTCCTTGGCAAGATTCAGCATATTTCATCTTATGCTGAAATTATTATCATTATTATTTCATCTTGTGCTGAATTATTTCATCTATTTCACAATGCACATAGCTTCATTTTGAATGAAACTATCTCAGTGAATAAAACTAACAGAAAAGTTAATCTTGCAATAATGAAATTGTAACACTTGAGCACTAGGAATCAATCTTCCAGATGTCACAAAAGCAGTTGTTAATATTATTAATGTTTAATACCCATGTTCATAATGGTTATTTAACATACTTTCAGCAAAGCTGGAATTTGCTCAAGCTCACTACAAGCCAAAGATGCCTATTCACTCTCAGCAGAACTGCAGAACACAAAGATTAATGTGTCTCAGATTTTGTTCTCCTATTGACAACCTATGCCTGGTTTCTCAACATATATCATATACTTCTGTACCTGTGAACATTTGCTACTTCTCCTCAGTTTCACAGCTTAAAAGATTTAAAACAAAACAAAGGCAGCAACTTTAAGTTGTTCACACAGTATCCTTCCCAAGACATCAGGTTAAAAGTTATGACTCCTGACAGAGGGCTACTGCTGCCAAATGAGACAGAAGGAAACGTACCTAACATATCACCATTAAATTTTGCTTTTAAATCACTTATGGCTTTTTTTTTCCTTTAGTAACAAGACATCATTCCCTTGGAGCTCTAACAAGAACACTGATTATCACAGAGGGAAAAAAAACAAAGGCAAGCATGGATGATTTTTTTACCACTCCTTTGAAAACAGTTTTTCAAATACAGATCAATGGCCTGCTTCTGCTTTCAGAAACACAGTGGAAACTTTCTAAGAACAAAACAATTTTACTATAATCAAATATAACATCCCAAAAAATTACACACATATTCTTATAACTGCAGATGAAGGACTGAGACACTACTACTTTTAAAGCTACCTAGGTGCTCTTGGACATGTTTATAACAAAGCCAGTGAAAAGTGTTCTTTGTATTCATAGGTACTAAAATCAAACACTATCACTTTTACCCCGCTAAAGTTTCTGCAAAATAAAAACAGAAAGAAACTACTTTTGATATAAAGCATGCCTAGGGCCCCAGGTCTGTGAAAGAACTTATGAGGAGCATAATGGGGGAAAAAGTACCAATACCAATAAATTCTTTCCAATGAGAACCACTGTTTTCTATACAAAGTCTTGTATGATTACAGAAAGCTATTAGATTTGCAGTTCTTAGCATATGAACATGTTAATTTAATGCGTCCAGTCTACAGATTAAGAAGATAAAGCACTGAAACAGCTCACTAAGATATACAACAACGTACAAATACTTATGGAAAAAGGTGTGGATGCAAGCTCTTATTTTTCCTTGCTGAAAACCATAACATCAAATGCATTATTTTATTAACATTGTTTTATATCGCTGTAATTTATTGTCAATAAAAATATCTCAAAATAGAATTCTACAGCCAAATAGCATATATAAAACACAGAAGAATTTTAAACTTTTGTCCCTTTTTTTCATTTTCATTATCTTAAAGTTCAAGGAATTATATTCTTGACTTTCATGTATATTGAAACAACAACATAACCAGTTATTTTCACAGGAGAAACTGGACTTAAGGGAAAAAATCATCCACACCAAGAGACTGAAAATGGTTTTTATTCTATTTTGCTACATTTTGCTACATTTTGCTTAAACTTACTGAACTGCTTGGGGGAACTATTCTAGGAGACCGATGAGTGGCCCTTTTTTACAGAAAACTTTTTGTGACACCTTACATTAGCACTAAAAAGTAAAGAAAGTCAGCAGATATTTTAATCTAAGTGAATACTGATTTTTGAGGACAAAAGGCGGAGGATAAGATCACCTATGTTCATACATACGTATGGTATTTTTCTATAAGCGTGAATAACTACATTTTAGTAGGAAAAGTATATATATTCAATAACACTGAATTAATATATTTAGAGGCGTTATTTATTTTATGGTATTTGGTGGGTTTACTTTCTGTCTTAAATTTCAGAGATATTTCCCTTTACAACAGACATTTTATATAACATGGCCTTCAAATTCTAGTAAATGCTTAAAATAAAGGTGAATTCTCTCCTCTAGTCAGGGAAGTGCTGCCTGGACACCACAACTTGATCACGCTGACAGTGCCCCTTCCCCGTAATATTAACCTTTAGGGCTATGATATGAAACTGTAGTCCTCTTTGGTGAGATGTCATCTTCTGTGTAAATCACATCTCACCATGACTGGCAAGGAACAAAATGGTAACTCAGACCCATTGGTTCTTGTTTGAGGAGACCAGAAAAGAGCTTTAACAACTCAGCTGAAAGCACAGAGCAGCCTAAATTTGAGGGCTAGTGGGGACAAAGGTGTTTTAGGTTTTCAAACATGCAATGAGCACCTAAGAATAGAAGCAGCTAACTTGTAAAACCACTTCTGCTCTCACACTGTCATGCTTTTATAAGAAGCAGCTATAGTTTGATACTGTGCCAATATTTTAACTTCTAAAAAATCCCCCAATATTAGTACTATAGGTTGTAGTATTATTATTAAAATATTTAGACTAACAATTGCAGAGTCAGTCAACATCTGTTTCAGGAAGCTAAACTCCTTAGAACTCAAAACAAGAAGTGAAGGAAAGTACATACTTCCCAAACCTAAACCTGGCCTGTGTCATATGCATATCTGCAAAGCTGCTTTCAGTTGACAGAGGTGTCTTTTAGGGAAAAAAAGGTAAGAAAAAGGCAAATAGCTCTGCAAAATACATAATGATTCAAGCATTCAAAATAACAATACAATAAAAATAAAAAATCTTAACAGCCCACTATCTTAGCTCGTTGAAGAAAAGTGACAATGGTGGTGGTTTCTCAGTGGCAAACAACTGCAAACTAAAAAGGTAGTGTCATGACAACTCTCCAGAAAGTCTTGTGAATTACTATGTACTGCAGGACTGTGTAACAAATTTGCATAATTCATGTACATTAAGAAAACAATTACTAAATCTGCACACAGTTTACTCCATCTTCAGCAACAAACTCAGTTTCATAGCAGCACTGAAACTGCAGAATCAGAGATAAAGAAGTTACAGAGACACATTCTTTCTAATCTGTCAATCAATTAAACTGTTGTGTTTGTGTATAAATGTTGCCTATTTACCTCTTAATCATCACCTACAGAAAATAAACATCAGTACCAACAGGAAGATAATCTCATGCTTCCAACAACTTGTTCACCAACCTCCTATGTTTACAACTTACCATAATTTTTCCTATATATTTTCATACAATGCTCATAAATTTGTCATAACTGTTATTTTGTAGAGTTCACTCCTGAAAACTTCTGCTATTGCATTGACAAATACAGTCTACCTTCCACTTTACACAAATAATATAAACCATTTTACTTTTCTAACTAATACAGACAAAGACAAATCTAACACTCAAAAATAAACTTACTGTGTGGCTTTAACAATGTCCCAAGTGCTGTAATCATCGATGTGACTTTTCCGTCCGAGAGATTCACTATATCCATGGTTGTAATGGCTTTGAGGTTTTATTTCCTAAAAAAGACAAACTTGCTTTTAGAACACCCAAATCAGCAAGTTTCTCAGAAATAAAAATTTTATAAGCAAAACTAAAGCTACCTATATGTGAAGGTGGTACATTTCTACATTTTGGAAAGCAGGCCACCATATTCCCCAGTACAGAATTCAAACGCTTTACAGAAAACATGACTTGTAATTGTAGAGTTCTGCCAAATCCTAGACTAGGATAATTTTACAGAATGTTAACAAAATGTAACAGCAATTTGCTTTGGTTGGTTTTGGGTTTGTTTTTATTTACTTTGCTTTAATAAATGAAACATAGCATAGCTAAAAAAAGGCTATTTGCCATGAACTGACAAAGTCTCACTCTGTTACTATAAATAAATTTTGTATTTCAAATAGCATAGTCAAATACCTTCTAGAAAACAACTAACTGGGAATCATTAATACCATTGACTAAAACCTACTGATACTTCACTGATTCTTCAATTCCAGTCCAAGCTTCAGAGGTTATCTGTGTATGTTTAACCTATGGGCCCCAGAAATAAACAGCATGACACGTTCTTCACCAGATACAGCTCCCTGACTTACTTCTGTCGATGAAGGGCAACACTTCTAGGCTCAATGTTTTCCTGGATATATTCAAACGCTGTACTGACAGATCACTAGGGCAGCAACACACCATTTTTCTTTACAAAATTCCTGCATGTGAGAGCTCAGCAAACTGAAGTTGAACCATGAATTTTATATAGCTTCTGGACAATTTTCTATTTGTTACACATACACAGAGGCAATCAGCTATAGTATCAGCCACGCAATTCAGCACAGCTACATCAAGTGTGAAAATGTGTGTGAAAAAAACAAAAGAAGTAGCAAGCTCTCTGAAAGTTCTAAAAAAAGCATTTCAATTGATTTCATTAGAATGCATTATATATTTCCAGTCAGTTTTCCCCAACATATACTTCCATGAGCAGAATTTTTTTTCTTTAATCTACACCTGGAAATACTTTTAAACACCTTAGAAATGGTGTTTAACTAAACGATTCCAACTTCCAGTTAGTTATTGAAATGAGTGGTCAATTTGTTCACTATTATGATTGACACACTTTCATTTTTTTCAAAAATAAAGATAAATGAGTTAAGACAATGATCATGTAGTGCACCTGACCTTAACAAGGACTCATAGTCACAAATCCCCACCACTACCTTTCCCAAGAGGCATATGTTGCCCTGATAACTTAAGTGACTAAGAGACATATTAAGGCTAGGGAGACTTCCTATTGCCAAGACGAGCAGGCCTCCCAATTCCTCATGTTCTCTCAGTTATGCAGTAATTTCTGCAAAAGGAGCAGTTGGTGACAGTGAGAACTAACTTCTTACTGTACCCAGTCATGGCTAGTCAACCAAAGTGTTTTCTTACTTCCTGGGACAACATTAACCAGCTCTCCATTGATTGGGTGGGAGTTTAACTGCCCTCTGACTCTCTTAATCCAGACTGCTACTCATCATGGCTGTAAAGATACAATGCCTTCCTGGTAACTGGATGCTGTCAATCCAATCTGTCTTTAAAAATTTTTATGTTTAAGTTTTTCTACTCTATATGTGTCTTTTAGAAAAGATAAAAAAGATAAGATTTAAGTCTGAAAAGCACATTTTAAATATTTCCAGATTTCAATATACTGAAGTGCCACTTAGGCAGAAGTCTGAAAGCTCTGGACACCAGTTATTACCTCAGAGTAAACTATCAGGAAGTTAGTCTACTTGCAAATCTGAAAAGTCTTCAGTGTTAATTTAAAAACTGAGTAACTTCAGAAGAGCATGTTTGCATTTGTTACGCACAATATATTTCAGGCAGGAGGGGAAAAAAAAAATCTAAGTCAAATTCTAATGCATTAAGTACATTTTGTAGTACTGAATTAATATAGTAATTTATATAATTAGAAAAGTTATGACATTTTATACACTAAAAGATCTTCCAAGAAATTCAAGCATTTAGAGCTTTAAAACCAGAACAGAGTAATATTGACAACTAGCACAGCAGAAGTCTTCATTTTGAAAATAGATTTATTCTTATACATAACTTCTTCAGAAAAACAGACTTTTCCATTTCACACAATATGTAAATGATCATCAGATGACATCTTTTCTTGATCACAATGTTATTCTGTGTCATTTAATTTTTCTTTCCCAGCCTGAGAAACTAATGGACCAGTTAAGTATTGCCAGCGCAGCAGGAAGGTTGCTCTGCTGCCATCTCTACAGGAGAGACAACCTAAAAATGTAACAGGGCATTTGCTGTCATCCAATTGTCTCCTACAATTCAGAAAAACAGCTTCACTTTGTAGTTCAAGAAGGCAACAGCTTAACCACATATTTTTTCCCCAGCTATTAGATAAGCCAGAGGTAAAAGATGCCAGAAAAGACACCATAGATCATTACAATTAAAAAAAAAAAAAAAAAAAAGGCAAAGAAAGAAAAGTATAAGAGAAGGCTACATTCATTATTTTGTCCCACGTGACTTTTTCTCTTCAAAAGCAGGATTTATACTATCTCTGTTAACCCATTATTACACCACAAAACTGCAGCAGGATTTTACATATCCAACTGTAATACTCAGACCATGAAAAGCTAAAGGGTGAGTAGGCAGAGGGCAGAACAAAAAAATTTCATTGTGCTGGAGCATCTTGATGAGGAAACAGTAGTTTGATGTATTTCTTAGCCTTCCACAGCTTCTGCAGGGGAAAAAGTGTCTCTTCTTATCTAACAATTATTAAAAGCAAACTAAGAAACTCGGGCTACTTTTCAGTCAGCTATTACTGTACCAGAGAATACTATTTTTCTTAAACCACATTTTCCTGACCACTTCAACCATGCAAATCAGGTTTCTGCTCCCTTGAGCCTGAACTAGCCAGTCAAGAGAACATTTCCAAGTGGTGTAAATTTATGTCATAAATTAAGCCTAGAGCAATCATGAAATCACAGTCTTATGATACTAATGTTTTCATAAGTTTATGGGAATACAACAAAACCCTACATATTAACTATTAACCATGTAAATTCAAAAAAGTGTGATGATATTCCTTGGCTCTTCCTACAGCACACACACTACTTTTCTAACGACTTAAAGCTAATGACAGCATCCCTACCTTGAAAAAATATATAATCTTTACTTTCTTTTTGTACTGATAGTGTTTCTGAAATACACTTTTTAACAAAATTTGAAAGTTTCAGGATACATTAATGCAAAATAGCTGAAGTGATAAAAAAGTCATATTCAAGGCGATAGCAGGTGATGCATGATGTAACATGAGTAAGCAAAAAGCAGTTCTTCTTTTCCTCCAGACATACATAAGCAGCTACCATTCATTTGTTTAATATAAAGACTCACAACAAATATAAAGTGAACCATAAGTTTCACAATTAACTAAGAGAGCTGAGTTCATATTTTATATTTAAGAATAGTTGAAACAATGTCTAAAATCCTGAAAGGTATATGAACATCACATCCTCCAACATCATACCACAGAGTCTTCTATATCACAGTATGAATTGTGGAAAAAAGGATGACTTCAGATGTGCCTGAAAAGAAGGTGCAAACACCGCTCATTTTGGAAGTAAATATTTTAGGATAAATCACAGGAAAATATATAAAATCTGAATTCTTACCCAGTACAGTTCTCTGCAGCCTGGACACAGATTCCCAATCTTAGATTCAAAATTCATCACTCAGTATTATCTATGCAACCTGGCAGTTGCATGTTGGCTCATAGTAGCACGCTATCTACTGTGTCATTTTACGGGGTTTAACTCTTACATGGCATTATAAGTGCCTGGTTTATGACTGATCTGCAGACTAACTTCTGGGTTCTGAAGTCAAAAAGCTGCCAGGAGTCAAAAGAAAAGAGAACTTTGAATTTGTGCATTACAGCGATACTTGATTTACCTGGTGATAGGTGATTTGGACGAAGTCAGTGAAAATAATACTGGTACACACTACACTTGGCTGACAAGGCAAAAATGAAAGAAGCAAGGTAGCAGCTAGGAACTGAAAAGAATTTCTTTCAGGATTCTGAAAATCCTGTGCAGGGCTAGGGCACAGTACTATAAATGCAGAAGAGGTAGTTTCTCCTAGTTATTCTAGAAAGAATGATTTAGAAAGAAATTATCAAAGACTAACATTAAAAGAATGTAATAGAGGTTTCCACCATTTTAACTGGGCAAGTTCTCAGTAACAGGAAATCAACTGATAACCTCAAATAGGAGATCATTAGAAGATCTACAACAAGTGAATGCAAACCAAGTCATCTGCTCAAGGTGTTATCTGTGTCTACCAAACACAGCTAGCAAATTCTGTCCTTGAACCTTGAGCTTTTGATTTCGCAGTCTGTATGAGTCTTATGCAATTCTGAGAACAGTTTGGTTATTTATGTCTCTCTTGACAAAGCCTACTAGTTTGATTAAATAGCAACTTGGAAGGAAACTAAAACTATTGCATTCAACACTTAAACTTCCCAAACATCATAGCTTGTGATATACTAAGTCAACAGAATTCAACTTCTAGCCACCTTTGCTTTTACAATGGCTATATATACCCACCAATGGAAAAAATGGAAATAATCAGACTTCAAATTACATCAGCCAAACTAGTACAATCTTATGCCTGACATGTATATGGTCCTATCAATAAAGTCACTTCCAACTGAAGTGAAAAGCTCTTAGTTATTCAAAGAACAGCACTGAAACCCAAAAGCACATTCTTAAAACTCCCAAGAAGTTTAAACTAGGCCCTTTCAAAAGACAAAAAAAAAATCCTTTAACTGAAACCCATAATTTCTAATACTACACTAGATATGAATAAATGTTTTCTGAAGCATCTGTTGTTCAAATAAGAAAAGAGTAAATGTAAACTGTTCTTTGTATCTGCCCAGCCAGTAGTCAAGTTCTGCCATGTGTCTCCCCAGTTATTTGAAAAGAATCAGAAAAGGAGAGTATCACGACTCTTTAATTTGACCACACTACCTCTTTGCAAACTTAATCGAAAAGGATAGATCTTCAAATGCCACTATGGAAAGTAATTAATTTATCAAGGACAGTATATTTAAACTACTAAGAGTGCAAGAAGGACTCAGTAGTAACACAACCCAACATTTAAAAGCAAAAAGCTAAGCCTAAATATGCAAAGATGTCAACTCAGTTACTTAGTACAACTTGTACAGACACCAGAATTCCCCATAAGCCTATACGCGCTTATACCTATTTGCCCACTATGGGCCACGTAAAAGACATGGCTTAGAACGAACCACACCAAAGCTTAAGAACTAGCAAACATTTAACCTTTCTAACACGGTCTTTGGCAAGCTGTTTTTAAATATTTAACACAGCAAGTTAAAAGACTGCAATTTAAAAAGTTGGGGATATTAAAATAATCTCTTTTTAAACACATGCTTCCAAATGTAATGGTTTCAATGCAGGCACAACCATCAGCTGCTGCCCTAACGCAGCATGTCTCTGAGTCGGCAGCAGGTTGCCCTGTGGGAGTATGGTCAGGGGACTACCAGGACTGGAGAAGAAATAATAAAAGCAAACACAGGAACAAAGACAGGCACGATTCTAAAGGAAGCTCACCACCAAACTAAGGAACTACCTCATTATCTGACAAGTTAGCCTCGGTTTTATAAGTTAATATAGAGTAGTTCATGTTAAATGTATTAGAATAGGATTAATTACTTTTACTTTTCAATTGTTCAAATGTTCCTATTGGTTGGTTTTCCCCCGGT
>JAWWEE010000040.1:37773326-37795407 GCA_035221455.1 Xenops minutus | reverse complement strand
AGGCACTGATCTCTTCTCTGTGGTGACCAGTGACAGGACCCAAGGGAATGGCCTGAAGTTGTGTCAGGGAAGGTTTAGGTTGGATATTAGAAAGAGGTTCTTCACCCAAAGGATGGTTGGGTACCGGAACAGCCTCCCCAGGGACAGGGTTATACCACCAAGCCTGACAGTTCAAGAAGAATGTGGACAATACTTTCGGCCACATGGTGTGACTCTTTGGGATGGTCCTGTGCAGGACTAAGGATTGGACTTGATGAGACCCTTCCAAATCAGCATATTCTGTGACTCTATGACCAGACAAATATTAATAAAGATTGATATAATTCAAGGCTGAGGAAGGCCAGATCAGGTCCCCTAGTCTGGTTTAGTGTATAACAGCCCCTATACTGTGGACTATCACAGCTGATCTTGGACTAAAACCAAGAATTTGTGACAGACTAGCACAGACCTGTGAAAAATGCATCCGATCTTGATCCAACCAGGATACATGTACACAGATATTCATTTCACTTTCATGCTTTTCTTTATTGACATGGGGAAAATTTAAACAAAAAGCAGAAGTCATAAGAATTGATTCCTCAGGCAGCGAAAAGAAATCTAAGAAACTGGAAAACTATTCTCCTGAAACAAATGCATTTTTCATGAAGCAAAACGGTAGACAATATTTGTTATTTGCAACTTTGGAATACCTTGCCCTTATCAGAACCCATAAGGAAGCAGATGCATTCAGCCAATAGCATCAACTTTGGACACTGGAGTGAAAATGCTATAGAACATTCCTGAAAGGACTCAGTGGTTTCTTTCCCTTCAAAGAACTCAACTCTGCAGCACAAACAAACAATTTCACTTCAGATCACTATATCTGACTTACTTCTTTTCATATCTTAGTTACTGTAGAACATAAAAATCATCATGAACAATATCTAACCCTTACTGAAATTATTAATTGCAATCATATTTTGATTTTCCAATATTGCTTAAAATAAAGTGTGAATAGATTTTGCTTTAATCTCTGTCTGAAAAATAGCTTATGAATAATTCATTCAATGATAATTTCTCTAATCAGTCAGAGAATTATTTAAATACTTTTACTAGTGTTGGACTAACTCTGTTCATTATTGCTTCACTTAACACCATGAAGAAAAATGCCAACATTTCTTCAAACTCTATTATTAGCAACTAAAGTTATTCTTGTACCAGAATTTCATATTCAAGGGAAGAAAAAAAAATTCACACTGACTACATAAAAATTCCTTACCAGCAGCTGAATACAGATATTAAAAAAACCCCAAACAAACAAACAAAAACCACACACACAAAAAAACAAACCAAAGAAAATACATAACTCTAGGGAAGAATGGGAGGTCTCTTGAAAGATTTAAGGATTGAAACTCAGTGGGAGAGAGATGCATCCCAAATCCATTTTCATCCAAACAAACCCCAAGCTTTTGTACATGCATTTTTCAATTGTGGTTTCAAAAGTTTACCCCTTGGAGCATACCTGGCAGCAGCTGAAAATGGTAAGTGCTCCAAATCCATTCCATGTAATCACAACCGTGACCTCCCTGCCGCCTCTGTCCTTCAGGAAAGATTCTGAGGCACATGTTATATGAGAAAAACTGAAACCAAATTGATTATTCATTTGTGTTATCATCATCCCCTCCTGGATTAAATGAGAGGCTTCTATTATATGGCAGACTTCTGCTTCACTAAATCTTGGGGTTTTTTACTTTGCTTTTCAGATTCATTTTTATCCTTCTTTTCCCCTCTTGTGCAAGCCTTATTGTTTTCCTTTTCAAATGCAATTATCACTTTTCAATACTAATCCTTTCCCAAGCAGCCCAGATTTTCACCATATTGTACTGATCCAGATTTCTCAACATTTGATCCAGTAACTGCCTTATTTTACTCTCTAATCCCTCATTTGCCACCTCTGCATACAACCTGGATCTTTCCCTACCTAAACAATCCATTTTATACACTCATTACCTCTTCCTTTGTACTTCCCACCTCAACCTCTGTAGTTCATAGGATTATCAATTCCTTTTCTGTCCAATAAACCTTGTTCTTTTCTTCTTTTACCTCTAATCTTATTTTCTCAAAATTTATTTTAAGCTTTTTTTCCTCCTATTTGATTCATGCTTAATGCTCAGATTTTAGCTGAATGCTTTCAGTTGGTGCTTTGTATGGTGTAACAAAGAAAATCAATGATACTCACAAAGAATACCAAAATACACAATTAAGAAGCATAAAAGATTTGTTCCAATGGGTTGTATGTAACATAGTTAAGCTATACTATCTCCCTGCTGAGCTCTGATGAATCTCCAGCTGTAGCAGTTCACAAAATATAAAAAAGGTTTCCTTCCTAGTGGACTGTATAAGCATAGAGAGAAGGAGGAGAGCGTTAAATATCTCGCATCCAGTTAAAATTACCAGCAATTTGTAAAGACTGCAAAATAAAAATGGTTCAATCAACCACATTTGGATTACACAGCCAGCATCACCAGACACAGACAGTCTGAGTTCTGCCACAGCCAAGTTTTTTAAGCTCCAAAGATAACTCGATGCATTCCTTCAGATTTCAATGATATTTATTCCTAAATATAGCTTCTGTTTCAATGAAAAAAACAGGGGGAAAAAGATGCAGAGAGAACACAGAGAACAGTTCAGTCAGACAAAGAAGCATTTCTTTCTTTAATTGTAATAAATATTTTATACATAAATATCTTCTATAGAGACAGAAGAGCTTTGTCAACTTCTCTGGCACCAATGGCTTTAATAAGGCAGCAAAGACTCTTCACCTTTAGGCAGACAGCCATAGACAGGCGATGCTCAGACATTCACATGCCAGATCCCACATCTGGACAAACAGTTCACAGACTATCATTTTTGCCTACAGGAGCTGGAGGGCTGAGGAACCCGCAGCAAGCTGCACACTCCCAACATGACCCTTGCTAAGACAGAGCTGGCACATGGAGCCAGGCTCCCACACTCTGAGAGCTGGTGTGAGAGCCAGCTGTTTCACTGCAGCTCCTTCACAGACAGTCTCTTTGAAAGTGATAGAGCTAACACATCTTCAGTTCCCTCAAGAATACTGTCAGTGTTTTTCTGCATGTTCATATCCCAAATATTTCCAACTTACACAAGTGAGTTATACAATAGGCATGGCTGTGGAAGCAATCTGGTCTAATTTCACATTTGCAACATCTGGCTCAACCAGAAGTCTATACCACCACACATTTTGTCAAAGATGCGTCTTTAAAAGTGAAGAATCCAATATACACTGGATATACCTGGATTACATTCTTTCAGAACATCTGCAGTGATACAAACATCCTGAAAGCAGAACAGATTGCAAGGATTTAAACATGCATTACTGCTGGTTTTATGCTTTTATAGTTTCATGCAAAAAGCAATGAATAACCAAACCAATGGGGTAAAAGAGGTTAATGGGATTGATTTGTCAGACTACATGAATTTCTATAACATTGAAGTGATAGATTTTTTCCTCAGATATGTAAGGATTACTATCAGATGTCTAGAGGGTAAGTACCAAGGCATAAAAGCATGTGAACCCTTATCACACTATCTTTAATGTACAGTATTGTTAGAGATAATGTAATTAAGTATAGTAATAGGGATTTTTCAAATAAATTATGCTAATTATATTATCATTTTAAAGTTATAATTAAATATTCAATTATAAGAAACAGAGGAGATAGGAGATTCAACAATTACATGGCATGTCTCTGTCATGGTGAATATGTTTTAAATTAACATAGCAGCTCATTAAAACCAGCTGATTTTATACAACTACATATGACAGTTTTACTAGGTACTTTCACTGGCATTAAAGTCAAAGTACAATACTATGAAAGGAGATACTTCCATCCTGATTGCTTAAGCTGGAGAGCTTTGTTCAAAGAACTGATGCAACCATGTTCAAATGTACGAAAATGGAAAAAACCTCTTCCTTTTGTGCCACTTTTTCCTAAGCTTTTTTCCATTGAGCTCATTTACAGTATAGCAATGCCTACAGCTACCCTACCCTGACAGTGAACAAATGGCAAATTCCTGTTCAGGAGTGGCACAGGGTAAGCAGGAACTTCCTACAATGGCTTCATCAAAACCAGAGATTGCCGCGTGCTACCCAATCTGTGTACCTCACTGTTCAGGGAAATTCCCTAAAATCTGCTCTGAAACATGTTTATCCAAATATTGTTTGATTGGTAAGAAGTACTTGGGACCTAAGTATATATGTTAAGCGGTTCCAGAATAAGCAGGCATGATGCATAGAGTTTAGTTTAGATTGGAAGTAATGCCCCAGCTTTTCCATTCTTAAATGAGTTCAAGCAAGCTGCAAGTGGTTAGAAGTTTATCCTATTACTTTCCTTCCTCCACCATCCATAAATACATCATAAATAACTATGTTATTACATGCTTTTGAGAACATATCAAGCAGAATGGAAGGAAAATGAAGCTTACTTTGAATAAAAAAATAGAACAAAAAACCCACCTGCATTATCACATGGTAATAATGTGATAATTACTCTGTTACATGGTAGGAATACTTTGATATAAAAAGTAGGAACAAATACAAGCTTTTGCTTTTTGGTCAGTTTCTCAGCAGTTAAACTAAGTTTTTGAAAGCCATTTAAAGTACTGTACTCAGGAAATCCCTAAAGCCTCAGTTCAAACACTACTTGAGTCATAAGTCCACTCAGAAAATAAAGAGAAATTGAAATTGGTAATAAAATCTCGCTTAACTTTGGGTAAGGTCATCTAAAACCTGCAGATTTTGCTCAAACATCTTCTTCATACAAATTCTAAATGTTTCTATTTAATATTTTTTAAGCAGAGGAAACATTCAACTTAAATGCAGGTGAATTTAATGTACAAGATAAAGGAAAATATGAAGAAAATTTTATTTATATAGCCTAGTTTAATGAAATAGTCTCAAAACCCCACCAATTTAGATGTTTCCTGATAGACACGGCATCAGTCATTTTAAGTAGACTCCTGTATTGCCACTAGATGATCTTAAATAAAGATCAAGTCCTCCTCATGCACATTGCTATTGTCAAGAGAAGAACCTCAATTAGTAACATTATAATCAAATTAGCATTATATTGTATGCAAAATTAATATCACAAAAGTATTGGAGAAGGAATAAAGCCACACATTTGTACTTATGAGAACAATATAAGCTCTTCTGACTCTTAGCTTAGAGCACTTGCAGTAATACATGGCTATGTCACCCAACATCATTAGCTTCCTTCAGTACTCCTTTACTGTTGCTTCTGTCATGGTTTATTATTTACTGGCTGCCAAATATACTCTTACATCTCAACTTAAGTAGCCCTGAAGCACATGGCCAAAGTTCTCCTCACAGAAGACAAATCTGAATACTGTCCAAAGACCTGGCAAGCATTGTCACACTGCAAGCAGTACTGGCCTCTGTCTTTCAGCAACTGGGTTGTCATGCCCTCAGACATCATATCATGTAGCTAAGCTAATTTTGAATGTTGCTTTGTTTAATTGAGGAGATATCTTACAATGTTGCTCACAGACATCAGATTTCCAACCACCCCACCACAGCCATATCAACTATAGCAGAACTTGCTATTAACCTCAAAGTATCTGACAAGTTAAGCATACTGGAGAAAAGTGGGTTTACCTGTCTTTCTACTATGAAGAGGGTGCTTTTGTCCTTTAATCTATGGTAAAATCCAACATCTAATCAACAGCTCCAAGGTGGCTCACCAGGCCTTGAAGAACACACTTGCTGTGCTCTGCTTGCTCAGAGAAGCTAGGGAAGACCTTGACAACAGGTAAGACGCAAGCCATCAACTAGAAAAAAGGAAAACCAGTTGGTGGAGCTGCTTAGGAAGGTTAAAGCAAAAGGATTTCTCTTTCAAGATTTACAGGAAATGTGTATTTATTCCTCCAACACTATCTTTTTCACACAGTTTTTGCTGACCTTCCTTATATTCTCATGTGAGTGACATACTTGGAGAAGAAGTTAGAAGAATTTCCCCTTTCCCAAGGTCATCACTGTGTTTTACCTATACACATGAAAATAAAGTCAGATAAACAGAAGTAAAATCTTTACAGGGAAGGTATTTAATGAATCTGTTGTCAGGCCCTATCAGGTAATTTTGTTCTGTCACTTCATATTTATCATTTGTTACTAATGTACTCCAGCCTCCAGGTGATAGAAACATTTGCTAGTCAATACACGAAAGCAAGTTAATCATGATGATGATGCTATGACTGACCTTTTCACAGCTGCTCTCTCACTTCCCAAAACCGCCAATATGTTTGGAATTCAAGTATGAAGCTGTGTTAGTAGTAACTCAATGAGCTAACAGCTGAAACTATTACATGTTCTGGATTGTAACTTCTCCTTAAAGCAAAAAGAAATACCCAGGTCTTACAAATAAAAATAAATACGGGAAAGGCTCACTAAACAGGCTTGTACAAGAAACAAGAATTTCCAACACACTGTCTTTTTATAGAGTTGCCCACCAATACTCACTAAATCGTTTGGTGAAATTTGGTGTTAAACCCATTGCATTAATTTACAGCATTGGGGTGGGGGAATTTACAAAAAAATTAGTCTGTTCAGAAGTGTTTTAAAAATCTGGGTGAAAAGAAGGTTAGGAAGGGGTGCTATCTTCACCTGGTGGAGATACTCTCCTCGGTCACAATACTTTCAAGGTATGATATCTGCAAATAGAACCATGTCTTGCAGATGAATGAGATCACACACATGCCCTGTGTCCTGGGTTGCACAAAGACTAGTATTCACTTTTTCTTTTCCCCCCTACTAATGTAGACTGTGGGGAGTAACTTAAGATAAGGGTGATACTCTGTTCTTCTAGGAGAAGGATATATCCACAAGTGTGAAGAGGGGAATGCTGATGAGTCAGAGAACCCAGCTGCTGAGGACATGCACATCTGTCACCTCAGGCTGTGAGCTGGGTCTTGTTTCTTTGTCCTTACCCAAATGACTCATCTGTGATAACTGCCCTCAGGGAGGCATCAGGACAATTCACACACATAGCCTGAAGATATTAATCTCTGCTGATGGCCTCTGATGACATAACAGGCAGCCTTAACATCTTAGAAGGTGTCAAAGACTCTTGAAATGACCTGTGATCCCATATTGATCATCCAGGGAAGAACTCCCCACCCCAGGGGATGTACCAGAGGCATTCCCACCTACCTTGAGACCAATAAAAGGCCACACTTGGATTTCACTCAGTCTCCTTCCTTCATTCTACGGGACCTTGGTGGATCAGGACTACAACCACCACCAGTTGCAGCAAACAAGTCTCATCATTGCATCCAGAAGGTGTCTTGGGGGTCCTTCCAGTCACCTGGGGGTCCACAGCCCTGCTCAGACTGCCTGTGCCGGCACTGCAGCCTCGCTTCAGTACTGACTCTCCAAACCATTCCTGCCAGGTTTTAACAGGTGGGGAAAGCTAATTACCATCTCCTTTTGATCTGGTGGGCAGGAGTTTGGGAATTTTCTGGTTTGCTTAACCCCGTTTTAGCAGTTTTGTTGTTTAGCACTCTTTTTTGGTAGAGTTATCTTTTTCCCATTTACATCCAGGCGTATTTGATCTCTCTTTCTCTGAATTGGAGAGAACCACGAGTATTGAATCAGAGTAAAGAAACTTCTGTCCAAGGTCTCTACCCCTCTAAATTGTCTCAAACTGAGACAGCCTGTGAAACCATCTAGTTCTATGTCTGGCAAAAGAAGTCTGTTGTATTTGAAGTTCATAATGAGCACCAACAAGAACATTGTCCAGGGGATGATAAGGCTTGGTGCTCTCAGCCTTGAGCCAGTGCAGGTTGGGAATCTGATGAACTAGAGGGTCTCAGAGAAATATGCCTGTTCTCTGCCTAACAAATACAAGTACTAACAATGCCAGACATTTCTTGTTCTAAGGCTGAGATCTTTTCATAGCCATTTCCCTGATACTAGCATACCAGCCTAGGCAGTAAGGAGAGGGCACACCCTCTGATCCTCTCTGCTCTCTCCAGGAACATACTACTAACAGCAAGAGAACAAAAGGCCAAGAAGGACAACTATACTCTGCCAACTTCTGTACTCTGTACTCCCTTCCAGCCTCTTCAGATAACGATAGCTGGGAGCAACTAAAGAGCTTGTTGAAAAACTACACCAAGAGTCCTAAGCCCAACACACACAAGCATTCAACCTGCTCCACCCTCAGCCCTCATCTCAGACATGTCAAATCTCTGCATTTTAAAGCAACACAAGCAACCACGCATTTGAAAGAGACAGCCAGCAGTCCACACTGTTTTCAGGCCTGCCTTGCTCAACTAGGAAGATAATACAGGAATTTGTATCCACTATGTAAGGTGCTAACATTTAGGCAATGTATTCTTTTATTTGCTTGTAGTTTTGTTACATACAAGCACAAAATGCATTTTCAGACAGTAACTATTATCTCCAGTCCTCTCTTTGCTACCCTTCTGTTATCCCATAGAATGAATGGTTAGACACTTTTTCAACAAAGCTAGAGCTTACAGTTCCCAACCTAGTCTTAAGCCACTGGAATAAGGTATCTAGAGAAAAATACAGTTTATGCTAACATTTTCTCCTGTTTAACAATTTGAATGTGGCCTTTTCATCTGAACAGAGCACACAATCACCCTGCAAATAAGGCAGGTATATGTTGTATCATCACACTCGCATTAAAAAAACAAAACAAAACAAAAAAACCAAAAACAACTGAGCAAGACACACCAGCAAAAACAGATTTTCTGTAGGCAGAAGAGGGGAGGAGGGTGACAAAAGTTATTGCTTTCTGAAGAAAACTGGAGCACAGAAATGCTTAATCAGTCTCAGTTAAATCTGAAAAAGAAAATGCAATAGCTTTGCTTCCCATGGACTGCATTTTTCATCCACTTTGTATTTCCCAGGGAAGTCAGCTGGACTCTTTCCACAGACTTCACAGAGAGCTGGATCAAAGTTCTACCAGAACAATAGCCTTCCCATTTGTCCCAGTTCACTAGAACATTTAGGCATGCCAATGCCACAGGGGAGAGCAAAGGACTATTTCAAAGAATCACAGAATATGCTGAGTTGGAAGGGACCCACATGGCACAGGACCATCTGCAAGTCACACTGCCTGAGTCTATCATCCAAACACTTCCTGAACTCTGTCAGGTTTGGTGCTGTGACCCCTTGCCCAGGAGGCCTGTTCCAGTGCTTCAGCAATGTCTGAATTGGGACTTTGCAGCATTACTCTTTTAGCGTCAATGCTTTCAATTGTCCTCAGATTTCTCTATGTTAATTCATCACTGCCAGTTGGAGCAACCAACAGCAGACAATAATCAGAGGGCCTTACCGGACTGCAGAGTTTTCCAGTAATGTCCCCGGGAGACAGCAGACTTCCCTGTGAATTGGGTCTACTCTGAGTATCAGGCCCTCCATTTCCCCTTGGGAGAGAGTCTCTCATTACAACTACCCTTCTCCTCCTCCTAACAGAGGAGGTTGTAATGTGGGGTACAGCTGGTGTTGTTTTAGGAGGTCTCTCTGTCCCAGAAAAACCTTTGCCCACCTCATCAGTTGTCTAACCTTCTATTTGCAGAGCCTCATACTGTTGTAGAAGGTGCCAGTCAAATTCTGAAAAGGAACCTTCCTCCTGTGACATGCACTGACCCTCTTCCAGCCTGCATCTTTAACAGACCCTTAACTAACAGCCCCACAACTAATTACCCTGTAGAGTTTTGAGTCCAGCTGCTTCTCCACTGCAGTGGAGATTTGAGACTCCCAAGCATCTTGAGACTGTACATCTCTTGAAAATAATCAGTCTCTCTCTTGCCCTTTCACTTGAATACTATGAAGCCTGTTCACCTCTTCCGGTACCTGGTAACACAGCTCTTCAACCACAGCACACCTTCTGCAAAAGCACTATTTATAACACTTCCAGCAACCTGTGACCTGCAGAGCTGCGTCTCCCATCAGCAGGACTGTCTGTCTGCAGGCATCAAACACCACTGGTTCAGTGAGCTCTAAGAGCTGTCAAAGAAGCTTAAACTAATACAGGGGCTAACTAAGACGGGGGCTGAAAGGATCTCTTTGCTTTCCTTACCAGCTGAGTCTGCTTGCTGCCTCTCTTGGTTGCCCCAGATGGTCAAAGAGCCTTGCCTGTGTGAACTGCTGTGCCATGACCTCACTGATGTGCCATGGGGACTCTCCATGGAGCTGTTTAAATGCCCCTAGGTCGCTCCCAGCACCACCCCCTCCTCTCCCAATTGCTGCCCGGGGGGCCCTGCCTGGGTGTTCCCAGAGTCAGGAACTCCCCTGTACAGCTGGCTCTGACCCCCTGGACTTGCCCTTACATACGGCTGTCTGAGAGATGAGTGCTTTCCCCCCTCACAAATACAATTTCTGAAGACTTCAGCAACCACGCTTCAGCCATTATTGGTACATTTACTGTGTTTTACTTAAAAAAAAAATCATCCCACTTTACTCTGAAAAAAGTGCTCAACAACTAGGAAGTACCTTAATCAAGTTTCTACAATTCTGCATTGCTGCAAGTGAACAAAGGAAATAAACTAGTGCAATTGCTAGTGACACAGAACATAAAGTACTGCATTGTTTTGCTTATTATATTTCCACAGCTATCCCTATGCTGCCACAGCTATCCCTATGCTGCCTGCAAGAACATTGGAGAAATACAGCTTCACATCCCTCCTTATCTCTTACCCTTCTCATAGAGATGGTAATTTCTCAGGTTACAAAATGGCAACCTAAATAACTTCCAAGTGTTTCAGTGCAGCTTACTGAAACAAATCTATATAACACAAAATATTATTTGTCTATTTTTCATACTCCAAAAATATAGATGTGAGACAGAAAGTCATCTCACTCTAGGTGCCTACAAAAGCTCTGGTGGGGCCGTCACTGTTTGCGTCAACTAGAACTGCCTTCAGCCACCACATGCTGTGTGAGAGCTAAACAAATCCCTCTAAGCCTTGTGTTTAGGGGTGAGTTACCTTCCCAAGCCATTTGCATTTAGTACATTTCACATGCACCTGAAAACATGAACCAGATTCGTGCATATCCATTCTATCTTTTAATAAAATAAAAAAATGAAAAGCTATAAATATTTAAGCCCTGTCTCATCTTTATACAGCTAGATAAATTCTTAGACTGTGGGGGTTTTTTCCACATTGCTATAACCATACCATATTTTTAAGCAATACAATTGCATAGAAATAGCATGTTCTTCATCACAGCTGAATTTGATCTCTGTTATATTTTAATAACAAGGTAAAACCAACATGTACATAATAGCAGGCTGAGCAGAGGTTAAAAATAATTCTTCTCTTAAAAAGAAATAGCAGCAGCACTTTCTCTTCTCTTGTTGTTCCTTTAGGTAATGACTTTATTTAGGTACCAACAGTCAGATCCATAGAAACATTTTGAAGAGTGAAAATATTGAAATACTTCATATAAACAGTGATCACATCCATGAAGATGACAGAAAGTTACTTTTAAAGAAGTAAGTGACAGAAAAAGATATTTCATAAATGTCTGTCATATATTACCTGTACATCTCACCCCTCCTTGGTAAGGCAAGATATAGTTGATATGAAGTTTTGTGTATAAATTTTCTCCCTTTTTTAAGATATCAATGAAATACTAAAGTAGGCTCTGACACTGAACTCTGATTCATTATTATGGATTTTCAAAGATGCTAATAATTGAAGTGTCATGTATGTGCAGTGTTAACTATGTTAATCGTGTATTTTACATCAGTATGAAAGTCCGGTACTTTTCAAAAACTTCTCAAAATTAGTACTAAGGAAAAGTTTGAGAAACATTATTAGAAGAACGCCACTGCCAATAAAAAAAATGCAATTCTATTTTAACAAATTCATTAGGACTTTTAAAAGTATAAAAGAGCATTTACACTTTTCAGATACATTCTGTCAGGAAACACATTGGAACTTAAAATTTCTATACACATGGCAGGATTTCTTTCAAGAATCCAGAAAGAGATTTTTACCAGTTCTTCACAGATATTTACACACTCATCCTCCTTCTCTCCCTTCCCCAAATCACAGAGATTATTGAAAGGCTTCTCATTGGAGATTCCCACTCTCACAGGGAGTCTTACATGTCTTCTTCAAATTAAAGTGGTTCATTCTTTTAATGTAATTCCCCACTAATCTCATTATGGCTTCTTATATGTATGAAGTGGCAATGGACTTTGCCCAGCACACACTAAAGCCTATCTAAACTCCCACACACAATAAGGACACATTACATATTAAGCACAGTTATTAGCAACTTGCTTGATGCCTTCCAGTTTTATAAACACTTTCAGGGCTATTTATTTTCTGATAAATAGATTTTGCTTACACAGCGAGGCTCACACTCAGCACAAAAGAAACACAATCTGAACTCAGTCAGGGTCACAAGGAATGAGCAATGCTTACAACATGATGCAATGTCCCAATGATGCACAGTAATAGCCACAGTTTCTGCTTACATACCTAGTGTATGGCACCACCTCAATGAGGAAAGAAATGCATAAAAGAATTACCTCCATGAAACCTTGAAAAATACTCTTTCACGTACTCATATTTTCAAAGTATAAGCACAAAAAAACCCCACAATGTCTTGATAAAGGGCACTTTCCCTTCTAACTATTCTTACATGACACAAAATCGTAATGAACTACACAGATAATTTGCTAGGAAAGCCAGCTAGAACTGACTCTTCAGACACAAGAAACAAATCGGTTATGTAAAACCCCTAAAATATGAAAATTATGCTTCAGCAATATGAAAGTGTAGAGATAGGAACAGGAGAACCCACAAGCACACAATTCTCTTTCCGGAGAGACTAATACGCTCCTATCTCAAATTTGGCAACATCAGCCTTTGCCTTCTAACAAACACTGTAGAAGTGAGATGTCAAATAACCATGAACAGCAAGAAAAATTTAAGGATTGACAACAAGGTCTCATCAAAATTTCTGAAAAATAAGGGCAAGTAGGAGCATCTCATTTAAAAAATACCCTTCCTAGACTCTCCCCAGGTTTTTTGGACTCCAGTTCCAGCCTCATCTGCTGTTACTTTGGAGCAGTTGACAGAGTCCAGATGTCACCTCTGCTACTGTGATCCAGTCCATCTTTCATAAAATTCTCATAAAACTTCTTCCTATCCCAGGTATATGTAAATGGGTTTGTATTTGAATAATTCAGAGGAAAACTAAAATAATGCTTGAGAAAGATGAAGATCGCCATCCCAATGTGTTGGTGACCTACAACCAAATAATTTAATCTTGAAACTTTAGAGTGAGGTTTCACTTAAATTCTTTTCATTCTTTTTCCCTGGATTTTTTTCATTTTTATGTTTAAACACATTGAAATGATTTTTTTTTTTTGCACTGCTGAAGAAGCTATTTGGTTTGGATGTTTGGATTCATTATTTTTAGGCTAACACTTGCTAACTTTTTCTTCCTTTTAAGTGTCAGCATAGAAAAAATCCCAGATTTTTGTAGGAAAAAAAAAAAGCAGAGCTTTCATTTTCTATCAGATGCATCTAGTTTAAATACGCACATTCCTTTGCAGAATATCAACCAGAGTGAGTAACTATTCCCCTCTCATTCGACAGAACTAAAATGGTTGGCTGGCTTATATATATGAAATTTTTTGGTGTAGGAACATAAATCTCCCACATTTCCCTTATATCCAAGTGACAGATCTCTTTGCTTTTTTACATCACTGTGTCCGGGAGCTCTGAATTCTATTTATACACAGGAATAAAACTGTTCTTCATTTCCCACTCAAAGGCCTCCTCTTGACAGATCACCATTATAGCTTTTCTTCTGAAAAACTCAATGCCTTTTATCATTTCTTATCCTTGCCCATGTTCCCAAGTATCAGTCTTTATATAGCATCATGTATTTTCATTCAGCTGTATTCCATTAGCCACTACAAACATCTCTGTATAGATGTCCACAATGCTGACACACCATTCATAGCAAAGCTAATTGAGACAACAGAGATATACATTTTAAGTTACAGTCTGGTGGTTCTGATGTGAACGCTTTTCTAAGCCAAGGAAATTGAATAGGAAATACAAATGGAAGAAAGGGAGAAGTGGGGGGAAAGGAAGATCTAGGCCAAGTCACAGAATTATAAAACTACCCAGACTGGAAAGGACCTCCAGAGACCACCTGACCTCCAGAGGCCACCTATTCTGAGCCTCTGCAAAAAGTAAATCTACCTCCAGAGTCAGACCAGATTGCTCAGGTCCTGCCAAGTTGTGTTTCAAAGGCTTCTGAGGGCACCCCAACCTCCCCTGGCCACCACCTCCTCCAGACACACTGGTGCCCTGCAGCAGCCTCCAGTTCCAAGGAAATGAACAACAGCCTTCTGACATCATTGCACTCTACATGTTACATTTATGTGATTAACGGCAGTGGAAATTACAGGTAGCAAGTACAATATCTACTGGATTGTTTAACAATCAAGAGAAGCAGAAGCAGAGGAGGATTTCTAGATACTCAAAGAAGCAGTTCCCCATGACCTTGCGATTAAAATACTGAAATGTAAAAATACTCTACGCTATTCCTATGCTACAGCTATTCCTTAGAGAGCCTCAAAAACTTAAAAGCATCAATCAACCACCCCATCTTTTCTAGTAGGAAAATACCTTAATTTCTAAATCAAGGATAAGTAAAATTGGAGAGAGACCTGACCACTACTGATACAGTCTTACACAGGAGTTTTAGGAGCTTCCACACATCTGTTACATTCACTACTCAATCCTACAGTGGATTGACTGAAGAAGCCAACCTCACAGGGAAGCCTTTCAAAGGCTCCCTTAAAATTTCTGACTACTAACATCGTTGCTAATAAAACTACACTGATTTGCCATTACTGTGATCTGCAAATATCTAGATTGACAGAACTGACTGTCATCTCATAATAATAGTTAAGTCCTCAATTTCCCCAGTGTTTATTCATACAAAGAAAATCTATTTCTGTGACCTTTGCTTCCTAAAATTAAGAAGAATAATCGGAGGAATTATTCTATAATTGAAACCCACAGCATGACTATTGGTAGCTCAACTCCAGAGATTTTTACGTTTAATTCACACCTTGTAAAATCTGTAATGAACATTACAATTAAGTACACCAGAAGATAATAATAATAGGGTGCTGCTTAAAAAGGCCAGTAATGTTATTCAGTCTTGTCAGTGCCATAAACAGAACGCACAAGAGAATAATGTGATAATAATGACTTCTGGCTAGTGTTCATGTTTTTGAACTTCCTTTCAATGAACATTTTTTGTGTAAAAAACAAAAGGGGACTGAGTTACTAATTCTTACTTGAACATCTGTAGGCAAAAAGGACAAGTGAGACACGTGGAGCATATATAATGCAACTGCCACTGCTGTGTTAGAAATTAATCTGACACGCTTCTGAGTAAAAAAAAACCAAACACGATGCTGGTGGAGCATTTTTTCTGTTTTATTTCCCTTATGTATTGTAGACTGCAGGTAAATATATCAGCCCTCTATAGTCTCTCACCACCACCTCCTCAAGTGTAATTAGCTGTTTATTTTTTCAAACATCGGCTTATCTCCCACTACACAAACAGCTTTCTAATATCTACTATCAAACATCTTTTTTTTCTTTTTTTCCTGTTTAGCCAAGCCTCAATTACGAAAGAAAAATCAGAAAATCCATTCTAGGGCAAGATTAAGAAAATGCTGTTTCCTGATCTGAATTTTAAGTGTGTTTCTAAATAAATAAATGATGCAGCAATAAAACCTATTTGAATCAACTTTTCACTACAGTTACACATAGTGCCTATAGGTGATTATGCCACTACCATTTGCAGTGTTTTAGAGTCACTTAAACATTGATACTCAGATCTCAAAAGTAAGATATCTTTGTCCAGTAAGTCCCTGACTGAGCCATGACCTTTCGGATGACCTGGACTACATCTTTTCTCAGCACCCCAAAGCAAACAAAAAAGGCTTTGATGGGTTTTATTAGAATAAAAGGTAGGACCTTTTAGAATAGAGGGAACTCCTCTTTGGTGGGTAAGACAACCTAACCGTACACGAGACTTGCAAACCCGTCTCCTCCCTGCTCAGCCTGCCTTTTCCAAAAGGACCCTTTTGTTCATGCTTACACCCTTTCTGAGGCTTCCTGCCTCCCTGCAAGCACTCCCAGACTCTCTGGAGACCCAAAGACACCACATAGAAAGTGATCCCAGCTGTCTCCTGTGTGTTTTCTCCTCGCTGTTCCCAGGAATTACCACCCTCCTGGACACTTGCTTCTTTCTCATGGATACAAACAGTCATCCTCCTTCCAGAGCCTTCATCAAAGCTGGCACACAGCAGACAAGACAAATGGGCAGCTGCCTTCTTCCCTGCAGCCCCACCACAAGTAAGAGAGCAAACAAAGGAATTAAATAGCAATATAGCCCATCACACTTTAATAGAGACTTATTTCTGAAGCAGTGAATGATCTAAGAATGCAGGACTTTAGAGTTAATATATTGTTCTAACATTCACTGACAGTTTTTAGAAGTCCACACTCTTTCCTACCACTCTCCAGTTCCCCCCCTTCCATGCATCCAGTTTCTCAGGCAGCTTACAAAGCCCAAGTGAAGCAGGTGTCCAGGTCTAGTCATGCACCTCTACTCTTTTGAGAAAATTTAAAGGGCAGTTAAATCTATAAAACATTACCAATCTTATAGTACACACTGTGTTAGATGTCTACTGGATATTTCCAAAGCACACACCTACAAAACTAAACCAAAAAAAAGTTAAAATGGTAGCACCCAAGTGATACAAAAATACCCGAGAGACAAACAATCCTCTGGCCACAGAAAAGCAGGCAAAGGCTATTCTTGCAGCCTCTAAGCCTACATTTGTGCTGAGAATCTGCAGGAGTGTGTATCAGTGAAAGGGGGAATGGGTGTCTGAGCAGCAGGTCTTCCTCAACAGCAAGGGACAGTGCCCAGTAACTGCACTGTTTGTGTACTCCCTCAACAGCAGCATACATGGATCAAACCTGGGAATACCCATACCCCAGTACACAAAATAAGCAATGAAGTCCAATACTCAGTTCTGTACATGAGGTCTGTCTGTTAGCCCTATCCTTTTACAGGTCCTAGCTAAAAACACCAAACAAGTAATTAATGAAACACAACATTTCAAGATAAATTTAATATGCCCACTCCAATATTTGCTATTGCTGGATACTCTTCTCTATTTTCACTTTTTGTCTCTCTTTCTTCATAGAGTTTCTCATTTTATCTCTGTGTAGCAAGGCACATCTGGTTCAGCTACTTGGCAAATTCACAGGGTGGATCTTCATACTGATTTATCCCTTGTAAAAGGAAGAGTGGTATATTATAGACTTATAGTTCTCTACAAAAAGCCACAAGAATCTCAAAAGTCTGATCTTGCTCAGGATCTTCAAAGGTCTCTGACTAAAACTTCAATCTGCAGGAAATAAGGACATGGATAAGATCCAGTTGATGTATACAGTTATGTGCTAAAATCTGTATTTAATTTCCAGATCTGATACCAGTTTCCTCCATGATTTTCCACAAGCCTCCATTTTTATCCTCAGGTCTGTAGACTTAAGATATTTATATTCCCCTGCATCCTGCAGAGACTCTAGATAAGCTTTCTGAAGGGCTATGCTACAGCACAGACAGGAATAATATAAATAATACAAAGGAAAAAAAATACACGAAAAAACACTCCAAAACAACGGTTACCATAAACAAAGAGTAGGTTTTTCAATGTTGCTGATATGATACTAAAGCTGTAGAAGAGGTCTGCATGCAAAGAAAACAATAAAATCCAGTATCCAAATGATACTATCTGAAGTTGTCAGAAAACACTTGACAATATCCTCATTTCCAGATCACAAGCTTCTACTCTTCATATACAATATTGAACATGGTCCAGTCTGGACAGGAGCAAACTCAAAGAAATCTATTCTATTATGTAGCAGTAAACTTCACGTATGAAGAATCATCACTAATTGATTTTAAAAGATTGTCTCCAAGACCAAATTTTAACAGCAGCACCTACACAAGTTAGCAAGTTCAAAGTCAATTTCAAGGGCAAAGTCTATGTAAAGTGCATCTGTAAATCAAAACTAGAGACACATAAAATCATGACTCCAGATCTCTACAAAGCATTTATATTTGTTAATAAGACAGAAAAATACTTGCATGTTAATGACAGGCAAGCTTCATAATTGCTCTGTTTTCTTTAAGAAGATGAAGGATATTACCATTCTCCACGGGTTTTAGAAAACAGTACCCTTGTCTTTAACTAGAAGTAGAAAAGCTAACAATACATAAGGGCAGAGTTCTGCATTTAAGGAGTGCTAAATATCCACTGTTTTTCTGATGCCTTGAAATCTATATTAAGTCTTATGAAAATTACTGTCACCATCTGCATAAGATAAAACTAATCTTTTTCAACAATTACTTTTTAAATCTTAAAATATGAAACAAAATTCAAAGAGAAATTAAATAGAAAAAGTGGTAAAACTACTAAATTGAGGTTTAAACTCCTAACAACAATAAAAAGTATTGCTGTAACAGTCCAGTGTGTGCACTTCACATTTTTCTTCAAGCCTAATTCTAAGTAACTCATTATACGTAACTATTTTTTCCTTCAACAGCAGAACTATTAATCCTGCCAATGATTTTGGCACTGTTATTACTATCAGTTCATTTGAAGTCAGGCTTGCACCTGGCTTCTGATTGCTGGCACCCATTTACAAGTTTAAATCAATTAAACCTATTAGCATGTTCTCTGTGATGCACTTTAATTTTTATAGTAATGTATTATTAATGTAATCATCTCAGCAAGCTCTATACCATATAAAGATAAAAAATTGGAAGGAGTCAAGCTACAGGAATTTAAGTAGCTCAGAAGTTATTGTACTCTATATTACTTTAATATTAAACCAGAAATAATTTGGTGAATATTCACTGTAAGATATAATTGACTCACTGTAGGAGGAACACAAATAAAGCTGACAGAAAATTAGCCAAGAAAGCAATTGCAAGGGGTTAATCTATGTAAATAAATTATTCTGTGTGAATAGATCATCAGATTTTATTGTTATGGGATTTCTGTGCTGAAAAAAATGTAGTCCTTCTCCAAAACCAAGCATGAACAGTGCATACATGAGATGCTCAAGTTGCAATATGTTATCTGTATTTGACAACTCATAATTACTTTTTCCAGAAAAAGATTGATTGCTGCTGAAATTCCCTTAATGGACTCATTCCCTACACAAAAACAATGCAGTAGCTTATAATTCAAAAGAAAATTCTTTAAAAAGTCAAATACTGAGTGTCACACAAACTGTAGCGATGGAATCTCAAAACCAGGATTTGAAAGTTGGCTCAGTACTAAGGATTGGGTCTGACTCTGTATTTTGAAAAGTAAAGTCACTGCAATAATTTGTTGTCCTTAACTTAACACAACCTCCTATTTCTTCTTAGCCTACTAAAATACACTTTTGTTAAAATCAGCCAACTGAAACAAGATTTCATTCCTATTTCTCCTTATTTGCTTATGGGTGCATCTTTCCACTATTACAGACCCTCAGTTCTTCCCATCATACTGAAGAAATGATTTTCTAACTATATTCATTATATAACCTATGTTCAACTAGTGATCACCTGCAAGTAATCTCATTTTAAATAAAGGTCAAAATTTTATATTCTCTAGGGTAAGCGGAGCTGCAGAAAATGAAACTAAAGCATGTAATGTATTAATGCTCCAGGCATGAAATCATTCTTAAGATGGGTTTTCACCATTAGAATTAATTAACTTTAGAGTTTTATATGTCATTGCTGGTTAAACTTTGTGTTAATGGGCTTCAGTTCAACAAGCGAGGCCCCTTTGGAAATGCCAGTTTATGATATACAGTTGTTTATCATACCTCTGGAGCAATAAGAAGGGCACACCATCTGATACCTGTAGCACAGAAAGCAAATGCTATTTCATGCTTCGCAGCATCAACTAATCATAGCTGAGGCTGTGACAGATCTGCTTATGGGCTGCATCACTCCCTGGGCCAGTATACTATGAGAGAAGTTGCTTCAGCTCAAAGCCTGTGCATAAGAGCTCTGTAACAGGGATTGCTGAGGACTTAGGGCTGCAATCCTGATGGCTCCCATTCTGCAGACCAGTTCACAATTCCTGCTCTTAAGAGAGGCTGAAGAGCTGCAGTTTAGCACATTGGGACTAATAGGAGGAAATCTGCCACACTAGTGAGGCTGAGGACCCCCACCTTTCTTCAGAGGCACTAGGAAACAAGCATGATCAACATCAGGCAATATGATGCTTACAGAGCATACGCTGTTTTCTGTCAGCTTGAAAGGCAGACTGAGACACATAAGACAATGTCCTGTATGACCTCTACCTTGTGTTATTCATCACTGCTATGGAGCAAAAAAAAATGCATTTTTAGAAAACGCACTATATGAATGTTCATAATTCTCAAAAGTCAGACTCATCACACCTTACCTAGGAATGCCAACCCTAAGTTTTTTCCTAAATCCCAGTATCTGTGATGAGTTTTAGCCAATCTCATAAACATTCAGGAAATTACAGGTATGAAAGTGAAAGCTCCTACATCAACTTGCTGGTTTCTCAATACATGCTAGTCACCAGACATATGACACATAGTGATTGAAGAAAAGTTCATCAAAATTCACAGTATGCATTGTTTTAGAGGCAAAATCCATTAGCAAGTGCTCGTGGAATAAAAATCACTGCAAGTTTAAGGCAACCAATGTGCCCTGCCAGCTTCAAGCAGCCTTCAGCTTTGTGAGACCTCTGAATCCAGAGTCACATCTGAATAAGTGTATCAGTATCTACTGTAAGCATCTGTTGGTACATCTAAACTCCCTTGAAGATATTTAGGCTTCTGATCTGCTTACCATTTGGGGGCGACTAACTGCACAAGTACTAGTGTCTGAAAGTTCAGAAAAAAAATCAAGAGCTTTTGGTTCAACAGCCTAGCTTTGAATCTTTTATGATTTTCAGATTCTTGCAACATATAATAGTAAATGGACAGAGATTCAGACCATAAAATAAACAGACTAAAATACGATCATATGAAAAGAAGAAAAAAAAAAAAGAAAAAATTATGTCTCCTTCAACATTCACTGAATTGCAAGATCAATAAATCAATCATTGAGAAGACATGGTAGCTAAGTGCAACTCAAAGTCACAATTGCACAAAATAGGTTATATGCATGTGGAACATCTGAAAGACTGGCTCATTCCAAGAAGCTCAAACAGCTAGAAAAAAAACACCCCTGAAACTAATCATGGATCCAATATTGTCTCAGTAGAAAACAATGGGAATTCTTTTCTCATTCTTTTGTGTAATATCTATCCACCTTCTAACCATTTTTCTTTGGTTTGATCTATTCAAGAACATATTACCAGAGAAGGCCAGAAAGGTTAGAAGTTATTTCAAAACAGGAGGTGTAAAAAAGAGCCTAGTATTGTACTCCCTCAACCCTCCAGTCCTCAATACATATATGATTTACTGTTTGAATCAGAATGTGCACAGGAATATTATTAACTACTCTTGTTGGCTCAGTGCAACTTTATGTGCGCACACACAAGGCACCTGCTACTAGGATAGAAGGGACTGGTGCCAGAGGGTTCATAATCAGCACTGAGAGAATTGAATTTTTTTTCATCTCTTAGATGCATGTGGAAGCATATTTGAACAATGTAACCGTAGGGAAGAAATGCAAAATTAAAAAGTTCATGTAGAGAGAACAGGGAATATTGGATCTAGGGAGAAGTGAACATCTTGACAAGGAGAGAGAAGGCAGAAAGGAGGAGGAATAACAAAAACATTTTATAAGCTATAAGAAAACAAAGAAAGAAGCAATTAGGAAGGGGTTGAAGGGAAAAGAAGGATTAAAAATCACTGAAGACTGAAAGGAATATGCAACACAGAAACAATGAAGAAGAAACTGGGGGGGGGGGGGGGGGGG
>JAWWEE010000040.1:37724989-37773226 GCA_035221455.1 Xenops minutus | reverse complement strand
CCCCCCCCCCCCCCCCCCCCCCCCCCCCCCCCCCCCCCCCCCCCCCCCCCCCCCCCCCCCCCCCCCCCCCCCCGATACAGAATGCCAGAACACCAAGCACTAAAAGACAAAATACAGGACAAGATAAGAAAAAAAATCTATAGTAAGATAAGTGGTAACTGTCACAAAAATTCACAACTGGCCCATGCCAACCAAGGAGAGAGGTTAGGATTTAAAGTGCAGAATTGCACAAGTAAATATTCATTCACATTTATGAGATGTCCCAGCACCACTGAGGCACCTTGAATGTGGTTCTACCAGACCCTTCAAATTTTCATTACTAGCACTCACACTATTGATTAGAATAAAAGTTTTCAAAGCAACTATATTCCTGCAGCATTCTTGATATGTCTATTGATCCAGATGTCAGTCTTGATATAGGTGCTTACCTATGATGCCAGACAATGCTGGAGTTTCAAAGATATCTTAGAAGGGCTAGGATGCTGGTGATATTTTGGCTGTCCTGGGATATCCTTTATCCTTCACAGGCAGCTGCCTCAGTAGAAGACAACAGGAATTTTATTGCTTTTCATTCTTTTGTGTAATATCTTCCACTATAAAAAGTCCTTATTTCCAGGGCTGAGCTGTCTTTCTTAAGCATGAACAATACCAAAGTAAAACTCCACTGCCTCATTGTATTACAGTCTACAATGTAAACGTATATATACACACATATACACACAAAGTTAATACACTTTACTATAAAAATCTACTGATATGATAAGAAAGGGAATTTTCATAACAAAACAAAAATAACATTCTTTATCTATTGTAATTTTTTTACAAAACAAGGACTTCTGATTAATGATAAATCTTCTAACTGACCCTAAAGGGCAAATATTTAAAAGTTGAAAAAAGGAAAGCTCCTTTTCTACACCACTGTTTTCTGGCTGTTCTCGGAACCTATCAGCCATTTTCCAATCAGTGAATCAGTCAGAAGGTATTTCCCAGGTGAATTGTTACTGCCTGTGTATTCAGGGCACAACACACATTTTCTACTTTTATTATCTCTTTAGATTTATAGAAGATGTCAACCATTCCAGAGGGGCCTTTTCTATGGTGTAGAATCCTTTGCAGCAGACATATTCATAATCTTATCAATATCCTTGCAATAAACAGAGAATTGCTCAGTGCTTACTAAACACTTGGTCCTATAATGATGTACAGGCCAAATAAAACACCAGAGGAACATAAATGCTCCCATATCCTTTCCAATGATTTCACAAAAACACCTCAATAACTGCCTGCTCTCGTTCCCCATTACAAGGGGTATGGTTATCTTTGCCAACACTATCAGAGACAGGCTAGATACTGTCCCTCTTAACCAAATCAAGACCAATTTAAAGCTTTAAGATTGTAAAAAACAAGGATCTTACTAAAATTTTCAGGCTGCCAGCACAGCTCCCAAGCTATTGCTTTTGGCAGACATTGTTCAAGGCCACTGGGAAACTGCAGCCCTTACCTAACACATCAGACCAATATGCCTGCAACGTGGCAGACACACATGCAGGACCTTAGTATAGTCAACCTGCAGGACAGAGAGCAGCATTCAACCTACCCATTTAGGCAGATGAAAGATGTACAGTCCTTTTTATGGTGGTTATCAAAAAAACTGCCAACCCAAATACTAAAATGAAGATTCTAGTAGCAGTTTTGTTACTGGTTTCAACATCAAGGTTGTCTAAATTTCATACCCATTCAGAAGACTGACCTATCCTCTTTGTAAATTGATAATACTACATTGCACCTGCACATTTGCATAGTTCTATCAGTTTTATGGCTGTGCTGTCGTAGGTATGTGCTATCCACTGATTTGTGGATAGCTGAAGTCTTTCCTTACTGCACTGATATTTAGGGATGTGAATTCATATTTTATTATTGCTTCAAGCCATCTAAGTACCCCCCTTTTTATCTACACATGTTGAGAAAGTGCTGTACATGACTTTTTTAGTTTTAAGTCGCTTGCATATTCACTTATAGCAGCTTTGATGTTCAGCTATTTTGTCTTTTGTGTGTTTTACCTCATTAATATAGAATGTAGATCCCTTAGTGAATAATTAGATAGGGTAGGATCCTTGACTCTTATAGATGCCTTCTTAATTTGACATTTAGATTAATATCAGGTTATGGCAGCTTCATTCAAAAGTCACACAAAGAAAAAGTGGGAACCTACACAAGAATACATTCACTAGAAAAAAAAATACTTGTCTGCTAGCTATGTTATACAAAAGTCCTAAGTTATTTATGGAATTAATTCTATTGCACCCTTCAAGGATAAACACAATGAGGCTGTGGTCAAAAATAAATCAAGAGGAGGGAAATTTGTCACAAGGCAGCAAACAACTTCTTCAAATATTTTTAAATGTGAATAGCAGGAGGTGATCCGCTTTGCATGAAGCACAGCTCTGAAGAAGATATCTTAGGCTGACTCTGGAAGTGCTAAGGTGATTATGTCACTTGAATGAAGACTCCTTTAGCAAATTCACTTATGTATTGACAATGAACCATCTCCTGCCTTACCAGCACAGCTACAAGGCTTGTTACCTTTCTCAGACTATTACAATCTACTTATCATTGTCAAAAAGGTTGTGTTTATCAGATATCTGTGTCCAGTAATAACTCACAGGAGTCATAGACATTTTAGATTTTATCCAAGACTTCAATATGGCTTTTTCTGATTTCTGTTGAGAAGCTCCAAATCCAGATAAAAAGACAAGGTTGAAGCTGGCTGCACAGCTGCATGTTTAACTGGTACTTCTCTATAAAATTATATTTCATTTCTGCAGGTGAAGTCTACAAATTAAAGTATATAAATTCTGGATCATTACCATGAAAGAATAATTTCAACAGTTAATAAAACTTATCATCTTCAGGAAGGATGTGCTGCATACTAGATGAAAACTATCTGACTTCTTAGCCTACCAAAACATCGGAATTATAAAGGTGTGAAGAACACCGGCTCATCCTGCAAATTTAAGTTGCCTATTCTTTTGTCATGACTGTTTCCAAACTTTGATTTGACAGCATAGAAAATCCAGGTTTAACATCTGGGCCCGAACCACAATGACTACATGACACAAATGACTGATCTTATCTAAGCTCAAACAATTCTGACAGTTCAATTTGTGCAGCTGCTTTACAATAGATAAGGTATCACCTTATCAGTAATGCTCTCACTTTATCAGGTATTTTAACTGGCATAAAAGCCATGAAGCTAGAATAAACCTCAGTCATATTTTCTGACTAATACAACACGAACACAACTGCTTGAATACAGTTGCCACTGAAAGGTTTGAGATACTAGGAAGCAGGCATAATAACTTGTCTTTCTTGCAAACTTCCTAATTTTCTGCCCACCATCATAGCATCCCTCTCCGCACAGCCATTTATTAAGTCTTGTTGGCAGCGCTTAGCATACAAACAGTTGTTTGCTATACTGGGTTGATTGTTGATTGAGGAAAGCTCAAAAACTCAAGAAGTTGAAAAAGCAGAGGCTGTAATTCCTCTTGGACATAGGAACCATATTTTTGTACAAAAACTAACTGTAAACTCCTCCACTGAATGTCACTGAGTCTTACATTTACTCAGCTCAAGTACCTGCTTTTGTGATCCAAGTGTCCAAAGGCACAGTGTGCCATAGGATCACGCTCTGTCTTAGCTAAAAGGCTTTTCTCAGCTATTCAGAAGTGTTAGCCACAGGCTTCATAGCTCCTCAGATTTTTAAAATACTCCTGAAATACTAATAAACGTTGGTATTATCTGGAAGCTCAGATAAGGCTAAAAACAGGAGGGGGAGCTCTCACTGCACCACATAGTAGGAGATATTGGTCAGGAATGATGCTTCTGCCTACCAGGAGAGCTCAGGCAACAGCTTTTCTGCCTCCCAATGTCATGTTTTGGCAAGCCTGGTGCTGGTGGGAAGGGTGCATTACTCTTCCAACAAGCTCCTTTTCTTTGTAGCATTTTCCATTTTCTATAACCATAATTTTTTATGAGTTTTAATCTAATCTTTTAACTGATTTCCTCTAACAGAAGTAAGAAAATAATCATATTCTGATATGTGAAATTCTGCTCTTCTCCTCCTACCCTGTGCTTTTGTCTGACTGATGAGCTAGGAGACCTGCACACATTTTGCACCTAAGATCCTCCACAACTTTGGTTCCCTCAGTAACTCATCTATCATCACGCATGCATGTATTAACACATCAGAGCTTAGTGGTAGGTACTGAGAAGCATACATACTGGAGTACAAGTGGGGAAGAATCATAGTTGCTTTGGTAACCATCACTTGGAATTTCCTGACTTTCTTTTCTTCTTGCCTTTAAATTCTCAGCCATAATTCTACATTAAGCCAGGTGTCTGCATGAATAGTCATAAGAATTAAGTAAAATATAGTTTACCCAATATTACAGCCTGACAACTGAAATGTTCTTATTTTAAGCATATCCCCATATATATTTAAAA
This sequence comes from Xenops minutus, assembly GCA_035221455.1. NCBI lineage: Eukaryota > Metazoa > Chordata > Aves > Passeriformes > Furnariidae > Xenops > Xenops minutus. The sequence goes on along the minus strand of JAWWEE010000040.1, from coordinate 37,768,723 downwards.
TTATTCTCATCCAGGACTTTTGCCTGGATGAAACAAAACTGAATGTAAAGCTGGCTTCTGCTCTGGTGATTTGACTAAGCAGGTACACATATAAATAAAAACCACCACAATTCCAGAGTTGCTTTGATACTCTCTTAACGTTTCCCTTCACACATGAGATAGAGATGTGTCATGGGGAGAACCAAGGGTGATGCCTCCAAGGGCTGTTGCTGTCAGTCCTAATACCAGCGCATATCACACATGCAATAACCAGATTTACTATTGAGCCTATGAATGTGCACTAGAAGGTTTGTTGATACATTCACTGCTAAATAAAAGCAGTATCTTCACCTTTAAGGGAATGAAGGTTCTTTTTATGTTATAGATTATTCATATGTTCAATTTTAATAATTATCTATTTGACTGGCTCATAAAAAATATTTGAAAACTTATGTTGCATGAAATTAATCAAGGTTCCATTTTTTCCTCTGTGAAACATCAATATTCCACTGCTGAAAAACTTATTTCAGTGTTCAGAGCAATTAAAAAAAAAGCTACCATAAAGAATGAAAATAGCAAACCCAACAGAAAGGTTTTTATAAACTCAGCATGGAAATACTATTTCTAGCAGATCTGGACTAAGGATAGTAATGGAATATTAAATGTTTACAGAAATTTATGTCTCCAACAGAGAGATTTCAAAGGAAGGGACAAAATAGCAGAGTGATTCTAGAATACAATATTTCATTTGTATTAAATAGGAATAATACAAACCTGATTTTCTCTTTAAAAAATATTAACATCCAAGAACTAGTCCTGTTAAGGGGATGATGGGGAGGGGAAAGGCAGGGGGACAAGACAGAACTGGGTGAGAGGAGCCCTCCAGTATGCTGCTGGCACTTTAACTGGATATCCAGGGGTTGCCAGACTACTCCAGGTGTGTCTCCCTTCTTAGCCAGCAGCTGCTGGACACAAACAAGCCACAAGGAAATTAAATTCCAGGTTTCCTACTGTAGGTTGTTAGTGCAACCCTTTCAGTAACAAAAAGGTTGCACTAACCTTTAAAAAACAGGTGGAGCTCCTATGGATTTGCCCTCATTTGTGAACAGGATGGAAGAAAACTGATACCTTGTGATCTTTATGACACATGAATATTAATTGTTTCGCCTCCAAACGTATGCACCAAATAGCATATAGAGCACATTTAAATAGAATATACATCGTTTCCTCTGTCAGTTCAAGTCACCTACAAAATGACAGAAACAAAAAGAAATCACCTTAAACCTCAACTGAGCAACATTCATTTGCATCCTTGTGAAAATGCTAAGTGGAAATCAGTGTCCCATACTGGGGCCAGTTCCAGGCAGAGCAGTTAGCGGACTGAGGAGAGGAAACTTGAATCTTCACAGCTTATCTACAGGATCAGCCTCATGAATGGGGAAAAAAAAAAAAAGCACCTGGAAGCAGATCCAAATCACTTAAATGCATTTAACCAAGCATATCAAATCTCCTTATAGAACTCTCTCTGAAATAGTGCAACTACTGAGCAAACTTAGAATCCAGGTCCCAGCCCTAAAGAAGCAATTTATTTTTAAACTCTCCCCATTTTACATATCTCTTCCTCAAAAAAAAAAAAAAAAGACACACACAAGAAAATGCCTGACAAGTGGAACCAAATGCTCATGGTTCAAGTCTTGTTTTTACTGCCTTGCCATTACAGTAAGACATATCAAAACAGATTAAGAAGGCTAATGCTGAATTATGCAGAAATCAGTAATACAGAATTACTGTGGGAAAACCAAGTAGTCTGTCAAACTGCCTGTAGAGAACTTAGAAGTATCTGGGGCATTTGCCAGATAACCACTGAGCATTTATTTCCACAGAAATATCATCCTAATTTTTTTAGGATCTCAAAAGTCACTTATACAGATAGACTGCTTCTACATAAATTTTCATTCACTGAAAAATGCCATTAAGATGGTCAAAACTATATACAAATTCAGATTAAATGTGGTGAATTAATTTGGATGAACACAGAACTGAACCCTTAAAGAGATGCCATGATTCATCTTTCACATTTTACTTTTTTTGGGGTTGGTTTCGCAGCAGCCATTGACAGAAATGGCAAAGACGACACAGCTCCACATTGTAATTTAGGCTCTGTAACAAAAGGACACACAGTTTCAAATTTAGTATTTCAACAGCTCTACCTGAAGATTTGGGGACTTCTTTCCCTCCTCCACACTAAAAATCAAAATCCAAAAAGATTAGAGACAAATTACAGGAGATGTGTGGAGGTAAAAGTAATAGGTAGAGCACAGGCAGAAACAAAAGAGCATGATTTCCATTTCTCTGATTTTAAAGACTGTAGCCCTAGCTCCTGAGAGTGGCCTGGACAAGGAAGGCTATAGGAAGCAATATCCAAGTACTCCTGGTGCTCCTGACCAGACCCTCCCTGTCTCCATCCTGCAGCTCTCCCTGTAGGAACCACAGTTCCTGTCACCTCCTAGTTCCAGCCAAACCACACTTGCTTTCCTCTTACTTACAAATCAGTTAGCAGAGCCTTCTATTTCCATCTGCATCACATTTTGCATGGAGATACATTTTGCATGACACCCTTGGCCACAGCATTTGCTGTATCCAGTCAGGTTATGTTATGCCTTACAGACTACAGATTTCTGTAACAAAACAACACATTGGCATTCTTAGGGAGTTTATCAGAACTATTCCGCAGATGTCTAGATATATCAAGCTTGATGAATAGGAACAATTCCTTCAGCTGCATGATACACAGTAGTTCTATATGTAGCTCAAGAGCAGGAACAAAATCTGGTCCAGCACATCTTTTTATGCAGTCCAAACAAAGTCAGGTTCCTACTGAGTTCCTCTGCTGATTGCTATAGGAGCACAGCTGCTGCATAAATTAGCAAGTTAAGTAAATCAGTTGAAGTCAATCTGAATATTTAATCTCAGCATGGAGTTCCAGTATGTGCATTCACAAACATAAGGTAGCTGTCTTCAACACTTGGTGAAACTGTCATTTTAATAACTAAACAATCTAATTTCTAATATTAAAATAGAAATTATATTCCTAAATTAACAAACTTTCTTCACACTAGTAAAGATATTTTGGATAACAGCTGTTGTTTTACTGGAAACTGAGCATGCTATCAATTAATTTTAGACAATAAAAATATACACTTTCATTTGTTAAAGTAAAACAAAGCTACCAAACCAAGTTTATCAATTACCTGTCAAATTATAGTACCCTTCAGAAACCTGGCCACTGAATCCTTAGTTATTTCTTCCTACCCACTTCTGTGCAAGCTGTTGAAAGAAGCTGAATTTAATTAATCTACTGCTTTTTCTGGCTCCCATGGTAACTCAGAGATGAGGTACCCACCAGCAGACATAGGAACCTCCCCACTGCAGCCATACCAGAGCCACCTCCGCCTCTGAGCTGCAGTATCTCTCACCTTCCAAGAGCAGAAAACCTAGTGTAGGATTAATGCAGTCTCCAAAATATTCACATTGACAGCTATCATAGAGCCCCAAAAGGCTGGAAGACCTGGAATTGATCTCTGAAAAGAAAAAAGAGTATTTGGGGCTATAGATCACACCCTTGCAATTCTATAAAACGTGTTTCAGCTTTTCTGTAACTAATGGAAATAACTGAGAGCAAGTGTTGTCCCTAATTATTCCCCAGTTTAACCCTGCCCTTGAAGCCTTTTTTCTCTAACATTCACCGTTAGGCAAAAACATAGCAAAGAATCTCTGCACATCAAAGGAGTAACTTCTTGCTCCAGATACTTACATCTAGACATTAGTTGAATCTGAATCAGGCTTTATCCTGACAAAAAAAAAATTATTAATTGACCAACTATTCTATTTTGTATAGTTGTACGAATTATATTATCACAGGCACATATTACTTAAAACAAATTGATCTGATCATGCTGGTTATCTACATACATGTTCACAAATTATCTTAACTAAAGTCTCCCTTCTGAAGGCCAACAAGTCCATGTAACACCAAGCAACAACTTCATTTCTTCATGGTAGAGGTTCTCTATCCAGCAAAAGAATACCACAGAAGGAATCAACAAGATCTTTCTGTAAATTTGTACACAAATGACCTTTATGAGATACAGAACAAAAATATCAAATTCAAGGTCTGCCCTTTTTCCATAATCCATATACTAATAAGGAATAGATTAAACATTTCCCAGTTCTCCATTTCAGAAGGGCCTTTGAATATTTCGAATCAGGCAACAGAAGCAATGTTTCTGTTCAAAGAAGATGTGGGATTCCCTTCACACTCTTTCACTTTCACTTCTCAGAACCTCCCACACTGGAAGGAAAATCATTTTGTATTTGTTGACCAGGGAGCAGGAAGGTAAGACACATTAACTTTCAAGTGTTGGCCAACATGAATCTCAGGGTACCACTCAATCTTCAAGAGACAGGAATATCCTTAGGTACACTTAGTGCTCCCACAGTAACGTATCTGTGTTAAGGCAGGAAATGCACAGGCACTTTTAAATTCTACCCACATCCCTTCGTACAGACTAAGGAGACTGTAGTTATAAGTGTAGCTCAAATGCAATTAATTCAATCCACCTGCATGTATATATTCTTCCATAATATACATTGCTTGAACCATGTCTGAAGATTCCTTTGTGGGCATTGTGAGTAAACAGAATGGCTTCTTTCCCTAAGACTTTAAATAAACATAAAATAAAAGTAAATTTACTTGGCAGTCATTTTAATGCACAAACAGGATGGTAAGTATATTAGCAAAATAGGTCAGCAGAAGCAGGAAATTAGGGAAAAAAATTAAAGCTTTGAAAGCCTAAATTAAAAATAAATGAAAAACACAAGTATACATTTTCATTTATAGTAGTTCCTCATTTGTGGTCAAAATAGCAGTAGATACTAAAAACTACTTATCTAATCTTAGGACTAATTAAGAATATGTCAACTCTTCCCATATTCCCACCCCCTAGAAGACCCATGAAAGCAACAGCTATAAAGCAAATTTATTTATGATGTCAACAACTAGCTAAGAGTATATTCATAAGCATGGTCCAAAGCCCACTGAAGTCCCAAGAATTGGTCCCATCTCTCCTTAGTTTTCATTCTTAAAGATATTTGTGGGAATACCTCAATTATTTTTACTGAATTGCCTTAATTTGTAAGCAATTTCTTGGAGAAAGTGCAGATCTAGTAGTTGGAAAACTCAGCCTAGTGGCTTTTGAAGGACAAGCTAATTTCTTTTCTGACCAGGTAGGGCTATCAATAAACTTCCATTGAGAAAAAAAAATAAATCTGCAGCTGTTCCAAGGCAGTTCTTTAACATTTAAAATAATTTATACTATAGAATTTGACTGACACAACTGGAATAATTTTGCCCTGCAGCTGGGGATTATCAATCAACTTCAATGATATAAAGCAAAAGTGTAAAGCAAAATAAAAATCTATTTTTTTGCCACATGACAGTTTAGTAACCTACTGGAATAAAAAACAGCAAAAGACAACCTTTCAGTGATTAAAATTAGAGATTTTAAACTATAGAGATCAGACCTCCTGGGTAGAAAGGTACAGTTTTTGTAGTCATGTTTCAGTTCAGAACCAAAGCACCTTTATCCTTTCAGCGAAAGGTAAATTTTAATTTTTTACAAAGACTCTGCTGACAAATTAAAGAAAAAAGACCTATAGCTTCACAGAAACTGTGAGGATGAAAAAAGTAATGACACAAAACACATTATAGTTGGCTCACAAGACAGTATGTACTACTGAACTTTACTTCCATAATATATTTAATAGCAACCAAGTAAAATAGGATATATTCATATTTTATTGGTACATACTCCCAATTGTCTTCGGTGGGGTTTTGTATTATTTATTTTTTAACCAAAATCTGAGCATCTGAATATCTTGGAAGACTGCAGAATCTCTTAATTAACCCCTTTATTACATATAAAAATATTCTCCAAATGATTAATCCTCTAAACACACATCTTTCTCCAGCCAATAAACTGTTTGATTTTCACTATGCTCAAATGATCTTCACCAAACACTGCCACAAAGCACTAACAACTTGGCACTTTCATTAATAACAGCATTGCAAATAAAAAATATAACTCTATGGTGAAACATTCAGCCAGATGATGATAAGTCCATTTCTATATGCCATTAAATAAACTGAATAGTTCTCCAGCTCATAAAGTCTTTGAAGAAACATCCACCCAGGAATACAGTTATTTGAGCCTCTGGAACGAAGAGTTAAGCAGTTACGAAGTAGTAATATAATGTTATTTTTAAAGAAGTGTTTGGAGATATCTGCATATGCACATGATTGAGGCTGCAAGTCCCATTTGCAATTAATTGTACAATCTGTTATAAGACTGGTTTTGATCAATTATATCTTTGACAATCTAAACCATTTCAATTGAAATAGTCTACCCAGGGCACCTACTTTCGAATGCATTCATTTTACATGAAACACTCTAGTACAGAGCTTCAGCCATTTCTCAGATTTAGTAATTCCACTACTTAAGCCATTCTAAAAGCAAACAAATGGTAGTGGTTTGGCTGATGAGCTCTAGCATTTTTAATTAAACTTTCAATTTTTAATTAAAGCATGAGAGGAGAGTGCTCCATGCATCTGCAGAAGACTTCCTTTGAATACTCCAGCATCTCTAACAACCAGAGGGACTCCCCCGTCTGCCAACTCCATCCACATCTGTTACTCTCCTCAGGGTCTCAGAGCACCATCCCCACCAGCTGGATAGGAGAAAAAGGGTAAAAGACCCTGAGAAGGAGGAGAGATGAGAAAAAGCTGAGGAGTAGCCAGGTGTGGGGTAACCAGAGACAGCATTGAGATGTATTATATCCAGTCACTCTCAATTGGACACTCCTCAGACAGGACGACACACAGACTTTTGCCATGAAACTTGTGTGCGTGGGCATGCATCTGCATCCCGTCAATGGGGTAAAGATTCCAAGCTCAAACAGCAGCACCAAGCTGGGAACTGCATTTTGAGAAGCTTAGGTTTCAAAATAGCCAGGCAGCAGCTCTGCTGACTGAACATCTTTCTCATCTCTGAAAACCTGCCTTGAGTAAAAGGCTACAGTTCATCCATGCTTAAAGACTTTGTAAGAGTTGGAAACTGAATTCCCCAAGCACCTTAGTCATGTGTCCCAGCTCCAAGCAGGCCTCAACAGTACTTCTCTGCAAGAGTTTTGCAGTAGCTCTCAGTAATTCCACAAGAGCCCACCACAGCCCTGCTGTCCTTAGTACAGTCTGTGACAGCAGTAGGAAGACAGCCCTTGCTGTCCAAACCATGCTCAGACAATAACAAATAAATAAAGTGCTTCCCCACAAGATTCAAGTTCAAGATTTACACATACAAAGCCTCAGCTCGCATAAATCAAAGTAAATCTTTGGGCTTTAATAGGGTTGTATCAACCTGCAACAAATAAAAAGTATACCCCATAAAGACTGTCCATAAAGATACATATTTTAAATAAGGCTCTTCAATGGTTTTGAGTGGGGTTTTTTTGTTTGTTTTTTTAAGAAGTGTTAAAAGCCAATAGCAGACCAGATGGAAAGGTCTAAGTTTTTACGCACATCTTTCTGATTTCACATGGTTCTGCCTCCCTTCTCTAATTAGAGTAACATACATTAAGTAAATTAAAAGCTACTGAGTGTCTCAAAAGAAAAGCCAGGTTTTCATAAAAGAAAAGGGTCAGGAGATGAAATGTTACCACTGTAAGCAAAAAAGGAAACACTCAGGTAAGTGTCCACCAAGTTAGAAAGGAATCATGCTTAGATATTTAATCTAACTGGCAATGTGAAGAACAATATCCTTGTCTCATTTCTTTACTATTAATCCTGTCATGTTTTTGCTCCTTACCTTTCCAAGCATTGTCCAATATTTCTGAAGTATCTGACAACAGATGTATGCATTCCCTTAGATAAGACCTCCTTTTTCCTTTTGCAATGACATGAAAGTTGTAAACCTCCAAGGCAACCTATTCTTTAATTTCTACTGTCTCATCTAGACCTTTAAACAAACTGAATTCTTACTTTCTTCCTCAAAGCTCTAGTAAAGCAACAACTATGAAAAACACAGCTTAAAAAAAAAAGGCAGAAGATGAAGTTCTGCTCCTACTAACTGGGCCTTCACCTCTAACTGAGCAAAAACACAAACGAAGCCACAGAGCCATAGACTACAGCATAGGAGGAGGGCTGCACTCTGCTACAAACGAAACAGAAGAGAGGGCACAAGCAAACACATAAAAAGCAGAAAGGACTTCAAAATCTACTGGTGAAAGCAAACATAAATATAAGCCCCAGCAGGAGCTCACACGTTTTCTGGCACACTATACTACACGTATTGAAGCTAGCTGCCCTGTGAACAGGCAAATCCCAGGAAAGTGAAGATAGGTCAGTGATGCCAGTGAAGCGTTCTCTGTGGTGTGCCTGCTGGGTGCAGAGGTGGCACATCTCTGCATGTCTAGGTGATCTGCCCAGGAGTGATAGGGTAGGACCAGTTTTCATGCTCAGGTTCCAGAACAAAAGGAAGGATCAAAGACAAGGATCTGGAAGGAGGCAAAAAACCCAGCCAAACAAACCAACCCCCCAAACCAAACCAAAAAACCCCCAATGGAAATGCCAAAAAATGCCCAAAGTAATTACATTGTTTGCCTGTTTAATAAGACAACAGAAAATAGCTACTGGTCATGGAAGTCACATTAAAATAATAACCTAATTCTGGTAACTTAAATGCAAAATAATAAGATTAGCAAATAATTTGTAGAATAATTTGTTTATGGCATAGCAGCAATATTTGCTTTCCCACAAATACAACAAGCAAATGAGAAATCTACAAAAGAGCTTGTAAAGCTTGCAAAGTGACTACAAGACTTGTTTGCTCCAAGCAATGTTTGAATGATCTCATACCAAGTCCTTGTTTCTTGTAGAATGAGAAAGTATCTTAAACTAATGTGTCAGTAGAATAGCTGTAGGACAGTGATAAAAAAGGGTAACAAATTTTTAAGGCCAGATGGTGTTCACCCAAGAGCTTTGAAGGACTTATGTGAAATTGCCAAAGTATTGTCACAACCATCGTGCAATATTCCATTTGTACAATCTATCCTTTAAATCAGTTTCAGTGCTGACAATTAGAGTAAAGATAGAAGCATTAGATAAATGAATATCCATGATATACAGAAGAAGGGCCAACATAGATGTAGCAAGAAAACTGATAACAGACAAAAATACTAAAAACTCTTTGAAGGAATTAGCTGCCATGCAAATAAAAGATGATCTCATGGGTTTACAGAATGCCTTTGATCAGGAAGCAGGACAGCAGTCACAAAATCAGCAAGGTTCCAAATGAAAAGCTCTGAAAAACATTATTATCTTGAAATAGGAGAAAAGATCAACTTTCAGATTAATATGTGCTTATTGACAGGAGTATGAACAAAAAGCTTTTCAGTAGCTCCAAGCAATCCCCAAAAAACTGAACTATGAAATGCTACAGAGAACTCTCATGGTACTGAGTAACTGGGCAATAAAATGGCAAGTGAAATTCAAGTGCCAAAGTAAGGCACATAACCAACTGCTTTGTCTATCAACAGGCAAAAATACACTCTCATTTTGTTATTACCACTTAGGGGCCACAGTGTAGATCCACCTTCAAATGTTCTCGTTAAGAACAGAAAAGAAGAAAATAAACCAACCATCCAACCAAACAAAAAACCAACACCATCCAAACAACTTAAAAAACCTCACACAATCAAAGCCGTCAGGAATGTTACTCAGTTCAATGGCTGTCCAAAGGAATACTAGGAAGAATTACAACAAAAAGAGAAAACTTCAGCAAGCAATTATATATACATGCCACACGCTCCCAGCTTGAATACTGAATGGAGCTCTGGTGTCCTTAACTAACATCACAAAAGCCTGAGAGTAGAAATAGAGAGAAAGGCAACAAATTAACGGAAAAGACTTTTGTCTTAGAGGATTATATAGCAGAACTGTTCAGTTTGAGGATGAGAGAGAAAACAAAAGCAACATGAAATTCTGCAAAATTATGAACTAACTGGAAAGGGAAATAGAAAATGTTCTCTAATTCTAATGAGAAATGAAGTGTCAAATAAAATTAAATTAGCAAACAGAAGTTTGAAAGAAAAATTAATTTTTTCTCACCAAAGAAGTGCATTGACACATGTTGTAGCATATGTTAAAAGTCTAAAATAGGTCCAAAAACTTTTTAGGCAAGATTGCTGAGTAAAATTCAGCATCCAGTAATGTTCCACCATGACTTTGGTTCAGAAAGCCTGTACACTGAGGAAAAGCTAGAAGGGTATACAATAAAAGCGTACTTTGGACTGTTGTAGTCCTGCATATCTTCCTTGCACAGGGTTGACTGAGCACTCTCACCTACAGAGTGAATATTGTAAGAATGCATCCTAAGTATTGCACTGCTCAATTCCTTTTATAATATTGCTAGGGACAGGTTAGTTATTAAAAGAGGAACACATTTCAAGTTGAGAGAAGCTACCTAGCACTTTGAAATACAAAAGACATACGATATGCAGTAATCCTGCTCTCCTCAGTGCTCAGCCTTATATATCACTGCATGTCCACAAATATGGGAACCCTCCAAAACAAACTCAGTTAATGACCATAAGGATATTCACAGATCTAGAAAACAAGGATATGCAAAAAGAGAAAAGAGAACGGACATGGACCATGAAAACACACAGGCTTTGACAAGTTTTTCTAAGGATAAAACTGGGATAAATGTCCTAAATGAAGAGCAGAAACGCTGTCATTCCTGGTCTGTTCCAGAAAACTCCCTGGTGGGGAGTTAAGATGATCATGTGTGGGAACATGGAGGACATATGACCAGGTCTCTTACCATCCCTGTTTCTCTGGATTTAATTGAATGATGGCTAAGATACTATACTTTAAGCAAGTGTAGTTCTCAGCATTTGGTGTCCAATACCAAAAGAGCTGAAGGAAGTTAGATAGTACAGCCTCAGAAATAAGTATACACTCAAATGATTGAGGGAGAGAGACAGGATTCATATTTTCAATATATATCAACTTGTCTACATTTACCATGGCTGTCAAGTTATCTTAATATTATTCTTTAGAAGCAATAAACATAGAATTTAATGCAAAGTCCTGTAATCTTCCCTTAACTATCTTTTAATATCAGGCAATACATCAAATAAAACTTCAGAATCAATCCATAAATAGGAATTATGTTCTTTGTATTTGATATTTAGATTATTAATAGGTAAATCAAAATCATTTAAGGGAAAAATAAGTGACTTTTTCAATTATATATGCTGCAAATAAAACCAGAGAAATGTTTTGTACGTTTATTCTAAAATTTGAGTCAAATTCTAGCCTCAGACCACAGACAAATGAATCCATGACAGTGCTGTGAATAATTAAACAAACAATTAGCGTTAATAATAAATGTTACTTTGATATAGATCTCTAGATTGAACTTGTCCACGGAAGGTCTGTGATAATTAATGATAACTGAACTTTGACCATTTTAGAATAATGGAATTTAAATACTATTTCCCAGTAAAGACACTCAAGTCCTATTTTTTAAAATGTTTAAGAGGCTTGTCATTCTTTTAAATTATGAAACACTGATTATTTCAGAAGGAGATTGTAATAATTCTTGTAAAACTCAGTTTCTCAGCCCTTCTCCTTTAGAAAGTTCCAGAGGACATAGAAAGAATATCATTCAGCTAGATACATTTAAAGGATGAAGTGAGGAAGTAAAGAAGAAATTACTGCAACTTGAGTCACAACAACCCCAGGCAGTGCTACAGGCTGGCAGAAAAGTGGCTGAAAAGCAGCCCAGTGGAAAAGGACCTGGGAATGCTAGTTGACAGCAGCTGAACATGAGCCAGTAGTGTGCCCAGGTGGCCAAGAAGGCCAATCCATCCTGGCCTGTACACAAAAATAGCATGGCCAGCAAAACAAGGTCAATGATTGATTCCTTGGACGCAGCATTGTGAGGTTACTCCTTGAATACTGTGCCCAGTTTGGGGCTCCTCACTACAAGAAAGATGTGGAAGTGCTGAAACCTCTCCAAAAAAGGGTTGCAAAGTTTGCAAAGGGTCTGGATTACAAGTCATGTCAGGAATAGCTGAAATAGTTCAAGTAGTGCATCCTGGAGAAAAGGAGCTCAGGAGGGACCTTATTGCTCTCTACAACTACCTAGGTTGTAGACAATGGGGGTTGGTCTCTTCTCCCAGGTAACAAGCAATAGGACCACAGGAAAAGACCTCAAGGGCAGAATTAAATTGAATATTGGGAAAAACTTCTCCATGGAAAGAGTTGTCAACCATTGGAACAGGTTGCCCAGGGAAGTGGTAGAACCACCAGCCCTTGAGATATTCCAAAGATGCGTAGTTGTGGCATCTGGGGACATGGTTTAGTGGCAAACATGGTCAGTGCTGGCTTAATGGTTGGACTCAATTATCTTACAGGTCTTTTCCAGCCTAAATGATTCTAAGATTGTCATTCTGGAGAACTTACTGTCAATCATTCTGGTTCACAGAACATGACAGAAGACACAGAAATTAATCATACTCAGTTGATTGCTACTAAAAGCATAGATTCCATGCTGCTATTCCAATCAATTACTGTAGTCTCATACCTCCCAAAATGCTTGAAACATATAGTAATACACCAAGAAAACATTATCTATGGAGACTAACTACTTAATAATCTTGTTGGATATGTTCTTCATGAACCAGGGTATTCACATCCTGTTACCCTTTCAAGTATATTGCTCATAGAGGAGTGATTAAGCACTGAAACACAGCCAGGGCAATGGATACTCATAAAAGATGTTCTTGTCATAGAACCATAAATACTATTCCATAATATGACAGGGAAAACATAAATCAAAGTATAATAGCATTTAAACTGTGCATTTCCATACCACAGGAGAATTAAAGTTCAGAGCTGTTGCAGACAATGCAGAACTGCCTGCAAATAGGTGACTAACTGTGAATAGACACCTGTTCAATGACTATCCTGTTGGACTGCTACCACTGAACGCAATGGTTTCTTAGACCTGAGCAAGACCACAAACTTGAGGCATCATCAGGGCCTCTGTCAGTAAAGGCAGAGTTATGGCTCTAGTTTCAAAAGATATTTCAACACTGGTCGGAGGCCATAATATATTTTTTAATAATTACCTTAACGGAATCAACTAGTTTGGGAACAATCCAACAGCAGTGCGGGCAGCGTTTATCTTTCCTGTACTGAAAAATATAAAAGCATAAAATTCTTGCAGAAGGGCATGAGCGAGAGAGAGAAAGAGAACAGTATCATCCTATCTTTTGAAACCCATAGCTGAAATATACTTGATAGTTTGTTTCCTCAACAGAATGATGAGAAAAATTACTTTTCTATAAAAACATCAGTATCAAACTATATATCAGAATAGTATTTCCTCTCACACATTCATAAAGTGTGATATAAACACTTACACTAAGCATTGTTAGTGCTTTTAAATAAATTCTCTGTTTTTTCTCCTTTGTGGAAACACTAGCACAGCAGCCACCAAGTATTTTACTTAATTTCAGCTGCAGGTGTTAAGATAAAATTTCTGTTTGATAAGCAGTTCAAGAGTCCCAGTAATGCTACATCTATTGCAATCTGAAGAGGAAATTACTGTTTAATATTTTCATTACAGTAATAGACAGAGGTTCTGATCCGATCACAATTTTGTGGAGTTAACAAGGGACTGGGCTTACAATGCTTAAAGGAACAAGTTGCAACAAGATGCAATAAAAACACTGTGATGTGGCAATTAAAATGGGTGACAGAACAGGGGACTTAACAGTGGCAGAAATGAACAGTATGACTTCAAAAAATCTATTACCAGACAGAAAGGCAAAAATAATGCACAGTTATGTAAAGAATTATCCTTCTATAGGAGAAAAAGGGGCAGTGCTAGTGAAGACTAGATGAGTAATACGGTGAGAAGAGCAGGCAGAACAAAAAAGCTCCTCTTCCCCTGCTCTGCCTGTCCTGGCAGGCTACATGAACTCGTTCATATGGCATTCATACAGGTGAGAGCACAATACAACAGCAGATCCCAGGAGTAAGAGTCATGCTGTTTGCAGGAATGGCTGGAGGTATGAGCAATGCATGGGTGTGCCAAAAAGTCTTCAGAAGTCATCTGAGCATTTTGACACTTCTGCTCTGATTTATATGTGAACAGAGGCACTGGGAATGAAAGATGAGCAGAGGTCCTTGTGGGAGTGGGGCTGTGGAGCTACAGTGGGCTGGCTGGTCCAAAGCTGTTGTCCTCTCAACTATAGGCAAGACCCTCTCACAGCCAGAACATCCATGGACCCAGCATTTTAGAAGCAAAGATGTCAAAAATAGTAATAAAAATAAAAATTAAAATATACAGGTTTTCATAACCTTAGTTTTAATAAGGGTGATGAGGAAAATCTATTCCTTTTTGGCTTTGCTTTGATGACTCCAAGAACCATGCCAGTAAAAAGAGGGACCAACAAGTGCAAATTTTCAGCTTCATTGAGGATTATGATCTCCTGTAGCTGCATAAGAGTTGTCCTACTTAAAGCTCTGTTACCATCACCATTTTTCCTTGATAAATATATATTCATTACAGTATGTAAAGAGACAGAGAGCAGGATCAGCATCCATATATAATAGATGCAATTTTCCATGAGACACTGGTAAATCAGGCTTATGCATGGAAAGATGAAGTCAACCATCAGATGCACTAGTATAATCCAAAAAAATGGTCACAAAACTGCTGTGCAAGCTTGAAACCAAATTATTATCTACCTGAGCATACAGTAAAGCTGTGCCAAGTTCTCAAGCCTTCAGGCTCAAAGCAGTCAAATATTTAACACTGAGCTTTTTCTCTGAAACACTGAGATGAAGACCAGATGTGCTGCAAGCCACAGGTTTTAAAAGTGCTTGTCTTTTATGATTAACATGGTTAATTTAATTTCACTACTCTATAGGTACCTATTTGCATAAAGCAGTTTTGAGACAAAAGGATTTCTACAATGCCGAAGCACAGTGCTGTAAGATGCTGACCCTAGCTGATGGGTTTCACAAGTTGTTTTTTGCATATTAAATACAGATTTTGTAGACCCAGTCTGATTATCACTTTCACTGATCTAAAAGCAAGCCCTCCACCTCTAGAAGGAGAGATGTTTTAGTAGTTTAGATCCCCAAGTGGAACCAAGTTGTTTCTCCTAGATGAGACGTTCCTCCCACCATGGTGCCCTGAGTCAGAGCACCCATCCTTCTTGTCAGCAGAGCTTTTATGGCTGTATCAGGAAGAAGCAAATCCCAGTACAGGATTTGTAGTGTGAAGCAGCTGGTGTTGAGTATATGATATCCACAGCACATATATAGTGCGTGGGAAGGTGACTGTTTCTAAATAACTCTATGGACTGAATACACACTGGTGGCTGGAGCACTTAGTTTCTTCTTGGAAGTAAATGGTCCAACACTGCTCTATGAACCAAAATTGAAATACTGATTTCAAAAGTGTATCATAGTTCAAGCTCAAACACTAATATAAACAAATGCTAAACATGGAGTATACCATACTTAGGCAACCAACACAGGTCCCATGATCAAAAAGCCTATCTTCTGCTCTTTAAAACTACCTTACCTTTTGATGCATGAAGCATTACATTAGGTAATTGAATGAGATGAGAGAAGAACCTATCCACTGTTCAAAACAGTAGATGCTCAGAGTATGCCCACATTCCAAATCCAGGCAAGGGCAATGAAATAAATATCCTTTTAATATGAGTTCATCTTATCCAAATACACTAGAGTTGATGGATTAAATTGCTTCCCAAGTCTACAGGCAAGGGCATGGGTGTTTGAGAAGAGAGAGCAATAGCATGGAGATCAGAACTCCACAGTAAGAAATACCACTTCCCAAGCCTGTGATACATGCCACCTTGATCTTCAGTCACCCTGTATTTAAGTTCATTCTAATTTGCACGTGTGCGTATCTATATGGTATAATCTATATGCCACCTGCTCTGTGACTACATGTGCAGCAAAAGGCATAGAGACATATTCCCAAGCACGAATTGTCTTTTCACACCAATATAGCATAAAGAAGCTCTTATCCTGCCAAACTTCACAAGCCAAAACCCTGTTCCAGGAGATTTCCTGCTAGCATGCATCTGCCAGTGCCAAGCCTTGGTCTCAACTTTTTTCTGCCCTGCAGTGGGAGCAACATGCTTGGAATAAAAAAAGAACATATTGGTTCTCCCCTCTATGGCAGAAATTTGTTAGAAAGATCCTACTCCAGTGACCCAGAGCTATTTGAAAAGTTAAAGTTGCAACAAATTCCCACTGTGTAAAACCTTGGCTCTTGCCAGAGAAAATCTGTACTTGCAGCCATATCTCATGTTCAAAAGTGATAATTTCAGCCATTGCAGATACCGGTTAAAGTTCCATCTGACTCTGAGGGGTAACACTTCCAACACAAAATGCTTTCTGCTATCCAGAGGATTTCAAAGAGAGGCAGGGAAATGTAGGTTGGACATAGCTGTGCAACTAAAATAAAGCAGGTAAAATTTTGAGGACAAAATTAAGTGCTTTGCCCTCTCCCATCCTTGGGCTGCAGTCTATCTCATGCAGCACACAGTATAAAAGGATTTAGCTTTCTTATTATATATAAAATTCCTCCAAACATCTTGAAAAACTATGAAAAAATGAACAATTAAATACTGTTACTTTAATGTCATCAACAAGATGCTATTTTTGAGACTATGTGTGACATGATGTAATTCTATGCTATGCTGAATTTTAATGCTGTTTTATAAGTTCTGCACAGACTGAAATTACTTGGAATTTAAAAAAGTAAAGACTTTTTTTAGTGAAACAGCTCAGAAAATTTTCGTTGTGACTCATATGGAACATCTTGGCTTCAATTTTTACATACAACTATGTAGCTTTACCCTGCTGTAATGACTGACTGGGAGAGAGGGGTATTGAAAAAGCCTAATTTTTCCCAAGTCCAGCTGTACTGCAAGATACCCCAGAAATGGCCATGTGGCCATAGTGTAACCAAGAACAGTGGAAAGTTATGATTAACATTCTTCTAAGGGCAGTGGTGCAGAAGTGGTCTATTTAATGGAATTAACAGGCTCCAGATGGAGCAGCATGTAGACAAGTACCTGTGATCTTGTATTGTCATGCACTGTGCATGCAGTCCAGCACAAAACAGAGATGGGCGACAAAAAAATAAAAGCCTTTATTCAGAACACTTCTAGAACTACACTGTATAAAAACTTGTATATTATCTTTGTGGACCTTGCATGTCTTTCATCATCAGTAGCTATAAAGAAGGAAATGCACATTCTATTGTGCAATGTCCAGATCCATAGCTTGCAAGCAACACTATTCATAATAGTGTCCAGCATTATTCACCCTGCCAAATTAAAATGTTACAATCAAGATCAGAGTCATGTGTATCATCTTGACAAGATAATCTGACTATAAAGCTGTCCTCCACAGCAGAGTATAGTAGAGGACAGTACTCCTGCTCAGTACTGAAACTCAGTAGATAGAACAGGTATCCCACGTGGTCACTATTAACAGCCTGATTTATAAGCAAAGTCTGGCTGGCAGTTTTGTCATCTTTGTTTTCTGCAGCATCTTTGGAATTTTTTTTTTCTTTTACTGTGTGTTGTTTTTTGTGAGGTTGTGGGGGGGAGGGGAGGTTTGTAATCAAATTACCATTTACTGAGATATCAAAAGCAAAACAAAACAGAACTTGGGCAGAACTGTGTGAGGGAGATATTATATTCATGAATTGGCCAGGAATAAACCAGACTCTAATAAACTGGACAACTAATTTTTCTGATGCAGTAAACCTTGAAGAGTTTAAAAGACTGCAAGTGAAATCTGTATAAAAACAATGAAAATATCCATGAGGCCATCACATGAAACACTAAATATATGATAGGATATTGACACTGTATTCATTTCACATTACATCATATTGTAGTCATTATTTAGTTTCTCAAATACCTCTAGTACAGCTAGACTATTTCCAATTGCAACATTGGCTATGAAACATGCATGAGAGGTGTGATTCACAGAGCATCCCATTCCTTCAGTGTTTAAGGCTCAACACTGAACAGCACGCTGCCCTGGCCCCCAGTTGAGGGAGGACTGGCCATAACAGAGAAGAGATAACAAACTTCATTCAGCACCTGTATGAACACAATTTTAAACCATGAGGTGATAAAATCTAGGATAGCCACCTTCCTTGTGCCAATCACAAGTTAGCAAAAATTTGTAGCAGTAGCTATTTCTCCACAGCAGACCCATACATGTATATGTACTGAATCACAGAGAACAAAAGATGAGAAAGAAAAAAGTTTAAGTATTTAAATAAAAACAAATGAAAAAAAATCACAAAGCAGTAGAGACTGCAAAAAAGATGCACATGAGAAAGATTTTATATGAAACAGTCAAGGTAAGAACAGTCAGCTCCAGGAAAGAAGAGAGCCATTTGCAGAAACCAGACTTGCAAAAATAAAAGTCTAGGGAGAAGATCTTAAAGGATCCTGTCCCAGTTTCTAAAAGAGCCCTTCAGAGAGGTGAGGATGAAATGAACAACTAGTATTTTCTAAAACAAGAAGCACTGAACCTTATGCAAGGAACACATCTGTTTGCTTTCCTCACTGTGTGACCCTGAAGAGATGCCCCATCAGCACACTGTTTTCTAGATCCCCTTCCTGAGCTAGTTAAAAGTTCAGAGAAGCAAGCAGTGCACACAAGTTCTCAGCTCTACAAAGAAGGTTCAAAATAGGGAAAGTAATAAAGCAAGTCACTGCAGATTGCTAGCTTGATGCTCATCAGACCAACAACTATTTCTGCATGAGCTACCTTGCATTTGGCGTGGGCAAAAGACTCAACTTCACTTATCCCACAATAAAACATAGTTAAACCAAATACACTTGTCCTATGCTGACTATCAGCTAAGCATGTGTGCTGCACCTTAGAGGTTACTGCAGATCAGCTACACCACAATAACCTCATGCACAACCCAAGCCATCACTCTTGCTTGGGTATCTGTGGCCCGAGACAGCACCTTGTATGTGTTCAACTTCAGAAAGCCCAGAAATATCCATTCAAGTTAGTGGGATCTGCAAGCAGAAGCTGACTGAATGAACTGAGTTGTTGTAACTTTTGCCTTCCTACTTGCCATGTTTCATCATTGGCATGATAATGAAGAATGTTCTGTAAAGGAAATATCTCTGTATTTTCCTAGCAGCACATTAGTTTTTCCACTATCAATTTTTATTTCTCTATCATGCTTTATCTTGTATTCTTACGCAAAACCATAACTTTCACACTAGAAGATCAAAAAAATCATCCAAATGTAAACAAAGCATTCACTGTACCAAGTCAAAAAAATTAAGCTATATTGTATGTAATTATTTCAAATGTTAGAAAACAAACAAAAACTCATCTGTAAATCCAAATTAACACTTCAATGACTTATGCACCATGCCAACTTACTCTTTGGTGAAGAAAAGGTAAGCTTAGTAGCACATAGCTGTGCAGTCTAACCCATCAACCTTAGTTTAAAAACCTGAACTCTCCCATTCAGTGCAATGAGGCAGTCAGGCCTAACAGAATCCAGAAACACCTTCACATTGGGCAGTAGTTTCCAAAGCTAAATGGCATTAAATGCTGAAAAGTAAAAATCAACTTAAAATTTCTACCATTATTCTGTCAGTGAATTATCTCATTTTTAGAAGAAATATCTGAAGACCATTGAACTTATTGAAGTTTTCTGCAAATAAAACTTGATTCCCTCTATGATAAATGGTAACCAAGCAAGTAATCTGAAATTTTAAAATTTTGAATTTAGAGTAGAAGCAAGTTACTAGCTTTCTTAGTGGATCTAATCCAAAAATACATTGAATGTTAAAAGTTAAGCATATATTTAAATATCTCACTCAACTTCACCACTACAGAAACAGTTTTTTCTACCCATTCCCCTAATTATTTTCTGCTTCTTTCAAAATCAAGTTTTACAAATCTTAGAAGGAAACTTAAATGTTCTACTTTCCCCCTGCCTTTGCTAGTCATTAGCCCAAGTGTTTCAGCCTGCATTACTTAATATATAGGGAAAAATTAAAGTCCCCTTTGTTAGGGATGTAGCTCTAATTGCATCTATATGATATTTTTCTCCTACCTTTTTTACAAGCATGGTTTCAGTTATTTGTTATCAAACATACATAAAAACACTGAATCATCAGATTTCCAGATTCTGTTGTTACAGTTTTAAATAATAATTTTTTTTACAAATTCCATGACTGACAATTTACCCATAGCCTTTCTGCAAAATAGAGTCAACATAGCAATGTTATTTTGTTTACATTGGTGGTACCAAGGTAGGGATTAGGCTCTTCTCCTAGACAACTGACAGGACAGGAAGACAACCTCAAGCAGTACCAGGGGATGTTCAGGTTGGACATTAAGACACAGGACATTCTTCACAGAAAGGGTTGTTAAGTATTAGAACAGACCGCCAAGGGAAGTGGTGGAGTCACCATTCCTGAAGGTGTTCAAGAAACAGCTAAACATAGCACTTAAAGCTACAGTCCAGTTGGCAAAGTGGTGATCAAAGGTTGGACTCAATCTGGAGGTCTTTTTGAACCCAAATGATTGGACTAATACAAACAGAAAATGAAGTGGTTTATGTATTCATGCTGCTATTGGGATTTTTGTTATTGTTTCTTTGATTTTTCTTTAATAACATTGCTGTTGACACAAAGTAGAAACAACATTGAAGAAAATTCAGGCAACATGCAATGCCCAACCTAGGAAACAGTAAATTGTGATGCATTGTTGTTCAGAAGCCAGAGTGATTAAGAGGCTACTCCTGGATGGTTTTCTACTGCTACATATACTACTTTAACCGAGACCAAACAAAAAGTCATCAATAAATTGGTTTTTTATACAACTTATTCTGTGGAAGCCCTGTAAAATAATGCAAAGTGCTGTTAGGATAATTTGAAATTAAATCAGATGGTATAATCATGGTGTATATGTGCATGGGGAGAGTAGATGCACGCCTGTGTACAAATTATTCCCAGCAAGCCACTTTCAACTCAAACAAATACCGAACTAAGTATTCTCAAGCTAGGTATCCACATCCATATACAGCTTTTCCAGCCCCTACATTATGTAGTTAATAATAAAGAAGGTCAGCACTAAACTGGAAAATGTTATTAAAGGTTTGTTATTAGCAAAAACTGCTGTTCTATGAGAATTAAGATCTCATAATGTAAATTAACAACTAAGGCCGCCAAAATCCCAGGCTGTTATCAGAGGCAAGGTAATTGCTCTGGCTGGGATCTCTCCAAAATTAAAACATTCATACTTAAGGGCCTCTGAAAAGTATTCAAGCTCCCATTATAGTCACTAGTCAAGGCAATGGATTTAAAGCATCTGCTTCAGGAAAAGCCAAACCAGTCTCCAAGAGCCTGTAGCCTGTCCTGACTCGAAGTTCAATGCAGTTTGCTTTAACACTGGTGTTACACATCATTTAAAGTACCCAAGGGATGGCAGAGACCAAATGGGGCTGATGGAAGACTCATGTGTCTATGGATGAACAGCTGAAGGCCACAAGGGGTGCCTATTCAGGAAATTTCCTAGATCTTTCACTGATTATAACAAGAGTTAGACACCCTATTCATACATAACAGCTAATGATACATGTTTAAAACTCAGTACCAGTCTCAAACTGCAATCAGCCCTGCAATGTATGAATTTGAGCCCTCATCTTCTAAGCTTAGCATACAATACAGAAAAGGCAAAGGAGGGGTGGTTATCTAGGGCTCTAAACTAAAGTATTCTCTCTTTAGAAGTTTACATCTTTTCTTCTGGCCAGCATCCAGAGATGTGCACCAGCGGCTAAGTAGGAGAATAATGACGAATTGAAATCCCATGGAAATGTAATCTATTTCACATGCAAACAATAGAAAAATAGAGCTCTAACTACCATATATTTAAATAACAAAGGGTTAGATAGCACATGTAGAAAAATATTTTTCAGCTTGAAAAGTTGGAGGGTTTGAAGAAGGAAGAAGAAAACACTTTGGCAGCACATTTACCATGCATTGTTCAGAAGCGTGCCTATGAGCTTTACACTTTGTAATCCAGTTGAAAAATGCTGATTAACCTTAATTAAAAATAACCTAGGGTATAATGACTATAGATCTCAGTGTAGTTCAAGGTTTACTTCCAAGAGATTATTTCAGTGCCACTCAGTTTGTGCAGTTTCACTGCAGAAAAACACTTTTAAACACCTAGCTGCAAACCCACATTCAAGTCAGAAAATATATCTACAACCTACCACTTACATTGTAATCTTGTATTTAGCTCTTACCTTATTACCATGCTAAATTTTATTGTCTCATTTGTAGTTTTGTTTAGGTAGCTGATCTGTGGCTATATCTTGTCTCTCAATAGTAATGAGATAGAGGATTTTGATTCACATTCCAAAAAGGTGTATTTCTTCATCTCCTACATAATTTTTACCTCTGCTTTCTCTAATTTTTAGCAGCTTTGTGGGAAGGTGAGACAGAAATTTGCTTGTTTTTTGTAGTTCATGTAACGCAGGCAGTGACTGCCACTGCTCACATTCCTCCAGGAATGGTCACTAAATTTCTCCTGTGGCTTTTAGCAAGGAATCTGGACAACAACTGAATATATTTAAAAAGTGACACACCTGAAGAGGAAAAGAAAGCTCATGCTGCAGCTCAGGAAGGCAGTTGCTTCTGTGGATGTCACTTCTCTCTTCTTCAAAGTCTTCAGGTACCCAGGGAATCTCTCATTCAAGAGCTCTTCAGACAAGTAGGGCTGTGGGACTGCACTGCCCCACACTGACATCTCTCATCACATACACTTCAGGAAATTTAAATCAATCTCAGGGATGCTACTGCCTCCCTAGAACTCCCCTGTGGGTTTCTTCCAAGGAAAGGGTGAATTTGGCACAACAAAGGTATATTTATATAACAACAAATCAATCCCTTTTCCCTTCAGCATTAGGATATCAAATGCCTGGAGAAAGAGAAGGCAAATGCAAACAACATTTTGAGAAAAGCAGAGAGTAGTCTTGCAAGTAGAAATGCAAGAGTAGTCTTGCATTTAACATTGCCCATATTCACACATTCCTGATCAGTTTTGAGATAGAAGTTAAAACACTAGCTCTAAAAGCGTTCTTGAAAGCGTAATGAGAATCACAATCAATGTTACTGACAAAATAATGACAAACTTAGTAAGAGCAAAATTGAGGAACAAGTTGTTAAAAAAAAAATTAAAGAAAATAATCAGCAATCCAATCATGACTACTACAGATTTCAAGCATGCAAAGCATAGGGACAATTTCACTTTTAAAAAAATTATCAAAACAAGAAGTTCAGTATGGCAACAAAATCTACACCATATTGCAAAGAACAGATAAATCTCATTTGCTTGAGATTTTACTGCTGTGTAGCTTCTGTGTATCTCCCCTTGCAAATAATAAAATAGCTGCTCCTTGTTTATGCCCCCTCAAGGCAGAACAGGAACAGAGACAATAGCGAGATCCACATTATCATTCTCTACACATTGATTTGGCAAAAATAGCCCTCTCTTGGGAGCTACAAAAGTGAAGCAACGCATGCTTCCTCAGCGGCATTTGTAATTCTTTCTGGTGGCAGGATGGTGGTCAAACCTAGGGTGACCACTGACATCATAGCACAACCCTTCATTCCTGACTCATCCAACTGTCTCATCTTTAACCTCCTGTTAGTCTACTCTGGACTTTAACCTCAAACACTCCTCTTCCATTTTCAGTCCTCCAAATGCAATAAATTACTCTGCATCCTCTTAACAATGACTAAGTTTTCTCCTGCTGCCCAGGAACAAGTAACAGGATAAAGGAGAGGAGGGACCAAAAGACATGTAATGTTCTTGGCCTCTGTCTCCCGGTTATGAACAGAAGCAGTTACAGAGAGGTCTCATTCAGTCAACACTATGTGGCTTGGAAAATGCTACATGACAATATAATTTTAATCATTTTCTTAACACTAATATGATTCAGTTGGGATCAGGAGAAATGGTGGAAATTGCCATTCTGTTGAAACTGAAATTTCAAGAATTCTTTTTGGCATTTCAATCAGTGAACAGAAGAACAAAAAAAATGTTTCGAGTTCTCCCTTTTTTTTTTGTTCTGAAAAGCCATGCTTCACTCAAAGAAATACCATTTAGAATGTTACTTCTTATTACATGGAACAATTAGAAGAGTCAAAAGCCAAGCACTATGTTTTGATTTGCTTAAAATACTGCTTCAATTAAACTGAAATAATGGGATTTTTTGAAAAATCAATTTTATGGACAAATTAATGTTTGTTTTCATCCTCATTCAAAAGAGGAAAATTCAGCATTGGCAATTCATTGAAAACAGGCATGCCAAGTTTCAAACAGCTATAATACTGTAAGTAATTGTGAAAACAGATTCTGGAGGTTCATAACCAGATTTGAACTACTGTTAAAAATTATACCCACACTCCAAACCCACCCCCCCTCACAATATAGCACAAAGACACATAACTTGACAGAAATTTAAAAAAAAAAAGCTTCAGGGAGAGAACAGATTCTCAGCAATGTTCCTATGGGATTCTAACATGGGCAAAACAACTCACTTTTCATACTCTTGCTCCGAGAAATGAAGTTGTTTTCACTATCATTTTCATATAATCCTCTTTCCCTCAAAGATCTTTTGAGATATGTATGAGCCATAGATGACTTCTACCCAACACTTTAATATTCAGCAAAGTTTCAAGCAACTTATAATAATGTAATGCAACTCTCTTCTAATAAAAAGGGTTGAAAAATAGGTATTCCTATTTGATGCCTAAGATTGTATACATTTGTACCACATATCAGGTTAATTCCTTCTTACAAATATGATGCAAACCTTTCCAAAGATGCATGCATACCTTACTGCCCTCTAAACACTATATTCAAGCATTTGTTCTGAGATTTTGATTTTTGTAAGGCCCAAGTCTGCATCCACATCCAGAAAAAAAATCAGTTTATGTTTTTTCTTTTAATCAGTTTGGCAGTCACTACCTCCTTTCTTAAGTGTTGAAATTGCTTGAGTGATTTTTGTTGAAGAAGATGAAATCATCTGTTGGACAGAGCCATGAAGTTGCCTGTGAAGTACCTGTTTCATCAGCTACTAGTACAATCAAAGATTATCTGATGAGCTGGTGGTTGAATGACCAGAAATCACACATACTGTGGTTTATCATCAGATAGAAAAGAAAGAAGAGAAATGTACTCATATACAACTTTTATCTAGTACTGAAGATACTCAAAAATCATACTGAAATCAATTGTAAAATCAAAAACATAAAATCATTAAGGTTGAAAAAGACTTCCAATATCATTAGGTCCAACCTTTGACCAACTATCACCATGTCAATTAAACCATAGCACTAAGTGCCACTTCCAGTCTTTTCTCAAACACTTCAGGGATGGTGACTCAGCCACCTCCCTGGGCAGCCTATTCCAGTGCTTGATGACTCTCAGTGAAAAATTTCTTCCTGATGTCTAACCTGGACATCCCCCTGGCACAGCTTGAGGCCATTTCCTCTTGTCCTGTCACTAGTTATCCAGGCGAAGAGGCCAACCCTCACCTGGCTACAACCTCCTTTCAGGTAGTTGTAGAACAAGGTCTTCCCTGAGCTTCATTTACTCCAGGCTAAATAACTCCAGCTCCCTCAGCCACTCCTCATAGGACTTAACCTCTATACCCTTCACCAGCTCCTTGTGCTTCTCCGGACATGCTCCAGCATCTTGGTGTCTTTCTTCAAGTGAGGGACCTAGGAATGGACACAGGATTTGAGGTGCAGCCTCACCACTGCCAAGTACAGAGGTACAATCATTCCCCTAGTCCTGGTGGCCACACTATTTCTGATAGATGCCAGGATGCCATTGACCTTCTTTGCCACCTGGGCACACTGATGGCTCATGTTCAGCTGCTGTAAAACAGCACCTCCAGGTCCTTTGCTGCGGGGTTACTTTCCAGCCTCTCTGCCCCAAGCCTGTAGCACTGACTGGTGGTGTTGTGATACAAGTGCAGGACCTGGCACTTGGTCTTGTTGAACTTCATACCATTGGTCTTGGCCCATTGATCCAGCCTGTCCATATCCCTCTGCAGAGCCTTCCTACCCTCCAGCAGATCAACACTGCCACCTAAGTTATTGTCATCCATGAACTGACTGAAGGTTCACTCAAACTCCTCATCCAGATCATTGATAAAAATATTAAACAGGATAGGCCCCAATACTGAGCCTGGAGAACATCGCCAGTGACCAGCCACCAGCTGGATGTAGCTCCATTCACCACCACTCTTTGGGCCCAGCCATCCAACCAGTTTTAACCCAGTGAAGAGTGCACCTGTCCAGGCTATGGTCTGCCAGCTTCTCCGAGAGAAGCCTGGGGGAGACAGTATTGAAGGCTTTACTGAAGTCCAGGTAGACAACATCTGCATTTCCCTCATCCACTATGCAGGTCATCTGGTCATATAAGAAAATCAGGTTGGTCAAAAAGGGCCTATCTTTCCTAAATTCATGCTGGCTGGGCCAGATCCCCTGCTTGTCCTTTATGTGCTGCATGATGGCACTCAAGACAGTCTATTCCATTACCTTCCCAGCACTGAAAGCAGGCTAACAGGCCTGTAGCTTCCCAGCTCCTGCTTCTGACCTTTCTTGTAGATGGCCATCATATTGACCAACCTCCTGTCTCGTGGGACCTCCCTGGTTAACCAGGACTTATGATAAATGCTGCAGAGTGGCTTGGCAGGCTCTTCTACCTGGGGGCACTGAGGAAGCTGGCAGATCCCATCCAGACCCATAAAGTGCTGAGTGTCTTAAGCATCACAGCAGGTCACTAACTACTTCCTCCTGGATTACAGGGGGTCTATTCTGCTCCCCATCCCTGTCTAGCAGGTCAGGGGGCTGGTTGTCCTAAGGATAACTGGTCTTCCTGTTAAAGACTGAGGCAAAGAAGGCATTAAGTACCTCAGCCTTTTCTTCATCCTTGGCTACAGTGGTTCCCTCTGCATCCAATAAAGAATAGAAATTTTCCTCATCCCTCTTTTTGTTGTTAATCTATTTATAAAAACCACTTCTTATTATCTTTCACAGTGGTGGTCAGACTGAGTTCCAGCGGAGCTTTTACTTTTCTAATTTCTTCTCTACATGACTTAGCAACACCCTTGTACTCTTTCTGAGTTGCCTGTTCCTTCTTCAAAAAGTCTTTTTTTCTCCCCCTGAGTTTCAGCAGAAATTTCCTGCTCAGTCAGGCCAGGCTTCTTTCCTGATGGCTTGTCTTTTAGCACACAGGAATGGCCTGCTCCTGTGACCTCTTAAAGTATGTCTGACCTTCCTGGACCCCTTTGAGGGCTGTTTCCCAAGGGACTCTCCAAACCAGTGTCCTGAATAGCCAAAGTCTGCCCTCTAAAAGTCCAAGGCAGAGGTTTTGTTGAATCGTTTCCTTACTTCACCAAGAATGAAAAACTCTATCACTCATGGTCTCCGTGACTGAGACAGCCTCTGACCACATCTGCCACCAGAAGGTCCAGTGGGGCACCATCCCTGATAGGCTCACTTAGCAGCTGTGTAGGAAAGTTCTCTTCCACGCACTCCAGAAACCTCCTAGACACTGTCTCCTCTCTGTTGTGTTGAGTTTCCAGCAGACATCTGACCAGGTAAAGTCTCCCACAAGAACAAGGGCTAGCAATCATAAAATGTTGGCCAGCCACTTACAGTATATTTTGTCTACCTCTTCATCCTGGTTGGGTGGTCTGTAACAAACTCCCACCAGGATGTCTGCCTTGTTAGTCTTTCCCCTGATTCCCACCCGTAGGCACTCAACCTTATCATCACTGTTTGAGCCCTATACACTCAAAATATTCACTTGATGCCTAGGGATTTTAACATGTGTTTTGTAGATTTTCATAGAGTTATATAAATTTAATGAGTTTTTCTAAGTTTCCCACATTTTTGGTGATATTTAGAAGTTACTGAACATTTTTTCACACATTCCTGAAATTCTGTTAGACACACACTACCAAGGACACACTGTTTGAAGAACACCTGCAAGAACTCCAACTGAGACAATAAGATGACTTATACTCAAAACAGGAAAGTAAGCTCAGAGCCTTTGGAGGGGCTCCAAGGGGCAGTTCTGAGGGGTTCTGAGGGTGGGCACCAGGGGAAGATGGTATCACAGATTGATTATAGATATTAAATATGTTAATTACTAAAAGTTATAAAAACTAATATACACAAAGAGAGACTATTTCTGTCTAGCACTGTGGTTTGCAACTCAGGCATGGATGAAGTGAAACCCATAGGGATCACCACAGAGCCACTTTCAATGGAGCCAGGGCATCTCTGACTTGTACTTACAAACACAACAGCCCAATGCACCACAGCCAGTATTTCTGGGTGGTTCACTTGAGTTTGGATGGTTGCTCTGAGTGAAGGAGGCCCAGAAGAAGCAACAGGGTTGTACAGTGTCCAAATTCCTGCATCAGAACTGCATTAGCAGAGAAGCAGCTGAGTTAATTCCACCAACAGACTCAATCCCCAGACAAGTACCAACAGGTGTGAAAAGCAGTCTGAATTCTGCCTACAGCTGAAATAGCAAATCAGATGATCCCCCTGGACCCATTCACCTGACGGCTTGGGAACTTGCAGAAGCAAACACAGATTTCATCGAGGACCTCATATCTGCAATGCTCCAGAGACACATTTATCTCAGATTTTTCCTGACCTCCCATGGGCAATGGAGGACAGGAAATATTGAACAGGGTTAAATATTGAAATTAATATCATCAGTTAGGAGGAAGAAAAAAGACCACATTTAAAATTCCTGTCTCTTAGCATGAGAGTGAGACTTTTGACCAGAAATTTTCCAATTTTTTTCTGCCTTTCTACAGATATGTCCTCTACACTTAGAGAAAACAAGCAGATATGTCCTTGACCATGCAGCAAATATTCACTGTTACAGATTTTAAAGAACCTGAAGCGTCTTCCTTCAAATTCAGTAGGAGCAAGAAAAGGGGAACAACTCATAGGACTGCCATGACTTACCTCATGTGTATCACATGTTCAGAATAACAAACTTGTAAATAAAGAAAGCAAGTTTTTAACAGGAATAAAAAGCATAAAAATAAGCACACTTTTCACACAGTCGTGTGCACTGGTATTAAGTGATAATGAAGAGCTATTTAGAGTATGGCAGAACTGCCACTCCACCAGAATAGAAACAAACTCCCTGCTAAAACAGGGAATTGTACAACACAGTCTACCTGCTGGGTTTTTTTCAGTGGTGCTTTATCTTCAGGAAGAACAAAGCTTACTAGAAAGCTTAATAAATACACCAATTATCACACAGGAGATACTCTAGAGTGAAATTCAACCAGACGACCTTATGAAATTTCTGATCACGTCTGAATCACATTTGGAACTAAGCACATAGGCTTCCATTGGAAACTAGATCAAAAGCATCACCTACAATATGAAGTAGAGCTTTTTATGACTTGCTTGATGCACTTCTAAGTTAGTTTGCATCCAGCTGTAGCTTTACTTTTGTGCCCACCATCCCACCTGTCCTGCAGTCTCAAGATGCTTAATGAAATGCAGAGCATAAGCCTCCTCTTCCAGATGCTCCTGGCAGACAGAGTGACACTTTATGCAAGTCAGAGCAGCCTTCTGAGAGCTTGGGCTGTCCCAGGGATTTACAGCTGAAGTTATCAGACAACATGTCTTGTTAAAAGTACATGACAAGCATTTGGCTAAACTGCATTTGCTGCCTTCATATACTTACCCCTGCACTTGGATCTACAGGATGACACTGCCAACTGGCTCCCCACACTCTCAGCTAACTCACTTCAGAACAAAAACTGTCTCAAGAGTTTCAGGACCAATGCAAACAAGATGCTAGGAAGTATCATCAAATAAATGGAGCTGGGAGTAAGCTAGCAAACTAATATGAGTGACACCAACTACTACTTCATTTCTAATATTATCTGCTACCTGTAATTATAAAAATACAAATAGCTTAAAAACACCCCTAAAATTCCACTAAGAAAGGAAATTTCTGGATCTTATAGTTTGGGAACGGGGGAGGGGGGGCGGGGGGGCGGCGGAGGAAAGATACAAAGGCATAAATTGGATATATTCTAAAGGACCAGAAATCTAAAAGCGAAAACAACCCCAACCAAACAACATTAAAAAAAGGCATCCCACCACACACAAAAACAGCAACGGAAAAACAAAGGAAAAAAAAAAGCAAAACAAACCAAAAACCCTCCAACCTTGCTACTCTCTCAACAGCTTGTAATTTTTTACTTGGCTATTTGATTTCTGCTTTTATTTTGCCACCGATCACACCCCCCAGACATGGTCAGTCCTCCTCATTGACCTTACAAAAGGTTTCTGCTTAGAAAAACAACACATGAAAACAGCTTACCTAGCTTCTTGCTTTTCTACCTAACAACAAAATAAGACCCTCAGTTGACTGTATCCCTTGAAAGGAAGCAGCCTAGCTAACAACTAATTTGTGTGCTGAAAGCACTTGCATTACTACCCCTAACAGGCAGCCTATCATCTTAAGAGATCACTTTGAAGTATTCTTAAGGTTTCCAGTATGGTTAAGTTTGACCAGTAGTTTAAAAAAAACCCCAAACACATCTAGTAAGCAACCAATTTCTGCTAGTTCATTTCATTCTCATTTATGACATTTTAGCCCTATTCCCTTTCTCTCAGGCATATACATTATGCCAACGTACAAATTATTATTAACTAGATACTGTTTTCTGTGTTGCTACCTTAAAGAGATATATAAAGGGCTAAGGTTGTCATTATAATTCAATTCCAAACTTCAACCTGTCAGATTTCAGAGTGCTACTGCTGCACCTTGAAGGTGCATTGGCACAGTGAATGCAGCTGTCTTTGACAATGTCAAGAAAAATGTTACCTTAAAGGGGCAGTATTTTCATTTTCAAGTTCAAATGACACTATTTCATCTTAATTGGTATGCAGAAATTTGTAGACTGGAGTTTCCATGTTATGTATGTCAAAATAATCTCTTTTTTTTTTTTTCTCAATAGATATCTGTATTGTGCTGAAAATTCTCTTACTCACAAAGCTTTAGATTATCCTGCAACCAGAAAAACTTAACTGTGGAAATTGGTTCAGAGTGAGGATGGTCTTTTGTACATCTGCACAGACACTGCTCATTAATATCTTGCCATGAGTTTTACCATTCCAACTTACATTTTAATGCTTTTTCAAATATTCTGTAGAATTGGGCACAAAAATATACTCAAACATTATAGAAAAATACACTCATTACAAAATCTCTTTGGAAATATGTTGCTTTTTCAACTGTTTCACACTGCACAGTATTTCTGATTTATGAGTCTCTTATTACAAATCAGAACATTACTGTCACATAAAGCTGGATAAATATAACTGTATTTACACAAAGAAAAAAAAAAAAAGCAGCCACAGCACTAACAAAGAGCAGCAGACTACCAGTAATGACTCACATAAACCATCTCTGCCAGCACTAGCTACAGTTTAAAATAAGAAGGAAAAGGTGTTGCAATTGCCCCCCAAAAAGCATATGGGTATTTTCAGTGATTTTTCAGTGGGCAGGAGCAAAGGTAGGGTGGGAGGTGAAAGGATGGTGGGAGCTAGCATTAGTATCCAGACAGCTTTATACTCTAGCTATCACAAAAACCACTGTCTCTCCCCACACCAGCTGATTCATTTGCTATGCACCCTGTGCACGTGCGGATGCACACAACGCTAGAGCTCCAGGCTAGAACCTAACACAGTCTTTATGGGGTTTAGTGTGAGCACATCTGCACACAAAATTACAGCAGCAAGAGCAACTTTCATATCATGAACACATAACCCAAGAGCGCATTAGACAGTTACAATGACACAGAGAAACCTTTCTGCTTCTGACAAGAGAGGCTCACTTACCTGCAGGGGATTGATCCCAGGCACCCACATTCCCAGTTGCCCACCTTCAAGAAGGAGGTCATGGACAATACGAACATACAGGCTCCCATCCCTTCCTGGCACACAGGCCTTTCTAAAGTGGTGCCCCTTCTCTACTGCAATAGCAGATAACTCAGACACAAAGCACAAGCTCCAGACAGAGTGGCCTAGCTGCCAGGCTCCTCTGTTCTTGGTGCTGAGTGACCACCACGGACACCTAGATATTAGTCATAACTGGGAACACTGAATACCAGTGACTCTTAGTCCCTCAGCTCCCTCCCACTGACTGAAGAGCTATAAGGTGGTCCCAGTCAGACTAATAAGAGCAGCAGCAATTAGCAGCTCATTCCCACACCTGGCTTGTAAAATAGGGTGTTCCTTATCCGCACTAATGCCAGGCTGAGGGTGAGGTAGGGAATGAAGAGAAGAAATTACAGCAGTAGTTTGGATTAATGAGGCAACACACGTCCTGCAGACTTAATGGGAGGAGTGGCAGAACTCAATTAGAGAGAAGTCTGCAGCCTCATTACTGCCACCAGTTGTCAACTTCGGGCACTGGTACAGACAACCTCTGCAGCAGTAGGCAAAGGAAAAGGAAATAATGGATAAATGGGAACAGAAAACTTCCTTTAAACACATTTCATACTGGAGGTCATCATTCTGGCAAGTTTTATGTTTCAAGAAGAAACAGAAATACAGACATCACAGTTCTGAAAGGGTTGATAAGAGAACAAAACCAAAGTCAGACATGTTTTCCTTTCTTTCCCCTGCCCCTCAGGAACCACTTACTCATATAGTGACCTACAAGGGACAGTATGAAATCAGTCTTCAACAGTTAATAAAGATGTTTCTGCATGCAAATGATAACAAATCCAATGGGTGCCCTCCTATTTAAGGTCAGGCAAGATGAGTTTACCTTCCTCTGCAAACCACAAGGGCCTTCTACAGCTTCTTGATCAATGTAATGAAATTTTTCTGATTTAAAACTTTGAGACTAAACAACACACAATACTCTTCTCCCAACTGAATGATAATTTAGCCCAGTATCCTGATTTCAATAGTGACCCTCATCCCATTTGTTTGGAGAGTCATCTGGAGTGTTTTAATTTTATTTTATTTCCCTCCTGATTAATCTTTTTCTTATCGTTTTCTTCCCCTAATTAGGGACAGCTTTAAAGGCATGGGGGATTTTTTATTATGAACCTCTATAGCAGATGCCCGAAGACAGAATGTAACTAAAAGGCAAACGCAGAAATTCTCCTTTATCAGCTCCTTGCAATAGTTTAGTGACCTTTTGAGCATGAGGCTGCATTCAGGCCATGCTGTTTAATAGTAACAAATGGAGCTTTCTATCAGCATAAGGTATTTAATCAGTTTCTCTGGCACTAATCAAGCCATTCTTCCTTCTCTTAATAAGGTAATTTAATTCCTTTTAAAGTATATAAAAAAGAAAGATAACCAGAATGACTATTAACATGCAGAGGTGAGATTTGGAAAATCTGATTTCCTCTTTGTTCACCATGTGACTCTGAGCAAGTCCATGAGAAGCAGGAAGTTTTTCATAAAAATCAGACGTTTGACTCACCTTTGCAGAAGGAAGATTTCCTGTTTCATTTCACTGAGATTCAATTTACCTTTAATAAGGAGAATAAAACTTTGTCAGTTCTCACTTCAGTAGTGAGACTCTAAGAGCAGGGTTCATCTTTATTTTGCATTAAGTAACTTATGGTATGGAGGTTATGGAGGCCCATCTTAGTGGCTACAATTTATAACAGTACTGTTAATATTTAAAGTCTTGAAAGAGCCAAAATAGCAGCCTACAGCTCTTCAAAAAATATTTTATAGCTTCAAGATAGACATTTTTTATGAAGTCCTGGAAATAATAATGTCAAGGTTGTGGGTTTAATCCCCATAGAGGTCATTCACTTATGAGCTGGACTCTATGATCCTTGTGGGTCCCTTCCAACTCAGAATATTCTGTGACTGACTCTTAAATCAGAAAAACAAATGCCAATAAAAAATCCTGTGAAGCCTCACTCCCTTAGACAAGTAAATTCCTAGCTTCAACAACCAGTGTAAAGCAAGGAATGAGGACTGATACTTGTTGTTTGTCTAGTTCAGTTCATACACGCAGACTGTCAGCATGAGGCTACCACTTTTCCTCTTCACATCCCATACCTTGATAGTTAAGTATCTCCTCCCACTTGCATTTCATATTGCAAGGAGGAGGCTACAAGTCTGCTTAGTGAGCAGATCCAATCAAGAACTTCTTTTTAGGTTGGTTGACTTTCCAGAGCCTTGGCCTGCAGTCACTAGGGATGGAGAAGAAGCAGGACTATCCTTTGCTGGCAGCCTGCAGTTTCAAAGGGTTAAGCACAGCATGAAACTACAATCCTCAGCAACCATGATCATCATCACAGCTGCCAAATACAGCAGTCCTCCCCTATCTTCATTCCCCTTGGCCATTAATTTCAATCCCTACATGCTCTTCCCATTTTAGCCACTTATTCATCACAGGCTTGTGATGAATCAGATCAGAGAAATGGGGCTTTTTTCCCCAGCTGGTTCATGACACACAACCACTGGTGCTAGCAAAGGAAGGCAGCTGGTAGGGACAGAAATAAACAGGGAAATGTTACAACTTTTTTTTTTTTTTTTCTTTTAGGGAGGGCTGTGAGGCAATGCTGTTACCAAGTGTGTTCAGACAACATCTCAAGTTTATGCCATTTTGGAGTCATATAAATAGAAAATAGAAGAAATTGCTAATATCAGGTTATAATTTTTAGATCTTCAAGAAGTGTGCAAGTGCTACAAAAAACAGATAATTTAACTCTCTTTGCATTTGGGTATGTTGTTTCAACACTTCATCAGCAACAAGAAACACCTATTTATTTTATAGTGAAATATGATAAAAACGATATAAAAACCTACCTGATTAGTTCACAAGGGAGCTCATTCACAACATGCTTTAGAGGGATTAAAATGCCTATTTGAGTTCACATATTACTACTTGATCATATCTTGCGCATTTGTGTGATAGCTGCCAATCACAATCCTTTCCAAGATAAATTATCAATTTCTTCTATTCACACAATAATTCTGTGTTCTAATTTTTCTTTTGGTTTCAAGAGCCAGGTGTTGGCCTTCAAAGAAAAAAACAAAACAAAAAAACCAACCGGGATAAAATTAAAACCTCTCTGCTTTCCAGGAAAACACATGGTCTCTGTCAGATGTGCACCTTTGCATGTGCTATTCAGCACTATTTCAGCAGTGGGAGCAGTTAAGTACATTCCAGTATGCAATGTCCAGCCAGTCAGAAGTCACTATATTTGAGGTGGGCTTATTTGTGATAACTTAATCAAATATGGTATGCAAAGGACATTCAAGATAGGTTCAAATGGCTTTAACTTACATTACCTCTTCAATCTTTGCATGCC
This sequence comes from Xenops minutus, assembly GCA_035221455.1. NCBI lineage: Eukaryota > Metazoa > Chordata > Aves > Passeriformes > Furnariidae > Xenops > Xenops minutus. The sequence goes on along the minus strand of JAWWEE010000040.1, from coordinate 37,733,135 downwards.
TCTAAGATGAACATTCAAAACTGGAAAAACCCGCAGAACATATACAAAGTTCTAAAAAGCTTCATTTCTACTCAACCAATAAGTGGAGATTTAGACTAAAATATGTGGTGGCTTCTCATTGCTATCCTTTCCTATATAAATTAGCAGTTTCTGCTCTTCACACAATTCTGTGTTCTAATTTGCTTCTGAAAGATATTAAAAGTTTATAGAGAAAAAAATAAAAAGGATAGATCTCAGCTAATGGTCAAAAAGTCTGGTATAATATGCATTTAGCATAGATGGATAATACACATTTAACAAAAATATGGAAAAACAGACATTGAAAGTGTATATAGTCTGTGATTTAAGACTTCATTACACCCTTAGAAATAGTACTCTGCAGTGATTGACCATTGTGGGGAGGTGAGGAGATGCAACATTATTTTCCCATGTTATAAACAACTCATTATACAGATCCTCAGTTCAAAAAACCCAGTGTCTCTAAGTCAGAGTATTAGCTATTGTTAGAGATCTCAGTGTTTCTTTCAGGGTGCCAGAAGAGTCACTGAGAAACTGAGGAGTCACTATTGCTACACTAACCATCACGTACCTTTTAATTTCTTAGTGAGTACAGGTATTCATCTCTCCTTTTTGAAATTTTGCTCTTTATTGTAACAGTATTATTTTCTGTAATTAACATGAAAGCCAATTTCATTTGGCAGGAAAGAGAATTTCTTGCCTACCTAATCATAGTTTGCTTGTCTATAGAAATTTAGAGTGTCATAAATCCACAATATTTCTGAATTAAAAAAAAAAAAAGAATTTGACATAGATATAGACAGTAAGTATATTCCCTTAAAACTTCAATGATAATAGAGATCTGGATAAAAGAACTCTTCAATTATTCCTGCTAAAATTAGAATTAAATTAAATTGAAACATCTTGCTATGCCTCTGTCTTTTTTCCAATGGTGTAACCTTGATTTAAATAGTGTTCATGATTGTTTTATTATGTCATTCTTGCTATAGAAAAATTAGAAACCTCATAAAATCCAGACTGGGGTAGAATGAATAGATAACAAGATCCTTTGATCTGGAGACTGATAACACCTCCTTTATGTACAAAAATAAAACCCTATTTCAACATTAATGTGACAAATCATACAGCTCTAACACTTTGTGGTTTAATTCTAGAGGCTTTCTTACAGTCTGAGAAGAAAATTACTTTTTTCAAAGTGAGGAATTAATTGAAAAATACTACTGGTGGGTGGCGGAGAACACAAACCAAAAAACAATGAAGGCAAGGGAGGGTGATGAAGAGAGAATATGTTTAACCTCCCTATTCTCATCTCCTGCCATTTAAATCAGGACCACAGCCATACAAAAACCTAAGTAGTGAATCCTTTAGTCTATGAAAATCCCCTGCTATTACCAAATCTCTAACATTTCAGCACATGATAATTAACTATCCAAATACCATTCTCTGCTACAGTCTCTCGCCCTTTGCACCTCTGGCCTCTCAACTTGTAAACCATCCCATCACACTCTCAGCTCCATTTGTTCATAAAAAAGCAATTTCTCACTGTGTCCAGCCCCCTTATGTGGCTGAAGCCCTGGGTGCTGCGCTCACCTTCTGGAAAGCCCAGCTGAAGTTCTGCTCCACCAGAGTGGGAGTGAACTGCCTCCCCTTAGGAAGAGCTGCACACTGGCCTAACAGTCTTATAAAGAGGAGAAAAATTTTCACACCTAAGAGTATCTGCACTGAGCAGGCAATTTTCACAGATCAGGTGGAATGCATAAAAGGACAAGAAGCATGTCTAAAGTTTTTACAGACTACTTCCAAGTTGTTCTATGTGAAAGTAAGGACTGAACAACAAGACATTTTTAATTAGTCCCAGCGAGTCATTTAATTGTTGCTTATTTTGCAGGCTTCAAGATGGATAATAGAGTTCCTGCATTACAATCTGGTATAAAAATAGGAAAGTAAACTTTTTCAAACACACACAAACCCAGACATACTGTTAGCAAATTTTTTATTGATGTTATGCAATATATTCCAAACACATCTCAAACATTCATTAAAAAAAAAAAAAAAAAAAAAAAAAAAAAAAGATAAAAACAGCAAATAAACATTTTTCCAATTAAGTGAAAACTCTTTAAAAGTTTAGGCTGGATTCATTAAAATTGGATTGCATTCTGTTGCTAACTAAAAGCAACTTTGTGGGGTTCCACATTTATCTCTTTTTTCAGTAATTTACATATAGAATGCAGCCATTTGCAAATCAAAGTACACGTTTTGTGCTGCCTGTACTGCAAATTCAACATGGACTCTCAACACAAATTCTCTTCTTCTCAGGACTGTCTCTTGCACAGGACTCCTCTATGTCCTCCATGACACTTCACAGGAGAGAGGGCTGCTAATCCCAGGTCCCCCCTGCACACATCACCCTCACTCTCCTCAGCACCCCATGTGGTTCCCTCCTTAGCTGTAGAGATGAGAGCAGACTGGTGGTCTTCCTCAAATACACAAAGAAAGAGCTATTACTTGTATTTGCTGCTGTTTGGAGAAGGAGACAGAATACTTTCAGGAAGGGGTCCAATCCATTTCTGTGCAAACACTGTCAGAGCAATGCATAGTCTTGCTTTGTGCTTATCTCCGCACCTCCTTGGACGCTGCTCCAAGGCTCACACGTCAGATGGATCAAGCTGACCTCAGCTGAGTCAACTGAAATAGGTGAGGTGGGTGAGCAATACAGTAGCACACCAGGTAAGCATTCGCCAACCCCTCTGGCCACATCCTCCTTCAGCACTGCTCAACGAGAGCAAATCGTGTGCGTGAACATCAAAATGTCACAAAACTACTCCATACAGGAAACCCTGGAGTCTTCTGCCAGTTCTGTGGATTAAATAGGCTCATAGTGTCAAACAGCTGCACAGTCAGTGCAACAAAGGGGTAGATGGTGAAGTCATGGGAAGGGGGCAGGACAGAACAGGAGCACAGCTCTCACTCCAGACTGCAGAAACACATTGCTGAGAGGCTCAGCAGCTCATAAAAGAAAACTCAGACTCTCTAATGAACTGGAAGCTTATATAGTAGCAGTGAAAGATGGAAGGTAACTACGCAGAAAAATCAGAAACAACACATTACTTCAGCAAGGTTCTGAAAAATGGACTTTTCACATCAAGTCTGTGTGAAAAGAAGTGCTGAGATGCCAGTATATGTAAAAGGACTTCAGTATAACACATAAGGAGGGACGCAACGAGGCAGTCTTTGAAGCCTGCTACTTCATTGTTGTATTGGCACTGTGGGGCAATCTTACTTTCTTCCATGGACATGAGCAAATACATTCAGCACTCTGGGGGATCAATATCCAAGGCAAGGTTATACCTTTCCCTCAGAGCTATTTTTCAGTCTATAATCATACTCTAATCTAGTCCATCTTCATCAAATATCACTGGGGGGAAAATGGAAGTGCATGTCTCCCCAGCCCCTGCAAAATGGGTTATTGCTGGAATTCACATGAGCCGCATCTGCACTATCTTCTACTTGCATCAATTTTAATTCATTTTTTAAAAAGCTATTTCTTGCACAAACTGCACAAATGACAGAATAGAAATGAATGGCTGCACACTATCTTGCAAGGGCAGGTGATTTTGTCAATTCATCAGTTGGTGTGATTAACAATCAATCAATCAATCAGTCAAAGTTCACCAATTCCATCTCAGTATTTTGCCTAAAATACTGTGAATCAGGTACTATATCTGCCTTGAACTTGCTATAATTTTAAACTGCTCTACTTTATCACAGCTATTCATCTGAATGACTGGTGCCAGGAACTTGCCACTGTAGAATTAATAACATATTGACACTTCCATCCTCTCAGTCTATCTTTGAAGTCTGAAAGCAATATCAAGGAACAGGTTATTTTACTTGGAAACAATGATGATTTGTCTAAGAGCACAATTCTCCAAATGTAAACAAAACAGAAAGTACACATTTTGGCAGTAATAAATAGATCCAATTTGCTTGGGCAAGTGTTGAGGATCAGATGATAGTTCTGGCCTCCCCACAAGGACTCTAGAGCACATAGGAAGAATACTAGATGGTCTCTTTCCTTCAGGATTAAAATCAGTGGGGATAGACTGCTCTCTCCCAAGGCTGGGTAGAGGGGATCATGGGTCCAACTTCTTGGAAAACACTAGCTGTGATCCAGACTGTAGCATGATGGTGTTACCCTGTACCAGGGGTTGCTTGTTTCTCCCTCCATATGCCTGCATGAAGGGAGTTCCCTGCATCCCATGAGGGGTCAACACTACTTGTAGAAAGCAGAGTCCCAGAGTAAGATGATAGGGAAACACAAGCAAGGTTTAGAGGCAGCAGCTGTGCACTTCACAGGGTGCCTGCTGCCGCTCAGTTACTGCAAAGTGCAGACCACATGTGCAATTCCTTCCTTGCCATTGCCCTCAGTGAGGCTGCTTTCCCTTGCCAAATGTTTATTCTGACAGTTCTCACTGTAGAAATGAATGTGGGTTTTCACCTGGGTTTAAGCCAAGACATTCTACTGCCCACACAGAGTCTTCTGAGATAGAGTGCATGGTGCTGCATGTCTGAGTTGCCTGCATAGCTTTGGATGTCCCTTAAAGGTGAGAATCCAATCAGCTGGTCAAGCTGCCCTGCCTTTAGTAAAGCTTCAGTGTAAAGCCACCTGAAAGCATCCAACCTTCCCGTGCTATAGAATAGAATCATTAAGGTTGGAGAAGACTTCCAAGATCATGAAGTCCAACCTCTGACCAAATGCCACCATGCCCACTAATCCATATGGCAAAATGCCACACCCACTCATTTTTTGAACACTTCCAAGGACGTTAACTCCACCCTCTGCCTTGGGAGCCTAATGCTTAACCACCCTTTAAGTGAGGAAATCTTTCCCAATATTTAATTTGAATCTCCTTTGGTGCAACTTGAGGCCCCTTCCCCTTGTCCTATCACTACCTGCCTGGGAGAAGAAGTCGATCCTCAATGGAAATTCTTACAGCCATGAAGTTCCCCAGCCTGGGATGAACACTGTTGCTTAAAAGCTACATGGGAATGGAAGAAGATACCTCACAGAATCACAAAATAATTTGGTTTGGAAGTGTTATTTTCTTTGTCTTCTCCAAAGGACAAGATATTTATTCCTAAGACTGATAGCAATGAGTGCTTTGGAAGTACCATGACAGGATTCAGCCCACAAAGCCACTGGGTCCCTATACCTAGTCATATCTGCCTAAGGTCAGCTGCTCCCAGGGATAGTGATAGGAATGAACCTTTATTGTCCCTATCCTTGCACACAGATTAAGCTTATGCATATGCTAAGTCTGGGATGCCAGTATCTCAGGAACACACCAGAGCAGAAATATTTCACTATTAAAAGGAATTTTCAATACATGTCTACTTTCTATGTGGAGCTTCTTTCCCAAATTTCTCTCTCTCTTCCCTAAATTGTTTATTCCTATACCAATCATTTTAGTGAGGGCTTCACATGGGGCTATAACTTATCCAATGGCTTTACACCAACAAGACCACAGCAGTAATAGTGGAGAATAAGAATCAGAGGGACAGTACTCTTGTCTTATGAAAATACCCTACAAAAGTCAGAAACCATTGCTAATGCAGCTTGAACATTCTCCTGAATGCAGTATCCAATAAGTCTGACTATTCTTGAACAGCAGTATACTTTTTCCCTTGTAATTTATTCATTGCAACGTCTAATCCTGATGCTGATAAGGCAATATACAATAAGCAGAGGAACATAATCATGTTTGAGGACAAGAGTAAGAAAGCATGCCCAAGCCATTTCCTGCTTTGTCACAAATGATTCCCACACTGTTTTGTTTTATTTCTCCCTGGAAGCTGAAAACCAGTGTCTAATGTTTCAACCAGAGAACAGTATTAAACATAGTCTTTTCTCTATCAATATTATTAGTCAAGGATGAATTTAATAGCCTAAAAACATGGATAAGATGGATTAAAAAGGAAAGAAATAGTGGGAAGAGCTCTGCTTTGCAGGGGTTATGATAGAAAAATTATGTATGATTTTATTACAGTTGTCTTGTTCATGATTGAAGCCTCTATTAACCTAAACCACAATTAGAGCTACATTGAATGATGATGAAAAATGCTACTGGACTAGTTCTATGCCTAGAGGACTGTCATAAAAACCTTCTCTGCACTTCAATGTACATGCTTTCTTCAGGGCTCAAGCCACCCATGTTCACACAAGCTTTTGAAATTCTGCTGTCCACCTGTAACAATCTTTCATCTGTTGTGATGATGTCTGGGGCAGGAAAGAGAAGGTAAAAAGTCAATGCCTTGGTTAGAAGGTCGGTGGCTCTAGGCAGTTGAGCTACTGGCATAGATTTTGCAAAGCAAATGTCATACCTTCCACTTAGCACTGTCTCTACTGTAAGCCATGTTGGACTGATCCTCCCATCCTTACTCAAGTATTTGGGTGATTTGTGTCAGTATCTGAAATTTTTTATAAGATGCCTCAGCATAATGAAAAAATAGCATGAGACAACTACCTCAGTGTTTTGATCCAGGAAGTTTCCAGGAGTCCATTATACACTGCAATTGAATGAACATTAAGACTGAAGAGCCATCTTCAGCCTTTTGATCTGGTGTGCATTAGTTAATTACTGAACTCAAGCAGCTGCTATTTCTCAGAGGAAAAGAGAGGTTTTATAGCAACCAGAAAAGAGAAACAAATAGAATACGGAGAGCAGTAAAGAGCAGTGAAATCCAGTGACAGGACTCAGAAATGGCATGAAGCTGAGTCAGGGGAGGTTTAGGTTAGATATCAGGAAAAGGTTCTTCACCCAGAGGGTGGTTGGGCACTGGAACAGGCTCTCCAGGGAAGTGGTCACAGCACCAAGTGTGACAGAGTTCCAGAAGCATTTGGACAATGCTCTCTGGCACATGGTGTGACTCTTGGGCTGTCCTGCACAGGGACAGGACTTGGACTCAATGATCCTGATGAGTCCCTTTAACTCAGCATGATTCTATAAATTTAGAGCATACAACATCTGGGAATAGTGTGCAAGACAACATAAAGGTCTTTGTGAGTCAAGCAGAGGATTTTTCACTTACATTGTACAAAGCATGCAAAGCCATCTTGAACTAAAGAATGGAATCAGCATTGCATGCATCCAAAGTTTATTTTGTTTTCCTGATTCAACCGAGATGTGACAAGAGGAGAGCAAAAACCAAAACAAAAGACAACCCAAAGGATTATAAATTGTCCTAAGGGCTTGAAAGGATAAAAAAGAAATACATATGCATATAGCAATCTTAAGCAAATACCATCTTCATAAAACAAGCAACACTGCCCTAGGAAATCACCAAATGCATCTTGCAGATCTTGGCTAATTTTGTAGTTATTCACTGTCTTCATTAGTTGATCAGTATTTTGGCATCATCTGATATTGTCCAAAATTGGTTCCAAATGTAGCGATGTATTTTGCATAGATGCAGAATTACATTTTTATACTGAGATACCAGGTAGTTAAGCTTTATTACTGAGATTTTCCTATGTAGGTGCTTTAGGTTACATATGGGACTTTCCAGGGTTCAGAGCCTGAAGCAGCACTAACTGAATAAAAATTTTGATTTCATACATACATAAGGCAAATATCATACCAGTGAAACACGTCCTTTATGAAAAAAAAGGCCTCTATTTTATTACTTTTTTTTTTTAGAAATAAGTTGTTCCTAACTGAAGAACTGATCTCTCCTCTCCTTTACATACATATTGATTTGGAATTGTTTATTTTAGTGAACAACTTTTGAGTTTATATTATTCTTAGAGTTTTACACTGTTCTCTAGTAATTATGTTTTAGCCCCTTTTTTTTTTACATTTTTAGCAAATTACATGAAAACCCCAACTCCTTCAGGAAAACTGTTCCTTAAGCTTTTTGAGATGTTTCACTAAGTAGCAAAGAACATTTAAAATGTGCAACTCAGATCTCAGAAATATATTAGTATAGAAATGTGGGCCTCCATGCTTCCAAACTTCGTGTGGGATTCCATCAACCCCAGCTGCCTTGCCAGTTTTTACCTGAAGTTTTTAACCCGAAGTTTGGAAGCATGGAGGCCAAGCACTCCATGCGAACTTTCACAAGCTCACTG
>JAWWEE010000040.1:37699568-37724889 GCA_035221455.1 Xenops minutus | reverse complement strand
GCCACCAGCGTGCTTGTAGCAAGCGTGGGTAGAGCCCTTGTAAATCTTCGTTCGCAAAGCCTAGCCATGATGATGATAGAACTGCAACAATTAATGCGAAGAGAAGGGCAGGAATATTGTGATAGTGTTACTGAGCAGAAGAAGATCATAAAATGAAGAGAAAGCTGGGAGGGGGAGATCCCAAGAATGCCATCCCAAGAATGAGAGATAATATATTCAGCAGGATTATTCAAGCACAGACAGTGAGCTTCAAAATCCTACTTCTATTTCTAAGGCCTACAGCATGTTTTCCATAAGTGTAGTAAACATTCTGTTCCATATGAGAGCATCCAATCAAAGTGACTGCAATTAAGTTACCATTGTTAATTAAGATCATGAGAAACTTGATTTTTTAATTTATTTTTTACTTTGGGTGAAATAATTAGATTTTTCTGACTTATAAGTGTTTGCCAAAATTATATAAATGAGAACATGGATAATTGTTAGATTAGAGGTAAAAAAACTGCTGAAATCCTAAGGCTGAGGAATAGGTACTGCAGGAAAACTTCCTATGGACTAGGGGCATCAGTTAGAAGTATGTGACTAAGCAAATAAGAGGTCCTTATCAAGCCCCCATTGGGCTTGACTGTCTTCAAAAGAAATCAAAATCAATTTTCATGTCTTAGAATGCTTACATGTGGAAAAAGATGACAGAGGGGGAGAAAGAAAGAACAGAGAAAGGACATGTCTGGCTAGTTAAGTCAGCACACCAGCGTGCCATTGGTTTTATAGCATTACAGCAGAGGAGAAGTCTGAAGGAAAACAAACATACACACCACACACCCCCAACATACCTTTACAGATACTTGTGGGGCACTGCCACCTAATAAAGACTGGAAGAAATGTAAGAGTGCAAACTTGAAATTTTGGCAAAGGCGTGTTATAGCTGGCATCATAGAGGCAGTAGTCCATATACCACTTGAAGGGCTTTGGAAGTAAACTGAAACACCTTAACATCAAATGAAAGGAACGAATGACAACACAAATAAGAAAAGTGGATGTCAAGAATTGTTACAATAAGTGATAAAAGCACTAATGAAAGGTAAAACCAAAATTGCTAAGTGAGAAAAAAAGGTAATAAATTTCCAGAGGAGATAAATGTCATAAGACAAAGCAAGTTCTTTCCTTGTCCTGACAGAAGAAAAGATATCCCTCCACCAAAAACCTAACAAGGAGGTGTTGAAATGGGACCAAATAATGGAGCAATGTACCCCAAAACTTTGGAGTATCATCCGTTCTGCAGAGAAAGGACTGAAGTCTACAGAATCTACAGACCATCCTAAAAACAGATCTCAGGACTTCCCAGGGATCAGAAGGAAAGAGCCAATCTGGGCCAAGGAGCTGCCTTGAGTGAACAGCTGGTGTATCTCTGTTTTCTGTACAGTGTCAGTCTGTGATGTTCCCCTGTAATTGCCTCCCTGGAAAGAGCTGCACAAGAGCTTACACAGGTCTGCACTGAAAGGGCTCTTCTCTCACGTAATGCAAAATGCCTCCTGCTTACATTAATTCTCCTTCGCTTGCATATGTGAAGGGGTATGATAATAACCAAAACAAAAATAAACAGAGGAGAAGTCCATGGGCTAAAGAAAAACCTTTCTGAGGCTGGACTTTAGAAAAATGCACAGAGAATCCAGGATGCTACAGACTGGTTAACTTTACACTAGTGCTTTGAGAAATACAGGTAGCAGTGAATAGAGAAAACAAACAAACACACACTTTAACAGTATTCATTTTAGCTTGCAATCACATAAAGGCAAAATCCCCGTCATAAAGACTAATGCAATTTCAGGGCTTGTTGGCAGTTACAGTTCAGTGTTTCTGGAGACTGAAAACCAGTCTAGCATGAATTGCATAACAAATGACTGCATTAATTCCACTCACCAGGCCTCAAAATCTAGGCACTGGTCCTGAAATTCAGTACAAAGTTATATCCAGCTTGGTGCAACCATGGGCTGATATGGAAAGAAGCAATCCCCCACCACACTCCTTCCTAGCATCGGAAGTAGCAACCATGAAACCGCAGCATCACCTCGCACAATGACCTGCCTGACAGAAGATTAATCTGCCAAAAGAAGGTTTTCTGTCTGATCACTTGGCTGAACTGACTCACTCTGCACTCCCAGATTGCTCAGCCCAGTACAACACAAGCCAGGCAAACAGATGAGATTGTAGAAATGTGGGACTGCCCCTCCTGAATGCAGCCTCTACTCAAACCATGTTATGCGCAAAGCCAAACATCACGCTGAGATGTTCATAAGGGATAGGGTGGAAATATATCAGTCTTTGCAACTATTTAATAACTGAGTTTTATCTCAAAGAAAATGCTGTTTTCTTACTGTGACCATAACTGAGAGGTCTGCAGCTGTTAGAAAGCAAAGACTTCAGACTAATATGGAGCTCCTGAAACTGGAAACCAAAATTCAGAGCAAATACATATTTGCACACAGAAAATTTGTAAGACTACTTCTAAAATATTAATTACACTTTAGGAAGATGTTCCAGCACAATCCTCAGCATGAATTGACAAGCTTAGCAAATTTAACTTTGTGGGACTGAGGAACCTGCCATGTCTTGAAAAACAAGGTATTTTCGCCAGCTGCACCTTTCTGAATGGAGAGGAGACACCTGCAGCACCCACAAATATTGTACTATGTCTACTGTCAGATATACCAGCCAGCCCATATAGCTATTTCAGAATTTCCTTATCAGCAGAATCCATCTTTGATTCAGGTACAAATTAAACACTTTGTTATTCCTACCACTGAAAGACATCCATATGGAAAAATGTATAGATAACTGTAATAGATCATTAAAATATCAAAGAAAAGGCAATTTAGATACAGATTTAGACTTTGCAGTACTGTGTATCTCCAATGACTACAAATGCATTAGTGAAAAATTATGTACATGAGTGATAAAGATTCCCAAAAGAAAAAGGCTACAAAATATTACAACCAAACAAAAATATATGCTCTAATGTGTTCAATTTCTCTGTCCTTTCTTCTTGGGTGTAAAGGGTCTGTTTCTGACACTTGCAAAGCATGCTTCCCAAATGGAAAATTGCTGCCAACAGATGAAACGGTACAACTGATACCAAGCGAGTTTGGCTTTTCTCTTTATTCACTTGGGAGAGTTATCACACAAGCATTTGCCTCTGGCAACCCATTCTAATGCACATTGTGATAATGTCTTATTTTGACACTGGCAAAAATTATGCATAGTTTACACAGACATTGTCTCATTTTTTTCAAGGTCTGATCTTGGACATGGCTAATTGATAACATGGGTCCCTTCATGCTTTGGTTGTCAGTCCCCGTTGCACATTTCTCTACTGCAAGCCCTGCCTTCCCCATCTCTAAATCTCATTCCTGTATGTTCTCCAAAGGGAAGGAGCCATGGAACAACGACCTGGTCATATATTTAATTTATACTCCTGTTCACCTTTTCTTAAAGCAATATATTTCACTCAGGAGCTTTGATTTGCATGACATGGAAAGTCAATGACATGATTTGCAAATTAAGTAAATGATAAAGAGAACTTCAAATTAGCATACACAACATGCTACTCTTCTGCCTGTAATAGAGGGGGATTAATTTTGTGTTGTTAGAAGAAGTAGCTGTTCACTTTTTTGAAATCTACAGGTGACATCAGGATGATGCTGGAGTTTATCCCTTCCCAGATACTCTTTGCATTTCTGTCCATGCACTTCTCCACTGTGCAGACAAACACTGTGCTTCAGCCCTGGGTTATCCACCATAGAGTTCTTCTAAGCATGTCCCCAAAGAAAGACTCCTCCTGCCTTCTCAGTCTTTTCCAGGGAACCATGACCAGCATGGATGCTTACATGCCACCTGCCCACTGTGTGAAGTGCCTGGGCATCAGACAAGTCTGCTAGCAGCATCTTTTACCACACAGCACCAAGTCCCATTCCCAACCTAAAGAGAGCCAGGTCATGCTTGCATGTACTGCAAAGCACCTGTTCCATTTCTCCTTCCCCTGACCTCCTTCTCTACCACTTCAGACTATCTATTGATATGCCACATGATTTAAGAGTTAAATGTCTACATACCTCCACTTTCCATCCCTTCTAAGGCTCTACACTTTGGAAGCAGAACTGTCATAGATATGCTTTGCAAACAATTACTTCCTTCAGCTCCGTCATTGGGAGACAGTAGTTTTTGGAACCAAAAAGAAGTATATTTAAAAAAAGAAAACTTTCTTTCATATTTCACTGCATTTGGATTTTATTAGAAAATTTTTAAGCCACAATTTATTTTAAAACTGAGATGTTATTGACTGCTCAATGGCAAATGCTCAGTAATGTATAAATAGCCCTATTGAATGAATCAGAGCTCTGTAACTGCAAAAATACACAAAAATAATTATGTTCTCTCTCCTTTACCATGTTTTACTATTTTATTATATACATTGATGGCTACTTTTCACAGAGCACCAGGACAGTGAAAACTCCTGCAGAGTCACTGGCTTCCTATTGCTGCAATATTGCCGGAATCTGATGGAGTAGAGCCAATAATACTGTCGAAACAAACAAGCAAAGACATTCCTGGCAACAACATGTAGAGACTGAGGGGAAGAACAAAATTCAAAAGATACCCAAATGACAATGTGTAAAATATGACAGAAGTATTAAGAAGATAAAGACAACTCCTGTGATAGAGGAAGCAAGAGTCCCTTGAATTTTATAGCTTCCTTCTTCCAACTTCCAATTTAGTGCACTGAGATTTCTAGATTATGTAACCTCTTCAGTGATTGCACTTTTGTAATGAATTAAACATAAAAATGAATGACTGAATCAATATAGCTATTAATGATGATAGTACAGGCTAAAAAAGAAGCTGCATCTGCTAAAAAAGACATCACTGAAGTAGTTGAGCAAGCTTAAAATTATCAAAGCACTAAGTTTCAAAGTTAATAACCTCTCAAATGAGGTTCTCATATTTCACATTGTCAAGATCATGAGGGAAGGCACACTTCCCGTCAGATTTTTTAAGATCATCTTTGCAGCAATGAGTCAGGAGACATTTTTCTCTTTAAATGAAAGCTCAGATTCCAAAACCAAATTTTATGGCAAAGGATGATTTTTGAAGATGTGCAATTCTAGAAAATATAAGATTTTTGCTAAATTATCCTTATCCTACCATGTTCATGCTAGGAAATCAGCATTTTTTTCAGTCTTAACACCTTTCTAGAAAAAATTATTTGAACATAGCTTTAAAATTTATAAAATTATATCAGGTTTTATTAGGCACATTCCTAATTTCAGATAAGCATAAAATGTCCAAAGAAAACTATGAGTAGCTTTCCAACAGGGACTAAATTTATCTCCAGAGAGATACATAGATCTACTTAAATCTCAGCTTGGACAGAGCTTTAGGACTGGAAAAATATGGAGGCTTATTAAGTTTCTACTTAACAGCATAGCCAAGAGCCAATACTTCAAACAATGCTCTAGCTGTGACCTGCCAGAAAAAGTAAACTTTACTGTCTTCAAGTAACTGTGGTTTGAAAAGTAACACTAGCCAACATCTATCACGACTTAATGTTTAAATAAAAACATGTTCTTCCTTTCTCAGATTTTCCTTTTTGCTATCCCTTTTAAAGTGAAGTGTTCCTTTTTCTTCCAGCCTTTCCTCATAAAGCCCATGTCTCTGCATGACAACATGCTACTGATCCTTGCATGAGACTAAGTCATCACACAGGATGGAGTGATCCCTCTAATTAAGGTAAGGAAGACATGATATTTTTGAAAGCCATCCTTCTTGAAGAAACACATTTCTTCATAATTTCACCAGACAACACATTTATGGTGCCAGCATAAAGTCAGAAGCTGACACCTTCTCTTGCCCACCACTTCACTTATATCTTAGTCATTACCCCATAAGGAAACATATGCTGGTCTTCATTTCTGTGCTGATCATCTTAAGCTTTGAATGGTATTACCTACAATGGACAGTTCATGAAGAACTGCAGCCTGTGGTAGGAATCCCATGCTGGAGCAGGGGAAGAGCACAAGGAGGAAGGAGTGGCAGAGATGAAACATTATAAACTGACTGCAACCCCCATTCCCCATCCCACTGCACCAGCTGGGGGCTGGAAATGGTAGAACAGTTAAGAGTCAATTGAGCCTGAGAAGAAGGAGGTGGGGAAAGTGGTGTTTAGTTCTGTCTTTGTCACTGTTCTACCCTGTTTTAAGTGGTAGCAAATTAAATTAATTTTCCCCAAGTTAAACTTGTTTGCCCATGATGGTAATCAGTGAGTTATCTCTCTGTTCTTATCCCAACTCATGAGTTTATTTTCTTTCCCCATCCTGTTGAGGAGGAGAGAGACAGTGGCTGGGTGGGCAACTGGCAGCTAGCGAAGGTCAAACTTCCAAATAAGCAACTAACCCCCATAGTGCAAAAACCCCCAAAGAAACACTTTTATAGCACATTGAAGATCACTTCAGCGAACAGGGAACATGAGCATGTGGACCAAACCACTGCCTGTTGGACTGTACTGATGACGGACCCACTCCTGCTTCTGTCTTTACCATTTGGAAGATAATCAAAACTCAACTGTGAGAGGGACAATGGGACAGCACAGTTCCAGTTTGGGAGGACAGCACATTTTCAGTTTGGGGGTTTTCCATGTTATCTTCACACAAACCAAACTGATTATTACCAACACATAAATAGCAGTTATGTCCCAAGGAGAGCAAACAAATTTTTCAGGCAAACAAATATTTTTCAACAGGTGGAACACTCCATTAGCAGCAAAAAACATTTTATGCAGATTCATTGTTGCAAATCACCAGTACTATCACAAATGCTTTGGTTGTTTTGTTTTTTTTAACATGAATCTATGGTTTTGAGGGGAATCTTAGGGAATAGTTTAGGTAAAGGAAGGAATGGATATCTAAAGACCCTTCAAGTTGTAAATCTTTAAATCCTCCTTACAATGAAAGATATGGTAAGTGACACTGTCAGGCATCAAAAGGTTTGACTTGAGAAAGTTATTTCAAACTGAGTTGCACCTTTTCTAGTCAAGAGGCTCCACTTCAAAGGACACTGGAGTAACAGCATATCAATTGCTGCATGCAGGGTTCTTCCTCCATTTTTTTACAGAGAGAGATGATTATAGAGTGGCATATGTGAGGGGGTACAAACTCCCTTCTGTTTCTGCTACCTTTAGCAACAACCAGTCAGTTTCCATCAAATTGACAGAGAGAGGAAGTCAAAAATCTCCTAAGCTGCTGCAGTGTTTTTTGAAGACAGAAATCAGAGCAGAGATGTTCAATTTAATCAGTACCCCCACTGAGAGAAAAGCTAAATTCTGAGTTTGGCTTTCAACACACAAAGAATCCACTTATATCAGACATATTATAAGAGAAACTAATTTGCCTTTATCTCCATTCAGAAAATCAGATTTCACACCTAACTAGATGTCAGAGGATCAAACTACACTCCAAGTAACACACACACATTGACACCCACAAATCCTCTTAGTAAACCAGGCTTCACAAGTTTCGCTATTCCCAAATGTACTTTAATGTTTAATAAGAGTTTCTTTTCTTTCTTCAGCAATGCAAGTGCTTTAAGCTCACTTACACAGCATTCCTATTTTGATTGACCCCAGAAAACTGTGGGACAGCTTTAAAAATAAAAGTATCAAGATGTCAGTCAGCAGTTCCTGGGCTATTTGGCTCACCTCACACAGCTTCAGTCTGCCCTGGAGAGAAAGTAAGTGCGTGTGTAAATGCAAAACATAACCTTTCAAATAATCTGTTTTGAGGCATAACAGCATTTGCTATACTTACTCAAAACCACAGATCATTTCCACGGAAAATACTACAGGACAAAAAAGACAGATCACCCCACTGCACGCTAAAATCCTCTCCATTTCTGCAATAAAGAACTAAAGATGGATGGAAGCACAGGGATGACCTGCACGTATTTCCTCCTATAAATGTTTAAGCAAAAAGGGGATTTTAATCGCAATTCTGTATTCATACTGAACACTGCCATGTGAAGACAGTCCCTTCTTCCATACAAAGTTGCAGCAGCTTAAAACAGGATTCAAAATCTGATAATTTATGCCACTTTATGCATTTGCTGACAGCAATACAATTCTACAATTTTAAATGATTTCCTGGGGTTTCCATTGTGTGTTGCTGTATAAAACAGGGTGTCAGTATTAGTCCCTTGTGATGCAAAAGGGCATTAACACTACTATATCAAATGTTCAGTGTCAACAAGTAAATCATCAAGAAGAGTTGACGCGCTGAAAATTGAACCTACCTTTCAGTATGGCTGGAAAACCGACAGTCTTGATGGTTACCATAGTAATCCTGTGGCAGTTTCAGATTTATTGCCTTGTACTGCACCGTTACAAAGATTCTTCAGCTACCTTCTGCACTGTTTCCAGAGTCAAGGGGAATACTATGATAGATGTCCGCTATCCAGAAGATATATTTAAGGGGATGTATTGCAGGAAAGCTGTACTTTAAATGCAAATTACATGCTTTTTGCCCCTTTTAGAATATTAAAGAGTGATTTCAAAGGAATGAAAACAAAGGACTCTGACCTCTGACACCATGATTCTTTGCTGTATAGATCACAATCTTCTGTGGGACTGCCTACCGCATATTTAAGTAGCATGAAACTGAAAATGAGGTAATAAATTCCACTAAAGATAGTCTGACTAATGCATTGATTATAAAATAAGCATACAACTGAGCAATTACCGGAGCAGGTAGTCACAGGGTCTTGTTCAGTATATTTAGATCATTCTGTAACCATTAGAAATTAAATTATTTCATTACATTTAATTTATATCCCTTTACATTTTCACTAACACAAAAGACTACCGCTGTGTGGAATAAATATGAACCATTAGTATTCCAATATTCACATGCTACACCATAAAGAGTGTGCATTAATGTTACCAGATTGCATTAGATTTTAGTTTACCTCTGTGATGGGCTTTAAAGGCAAACACTCATAATTTGCCTTTTATTACAATCCTAAATATTGCTTGCTACTCTGTTCAGCCACATCTTAAAAAAACAACTTCTCTTGTTAGTAAGCATTGCAATTCATGAAATATTCCATTATATTTTACTGGATTGTTTGTGTCCATAATTCTCTTTGATTGCATGGCAATAAAAGACTGAGGGAACACAGGCTATCTTTCCTATCAAGTGCAGAAGAACCATGCACTAATTTGTGTATTAGCAATTCCCACGTGAATACTGCATTATTGATTCTGCCATCTAAATTCCAGTGTTTGACAGGAAGGATATTGTGTGTAGGATTAATAAAATTATTTCCCCAAGCAATATTTTTTATAGCATTGACTGTGTACTTTTACTTCAGAAAAGCTTCTGTAAATGTAAATTACAATATGAAAACAAAATACTTCTGTAGTGCAACATAGTAAATACAAAAGAAGATATGCTGTGTGACGCCAATTCTGTAATACGCCTGTGGATTAAAACATCAGGCTAAAATTGCTTTCAAAAGGGAGATGCATACCTTACAGATGGCTCATGCAAAAGGATACAACACTCTTCTGATCAGTAGAACACATTCTCATGGACATTGGAAGGTATGCTATCCCAAAGACAAATGGCAGAGGGTTTACAGTCTGCTGTTCGCAGCCATAAAGCCCAAAATTTTGTGACCTTTGTACTGCAGAAACAGAGACGCCCTTCAAATATTCTCTTTCAGAGACAAACTGAGAAAATGTTATCAAAAGTGTCATGTCTTGCTTGTAAGAAAAATAAAGTGATGCTTTGGCTGGCTTATTGTATCACAGAAACAGCAAGACAACCTTAAGAATCATTTCTCTCTAAGAGATGGTTACACATGAGCAGATGCCATTTATTTTCATTAAATCTGGGCTGCCCATTCTGCCTTCATGCTCACGTCCCAAGAAACCACTCCACCAGGAGAATCCTCATCTTTAAATCAAACGTATTTTGAAACAAATGGAAACAGAAAATTAAAAAAAAAAAAAAAGAAAAAGGAACAAAGCAAGCATTAAAAAAAAAAAAACAAACCCAAAAAAAAAACCAAAACTCTCTAAAAAAATGCATTCTCCCTCTGCCAGGCCTGGCCTGACTGCATCTAAAGCAGCCTAAATGAAATGAAAAGTTCATCAGGTCAGGCCATGGTTCTTGCCTCCATATGTCCTTTCCCTAACAGCAAGCTTTTCAATGACTTCCTTGTGCAGATAACAGGACACATCAAATGGAGTTCTACACTCAGTGACAGGGTCTGTGGCAGTGGCTCCAGGCTGTGGGGAGGCTTTGGGCAGGGCAAAGTTGTGGATGCGGGTGTGGGTGTTCCAGCCCACACCCTGACTGTGGGAGCTGCATGCTCTGCCTCCGGCAGCAAACCCCATCCCCTCATCCACTGGAGCCAGACCACCTCATGCAGCCAGTGCAGGGCTCTTCTGCTTCCTCTCAACATCCTCAGGTTTTCCTCTAGCAGCAAAGGAGGTGCAGGAAGTGAGCAAGGCTGCGTCCTGGTCTTTTATTTACTTTACTTTTTATGCTGACCAGAGATCTGATCCTCATGGTTTACACATAGACCTAGAAGCACTGAAACTACAAAGCTATAATACATTATCACAACTGGTGATTGTGTTTCTGTCCATTGTCATGCACTGAGGACCCTTGCACCCTCCCTGCCTGGCCCCATGCACATCCATGCAAAATCAGTCTCAACTGTGGTCCTATTTCTCCCTCCAGATGTCAATGTAGCAAAACATAAAACCAGAAATTTCACAGACCATGTTTCTTATTGTATGTTATTATCTTTATAAAAAATTGTGTTGTATGGAGGGATCTAAGAGTTCTTCCAAGACCGGAGCCTGGTTAATGCTCCTCAGGAACGACAGGTTCAATCCCACATCATTTCTCCTTAGGAATGCGTCCCAGAAAATTAAGTAGCTGACAGAGGAAGCACAAAATCAGGTATTATTAAAAGTGAAGGATGGCATTAATAAAACATGAGGAGTAAAACCAGATCAAATATGTAAGATTCAACAGTTGGTTGTTAATGAAGACATGTTGCTTGTCAGACACTATTGCAGGCTGTTCTAATCACCCTCACCAAGAAACATTTCAATGCACTATATTTTAGGTCACAAAAATTTTTACTTCTGTTTTCTATAAAAAACTATTAACAAATTAGATGCAACTATGTTTCTTTTTCTCTCCTTATTTTTCCTGCCCAAAAGAACTTCTATTCTGCAAAGGGCAGGAAGGGATCATGGATCAATTCTCCTTATTGACAATATACACTAGCCGATCCTGGGTCCTTTTCTCTCTGTACAATGACAGCAATGTGACATTTCCAAGCTTGCTGACATCATGAGTCGTTTTAATGTAATTTTCTGTACCTCATTTATCTGCAGCCATTTAAATAAAGAGGCTGTGAAGGAAAACAGAACTCAGCAGACCCCAGGCTTTGCCTATAACTTTGACCACCTTTCATTGACTTGGGACAACCCAGTGCTAGGCTTGATGCAGAGTTTGCTGAGGATCAGCAGTCTCATTGTTTGCCATGCTGCAGATAATAAAAATAATAATTTTTGTAGTGCACATGCCATCACAATATACAATGTGAATTGAAATGAACTGACAGCAGGATGCAACCTTTACCCTGCATCAGAAGCTATACAAAAACCATTAGCTTTTTCCTCTCAGGAAAAAACCCTGAGATAAGTGAAAATTGCCACCTTGTGGGTATGGTGCTGCTGACTAGTCAAAGCATTTTCGTCAGCTTGGTACATGTCAGTATTGGCATCAGATGTGGACACAGAGAAACTCTCGGTAATAAGAGAGCTGGGCATCAAAATTACAGCAGTGTCCAGTTAGAGAAATCCTTCATAATCTTTTCTAGTGCTATGGCAGTTTGCTACTGAGGAAGATGGCCTATGAAGCAGAGAGAAAGGCACAGGAATGGCTTCACACACACATCTAACAGGAAGGATCCCATTATGTCCTTTCAAGGGCTGCTCCTGCAGAAAGCTTTGTGATATGGAAAACGTACAAGGGACCCCTCTCTTCTCAACACAAGAACTGAGGAGTTGTCCAAAAGGAGAACAAAGCTAAAAACACTATCCTGCCCAGCAATTTAGGGATAAGTGGAAGGAGTGGAAAAACAGCAATAGATACATAAATGCCAACAAGTCAATAAAAGTTGCTGGGCTAACAGTGGTGAGATGAAGGTGTCACTTGCTGGAGTAACTGGTTCATGAGCCAGTACTTGACTGAAAAAATGTAATCAAGATTACCTCTCTGATTTAAAATTGAATGTCCAGGTAGTTTCAGGAGTCAACATAAATAGAAGAACACCTATTTGCAAAAACAGAGACATTTTTCAGCTCATTCCAAACTCAATGGAAAAATGTATCTTTTCAATATTTTTAAAATATATAATTTTAATGCTGTTAACTGCAAACTATAAAGGTTTATCAGGGCTGCTTTAACAGTGTACCTTAAACTACTACAATCCAGAGACTACAGAAATACCTATTTTCTTTCAAAATATGATTCAGCATGGGCAGAGTTCTTCCCTGCCAGTCCTTCCTTTCTAGCAGGTGAACAACAGGGATCTCAAGTGAAAATGGGACTACATGGACATCAGACAAAAAGTAACCTCTTGGTCATACTTAGAAGAAGAACATTTAATGACAAGGTGCCTTCTCCTTCCCTTGTTTTTCCAATGACACAGAAAAGCTAAAAATGTCAAAATGCATCAGTGGTTTATAAGCTGTGGTTGTAAGATGTGAGTCAGGTAATTTTTCTTCCTACGTGACTAGTGATGCAAGTGTACTCAGCAATATTTCTTATAAGGCATTTTAGACAGAGGTGGCAGTTAAGACTAAGGAGCTGAGGCAGTAGGATTTGAGAAGCAATCGGCATATGAAGGGAGAGAACAAAATCATTTAGCATTAGCCAACCTCTTGGATTAGTCATAATTGAACAACTAAAATACCAGCCAAATTCCAGAGCAATTTGCATTTCTGCTTCTGGTTTAGATGACAGTGATAGCTGTGATGGAGCAGTAACGTTTGCAACTAGGATGAGCACAAAAGACAAGGCGCCTGCCTTCATTTCCTTCACTCTGCAGCCGGTGTGGGATCTTTGATCAGACTTCAAAAGCCTTCACCTGCACTGTTACAAGCTGAATCAGCATGGGGAGGATAAGGAGTGAGGGAATGAATGGGATACGACCAACTGAAAACCTTCTCAGTTCTGATTCTGAAAAGATTTCCTAGTAACAGGAGAGTTCAACTCATTCACTTTCAAGGCCTGAAAGAGTTTATTTTTTCACAGCTTCCTAGCTGCAGTGGAAGAGGAGCCTGGAGGAGTGTTAACACTTCTTTTGTTCTCAGGACCTGAACTTAGCTAAATTTTCTCAGGAAAACAGGTTGAGAATTCACTTTTTTTTCTTACTGGCCATCTTCTTGTCTTTTTTTATCTAGCATGACTCTCCTTACCAATAGTAGCATGCAATAGCTGTCTGTAAACCAGAAACAATTACATAAACATTGAAGAAATTACACACTGTATGTTAGAGTGCATTATTTCGGGCCTTTGTCCTGTGCTTACCAGAAAGCAAAGATTTGATACAAATATTTCACTCAATATTCAAAATACTAAAGCACTTCATGATAACATGGTTTGAATTTTAAAAAGCCTATTCTGGTACAATTAATTATTACATGATTGAAAAAAGATGAGTCAGCATTTTGGAGGTTGGATAAATGAGCACCTAATTTTTGGACTGTTTAGGCATGAGAATTACTCTGGAAGTCTTCAAAACCCAGCTAATTTGTTGTCTGATGATTTAAGCAGACTGTAATTTGGTCATACAGGAGAAAGAAAAGGTCTCCTATTATGGATATGTGCTCTTTTGTTGTTGAAGGCCTCAAATTACCATACTGTGCAGTGCCTCCTGCTAGTAATAGAGGCAGAATTTGGTAAGTGCAACATGATGTAGAGGGCATCCCATCGCTATTCCACCAAGACTTTAAATAGTAAAACTATGACCTCAAAGTCAGAAAATACTGAATACTTGAAATGTATTGCAGGAGTAAAAGGCATGCAGTTACTCAAGGTGGGTCATTAAAAAATTTTCCTCAAAATATTTATAGGGAATTACTATTTGTGAGGATTTGAGCCAGGATTAGTTCAATGGCACACAGGAAAGCACACTGAATGAAGAAACTAACTGAAGGGAGCACTGATTTGACTGAATAGTGAACTAATATGCTGACCCTCTGCCCTCAAGACACTGTGGTTAAATTCCTGGTGCTGATACTTGAGTTAGGAATCACAAGTGGGTGACGTAGGTATACACAGGGAGAGAAAATTTCCTGACTTGGGTATATCTCAACAGAGAGTCAGTACTTCGGAACTGCTATTCTGGAGGTTTCAAAGAGTAGGTGGCAATTGTAATGATTTAACATTATGAAGCAGACTTATTCCACTAGATTATGGCTTTCATTAGGATTTACAAAGGTTGCTGTTGCTATTCCATCTTCTCATTGCATATAAACTCATTCTTGAACAAGAATTTTTCTTGCTTCCTTCAGAAATGTCAACAAGAAATTTTTTTGCTCAGCCAGTTGAAAAAAGTGTAACAAAATAATAATATGCATGTCTCATTTTAAAAAGGAACCTTTGATTACTCTTGCTTTGCAATAACCCTCAGAGCATTTTAGGACAAGGTGTTAAAAGATGATTAAAAGGGTTTTCATCTTTTGGAGAGTTAGAGTGGAAATCAGGTCCCATAGAAATTATTTAAGTACTACCAAATAATGAACTAGTACACAAAATAAAGGTAATAAAATTTGACTTAATGGTAAAGAACTGTGCCTGCATGAAACATTGTGCACACAAAAGTACTCCTGAATGCTAGGGATGAGTCATGCAACAGGAGTGATGTCTTCTTTTGCATTTTTCTGTGCCATCACTCTTTAATGTTAGAACAAGAGAGCACAGAGAAAAAGGGCATTATTTACATGTTATTCCTGACCCTGACTCTTTAACAAACAATTGGGTTTTTTAAACTTTATAGTGAAGAATGGCCTGCACTAATAATTTATGTCACATTATTGATAGAGCAGACCAACTTCTTGCTTCATACTATGGGGACACCACACTATTAAAACCCCAGCAATATTTTCTATTGTTAACAATGAATAAAATTTAAAATAAAAAAAAACAAACACCAACCCAAACAAAAACAAAACAAACAAACAAAAAACCTAATTGTGACATTCAACTCCCAGATATGCCAAATTGGTTTTTGCAAATATTTTTTGTCCATGCTTATATACATGCCATGCACCTACTTTTCAAATCTTCAAAATAAGAATGCAAACCACTACCATCTGGACATTCCCTTCCCTTGTAACCAGGAGTTTTAGGACAAGCTGGCAAAAACCTGTCAGGAAACCAAACAGCTGTGTCCCTTCTCTTTCCCAAACAATAGATGTTACAAGAATAAAATAAAAGTGAATTTTGTTACAGCAACTGCTGAGCATTGCACACCAGGCCTGGACTGCAAAGGATGTACCACGTTGTTATGGTAACTAGATGACAACTTTGGTGCACACAGCTGGTGCTGGCACCTCTGAGAGTGAATTACAGATTGCCTGGGGATATGCCCCTGGCCCTGCCCCATCACATCACTGGGCTGATGGTATCTAGTGTTGCTGTCCCAAAGTGCAGTCCAGGCCCCACATGGCACAGACAGGCAATTGACACTCTCCCCTGGGTTTCTCGTGGCCTCACCACGATCCCCAGAGTTTACGGAAGAACATGCTGCAGCTGCCAGATCATTACAGGGTATGGTAGAAAGGACACAAGCATGACATCACCAAGTCACCATCTCTAAAGATATCCATGAGACCTACAGACATTTTCACTGAACTGGATAGATAGATTGAATCCTTCCTTTTAAACAAAGAATGTGTAGCACTCCTCTGTTTATGCAAAAGATGCAGAAGGCATTTTCTTTCCACTAAAAATAAACACCATTCACTCTATCAAACCTTTTGTCTCGTTGCCTTATACAATGAATAGCTGGTCAAGCTATGCTCTGCCAGCAGAGGAGTGTTTCCCTTTCTTCCTGTGTCCCAGCTTAACCTCCCTCCCCTTCTCCCATCATCTTCTCCATCTATTCATTTAATTGTAGTTACTTTGGTATCTCTGTAAAAGTTTAGGTGGTGGGTTCCCTGGGACACAGCAGTGCTGTGGACACCTGATGCGACCTCTTTGCTCCAGGTATTATCACAGACAACAGCTTCCAGCATTAAGCTCAGCATGCCTTAAGTGAAGAGTATTTTCCTCATTCTGCTCCACTGCTTTGCCTCCTACTTTTGCCAGTCACATAGATGGCTACAATGAGAGGGAAAACTGGGCTTTGTTTGACCTCAGCCAAGAGCACTGACACACCCTTCCAAGCAGGTTTCTGGGAAGATTGCCTTCAGAAAGAGTTAGATTGCCCATAATAAATACAACTGCATAGAACAGGAAAATCAGCTTCCAGTTATGTATGTGGAAGTGAGGTGCAATACACAATGATGCCCTGGGGGGCGACTGGCTAAAGAAGAGAGGGTCAGAGCCAGCCAGCACTGCCAGCAGTGGAGAGCACTGCTTACACACTGTACAGCAAACCTGTGCTCACATCATGGCTATGAGTTAGACATGCCTGAACAAACCTGCAATCACTTAGCCCCATTACTACTGCAGGAGCCTTGCTGCAGAATCACACCCGCTCTTCTCTGAAGGACTCAGGTACAGTCCTGCAGCTGTTCAGAGCTGGCATGATCTCTCAGGGGTGTTTAGTGGCTAACAAGTACCAATTTGGCACCACAGTGATGGAGCTCACAGTTGAATATCTGAGGATCAGAGGCTAAAGGTGCAGTACATATCCTCACAACGTGAGATGTCCTCAGTGGAGAAAAGATGATGAGTGCTGGTCAGATAAGATGCAGAAAGATGAGGACGAAATGCATTTTGTCAATTTCTGCTTTGAGGTCTATTTTTAAATATGATGTATTGGCCTTGACCTATTTGTGTGCTTAGAGAAATTCCTTGAAGGAAATGGGTAAGTGATGGGATCATTATAAAGATGAACACCATGTGAGCTTTTTCTCTTATCTTGAGAAACCTCAAAAAAATGCGATTGCTATAACCATAATGACATTTTAGATCCCCTGAACCCCTGTGTTACAGAAGAAGCACACACTGCACAAACGTACAGCAGTAAAAATACCTGCTTCTCACAGTATTACTTCTCTCATAGATTAGCTATAGAAAAAATGTGCTGAATTTTAGAGAAAAAAAACCCCACCTGCTTTGCACTGTAAGCCTGTTTCTCTGAGTGTGAAAATAGGTAATATTTAGGAAGCTCAAAGTGACTTCAAGGTACAAATCCCACTGACCTGGCACTGGGAGTGAGGCAGTTGGGACAATTATATCCAACGTCTTTTGCTGAGTTCCTTCTACAGCAAGAAATCTACAGATTAGCAAGAAAGCTAAGATTAATTTACATGCACATTTACCCATTACATGGGTATACTTAACTCAATTTTTTTTTACTATCTGTAAATACACAGTAGATAGTATGAAATGTTACAAAACTAAGTTCTGATTGTGTACAGTAAGTTGAAAATTCTATACATTAAAAGTTCAGCTGATCTGACCTGCTTAGAGCAGCAACAGTTTCTGCCCACAGAATGCTCTGAACTCTGAGTTCAGCTGATTTTTCCTCTTAAGTCTTTCTTTGCTAATGCAGAAACCACTCTGCTCTTAGCAGACCTTAAGAGATGACCCTTCAAATACCCAGTATACCCAGTAGTCTATGTGTATTTTTGTGAAAGCCCAGAAACATGATATTTAAACCTGAGACAACACCCAAGTCTCATCTTAGAATAAACAAACAAAATTGATAAAAATCAGAGATGGTTTCCTCCCTTCTTCCTTTTTGTTTTTGTTTTACTTTTTTAACACAAAGATATGAAATATGTCTATTTTTAGGTTATTTGGATTTGTATTATTTTAGTTTTAAAAAATGCTGTTCTCTCCAGAACAGCACATACTTATTACATTCTCCTGGCTTATTTGATTCCTATGTTCTTTTCTATCTTACTACTCCACCCTTTTCCTCTTTCCACTTCTTTCCTGCTATGAGTGTTAAACTAATTCAGATCTCTCCACTGAGGGAAGATTTACTGGAAAGTTCTGGTCCTCACAGCATGCAATAAGCACATCTAGGCTCACTCTCACTTTTGCTGATCTCTCAAGCCAGGCTTAAAGCATTCTCTGCCTCTGACTCCCAACTTCACACAGGGCTATAATCAGAGAAACATCTTTGTTAAACCTGTGTATCCTGGCTGAAAATGGAAAGGTAGTCTCCACGACAGGCCCTAGTCCACTAAGAACAGCAGAACCAGGACCTTGAAGTGTATTCTGAATTGAATAGGGAGCCACTGGATGTGTAGAGCATTAGTGTGATATGCTCCTGGTACTCTGTCCTCCTCAAAAGACATACCACTTATACACACGTTTTAGCAGTGCCTTTCACCTTCTGCGCAGCTTATGTCTCTGGCATGATGCCCTAAATCTAAAGTTATATGAAACTGGAAGGGATTAGCAGCTTCTCTTTCATCAATTATATTACTTTTAATTGCCTTGAAGGATTCATTTGTCTTCACTCCAGTAACCTTTGGCAGCAATCAGCAGTTCAAACACCACTACTCCCACACACACCAGCTCTTTTCAGTCACATTATATTTACTGAGAGCTCCTGAAGAAAAAAACTCACACTCATTCAGTTAGCTTTCCAGATGTATTTATTTAAATTCCACCTCTGATAAAATTAAAAGATTAAGTATACTTCTGAGAAGTAAGAAAATGCTTCATCATCAGCAGGAATGGGCCTTAAATTCTTGTCTATGTTTTACAAACAGCATAATCAAAGTTCAATAGAAAATATGCAAAGATTGCAAATCTATAGCAGACAGAGAAATTTACATAAATAACAGATATGAATATCTGATGTTTACAGAAATAAAATTGCATGCTATGCAAACAGACTAAAGTCTACAATATTAAACAACGTTTCATTATGCTGATTTTTAAACCCAAAGCTCTTTGTAGATGAATAGGTAGGAGCCATTTCACTCATGTAATGCAAAGAAAAATAGCTATAGAAGAAACAGTATTTATATATTGTTATGCTATATTGCTTAAAGAAATTTGGACTAAGGATTACAGGGAAATGGGGATTCTTTCCCCCCACCAAGACCTTTAGGGTTAGAATTTCACAGCTACAGCAGAGACCTGTACAATTCAATGGGAACCTGGTACCTAAAGACCTTAAAAACCTTTAAAAATCTGATCCTTAATATCTCCCAGTGAAAGTGGGAATTTGAATTTTTAAGGGTCTTATGTAAAACACCAATATCAAGTAAACTGCACTGATTACACTGACTCTGCTTTGGGAATATGAAAGGGTCACATAGAAAGATGAGAATTCACTTCCTACTGTGAGCTAAAATGTGAATTATAGTAACAATGTCAGCAGAGTAGTACTCAACCCAAGTCACCCACCCAAGAGCTAGCCTTTCTCAATGCATCAGCCAAGGTTTACAAGCCCAAGTGGTCTTGCAAGCACCTGTGGTTTCCACTAGAACCAGCAGGACCCTACACCTGGGGCAGAGGCAGAATTTTGTCTAACAATCATTGTTTATTTTTTTAGGGATATAACACTAGTTTCTCTAGTACCTGGAAGACACTGACATCACATCACATTAAGAATACTGTCAGTACTCAGTCAAAAACTTAAAACGGATAAGCTAGCCAACAAACTTCAGGGATTTAAAAAAAAAAAAAAGCCCAAACCTCAAAATTCTCCAAAAAGCAAGGAGAACCAATACCTCATGCCTTCAAACACATTGTGCTCAAAAAGGTCACCCTCCTAATTCAGAGAATTCATTTAGTCCCCTGGATGAATGCACCATGTGTTGCACTCCCAATGAAACCACACAGGCTTCAAATAAGAGGCCATCAACTACTGCTATAAATGCACTCAAATGGCTGGGAGCCTGAATAGAAGAATTCGATTTTCTCCTTTTCAATAAAAAAAACCCCAAACAAACAAAAAAAACCCACAAAACAACAACAACAACAAAAAAAAAAAAAAACCAACCAAAAAACTCCAAACACACAAAGAGAAGTGTTTTACTGAAGGTGTGCATTGTTTAAAAGGCCAAAAGGTGCATTTCCTTCTAAATTTTAAAAACATTAATCAAACATGAAATAAACAGTATGTCCAAGACAAAGGTTAATATCCCAGGGTCTTTAATGTGCATTTACCACCGACTTTTTTTCCATTAACATCATCACCTCTCCCCTGTCTTTCAACGCCACCCCAACTATTCTTGCCTTGTGTCTCACTGATTCACACAACTGAAAAGTAGTAATTATTTTGCAGTGAATCTTAAGAAAACTGCTGCACAGAAAACTGGCTTTGCCTTTTGTTTCAAAGTCTGAAGGGAATGACCACTAGTGAGAAGCAATTGTTTCCTTTCCCCTCTAAAGACTTTGCCCAAATTTCATTTGTTTGTTTGAAGATAAGAAGACTAGTTTCACTAGTATCTCAAAGACACTGACATCATGCTACAACAAAAATATAAGCAAGAGGATAACCAAGCTCTATGCAGCAGATTTTGATTTTAAAGATAATGGCATTAGTCCAAGATAGATTTAAATTATTTAAATAATGTGACTGTAGAAATTCACCAGTGCTTTTGAACACAGAGTATAGCTCTAATTATATCTGAACAATTAACCTTTACAATCATGCTGTTTAGAGTGCTTTTCTGAGCGGGTATATTCTTAATAATTGGAACATTAATTAAAATTGCTATCTAAAGGGTTGTCAGAAATCTTCAATTAAAAAGAAATATATCGGGCTGGGGTGGAAACAGGACAAAATAAACCCTCTCCAAATGTGTGTTCTATCATATTCAGTTGCAACAAAATAAAGCAAAGAGAGGAAAGCAGATGTCATTCCTCCATGTTCTCTACATATCTAGAAAATATAAAGCAATATTGAAATGTTTCAAAAGCATTTCCATACCAACAATAAAAGGTATCAAAAGGGTAACAGGATAACTTAGAATTTGTTCCTCCATTGTTTCCTGAAAGGTAGAATAAACCTATTGGCATAATACATATTTTTCATTTCTCAGGCTGATTTTTGTTTTAATTCTGTCTAAACTGTCTTCATGTTTCTAAGCAAATCTCTAGCATTATTACCTATATTTACAGAAGGAAGATTTTTCCCAAATCATCCTTTTAGCAATGAAATCAAAGGCTGCTGTGTTTACTCAGAAAATATTTCTCAAATTCCATTATGTGATTAAGTTTGAGAAGACAAAAAAATAACAGGTGACATCTAAACACCTATATAGCTTAAAGATGACTAGATAGGCTGAGCTTGCATGTTCCTCATTAGGTTTAATTCCACTCTTCTGAAAACACACTTTGCTGAAAAAGAAAATCAGATGAGTTCATAACTGCTCTTCAAAAGCAGGAAATTATGTTAAACATCTTTGATTTTAGCATGTAGATATCAATGGATCTGAGTATTTCCAGACAATCATCCTGGTAAATGGCTCTCAGATGGCAACTCATACTCAAAACCGTAGGCAGGTCTACGATATGTAACTCCACAATATGTCTCCTTATGACTTCTGGACTTATTTCACCACTGCACTAGGCTGTTAGCCTTATTGCTAAACACCTTTCTGTTGTGGAGTTACTCTGTGCTACCCTGGATGGCATTTCACATGTACTGGTCTTTGTGCAGCAGAATGTACATTTTATGATTATGGCAAACTCTAGAAGTCTCTGTCAGTGGAGGCCATTTTTATACCATGTGGCCAGATAGTTGCATGTTCTGGTGCTCTGGGGACAGATTTCTTCTACCTTAAACTCCAGTGCCTCCGTATCTGCTATTTGCTCTCCTACATGCTTCAGGCAAAAGGTTGTAGGACACAGACAAGATTTTCACATCAGCCACATGGAAAACCTATTTCAGGCTCTCAAAGTAGAAAATGGTAGTACGGGTCACTTAACACTATCAGTCATTTTATTTCACATGAGCCATGAATGCGAGGGCTGGGTAGAAGGAGGATTATGCCTTGAGCAGTACAAGACTGGAAATGTCTCGTCTGCTCCCTGGAACAGCATGGGTACACCTAGGAACTATTACACATGTAATAGCTAGGAATGGGCATTCATTTTTTTTTTTTTAAAAAATCAAGTTATTCATCAATTTTTGGAAGTAGGTTTAAAAAAGGAATATAAACAAACAACTCGTGCCCTCTTTATCTTTCCATTAGTCACTGCTTCCAAAAATGTAAATTTGTTTTCTTTCTCTTTTTCTTCCAAAGAAGTACCACACATTTTCAGAAAATTAATTTGAGGATGTATAGTGCTAACTTCATCAGCAGTACATGTGCATTTTAAATAACTGACACAACATCAGGCTGGCCTTGACCTGTGCAGTATTTGGTGGCATATATTGAAAATCCTGTGTGTCAGTGTAACAATGAAGCAGCAGAAAGTAACCTGAATGCCCAATACCAAGCTTTGTTTGGCATTACTTCAAGCATAACTCTTATACTGGGGCTACACGAAAACCGGTAGGTAGTCCAAGTCCTGCAGGAGAAAGAAACTGAGCCAAGAGTTGACACTGAGGCCACCATTATGTCAGTCTGGGACCACTGCTGTCTGTAAGGGACTGTGTGTTGGACCTCTGGAGGCCACCTTCTTCTCCCTCCTGAGAAAAACCTTACTTACCCCATTCACTCTGCAAGGAGGGAGATACTGGTTCTATGGTACTGTGTGAAGATCACAATATGTGTGTTGGAACATCAGAAATGTCTGCTTCTGGTAAAATGCAGTGTTTGCAGTCCACCTAATGGCTGGGATAAACTAGGATTTAACTTCCACGCATTGACTGATCATCATAAAATGAAAATGGTTGGAACCCAGTGCCTAGAAAACTCTGCATAAAAACTAATGTGATATTACTAGGGAGAACAGCAGTTTGAAAATCAAAAGATCATGTGATGGGACTGGAAGGAATCTGCAGGTAAATATCAGCTATATTTAAGTCACGAGCTCAACTCCCTTGCTACTTTCAAGCCTGAAATTTATTTAATAGAAAGAAATAAAATGTGAGAGGGAAGGGAATGAATTATCCTATTTTAACATCATTGAATTACGTGCCATGAGATTACTGCGCTGAAGTTTTCATCACCATGAGCAGAAGATGAGTAAGCTAGAGAGGACCAGATCTGCCAACAACAGCTTTTAGCCATATCATTATATATGTTTTTAAAAGTGCTTAGGAATTTTTACATTTGTGAATTTCATGGACCCACACCTAGTCTAAACTTGATCCTTAGTAACTAGTGAAACTGATTTTACTTTACACAGATTGAAAGCTGTTAACTATTTTGCTACTCAACATTTAAGCCACCAGTTATTCAGTGTTGTATCCAGTATAGTTGCCTATCTTTCAAAGGCAGATTACAAATCATAAAGAAAAAAATTACAAAGTACACCAAAGAAATGCCCAAAATGGCCACAGTATGACTGTGCTTTCCAGGTAATTAGTCCCTACATAACTTGAAATCCACAAGATAACTTAAGGAACTTTGTTTTCTACCCATAATACAAACTATTTGCAACATATACTATGCAAGAAAAAGATACTGTAATGGTATGTATCCACAAAGTTCTCTTACAAAAGAGAATTCCCCCCCAATGAAAATATAAATCAAATTTATTCAAGCTTAATTTTCTACCAAAGCACACAAAATGAATAGCAAGGGAATGGGTTAGTAAATAACAAGAATTCTTAATTGATTCCTCTGTGGATGAGATCACAGAAAATTATCTTACAGCCAACCTACTGTAAATAAGAGAAATCTATGTTTTGTTTCTAATGTAGTCTACCTTTTAAAAACAAATTACAGAGCCTTAGTCAAAACTGACTCAATGTTAAAGTCAGTGTTTAAAAACTAATACCATGAAAATGACCAGCAACAGACACATAACAAACTAACAAGGACACAAGCATAATTTAAAATGCACTACAGAAAATGTGGATTTCAATGTCTTCAGTACACTGCCATTTAAAGTAATGTGTCTACATAAAGCTCAAACTCTCACTTGCATCTTTTCTAGTGCCACTATCACATTCAAGACTCCCACAACACTTTGCCATTTACCAGTAAAAACTAGTTGAGCGATGCAGGCTGTCATTTTGCCTTCACCTGTTTATTAATAAAACGTGATGAGAAACTATTTGCATGTATGAGCATGTACATTTCTTGAAATATGTTTGCAGTAAGTCATTATAGAAGTCCTTTCTTTCAACTCCTTTTACCTAGTTATTAAAAACTAAAATGTCTTTTCAGTTCAGCATGTGCTGAGCACTTTCCAGGGATGTGGCATCTACCACCTTTCTGAGCAACCTGTTCCAGGGTTTACCACCCTCATTGTAAAAAATATCTTCCTTACATCCAATCTAAATCTACTCTCTTTTAGTTTAACACCATTACCCCTTGTCCCATTGCACAGACCCTTCTAAGAAGTCTATTTCCTTCTTTCTTGTAGGCCCTTTAGAAACTGTAAGGCAGCAATGAGGTGTCCATGCAGCCTTCTCTCCTCCAGTCTGAACAACCACAATTCAATCAGCCTGTTTCCATAGAAGAGGTGCTCCAAACCTCTGGACTCACTTCAGTTCCTGGTAAAGTTATGGAAAAGATTATTCTGGGAGGTATTGAAAAACACCTGAAAGACAACACAATCACTTGTCACAGCCAGCACAGCTTCATGAGAGGAAAGTCCTGGTTATCAAACCTGATTTCGTTCTATGACAGGGTAACCCACCCAGCTGATCAAGAAAAGCCAGTTGATGCCATCTCTTTGGATTTCAGTAAAGCTTTCAATACTGTCTCTCACAGGATCCTTCTGGACAAAATGTCCAGCACACACAGCTGGATAAACACACCATGTGATCAATGAGCAGTTGGCTCACAGTTTGAGCACAGAGCGCAACAGTGAATGGCGTGACATCAGACTGGTGACCCGTCATAGTGGGTTCCACAGGGCTCCATCCTGGGCCCTGTGCTCTTCAACATCTTCATAAATGACTTGGACACAGGACTGGA
>JAWWEE010000040.1:37686253-37699468 GCA_035221455.1 Xenops minutus | reverse complement strand
TGTGGTGACCAGTGACAGGACCCAAGGGAATGGCCTGAAGTTGTGTCAGGGGAGGTTTAGGTTGGATATTAGAAAGTGGTTCTTCACCTAGAGGGTGGTTGGGCACTGGAACAGGCTCTCCAGGGAAGTGGTCATATCACCAAGCCTGACAGAGTTCAAGAAGGGTTTGTATGACACTCTCAGGCACATGGTGTGACTCTTTGGGATGGTCCTGTGCAGGGATAAGGGTTGGACTCGATGATCCTTGTGGGTCCCTTCCAAATCAGCATATTCTATGGTCCTGTGATCACCTCCTGTAGATCCCTTACAATAGATCAGTGTCTTTCTTATATTGGGGTCCCAGAACTGGATGCAGTACTCCTGGTGGGGTCTTACAAGAGCAGAGTAGAGGGGAGAAATCATCTCCCTCGACCTGCTGGCAACACTTCTTTTGTTGTACCCCAGGATACAGTTGGCTTTCTGGTTATGTCCAGCATTTTATCCACCAGCATTCCCAAGTCCTCAGTAGGGCTGCTCTCAATCCATTCATCCCCCAGTCTATATTGATACAGGAGGCTGCCTCAACCCAAGTGCAGCACCTTGCACATGCCCTTGTTGAACCTCATGAGGTTCCCATGGGCCTCTTTTCCAGATCCCTCTGGATAGCACCTCATTTCTCAGTTGTGTCAGCCGCACCACTCAGCTTGGTATATCACATCTGCAAACTTGCTGAGGGTGCATTGTCTGTGCTGATGCCACTGACTATGTCATTGACGAAGACATTAACCAGTACTGGTCCCAGTATGGACACCTGAGGGAAACCACTCATCACTCATCTCCGTCTGGATATTGAACTGTTGACCCTCTGCATGCAACAATACAACCAATCCCTCAATCTCTAAATAGTCCATCTGTTGAATCAACTTCTCTCCAATCTAGAGAGAAGGATGTTGAGCAGGACAATGTCAAAGGCTTTACAGAAATCCAGATAAAGAACATCTGTAGCCCTTCCCTTGCCCACTGATGCAGTCACTCCATCATAGAAGGCCACCGGGTTGGTCAGGCAGGATTTGCCCTTGGTGAAGCCATGCTCACTGTCTCAAATCACATCCCTGACCTCCATGTGCCTCAGCACAGATCCTAGAAGGATTAGTATTGTACAGAGGGAGGTAGTAAAAAACCTAAACAATCATTGCTCTTATTCAGAAGTAATTCATGATCTGGGCACTGCTAACATTCTACTAACAATAAAAATCTCAGCAGGGTGGTTTTAAACTAGTATCTGACCACTTGGGATTGTTTATTTCTACCCAGCTGTCCAGATTGAAACCTGCTTATCAATGCAGAGCTTCTTTGCCTCTTTGCAGAAATTATTTCCAATGCTCTGCCAAAATAATGACAATGTTGTGACAGTCTCTGAAGGCTTGCTTTGATTACCTCTGCATCACAGTGACACAGAACCACCGGCCTGCTTTGATACTCAAGAGAAAGGACAACAGGTTACATAAACACTGTTTTCTAGCCACAGAAGAAAAATAAATTCCTCCCAGACCCTCCAAAGTAATGGCCTACTTCACTTATTATGGCTCCAGACTAAATCACTATTAGTTTTTTTTCCTTAAAACTGCTGTGTCTCTCTCTCTGTTCATAAGCAGCCTGCATCCCAAAACAAGACCTTTGAAAATGCCCTGTGCATCAATGCCATGCTTCACTTTCACTGAGTCATACTGAGGTGATTCCTACATTCAAAATTGCCCCTGTGATAGACTCAAATGTTGTTAATGTTTTAAATATTATCAAAACCATAAAAATACTTTCTGTCAAACTGCAAAGGAGTAACTGCCTGTCTGCAGCCACTGAAGCACACCACCTCCCTCCCGAATATACCTCCTGACTGGAATTTGGAGTGTGATGGGAACTTAAGGTAAGACTATTGTCCTATTATCTCAGGTCAGAGGAGAAGTAAAGAAGGCTCAGGGAGGAAGAATCTGTCAAGAATCAGCCCTAGCTGCCCTCAGTGGATGGCAGAGAAGGTTTTTGGGTGTGTGATGGTGAAATCTCTCCATACAGAACAGGAGTAACACCACCTCCCTCCAGGAAGACCACATACATACAGGACATTCAGAGGAGAGGCAGCTGAGGAGTCATAGACCCAAAGCATCCCTCAACTCGTTCCTGAGGCCTTCTACCACCAGAGGACTGCTTGTGATCCAAATGATGCAACAAATCCAGAGCCTGTCACAAGAGATTGCAAAACTTCTGCCTCCAGGGGAGGTGCCTGGCATCTCCTGAACATGAATTAATCCATTGGATTGTTTTGTGGGACCCTCACCACCAACAAGACAAGGTGAAGAGGACCCATAGGACACCACCAGGTTCCACAGAGTGGTGATACTTTTCTATTTAATCTTTTTCTGTCACTTTCTTCTCCACCTCTCCTTTTTCCTGTTTCTTTTTATCTCTCTCTCTGCCTCACATTTACTGTTAAATAAAATCCATACTATTGACTTCAGTATATGGTCTCATTTGCACCTTAATCCAGGCAGAGGCATTTCTAATAATTGTAAGAACCAGATCATAACAATCCCCTTTTTTATATTCTTCAGAATTATATTTTTCAGCTTCCTCAGAGATATCTTAAAGAAGTCATGCCCCCAAATATATGAGCTCTATAGGAGTTTGTTTCACTGACACGTGGCCAAAGCTCCACAATTAAATAAGAATAATTTTACTGGAGTCTCATATTGCCTAATAGTTTTTAGGATAACTCAGTATCTTATGCAAATTGAAATGTTTTTAAATAACAGAATCAATTCTCCAGTGAATATTTCAAGATATATTGACTCTGCTTTAACTATTTTGGTGGCTTGGATGACTAATCAGCTTTGTTGCAAGTCAAGACTTTCTGTAAGGATGTTTGGATTTGCTACTTCCACTGCATGAACTTGCAGCGTCTTTAAATAGATCATAGCAACTTTTATCATCTTGTGTTCTTCTTCAAATTCATCAGCTGTTCCACCAACAATACTTAACTGCTGCTTTGTCAAAGTTATTTTAACTATTGCCAATTTAATATTTTTCCCCTTGCTTTACTAATTTTTAAAGCTTAATAACAACATGTTAGGACACAGGCCAAAGACAAAAGTTTTATAGTCCAGTTGGAGTTTTACCATAAAACCAGTTCATGCAGTAAACAGAATTTTTGATAATGAACTGTTAAACAATTTCGGTTTTGACATGCTCTTCTAAGTTGCCATGTTACCTAGGACTGGTGTCCCAATTAACTTGATGTTTTATAAAACAGAGGCAGATATGGACTTCTATTTAAAAGCCAGATGCAAGTGAAACAACTGGTCAAAAGAGGCTAAATATTACATACACACTTGAGAAAAACTAACATTTCAATCTAATGGGTAATTGACATCACTGTGAAAAAAAAAGGCAAATATGAACATAACAGAACCCTTAATACAATAACTACTCCTGAAAAAGTTAACTTCATCATAATTTCATACTTGTAACTATAAACTTAATTAATGCTTCATTTACAGATTGTACCATCTTCCTTATGGAAAATATTTCTTCCCAAACCGAAAACAGTGATTCTGCTAGTCTTCAGCAAAACATTTTGTTTCAAGCAGCATCTATCATCTTGCCAATGAAAATGTCAATAGCATAGAGAGAAGCAGCACATTTTCCACATAGAAGGTACACATTTAATAAATCTAGTAGAAAAAGTATTTCATGTTGGTTTTATGACATGTAAACATATTTGATATCTTTTCCTCCAAATCAAATTATTAGAACACTGCAGGATATCCCACTTAAAAGGAATCCAGGATTACATTTTATTTCTCTATGAGCATGGTTCCAAAAAACCAAAAAATCACCTGTCTTCTATTTGTCACTGACAGAAGATTCATTAAAATCTGGGGAAACAACAACTGCTGCTATTTCTGTTAGCTCTCAGTCAAGCCTTCTTTCTTATGATCTTTGATAGTGCTTAGGCTTTTTTTAACTTTATGCAAATGTTTTGCTGTTCAATATAAATCTTCCCTTTCTTTACTAACACTTACTTCACCAGCTTTCAGTTACTTCTAAATTATTTGCAGTGTTTCCATCTAAAAGGTATCATCTCTGGGCTACCAAGTGGGACCACCTCTGTTTCAAATTCGAGGTTAGCACCCACTGCTGCAGTACAAATAAACCAAAGTGATGACTATATTGTAATATAACAGGAAAAAGTCCTATTGTTCAAATTAAGTTCTGAGATGGAAAGTCATCAAAGATTGAAAGTCATCAGTAGACATAACGGTGTGACATTTTTTCTTATTTCTCTTCTGTCTCTTGGAATTAGTCTAGAAGGACGTTGCTGTCTCACTTCAAATACACCTTCTGATTAGTCTAGAAGGACATTGCTGTCTCACTTCAAATACACCTTCTGACATCAGTGTTTGGATGCAGTATATGTTTGCTCTATGAAGCTATGAGCTTGACTGGAGTTCTCTAGACTCCACTTAAACAAAAATGCCGTGAGCCAGTCAATGCACTAAGTGGCATTTACTGGCCTGTTCATGGAAGACCTGAACATCTCCATCCACAGAAGTTAACAGTCAAAGCTCAGTGGGTCTCAGGACCCACTGGCTCCATTTCCCACATATCCCTAGAAAAAGGCTCTTTTCAATACATTTTCCTGATAAAGTTACATAGAAGAGAGCATTAGCGCTTGCACCATCCAACACTGTCCTCGGAGGACACCTGATTTGCATGCAACCATGTGAACCAGTGCTAGAAGTAGCTAGTGAGGACCAAGAAGCTCTATCACAAGAAGGACAGACTTTTTAAATGCTTATGCCCTGCCCAGGGTTTCTGTGACTACCTCAAGGTAGTTCAAATTCAAAGGACTGAAAGCACAGGGCACCAGGACCAATGAGCCTTGGGGGTCACTAAGAGATGGGACTCAAAGCCAAATCCTGGTCTGCTAACGTCCAGTTCAGAAGAGAGGTGAGCTCATGATCCCATTATCCTATCTCTTTTTGTTGGCTTAACAGAAGAACGTCCCATTTGTCACTCAATTAAACGGATACAATTCTAAACAGAGATGAGGAAGTGGAAAAAAACAACTAAGTAAAGAGGTGCTATTTGTATGCAGTCATTTTCAAGAGGAGAAAAGAAACATTAAAGTAGATTACAAGCAAAACACAGCAATTACAATTACATATTACATCTTTTACAAAATGTTTCTGCATGGAAATTTTAACATAGGATTTCTTATAATGATTGTTGGGCAAACACTGAGGATGTGGGTAAGGCTCTGATTTGACACTGACAAAATCCCAAATATTTTTATGGCAAGTATAGTATCAGGTCCTTGCAATGTATATTGTACTGACTAGCATAAGCTGGATGCAGAACATAATAAAAACCACAGTACTATTTTTGCCCCCACCTTGCTTATTTCTCTGACATTATACATGCAGTTTATCTTAAAGAGACTCAGTTCGCAGAAGCCAGAATC
This sequence comes from Xenops minutus, assembly GCA_035221455.1. Taxonomy (NCBI): domain Eukaryota; kingdom Metazoa; phylum Chordata; class Aves; order Passeriformes; family Furnariidae; genus Xenops; species Xenops minutus. Next base: position 37,693,971 of record JAWWEE010000040.1, on the reverse strand, counting down.
CATCCGTGGTAACAACTTTCCATGCATACACTTATCTTTGCAGTAATAACTGATCTACATATAAACAAACCACTTTCTTACATGCAAATTCTAACAGCTCTCAGGCAGATTGTTTCATCAACATGTGCAGGCTATACCACAGGAGGCTAGTACAAAAAAATGCATATGCATCAGTGCAAGTCAGATTCCCTATTAAAAAAACAGCTACACGTCTCCCAGTCATACACCTCTGATCCATCTCAATGTGGAGCATAACTGCAAAATTTAGCACAAATTAGATAACGCTTCTCTAAGAAAACAAGAAATTCTATATTATTACATCCCTGTGTTACCAATCAAACATAATGAATTTTGGATCCTCTGCAGTACAAAGCACAGTACTGTCAGCCATCTGAAGCAAACATTCCCAGACTCCAAAATACAGCTGTAAATATTCTTGTCCAGGGTGATTATCTTGGTGGCAGTTTCTGGCATTGACTCCTGACTACTTTTCTTAAGTCCATACCAGTCAAATCTGGGTGAAACAACAGCTTTATGAAGTATTCTGTCAGTTCCTATGAATTATTTCAGCTAGCTGCCCAAGTGACATAAAACTGACATTATTTTTAAAATTCTCTAACACTGAAATTCAAACTAATTTCAGCTATTCACTCATAGTATTTTTAGTTGAATCAGTATCATTCAGCCATTTTGAAACCTGTTATGACACACATAAACTACATACATACATGAACACACTCTTTAATACAGGAGAATAAAGGTGATGATTCAACTCTTTTTTTATATACATGTAATGTTAGACTGTTTATTAGAGGAGCCCAAGAGGACTACTATAGGTGTTCCCCTTCATACAAGGTAACAGTCTCACATCTCCTGCACTTTAATCCATACTGTGACCCCTTCTCACAATGCACTGCAATCTTCACTAGTGAAAATGTCCTACAAGTGCTCAGAATTTGGCCCTCTGAAGTCACATTACCATGGGAGGTTTTGATTTTAAATGTGGGAGTCTAGACAGAAGGTGAACTCAGGAAAGTAAGTGTATTAAAAGGTTCCTCAGTTCTCAGATCTGATTTTTGCTCATATTTAAAGCCTACAGTAGGGGAAAGAGGAGAGCTTTTTTTTTTTTTTTTCTCTTTGCAGCACTTCAGAGTCAATACATTTACCAAGATAGGATCTGAATTCCATTCTGATTTGCAGAATGGTTAGCTAATTGGCAAACACATACACTTTAAGAACTAGATTTCATAGATTAAACTCATTACTTCAAGCTTTTTATGTTAGGGTCTGAGTCCCCGCATAACCTCCTCCCCCGCTGAGGATCTGCCCTGCTCCCTTTTCACATTTCATTCCCCTGCTTCGGCGCTGTATCCAGCGCCTTCTCCAGTAAAGGTTGCCTCACCTGCCCCCGGTGCTTCCTCCTGTCTAGGCTCCCTCTCTCGCCGCCCCGGCTCCTCATCCCACCGCCACCGAAGGCTTGACCCGGAGGTTACGGCAGTCTTCTCTGAGCCGCAAGCACCTCGGCACAAATTACTTGTCTCACCGAACTGTTACATTTCCCGGAGCTAGTTACAGGCGGCAGCAAAACTGGTTGTTGATCTGTGATATTCTCCAGCTGACTGCCTTTTTAGCATGCACGATCTTCAGGCCACAGACTACGCCTTTCTTTTGTGTCTGAGAAGCCTGTAGCAGTAGCTGGGCATTTGGAACAAACCAACCTTTGTATTGGGAGCTACAAAAACTCTTTCCACCTAAGAGGAATCCTCGTCCACCTTGACTAAAGAGAAAGATTTAAAAGAGGTCCAGGGAGGTTTAAGGATGAGTAGCCTTCTCTGAAGCGAGGCTCCTTTCCTATGTTGACTGTATGCTTATTATTTACACTGAAAATAAAGCTCATCAAAAGCTTGAAGTTGCCTTTACTTTGAAAGGAATACGTCATCTTCAAATATGCAAAGCAGGTTTACCGTTGACAACCCAAGAGTTATTGACCTTGTATTTCAGCTGTTCTCAGTGTGCACTTTGGCTTTTTCTGTAATAAGATCATCTTACCACAAGATGATTATTGATCACTTATGACAGAAACAAAAAGCTTTGACCAGACTAATCTATTCATTGTGCTCAGTGCAAACTGATATAAAAAAAGACAAACATCCTCTCCCCCCACCCCTCCCCAGAAAAAGAAACAAACAAAAAAAAAACCAAAACCAACCAAACAACCGACAAAATCACAGTCAAAAAAACTGACACCATATCAGGATGAAAACCAGAGGGCTGGGGAAGACAAGACACAGTAAGTTTTAACGGAGACCTGCTTGGTGAATTACTACTCCCTGGCAATAGCAATGGTGCTATCAACCGAGTATGACAGCAACTGCAATAAGTCCTCACCACCTAACCCAAACCTGCGGGGGCCTTTCCCCTGCTGCCCACCCGGGAAGGGGAGATGATAAATGACAGCATGAGAAGGCTGTGGAACAGGGCAGGGGGGGCAGCTCAGGACCCACAGGAACATCTTCACCGTTGCCAACCCAGTGCCAAGGCAGCAGCAAGAAGACGCGTCCCTCATCTTCAACTTCTCCAGATGGGCCCAGGCAGGTGGGCAAGGAGCAGGTCACGGAGAGAGAAGCTTCTAGACTAACCTGCTCACAGGTTTCCACGACGTGCTTTCTCCCCCCGGGGGGCCCAGACCGTGGCACCCAGCTGGGGGATGCTCTGGGCTGCTCTGCCCCTCTCGTCTCCAACACGACGGCAAGGGCTGTCCCCTGCCCGCCCCAGCGGGGGCTGCAGAGGGCTGCGGGGCGCTCCGGGCGGGGGGCACGGCCGGGGGTAGGGGACGAGCGGAGATGCGGCGGGGAACGGGCAGCCGGGTGGCTGCGCCCTCGCTCGCCACAAATTTTAAGGTAAAGTGTGTGCGATTTCTCACCCTCACAAAAGGGAGGAGGAAAGAAAGATGATCAAGGAAACAAACCAGGCAGGGGAGCGATTGGGGTGGGCGAGGGCGGGGGGGAGGAGAAGAAAAGGAGGGAGAAACAAAGGGAAGAAAAAATCCTCTCCAAGAACAAGCAAACAAAGAGGGTAAGAAAGGCTTGGCGGTCTCCCCGGGGGTAGCCCCCCGCCGGGCTCCCCGGCATCGCGGCACCCCGCCCCGACGTGCCGCCCCCTCCCCGGCCGGGCTGCGGCCACGGCCCCGCTGCCGGGATGTGCCGCCCCCGGCCGCGCACGGCGCAGCCCCGCGGGCAGGACCCCGCGCCCGGCCGCGGTCGCCCCGGGAAGTTCGGCGGCGCGGAAACACCCCTGCGGGGTCGGGGCACCTTACCTGCCGGCTGGCACTCCTCGGGGAGCTGGGGGGAGAAGCGGGGGAAGAAAACGGGGGGGGAAATACTACTAATAATAAAGCCACCCCAGTTTCCGAAATTGCACTGCTCGATCAGGTTACTATGGAAATCGTCGCGAGGACGCAAAAAAAAAAGCCAGAAGCCATCCTCATCCTCTCCGCCTCCGCGAGGGACCGCGGCGCCGGAGCCGCTGCCTCCCCGGGCGTAGGGCTGCGCTCCCCGCCGGCCGCTGCTGCGCTCCCCCCGCCGCTCCTGCTCTCCGCCGGCAGCTCCTGCTCTCCGCCGGCAGCTCCTACTCTCCGCCGCCGCCGCGCACCGGCAGCCGGCCCCGGCCCCAGCCCCAGCCCGCGCCGCCAGCGGTGCTGCCCCCCGCCGCACAGCTGGAATTTAAAGGGGCCGTGCTCTCCGGGCGCCGCTGCCCCCGCCGCCGAGGGCCGGCTGGGTGTGCCTTCTTAACCAAAAGTTTCCCGCGGTTGTGCCGAGATACGGGCATCCACGGGGACATGGGGGATGAGGGAGCGACGTATTTGCTGTTCATAGCCCCGGGCGTTATGAATTATTATAGGTGTAACAGCAGGATCCAAAGGCCTCAACTGGGCTCCGTTGCAATGAGAGCTCTATGCAGACATGGAAAAGAGGCAGGCCTGGCCTCTGAGAGCTTGTAATGCCAGCAGTGAGGACAGACAAAAAGGGATGAAAGTATATAAAATGCATGAGGAGGGGTTGAAAACTTCCTAACCACCCCATCCCTCCCCAACCTGGCAACCACAATTTTCAAATTGCAATTAAAAGACACCAAGAATACAACGCGCAGTTCTGAAACAGATCATCCTGCCTGTGTTCCTTTTTCATAAATAGGAGGTCAGGTCAAGCCTGCCGGTCCTGAGAAGTTACCTTGGTCTGCAGGACACCCTGGCAAGCCTGGAGGCTGGACCCCTTTGAAGCCCAGCTGTGGACAGAGCTGTTCCAACAGCTGCCGCTTACAGACACGTGCAGACTCTGGCATGAGTGGATGGACAGAATGTAGCAGCTGTTGCCACCACTTCCCTCTGCCTTACTCTGTCCCCACCCTCACTCCTCAAATTGCTGCTCTGCTCTGAGCCGTTTCCCACCACAAGCCCTCTCTCGGCTCCAGCAGCATCAGGTCCTACAGCTGATTCAAGATCTACCACCCAAAGCGTGGTTTTCACCCATAAAGAATATATTCCACAATTTTCTACTGTTCAGGGTGAGGCTTCTCAGATATTCCATTTCTGAAAAATGGCTGCAGATCACAGGGAAACCCCATCTTTTCTCTGTTGTTGCAGTCTCACAGTCTATGTGCTCCAGCTTCCAAAAAAGGGGAAATGTTGAGAAAAAAGTCTTCAAATGATCGCCTTAAACATATATGAAGAAAAGGAGTCCTATGTTATTGCAGGAGAAAGGAAGGCAAGAGTGGAAGGGAAAGAGAAAAAAGACCAGTGAGTAAGATCCAGATCCAAGTCCAAAATCTTCTGGATGCCTCCCTTCTGGAGGAAAAACGTGTATTTCTTCTCTCTGGAGGAAGAACACTTTGCAAGTGATAGGTTTATGAAGATGGCTTGCAGTTAGCACCTCCCATAACACCTATGAGTCTTCAAAAGAAACTTCCTCTTCCAGTCTGTCATTCAATCAGGCCTCACAGTTCTTTATTTTGCACAAATATTCTTCAGTGCTGGTCAGCATAGCTGCAACTAAAACTACCTCATGAGGTGAGGGAATTAGCCAGTGGAGGCATGTTTGGATGCAGGAGGGGAAAAAAAAAACATAAAAAACCTCTCCTACTGAGCTGTGTGGTATTCCCCATTCCAAATAGTTCCTGGCATTTGAGCTAGCCATTTCTAAGAAAGGAAAAGATGTAAAAAATACAGCAGCTAGCAGCCTATGAGAGCTTACTGTTAAGAAATAATGAAGACTATTTAAAAGGGCTGATAAAAAGGCAGGAATTGAAGCCACATTGTCCACAAATCCAGTTTTCCAAATACCACCACAACTTGAAATATTCCTACCAAAATAAAACAGGTTGGATTTTGGCCACAGTTTACACACCACAATAAAAAATAATGGGACACCTGAGGCTGCCTTTTCTTAAAGCTGTGAGGCAAAAGAGAGGCTGAGTATCTTAAAATTAGAATTACAAAGTGATAGATACATGAGTGAAGATCCCAGGTGACAGACATCTTTCAGAAATGGCAATCCCTGGAGAGTTAACGTGGAGGTTATTTCTTTCAGTGCATGAAAGGCACAGAGGACTGAGTTATCCCAGCAGTTGCTATGCTGCAAGAGTTCTCCCTGAAAGGTTAATTGGGTTAGAGGTGTAATTTTTACCCAGCAGAGATGTGCCAGCAGAGGCCTCTAATGTAGATGCAGTTCATACTGACAGAACTATGCTTTTGTTAGCATAACATTTTTCACTGTGGTAATTTTGTTTTGGCAGTACAAAGATCAGACTTGATGGTCTAGCCTCATCAGCCACTCTGTCAGTGCAATGTGCCGACTCCTGTACCAGAACAGAGGACAGCATGCACAGGGCTTCCATCTCATTTTTGCCAATGACTACTCTGTGATTGCTGTTATTTTGCAAAAAGGTTTGCAAATGGATAGCATATTTTACTGTTTATTGGGCTCAACAGCTTCATCTTATGCCTCAAGTTTAGGAGCCTGCGTCTGACAGGGAAGCAGTAACCTGTTCTCTTGTCTTCTAGGAAATGATATTCCAGAGAAGAGAAGTATCTTGGAAGTTTACTTATTAGCAAAAATTTTCTGCAATGGCTTTCATAGTTTTGCAGAGAAAATATCTAATTAATTATCTATTTTTCCATTTATTGCAACACATGTACTAACATGGTGAAGAATAAAGCATGGTGAAGAATAAAAAAGTGATTCTCAGACAGCTTTAGAATAAACTGCATAGTTATACCTTTCATATACAAAAACTTCAACACATTAGTTACATTTTAGTTTTCTTCTACATGAGATACAAAGAAGTATATTGATATCATTGACATAAGATTAAATGTAAATTTGTTTTAGGATATTTTAAATAACTGCAAAGATACAGTAATTTGAAATCACAGTGTCTTGGCTTGTGTATTTAAATGGGATCAATTTTCTTTGCTGACATATATTTGTGTAAGTCGAATGACCAAACAATGACAAACTTACAAAGGCAAACTAACATATTATGTCTGTGGACTTTCAGTCCTTTTGAAATTACATCACTATATCACATGTGACCTCACTACAAAGACTAAAGGAGTCTTCTATCAGCCATAAAGATTAATATGTTGCTAATCAAATACATTAGCACCTTTTGTGTGCTAAACCCCCATCTCAGACAAAAACCTGTTCATATGACTCTAATAACAAAGCAGTGTGCTTCTTCATCCTCAAAGAATACTGTACTAAAGGAAAAGTTTCTTGTTAGAGCAATATTAAAAAACGGATGTTTATCTCAAAATGTTAACTTAGTCATGCTGCATATTCTCTGTATTTTCTGCTATAAAATAAAATGCAAAAGCCTTCTTATCTCAGTGTGGAAAGCACTATAGTCTTGCATACATGTCATATATTTGCATGTCCAAATGCAAAATTACAACTGAACCTTTGATATCTGAGAAAGTTTTTAGATGAGAACAACCCAGTACAGCTCAGGCCTTTCACATCTCTCAGGTGAACCTTTAGGGGAGTTCTGTGGCTTCATTCTGCAAAGATACTCAGATACCTAGGCAGGACAAGGAACTGACATTTGCACAATTCCTTCCAGGTCTACAAATGCCAGGAGTCCGTTGGTGCCTTTCCACTTTAATTTTACATTCCTCCAGATACCTGCTGTGGCTATTTGTGCCTGCTGTGGCTATTTGTAAGACCCGTCTCTGCCTGTCTACCTTCCTTCAGGCACTGTGGCAGGACTTTCTCCTTCCACTGTCAGCTGAAAGCTTCCCTCGCATTTTCCACTGCTGAGCCCAGTGCAAGGTCATGCTCCTGATGCCCTGATCCCTCCTTGTCTCAGCAGGACAGCACTGGTGGAAGATGCAGAGTTGGTGAGAGAGCAGGTGCTGGTAGTGAAAGGGCCACTGAACTCCAAAGCATATCCCCATGGGACACTGTGTACAGTGGGAGGAAAAGCCTGACTGAAACTCGATACGCATTGCAAAACCATAGGAACAACATGTTTAGGAGGGGTAACACCCTTAATGTACTTCAGGGAAAAGGCCAAACTCAAAAAAGAGAGAAAGAGATAAAGAAAGAGAGAGAGGGAGAGAGAGAGAGAGAGAGGGAGAGAGAGAGGGAGAGGGAGAGGGAAAGAGGGAAGGAAGGACGGAAGGACGGAAGAGAGGACGGCAGGGAGGAAGGGAGGGAGGG
>JAWWEE010000040.1:37646485-37686153 GCA_035221455.1 Xenops minutus | reverse complement strand
AGGGAGAGAGAGAGGGAGAGGGAGAGGGAAAGAGGGAAGGAAGGACGGAAGGAAGGAAGAGAGGAAGGAAGGGAGGAAGGGAGGGAGGGAGGGAATCTCTTTATCAAGAATAGAAAATTCCAGTCTCTATCAGGAGAATGAATTCCCATGGTTTCAGGATAAGACATTTTAGATCATCTGGTTTTTGTTTGGACTGTCTTACCACTCTTTTGTTTAAGTGCAGCCACCCAGTAAACACCATCCTCCTTCCAGGCTTTGACAGTCTCCTTCCTTCTGCATCATTTGCCCTTTCAGGAGATTTTTTTGCCCTTTTTGTGTGTGTGTGTGAGGGGTTCCCATAAGTGACTAAATGAGTCTTTTTATAGAGTTTTCTGAAACACTGTTGATATTACAGATATCACCCATTAGGGGCTGTATTTTCCAAATAAAAGTATATCCCATTTTTCAGTGTGATACCATTCACTAGCATGGCTGTGTTATCTACAAGGACACATATGAACCTGAGACTAAAGCACTCCTGCTTTCAGGTGGCAGGGACATCTCACAGGAGGTGATGTGACCTAATATTTATTATTATTTAATATTTAGAGCCTTCTGCTCTTTTGTTGTGACACCAGGCACGGGCAAATTCACAAGAATGGCTATTGTGGAAGGGAAATAAGAAAGAGAAATTGTGATTTTCATTGGGAAAAAAATAGCTGCAGTAGTTTCTAAATTTCTGTTAGTGTACTGATACAGTTTCTGTATTTTGGAGGTCTTCTGGCTATATTGTGATGTCTGACCACCTTATCTTCCCAAGTTCTCTGCAAGACCTGTAGCTTTTTCCTTAAGGCTCAAGGAATGATCCCCAAAAGGCTGTAGTCCTCACTGGAAGCATTGATCCTCTGCTTATGTGTACACAAACACATGCACACATACATCTATGATAAGAGAAGAATACAAAGTCAAGCACCCCAGAATTAGGAAACCACACTTTGCATGCCAATCTTAATTTGGCCACTTATGCCTAGGCATAATCTTAAATGAGCTCATGTAAGATTTGGTATACCTGTTCACTTGATGCTCCTCACGTGTACTTGTTCACTTGATAAGCATCTCCTAATTATATGTTGTATCCTAATTATTCATGATATGGTCTTATACTGTCTTAACTATTCTCTGTAGGCAACATTTTTGCATTTCTATGTCCCTTAGTAGTGTAGGCAGTAAAACTTTACCATTAACTAACCCACAGGCAGTTACTGAGAACAGAGGAGAAGAAGGTTTCCTCCTTAATTTCCAGCACTGACACTACCTGGGAGCAGAGGCACAGTGAAAGGCTGACCTTGCACTTAGAACTCTGTGTACCTGCGATCATTGTGCTCTCTTCCCTACTGGGGAAGGCATGACCCAGCTGCCTGCAAAGGTGTGAGGTGCAAATGGAGCGCACAGTGATGACTGAGTCCTCAGAAAACAGAACTGCTAAAATGTGAGGCATCCCTGCAGCATCTGTGCAGATGTGATTTTCCAAGATATAATAGCCTGAGAAAGTTTTGAGATGGGTTTTCTCAGAGAAGACGCACCCTCACTCTTAGCTGTTAATGGACAAGGCACTCTACAGAACAGTTGGGGCTTCCAAAATGATCCAAAGTGGAGAATTTTCTATAGAGTAGTGAGGGGCATATATATGATTAATTTACTACTAATTTTAAAATACCTGCTCTAACACTGTTTTTACTCAAAGTAGAGAGCACAGATTTAAGACTGGTAAAGTGGCTTCTTTTTTTTTTTTTTTTTTTTTCCAATCTCATTTTCTTCTATAGCTGAATTTTTCAACAATTTTGTTTCTTATCACACTGTGGTTGCAAAACAATCTGTGTGGTCAGAAATGGGCAATATTAGAAGTATTTAAAGTAGCCTTTTCACAAGAAACAGAGGGTTAAACATCCATTCCCTTCATATTAACAATTGCAATCTGACTCTGAAGAAGGGCTCCAGTCCTCTGAGCCAAACTCACAACTTCTTCAACAGCATGCTCAACTCTTTTTATACTTTAAGCATTTCTAGAAAATTTACTTTACTAATTTCTTCTGTTTCTGTTAGCCCCAGACCCTGTATGTTTTATACCAGCTGCATTCAACAGAAGGGATACCCAGCTAGGGATACAAACTGCCCATTGAATGACCTTCTCTGACTCCATGCTGTTGCTTTCGACCTCAGATGGCACAGAAAATACTATCCAGTTGACTTGCTCCCAAATACTACCCAGCCTCCAAACTTCTAAAAAGAAAAAAGAAGGAAAACCATTTATTTATGTTTAAATAACACTGCAAACTAGTTATATAATAAATATAGCAGTAAGAAAGTGTGATAAAAGATGTGCTTTCTGATACACAGAGCAAAAGTACCCTGAAGAATGATTTTGTAATGTTTACAGAAGAGCTTATATACATTAGAAATGAGCTTCTATAGCTTTCTTACCAAAAACAGAATTCTCATGGACAAACAGAATTCTTTTCCTGTAACTGGATCTGCCAGGCAGTCATAAATATGTTTCTTACAGCAACACTGTCAAATTCACTATTCTGCCATGGATATCAGAAAATATCTTGGGGAGACATGGACATGGTTTTAATTCCTTTATTAATCTTTCAGTTCTTTCATTTTCACATGACTTGGATCTCTTCTATTCTTCATATTTAACTAATATTCTGGTAATAGCTTTTGAGCACCTTGCAAGTCTATTGCCCCTACCTTTAGGATGTGTAAGATCATCTTTTCACATACTTTAAAATTTCTTGAAATGTGACTTCAAATAGAGAAATATTACAGAGTACCCTATAATTCCTAGGCATTGTCTTGTCGTGGTTTTTGGCACTCACTCAAGCTGTAAGAAGTGATTTATCCTACTCCAAAAGCCCAGTTCTAGATGGAGAAAAAGCTATCTGCAGTCAGCAGTGATCATTCATAGCAAATGAACAGAAACTATGTACTCATGAAAGATGAGTAAACAAGAGGGAATGGACTTTGGTCCACACTTTGGGCATTTGGTGTGAGATTTCTGCCACCATGGGAATCAAAGTAGTGGTAGCAGCAAGAGGTGCTAAGGATTGGCAGCTGATGAGGTTCTGGGTACTGGTGAAGAACAAAGTGCTTTCCAAGAGTGACTTCTAGCTGGCTAAATCTTGAGAAAATTTGCTTTCCTACAGATGGCCATATCTTCAATCATTAAGATAGCTTCTGCATTAAATTTAGAAAGTGGACAATGTGTTAGCAGTGTGACCCTGTATTATTTTAAGCCCTTGCTATTTCAACTTTATTTTACTATTGGGGATCAAAGCTTTCTTTACACTTCGCCCACCTCTTCCAGGTGTATTTGTAGTTACAATGCAAGAGGACTGCAATTCCTGCTTTAATTTGGGACAGAGCTGATTTCTTCCTGGAACTGAAGACAAACGGCAAACATCACCTTCCTCATTTTTCCTGAAGCTATGCCTCAATTCTTTGTCTAGAATAGCTGGATAATTTATTTCCCTTCTAAACAGTTAAGTTCTCCTGCATACAGAGGATTGTGGTCTTCAGTGCTTAGTATAAGCAAGCACTGAGAGAGTTGTACTGAGAAGTGTATTTTCAATAAGATACATATAATAGCCTTTCTGCTCCATGTGTTCCTGCTGCAGCCTCAGCTGTAGCTGTAGGTCCAGATTTAGGTAAGGATTTTAAAAAATGTGGCACATCACTTAAAGTCAGTGAGAGATGCAGGAATGGCCAGAGGTTTAGAAATCGCATCCTGTAGAACAGGTGTTTGATTTTATCTCATAAGCATGTAAGGAATGCAGGATCATACAGACCAGAAACCTGGTCTTTCCCTCATATCAAGATGGTTTCTGACTAAATTTCAAGGGCTCTGTATGCCAAATTAAGGGAAACTTGTAAAAATAAAGCTAATATTAGTATCAAAATTCCTTACCCTATTTAAACAATTGAAATGTAAACCCTAACAGACGCTCTTGGCTGAATTTTAAAGGTTAGCAGAGGTTGATCTGACTGTTTCCTCATCATTTCGTTTATGAGGAAGAAGGAAGAAAAGATTTCCATCCCAGACTGTTATCAGGTTAAGTTTTTCTGCTTGAGTGGAACAACTAAACCTTAATACAAACTTCAAAGAGGATCACACAAGAATGTATGTCTCAGGGTGTAATTGGAGTAATCCATTTGTTAGTGTAATTGCCACCAGGGTGAAAGTCTGTGCTTCTGTATTTGCACAACTGCAATTACTTTCCTGGGAATGAACCATCTGAATTTTAATATCCCATATATTCAGTGCAACACAACACATTACAATATCTTGACCTTTCAGTGTTCCATAGATTGATTGTCTGGTTGTTCAAGTTCTCACTTGTTTACAGTCGTGGAAACATTAAAAGAAGAGGTAACATGGGCCTGTCTGAGTCATAGCTTGTATGTTTATCAGCACTTTCTGAATCACACTGCTGGTCTCTTGAAATATTGACAGAAGTTACATACTGTGTCCCTGAGGTGCAGTAGCATATAAAATCATGCCAAAAAAGGCAGGGATAAGTGCTACAGGCTGTCTCACAGGGTCCACCACAGGTGGTGCAGTTGAAGGTCACATTGGTTGGCCAGTATTGTTATCAGATTGTGATCTCTCCAGTGAGTTATTCTGACAGCCAGATAAACCTCCAGCTAAATAAATAGCATGCATAACCTTCAACCAACCAAAAGTAACTGTTTAATTAATGTGCTTTTCCTAAGGAAATTAAAAAGCAGAGGGAAAAGGCTTCTGGTCTTTTAAGAATGAATAAAGCAGAAAATGTAATACGAGATCTAAACATGAAAGGGGAGAGAATCCTCTTAAAGCTGAGGATGCAGTGGTAATGCAAAGCAGGAAAATGATTATTCATTTTAAGACATCACCTCAAACTGATGGACCAGTGAAGAGAAGATACAAATTGGAATAAACTGCAAATGATGGAGGAAGATGTTAGTATTGATCCAGAGAAAGCAATTTCCACTTTTCCATTGCTTGTCCTGCATCAAAGAAGGGAGAGGGAATGTTCCTGTTTGGTAGTGTTCATTACAATTATTACTCCTTCCAAAAAAACTCAGAACAAAACAAAAATACTCTGAGATGGCTCAGATTATTCCTCTGAGATTAAATGTCAACATTTGGTCTGAAGATGCTCTTTCACCTCCAGATGTGCCTTCAGGTCCTGTGTGTGCCTTGAGATAAAGTCACCTGCCCAGTGAGTGTGGAGCTGAAGAGGTCAGAACAGCTCTAGTAGCTTCCTGAAAGTATAGCTCCAATCACCTCCTCTACCCCTTCAAGCAGTGGCAGCAGCAGCAAGGCCTCTTTTGTCTCAAAGCACTGAACAGAATAGAATGAACGAGTTCCCTGCACTACTGAAGTGTGGTGGAGCAGATGGGCATGTCCTGCAGCTCAGCTCTGTTATATTGAGCACTACCACAAACTGCTTCTGACATATTAGTATCCCTTCCTTAGATCAGCTATTGCCAAACTTCTCTGCTTTCAGATGCATATCAATATTTGAAGTCTCACATCCAATCGAGGTTGGGGAGGGGCGGGGAGAAATGGCATTGCTGTGAGTCTATGAGACAAACCATGTGAGAGAGCTGGAAACACATAGTGGCCTTCAGTTCCTGACTTCTCTGCATCCCATGGAGAACAGTGCTGCCTATCCAGCCTTCAGCTGAAAGCAATATCAAGATGAAAATAACCGTATTGGGGCAAATCCAGACAAAACAGACCAGTCACTTATGGGAAGAGGAAAGCATGTTTAAGAATTTTCTCCTTATTTCAAAAGCATAAATCTTAAATAAATCTTACTCTTGAGTTTTTGGACCATTTGTTGGTTTTGGATGCCCATTTACCTATCATAGTAAAACAGATGCATTTTTGTCTTCAATTAATGAGAACATTTTGGACAAGCCAGGAAGAACTAAACCTGGTCACTGCCATGCTGATGTTACTTCCTACAGATTTGCTGCTGAAACTGGAGCTTCTTGGAGACTGACCAATTCAAAATGTGTTAGTCTTTTACCAAGCAATAAAGATCATCATATGCTAATCATTACATAGTGATTTGCACTTTTTCCTCCGTCTTTTTTCAATATAGAGCCTAAATCATGGCCTCTGTTCTGGTAATTAAAGATTTCACTGCCACTGGATTATATTATTTAAGACATTACCTATGGATATGTTGCCAGTTACAATTTGTGCCTTAACAGAGACTGGACATCATCCCATTATCTTCCCAACATAATGGAAGTAGCATCAAGGTCAGGAGGCAAATAGGTATTTATTATCTACATAATCTATGGAAGAAAAAACCTGGTACATCTATGGTGGTATAATTTGACTGACAACCAAGAAGCCTGCACTATCATCAAGCTGTGACTGTTTATGCAAAGGACAGTGGAACAGAGGTGGGCATCTTCCAGAAGAGAAAATATAAGCACAGTAGGCAAAAAAGAATGGAATCCTATACCAAGAAAATAACCTTCTGTAATGATGGAGGCAAATGCTTATATAGGTATGTATCTCCAGATTATTTGTTTTATCACCAGTGAAAAGTTCATATCTGGAGGTCAAGCTATAAGATTGTTTGGAGTGGGATGAAATAGCAGTCAAGTGTATTATTGTGATGTGTTATTTACGTATATAATTTATGTTATGTCCGTTACCCTCCAGCTAATATGGGGGACCTGGAGTGGACACTCTGTAAGCAGGATATGCTGCCTTACAAAGCTTGCTACCCAAATGGGTTGTACAGGAATCAAGGAGAGGCACAAGGTGTAGGGACACACCCATGCCCAGATGATAAATGGGTGCCAAAGCCAGAAAACAGACAAAAAACTCACAGTGTTTCCACCTTACACTTGACAGACAGGCTGTGCAATTTGTGCTTCTTGAAAAGGGACATAATGAAATATTCTTCCTGATGTCCAAACAGTCTAACACATAAAAACAAGATAGTATGACTAAAAAAAAAAAAAAAAGCCCTGTGTGAAAACTTGTTCAGAAATCCTTTCATACGTACAGAAATGTTTTGGTTGTTGGTTTGAGGTGAGCCATTGTATAAGTCTACCTATACCCTATCAAAAGTCCCATACATGATAAATACCTCACTGTCTGATTTTGAGCTAAGTCAAAAAGACAGAGAAAGGCCAAAGGAGAAGGATATTTCTTTCTTTGAGATGCATTATATCTTATTTTACTTTCTTTGTCAAGGTTTTTCATTGATTTCTGAGGGAAATTTAGCCAAATATAGTTTGAGAGGATGGTGCTTATGATTTTCTTCATATTTTATTGCTCAGAATATACTGCCAATATGTGACACATTGCAAGATCTTTTAAATAGTCTGTGCTCAACACACAAGGAGAAGGGTTTTGCTCATAAAACTTAGTTAAAAGGAAGCATACAGTTTTCTTTCAGGGAAATAAGAATGAGTCATCCATGCACGCATTTGATTTCCACATCCAAGAGTCTGCAGTCTAGACTTACGGTTTTCATTTTTCTGAACACTTAATCAGTCTCTCTGTAGGCTGTTATATCCTGATGTCAATAGGAGGTTCATGAAGATATGAAAAACAGAGTAGGAGCTACCAGAGTTTTCTTTCAGGTGAGAAGATGCAATAGTTTTCAAGAGTGGCTGCTTAAAAAAAACAACCAACCAACCAACCAAAGAAAAAATCCCCCAAAACAAAACAAAAACAAACAAAAATAAAAACAAACAAAAAAAGAAAAACAAAAACAAAACCCCAACTAATATCTTTAAGTTGAGGGACTCCTCTCTGTGTCTCATCTACAGATAAATGATTGCCTATCCTGTATAAATTAATTTCTGCCTCCTCAGGATAAGCAGGCTTTTAAAACCCCAGTTATACTCTCAAGCAACAATGCAGTTTGCTCTGAGCTCTGCAAGACCACCAAAGGACTGAGGGATGAATGGCCTAGGAGAGGCTACATTGTTGACAAGTGGAATAAGGGTCTTAGGAAATGAAAAAGTGGTGAGGATATATGGTATAGTGTGACACAAAGGAAGCTTGGAGGAGCGGTTTCTGTTCCTTGACTCCATGTGCTCAGAGCTGAGTCCATGTTTTTCCGTACTGCAAGGGCAGAGGATCAAAAATGTCATCAGAAAATATATGCATACACACACAGAGAGCACAGAGCAATAATTCCGTAATCTGAGGATGTCCTCAGTTATGTTTATACTTCTCAGTCACTTTCCAGCATGTTGATGAGTCAATTACGTTAGGAGTGAACACAGATAAAGGTGTGCATTGGGCTCAGCTATCCCAGCTGAGAAAGGGGCAGAGGAGATCCTTTTGCTTCATTGGGTAGGTCTTAGGTGAAACAGCTTCTTCCTGTTTCTCTCTGAAGAAGAAAAGGAAATAAGGCATTTGCCAGAAGACAAAGAGGAGACAAGTATGGATTAAACATCAGCTTCCCCCAGTAATCAATGCAGCCCTTTTTCAAATCTTTGCTGGTGTGAGTCACTGTTGGAGACAGCAATGCAGGAGACCAGGCTGTGGAGAACATGCTTTGCTGACCCCTCATGCTGCCACCCTCAGCATCCTCAGTGATCTCCTCCTGACAATGATGGACAGGGATGGGAAATTTTCCTTATACAGAAAAATGTTCTGTAGCCTAAAGCTACAAACATGTCCTTTCAAAATCTGTAGAAAAGTCCATAACCAGCAGGAAAAGGGTTTAGGTTCCTGTGTTCCTCCAGCAAAAAGTGATTTTAGCAGAAAAAAATACCAGATCCTGTAAGCCAGGTTCTGATGGAAACAGCCAATTAAAAGAAGAAGAAACTTCAACTTCTGAGTAAAAACTACACATGGGTACTGTGATAGTTACAGAGTGGTGACACTGCTCAGATGTACCCTAATCCTTCAGGCAGTTGTGATGTAGGAACTTTGTGTAAAGTAGCCTCCCAAAAAGCAATCTACTTTCCATCCACATCCAAACTGAAGCTGTCAATGCATCTGCCATCAAAGAAGTTAGTCACTTGCATGCGACTGCAGATGCAAAACGTCACTTGATTGGCTCAAGTCCATTAGGATTCTTCTGTGGTGTTGAAGTCCTGAGAAGACATAAATAACCTGTCTTTTTGAAGTCAGTTGGTGTTTCGCTTTGAGCAGAATATTGATTTATAGTAAGGAGCAAAGAGCAAGCAACAAAAGAAGAAACAGTCTCTCAATTTAAAGTAATAGAAATTAAAATAATATGCAGGAAAAGCAGCCCATGAAGCAGGTGAGAGCAGCTGTCCCACTGCTTCCTAGAGCCCATTAAGATCTGATCAAGGTGGGAATTCAAGCTCTGAAGTCTTGGGCACATTTCCACTGTGGAAAAATTCCACTCTTCCCTGCTTCAGGTGCTCTGGACTTCTCAACTCCTCCTGCCAGGCAGAAATAGTCTGTAATCACTACTTAAACCCTAAGCCTTTCAGTCCCCAAATATGAATGAGTTCCTGTCCAAAGTAAAAGGCTGTGTTTAACCCCCGGCTTGCTTGCTGACATTGCCTTCAGTGTGCCAAGTCTAACAGAGCAAGTTGTACTCGGCAGGGATTCCCTGGGAACTTGCAGCAGTGACACAAGGTTCGCATGTCAGTGGGAGGGGTCAATCTTCCCTTTTAGCTCTGTAAAACACGGCCAGCAGCAGTGATTTAATCGCTTGAGTCACCCCTAGTAAAGCACACTTGTTTGCTCCTCCTTTTCATCTTTCAAGATGTTCCAAGCCAGAAGCAGGGCAGCAGCTCCCCGAAAGCTTGAAGCAAGCAGCAGTATGCTTTCAGGGGCCTTGACCTTGCCTTGACAAACAGAGGAAGCAAATCGGCACTGCAGTATAGGACTTCTCTATCTTCCCCACACTGATCAATATATTCAAAAATAACTGGAAATCTTGCTATTTCAAAGCAAAACTGGGCTTAAACCATTTTCCCCATGCATGTATATTGATAATACTTGCCATTTCATTGACTGTTTTCCTTGTACGACGTTTTGTAGCTCTGAATTTGATTTCTATTATTGGTGCTTATTATGTCAGCGGTGTTATATCAAAATGTATCCAAAAGAGGACAGAATTGTAGACAAATATTTATTAGAACAGTAAAAACTCTTAGGAAAGATGGACAAGCTCTCAGGCTCTGTTTTTGCAGGTCTGGAAGTATTTATTATGATTACTGTATTAAAGACAGAGAGTTGTATGAGCATAGGGAAAAATACCTGTAAGTATTTTTGTTGCCATCTTTAAAAAGCCATTTAGAGTCATTGCCATTCAACTCAAACTCTTTAAAATGCTGGTTTGTTTACAAATTTTAATAGTTACTGGCAAGGAAAGTTAGTATTCGTGATATTTCGTAAGGCTGCATCCTGGCCACAGTTCATATAGTCAATTTTGAGGCCCTTATTGTTTTCCTGAAGTATCCAAAGAAAAAAATGCACCTCATACAGAAATGATGTGATGTAAAATTTGACATGAAAATGACCTTAGTTAGAGTTGTTCCCTAGAAATAAAATAAAATTAACAACAACATAAAATATTAAAAGTATAGAAATGTTTCTGCATCTGGCAGGACAAACTAGCATCACAATACCAGCAGGTTTGTTGGGATTTCCATTATCACTTCTATTTTGTCCACACTTCAGAAAAAAAAACCTCTCTAGATTTTAGTTTTGTAGTTTTTAGGTTTAAACAATTCCAGAAAAATTTGCGGGGGAAGGATTGATATGTTTGTTTGGGTTTTTTTTTCAGTAATTTAAGTTATTATTGTTCTGTGGCTACATCATGTTCTAATACTCATTTTCCTAATTTGACTATATATATTTAAAAATATCAGCAGAGAAACTTCTTATTAAAAGCATTAAAAACAACCACTTGAACCATCAACAATTTTCCCAACCTCTGGTACTAGATTTCTTTCCTTTTTCAGGTCTATACATGAATTGGTAGCTGAATATTTTGCTTTTTTTGCACAAACTCTGTACATGAATTCTATCTTCTATGGAATGTCAGATCTTTTGGAAAAGACTGTGGTACTGAAGGAATTCTTGGTCATATCACTTGGAGATAGAATCCAGAATAAGTCCTTGGTCCATGATTAAAATCTCAACTGGAATGTTACAGGTCAGAGTAAATTATTCCATTTAATTGTTAAATTTTTTCAACGTGGAAAAAAATTCCCACAGACCATGTTGGCTGTCAGTTAGATCTGTATCTTGGCAGCTCCCTAAATTTTCAGTCAAACACCAACATGAACAAAAAATTTAGCTAGCCCTGCAAATATCTAAGCATGTTTAGTGCAGAAGAATAATGCTGGAAAGAGGCCCTAAAAAAAAAAAAAAAAAAAAAACAAAAAAAAAAAACCTCAAAAAACCACGTGGGAGACACCTGCTTCTTGTGAGCTTGGTCCTCACACCATTTGGGCCAGGAGAGAATGGAGACCTGTCCCCAGGATGAGGGACTGGTATGGCACAGCATGGTCCCCTGCTCTGTGCAGGTGACGGGTTGAAAAAAGCCCTATTTATTTTTTAGAAGGAAGGAAGCTGCAAGATTTTTAGGAGTGGGTGACAGCTGAAAGTGTGTCTTGTGAAGTTGCTCTTTGATGAATGTATAGCATCCCTGGAGGAAAAATAGGAGTTTGCCAAGTTCAGACATTTTCTATTCTCATGTAACTAAAGCTGCTTTGATCTAAACTTGACAAGTGATGTGTGTACTATATTATTGAAACAACTTTACTGTTTTTAACTCAAAAAACAAATAGCCCAGGGACCAAAATCTGCTCCTCCTGGAACTCCCACTGCTTTCAGATTGTGAATTATTAAAGGTAGGTGTGGCAGAGGGCGACACAGCAAATGTATGAGTGTTTGTGTGGTTCAGATCCTGGGACGCTTGCAGCTTGTCAGGGTTTCTGGGTTCCTGTCCCAGCCAGAATCCGTGTTCTTTCCAGGGGAATAGTGGCAGTGTTTCCCTGGCCTGCACTGACACTGATTCATGTTTTACTTTTTTTTTTTTTTTCCCCCAGAGGGATCAGCACATCACCTATCTGTGGAAATTAATGATATGTCATCTTTTTTTTTAAAATAGTCTGTGATTTCTAAAAATGAAGATTTATAAACTCTTTAGTCTGCTTAATTGTATCTGTCTCAGTAAAGTCTGCTTGAAATATTGGTAACTTAGATTCATTTATTGTCAAAATGACAGCAGCACTCCCTCTGCCTGGTATATGTATTGCAATACCTGGCTTTAATTCAATAATGTAAGAAGGTGTAAGAAAGTATGTGAGTGAAAAGTGCCGTGTATTGTGACACTGAAGTTTGTCCTCTGTGCATAACATTATCTTCTTCAAATATTTCCTAACCAAATACTTACTGTACTTACATCAGACAGCAATTATAGATTCAATAATCTAAATTTTTAAATCCTTAAACACATATTTGCTTGCTACATTGTATCAGAGACGGTAATATCCTCTGACAGAGTTCTCATACTTCCATTTGTAACTTTTTTACTTTACAGTTTCCACTAACTTCCATCTAACTTCCAGCTTAATATTACTTCTCAGAAGCCTGTTTTCAAATTACTAACTTGATTTTTCGACTAAAACTAATACTGACATTTAACAAAGGTAAAAAAGCATTTTGATTACAAAACTACTATATTGAAAGGTAATTAAAATACATTTTCAGACTTTCTTTAATAAAAATATTAAATTTTATTCGGAAGTGTTACAGAAAAATATGTTGTAAAGGCTTCATGACAATTATTAACAGAAGAAACCCATGAAAAAACTTTTTCTGCTGGTTCTGCTGAGAAGTGGCTAAAAGAAACTCAGTTGTGTTGCACATGCCATAAACAGCAACTGAATAAAATGGAAAACCTCAGCACTGATGGCAGGGACAGCTTCCCCTTGGGACTGGGAGGAGGAGGCAGGTTCACGCTGTCCACAAAGGGCACACTACTCCCTGATCTGCTGTTTCCACTTCCCTGAGACAGCCTTACTAAAAGATGTTACCAAGTAAATGTATAGTCATGCTTAGCAAATCCATTTTTGCTGGTGAAGTTGTGTCTGACACTAAGAAATTGTTAACACGGAATAAATTTCTGTAGTTTCCAATGAGGTATCTTCTTAGACAGGTAACACCCAACTCATATTGTCTACAGGTCAATAGATTAGCGGAAAATAGTGCCAAAATACTAACACACCTATTAAAAATGGGGAAGGTGCTGTGCCGGTGTTGCCAGAACTTTTTCTTCACCAGGAAGTCATTGTCAGGGTGTCTAGTGCTGCCAGGAAGAGGCCAGCAAAAGGTTGCATGACAGCAACATTGCATGACAGGCTGCGGTCTAGGGGAAGAACATTTGCTTCACCTCCATCCTTCAGCTGCAGCAACCAGGGATGACCAATCCATTACCATTGCTTGAACTGGTCATCCTTTCCCCAGAGCCATTTACACATCTCTGGGAAATATGGGAAATAGAAACAGCTCCCTATACTTTCCTGCTGGAAAGTTAAGGGAGCACTAAAAAGCAAAGACTCATAGAATGGTTTGAGTTGGAAGGGACCCTAAAGATCATTTAGTTCCAATCCCCCTGCCATGGACAGGGGTGCCACCCACTAGACCAGGTCTCAAAGCTCCACCCAACCCGACCTTCCAGGAATGGGACATCCACAACTTCTCTGGATAACCCATCCAGTGCCACACCCTCACAGTAAGGAATTTCCTCCTAGTCTGAATCTGCCCTCTTTTGGTTTGAAGCCATTCCCTGTTGTCCTGTCACTAAAGCTCTTGTAAACTGTCCCTCTCCAGCTTTCTTTTGTGTCCCTTTAAGGTACAGGAAGGTGTTAGAGCCTTCTCTTCTCCAGGCTGAGCAACCTCAACTCCCTCAGCCTGTCTTCATAGGGGATGTGCTCCAGCCCTCTGATAATCTTCATAGCCCACCTCTGGACTCAGTCCAACAGGTCCATATCCTTTTTATGTTAGAGCTCCCAAAATAATGGAGTTCCTTTCACAATACTCACTCATGAGGACTACTACCACATGGAGGGTTAAAATGTCATTTGTTGTACTTTGCTTCCTTTTAGTAAAGACAAATAATTTCCTCAATTCTTTCATTCTCTATCTTTTTATTGTCAGGATGATTTCCTAGGAAGACATTTTTAAAATTTACAACCAAGCAATCCCCATACTGGAAGAACAAAAGGAGAGAAGCTTCAATCCTGTGAATATGAGAAGCTGTACTTTTTGTGGATTTGTGTTCAGTAAGCAAGGAAATCAAAAGTGTTTAGTTTAATATTTCAGAAAATCATACAGTAAATGCTCTGAGACATACAGTGTTCTGAGGCCAGGGCACACCCCAGCACAGCTTCCCACATGTAGAGCCATTTGTCAAGCCTGGCTAATAAACAGTTCTTGTACAAAGAAAGTATTTAATTTTGGGGCATGACTTTTAACAAAATTATTTTTACTATTCTAACACATAATGTGGATGTGTTCCTATCAGAATAATTGTTCTTTTGTCTTCCAGTTATGAGCATATTTAGTATAACAATGACAGTAGCAACTAGAAATCGTTTAGGTCATTGACTCCATTCCTCTGTCTGTGATGAATTATTTCTTAAATTGCATTCATTAAAGTTTTTTCCAACATATGAAAAACACTGAAAAGTCAAGTTATTCAACCAGGGGTAAATCGTATAGAACCAGTAAAAATAGGATTGCAGGAACATCTGCTGGAAACCTTTTTTCTTATGAAGTATGACATTTATATCTTAGCAATGAGCAATATTCACATTAACTGCTGATTATTTGCAGAACTGAATTCTTCTTTCTTTTGATGCTGCCCGGCCTGTTTCCATGGCAGTCCAAGAGAGTTCACCCTACTCTGTTGGGGGAAAAATCCTGGAACAATTGGGCCACTGGGATCTTGCTAATTTCAGGGTTTAAGCAGGATACATAGTACCTGGGTATTGGCTGGCTTCCTTTAAGATATATCCGCATATATTGTTTGTGTCTTTGAGACAGGTCTTTTTCTACAAGAAAGTGAAGACAATCATAGAACAGATATAGAAAAGGCCAAAAGAAATGAAGACAAGGAGACCACAACACTGCATTGATCTTACAGTAATATCAGGGAAGCTCTATGCTTTAAATACAAAACTTAGAGAGTTTATTTCTATCTATACACAAATTTGTTTTCCTTGTATTTTCATAAACAACTTGTATTTCCATATATTTTATTATTTGTTTATACACACAAATTCATTTTTCTTGTATTTTCATAAACAGAAAGCAGTTGTGATGAGAGTGTTGCAAAAGGGGCAAGAATAGGCAAATAAAAATTACTTTGTGGGATTAGCAGACTTTATGAGAATAATGAGAGTAACCTGAACACATAAAAAACAGTGTTTTAAACTGCCTCTAAATTTCAAATGGTCTTTCCATTTTTTCATTTTATATGCATGTGTGCTCCCTGCAATGGGGTCCTGTGAGGTCACAGGGGGGCAAGTCCCCAGCCTATCTGGTGTGAATCCAGTTAATTGGTGACTATGTAAATCAGATGTTGCCTCAGTCCTGATTTTTATTTTAACTGAGGATGAGGAAAAGATGGTAAGTGCTGATAGAAACTTGAAAGGCTTTCTGGGACAGTGGATATGAGTGAGAGTGATGTAACAGGCTGAAGCTGGGGTAGAGCCAACGTTGAAGCTGGTAAGAAAACTGGTTTTACGGGCATTAAATATGTAGGAAAAGTAAACCTTTATTCTCAAAGAGAGCACTCTGGCTAATATTCAAAGAGTAGCAGAAATACTGCCCTCAAATTAACAAATTTGCCTTTATTTCATGAGTGCCTTCAGCCCCAGGTACTGTAAATGAAAGTTTTAGCCTCCCTGGGCAGACAGACTGACAGGTTAAGGCTCCTCCATGCATTGCTTTATCCTTTTTCACTTGTGTATAGATCAATAAGGGTTAATACAGGGCTCTGACTCTCCCCAGTCTGGCAGCTCAGGTAGTCATTGCACCCATTTAATGGAACCTCTGGCACCAGCCTGTTGGGTATATAGAATTACACTGTCATAATGTTTTTCTAGACATCCAATGAATAATGAAAAGAGTTTAATAGGTACTTCAAATCTATACTGTCCTTTGGGGTATGAGGTTATCTTTTTTAAGGGATAAATCCATGCAAGTTTAAAGTTTCCTTAAAATGTACACCCTTTTGTGACAAAGGGCGATGGATACAGAGGTAGAGAGAAAGGTATTTGTTTTTGCATTGGTTTTATTCCTGAACATGTTGTCTGTATTGTGCCTATTTGATCCAGCTTCATTCCATTGTTTGACTCACATGGGCCCTCTTTGAAGACAAATCCCTAGGAAGGGGGATGGGATGGTAGCACCTATATCCCTGTATTAGGCAAGGACATTCCTGATAAGAACTGGAGCTGCCAAATGGCCACATTCAAGGCTGAGGAGGGTACAATGACTTGGCACATCCTATTAGTTCATTCCCTATATAGATTTTGTTAGCTAACTTCACAAAACCTTGCAGAAAGTTGACATCAGGAACATACCAGGGCATGTGGCTGGGTAGTTTAGATTTCAGGCTGGCAATACTTCTTTTCTTTCAATCCATGATCCTTGTCGGGAGACTATCTTGTTTTGTCAGCAGAGAATGTCTAATGTAGTCTTCATACGGTGCCAGTAACCCATTAATGAAGCCTCCATATCATAATTCTACTGCTATCTCCCTGACTTTGCACCTTACCCATACAGGCACGCTACAAGTAGTGTCAAGACTTGCATTGCCTTTCCTTTCGCAGTGCCCAGAAACACTAGCTATATAATAATATGTTTCTAAGATGAAGCTAAGATGGAAATGGCACTGGCTGGGAATAAGAAGAACTGGGTTGCTTGAGTAGTCTTTAGACCACAACTTTTGCCTGTTTGTTTCTTGCCCTAATGTGACCTGCATGCCACCTAACATCTCAACACTTCCATAATCCCAATTTAAAAAGAAACAAATAAAAGGAAGTAAGGAAAGGTGATACTTTTGGGTAAACTACCAAAGCTCAAAAAACAGTATACGTGCTCAGTGGTAGTAATGAGACTTGAACTTGCCTAGTAATTTAAGATGTGACCTACCCACAGTAACTCTTTTGAATTCCTTTAAAAATGGAGGTTAATAAGAATCGAAAATGGATCATGACTAAGAGGATTTTTGGTTGAGGGGACAACTGGAGAGAGAATCATAGACACAAAATTGTGGATCCAAGGTTTTTATTACTCAGTCTTGTAAATAAGTTTTTTAATATCAGTCTTTTGTTCAGCATGCTTTATTGAAAGTTAATGAGGAAGAGACATTTCTATTTCATTATAACTGTTGCTTAATGGATCACTTTGTTCAATAACTTGTTCTTCCTGTCAGGTGGTACTAAGATTAGCTTTTCACAGCAAAACAAATCTGCATGTGCTGCTATTTGGCAAAGACTGTTGGAATCAATGGCAAATGTTTAAGATGTATGTGCAAATATGACCCTTTCCTTTTATACCATTTCAGGGTATACTTTACACTTTCATGTCAAAGATTTGGTTTCACAAATCACTGCTAATAAACCTTTTGGATATGAGCTATAAGTATATGTCTATTTTGTTCAACAGAAGTCAGTTTTTATTTGCTATCACCATACCCTCACACTGCAAAATGAACTTGCTTCAGTCGTGCAAATTCTTTATCTCATAAAAGAAAATTTTGCATAAAAGAAAATTTGAGCAAAGGAGCCAACTCGCATTGCAGAAAGTCAAGCATCAGAAGTTAAGCTGGTGTATTGGGTTTGTGTGCCCGTGTTTTGGTAGGGAGGAGCTACAGGGGTGGCTTCTGTGAGCAGCTGCTACAAGCTTTCTCCATGTCCAGAAGAGCCAATGCCAGCTGGCTCCGAGACGGACCCACCACTGCACAAGGCCAAGCCAATCAGGAATGGTAGTGATGCCTCTGTGATAACACATTTAAGAAGGAAAAAAGTTACCACGGATGTAATTGTGGCCAGAGGAGCAAAGTGAGAACATGCAGACTCCAAGGTCCGTGGAGAAGGAGGAGAAGGAGGTGCTGCAGGGACTGGAGCTGAGTCTCCCCTGCAGCCCATGGTGCCGATCATGGGGAGGCAGCTGTGCCTCTGCAGCACACGGAGGTCCACGGGGAGGGGCAGAGATCCACGTGTAGCCCATAGAAGAGGCCCACACCAGGGCAGGTGGACACCTGAAGGAGGCTGTGACCCTGTGTGAGGCCTGGGCTGGAGCAGTGTCCAGGCAGGGACCTGCAGACCCATAGAGAGAAGAGCCCCCTCTAGAGTAGAATTCCTGCGAAGACTTGTGATCCTGTGGAGGATCCCATGCAGGTACAGCCTGTGCCTGAAGGAGTGCATTCCATGAAAGTGCAGCAGGTGGTGCAGAGCTGTTGCCCATTGGATGGACTCACCTTGGAGAAGTTTGTGGAGGACTGTCTCCTGTGGAGGGACCCCACACTGAAGCAGGGGAAGGACTGCCCTCTGAGCAGCAGCAGAAATAACCTGTGATGATCTGACTGTAACCCCCATTCCCTGTCTCCCTGCACTGCTGAAGAGGAGGAGGTAGAGCTGGGATGGAGGGAAGGTGCTTTTAACATCTATTTTTACTTCTCATTATCCTACTCTGCTTTTGTTAGTAACAAATTCAATTAATATCACAAATTCTAGTCTGTTTTGCCAATGACAGTGATCAGTGTGTGATGTCTCCCAGTCCTTATCTCAAACAATGAACCTTTGACTATATCATCTCTCCTCTCGCCAGTTGCAGAGGGGAGTGATAGAGCAGTTCTGGTGAGTGCCTGGCGTCCAGCCAGGGTCAACCCACTACAGCCAGTTACAATCAGAAAAGGATGGCAGGATCTAAAGATGTTGATAACTGCTATTTTACAATTCCTTGTGAGCACATCCAATAAGAACAAATTTTTATGTATATATATGTACATATGTATAGTAATTTAACCCATTTACGTAAGGACAGTGCCAGTGCAAGGAAACTATTTACAGTAAGGACAAAGAAACCCCCTGTATTTGGGTTTTATACAGTAATCAAAGCCTTCGAAATATACAAATTTTAATTATAGTGGTTCATGTTGTCATTTAAACTACACATTTCTGTTTTACACACTGGGAAAGAAACTAACAGAGTTTGAGTGAGATGATTAAATACTGAATGGAAACAGGGGGCTCCTGACTCTACTTGGCGCATTACCTATCACTCTACTCGAAAAACTTGTCCATTTCTCTTTCTTTTCTTTAGGCGGTTTATCATTGACCTCTCACCAACTTGCCCCCTCTCATCCTCCACAGGTAAATGACAGTAATAAAAATCTTTATTTGTGCTACTTTTACTCAAGAAGCCCCCCATGATCTTGGGGACAGAAAGCTGGGAGAGGACAAGGAACACAAGAGATACCTGCAGCTAAAGCATAATGGATTTAAACAAAAGGCCTTTTCGCATGTAATTTAATTAGTATAAAAAGTTTAAGGAGGGGAAAAATAAATTTGTTAAAGGGTGGTCCATTGTGGTGCCTACTAAATATGAACATCTGATTACAGTTCAGGGATTCTTTTATTGGTTTGGAGGTATACCGAGATGGTTCCACTCTTCTGCTTTTGTACCTTCCCCTCTCCATGGACCCAGGAGCAAAACCACACTCATTTGTTCTTATATTCCTTTCCCCCTAATGATGTGCATGGGAGAAAGAAAGCAGGACCAGATCAGCCTTCGCACTGACATCATGTTGATGTTCTGTGTTATGTTACAGCAGTGGAGGCCACTCCTCCACTACTCAGACTTACTTCAGCCAGTCCCTGCAACCCGGGTATCTGATGCAGAGCCTGGTGAATTCAGTGAAATCTCTTTCAGATCTTCTGAGCAGACTCCTAAAGGCAAAAGCCTGGTTAATAGTCCAGCAGAGAACATCTGATTATTACATGGGGCTGGTCAGGAACAGTAACCAAATTAGCTAAAGGAAAATATTTAGGATACATTATTTAAACTGCATTAGATATCTGTATGGTCATTTCCAGGCAGAATGAATATTTCCTCAATTTGATTTAATTTTATTCGACTTAATATACACCTTTCATTACTTCAGATGAATACTGCTCTATAACATGTCTTAGGGAAATCAGCTCTGCAGGAAATAGTGCGAGCTGTTGACATAATTTCTACTATGATTTCTAGTATTATAGAATATTGCAACAGTAGAGAGTTTTCTCTTGAATAAAATAGAAACCCAAGGTTCTCCTCTGGGTGCAATTATGTGGTAAATATAATTGTGACCTGAACATAAAAGTATGGAAGTCAGGAGTAGGCAGGAACAGCTTCCTTAATGCTCAAATTTGCCATTTTTTCCTTACTACATGGAAAGAAAGTTTGCCAGGACAGTCCCTCCCTCCATGATGTCCTGCACCATCCTAACAGGCTTTTGGATCTGATGCCTACTGGCTAAATCCCAGCAAAGCCAAAGAGTAGGTGCATTTGAGTGATCTAAGTCTTGGAGAATGACTTTGCTCTAAGCAACTGCTTCATCTCACAGGATCTAAAATCAAGAAATGCCTCTGCTTTTGAGCAATTTTCTAAGAAGAGATTTTGGAGTTTTCTCACAAGAAAAAGACATTTTAAGAGGCAAAGGAAGTCTGGTGCTCTGTCCACCTCTTCTCCACACTCTCCAAACGTTCCAATCACTGAGCTGTTGTGCAAAAGCTGCAGCACTGCGTTTCCACTCACCTCATCAGGTTCCCCACCACCTGCAAACCAATCACAGCACCTTAAAAATATCCCTCACTCCATCAATTCAGCAATGGTTTTCAGGGAGAAGAAATCATAGTTCTTTCTTACTGCTACTACATGCTGAGTCTGAAGTCACCAAGAGGGTAAGGTGTGAATAGTCTCTGAATTTTAAATTTCAAGGAAATCTTGCTCATTGTCCTCTGGAATTAGTGGGAGTGCCAGGAGTACCATGATTATTCAGTGTTGGTATTTACAAAAAATCTGCTCTCCATAAATATTGAATTGTGTCATCATCATTGTATATGGTGGGCTTCCAGAAATATTGGGATTTAGTAATTAGACAGCTGGCTGTAAACTTAAGGAGACAGTCATTAAAATGGCCATTAAGAGAGCCCAGAGCAGGAAAAAAGCTGCTTCTTATTCATTCAGCACACTGGAGCTCTTAGAAAAAGGGGAATTTTCATTTGAATAGGTCACACATTCTGTATTTTATGCAATCTCTGTTGTATCTCTGATCTCCTCATATCCCTTCAGCCAAATAGCATATTTTTGCATCTTCATTTCCAGATTCATCAATATTAAATTGGGGCTTTGTTTTCTGCATGTCCATTGCAGAGTGCTCAAGAAAGAAGGACATCCAAAATTACTTGCAAGGCTTTTGCATGGATTTTAAACCCTCTGTGTGCAAATACCAGGTAATATTGGAAGACCTATGTGAAATGACTGATCTATACTGTGTTTTCACAGGTTAAATACTGCTACTTACAGCTGAACACTATACGTTCTCTGAAAAAGTACCCACACGTGACTGGGAAACAGACATGGGACAACTTTCTAGCTTGGGCTTTTTGTTAGAAAAGTTGAAATGTGGTGTAATTAAGAAATCTGTCCTCCTGCATTGCATGTAAAAATGCTGAAGAATTTTAGTCAACCTGATAACACCCTGTCCACTTAAATATTATTTTTATTATTATTTAAGGTAAATGTATGAGACAAGGTCAGACTTCATCTTTTGGGTGGCCAGAATGACTGTTGTTATTTGCATAGTCACAACTGTTCCATGGAAGACAAGGACTTTTCGGAACTGAGGCAAAGCAGACTGAACAACAGTGCTTCCTGGGGTGCAGTCAGGGGCCGCTGCTGCTCTGCAACCATTAGGAGGTGAAAAAACTGGAAAAATCCTGCCCTTCAAACACCAAAATCCACATAAACCAACAGATACTAGTAAACAAACAAGTGTAATGGGTGGAAGTGAAAATGACAAAAGATTGATCTGATTTTGTGTTGGTTATGACAATGGGACTTGCTACACTGCAGAAGACAAGTTGTTCTCTTTCCAGGAATTCCAGGTGGTACTGACATTTCTTTTCATTAAAAGTTACAATTTCCATTAATGTGTACTGGCCAACAGATACCTCCATAATGACTATGAAGAGAGAAGTGGCTTTGAAATTCATGGATTTCAGTCTCACAGCAAGGAGGTAGAAAAAACACCGAGGTGCTGCCACATAACAAGCAGGCTCTTTCTGTTATTGCCATTAATATGTAACTCTCTGCCCACCCCTTTGATGAGAGCCAACACCAGCTTTACAAGCTGATTGGTGTTTTACACTCTGCATGAAAGATTTATCTCATAAGAAGAAATAAGGTTAATCTAAAATCTCTTTAAGGGAATGATTGCAAATTGAAATTATTTGTGACAGTATGTCTGAAAATTTATGGGATGTAAATATACAGTTGTTGAGGTGTTGGAGTTTGGGGAGTTGCTGATATGTACCTCTTGAGTCTGCTCTATTTTGGGCTCAGTAACTATACTTACACATTTTGTTTGTAAAATCCTGCATGACAGCTGCATGTGTACACAGACTCGTGTATAAGTATGGGTATACCTACAGGGAGAAGAAAAACCAATGAATTTTTCTAACTTGAGTTATATATATGCATAGATGATCCTCTTTGGAAAGAAATGTAATCTGTTGACATTTGGGTTTATGAGTGAGCATGTGTACCTGGGCAGCATGATAGAAAGCCAGCCTATTTGTTCTGACAATTCACCTCTTGATCCTGCCCTTTTTTACAGCCATTTCTCAAGGAATTATTACACCTAGGAAACCTGAAAGCTGAGAAACAGCTCATCTGCCTGCACAAATGATCATTTTTCTCTCATTTGAGAAGGTTTCAGAGCTACACAGGTGTAGCTACAGCAGGACTTGGCAGAGGGTCTTGTACCCCCCCTTGTGATGGAGATGCTGCAGTTGGACTTAGTGGAGGGGTCTGGCTCATATCCCACTGTGGATCTGGGCAAGCTCATGGTCTTGCATAAATTACCACTGTGGGGATCTCAGCTCTGAGCTTCAGGTCTCTATCTGTAAAAATGAGCTAATATAATCTCCTTAGTGCCTTGTCTCTTTATTCCAAAGTTCTCCAGGGCAGAGGCTTTCAGCTTTATATATTTGGAAAGTGACTCTTTGCCTTTAGTTGCTTTTCATCCTGTGGCCAAATAAGCAATCTCTGATAGGGAGACAGGAGACACACCAGGGTCTGAGTGACAGAGAAGTGGAAGACAAAGCCCTCAAACTGACCCCAGTGAGGGAGAGTTTGTACTTGCTACACAGGACTAGTGGAGGGGAGTGAATCTCTGCAGATACCTTGAAATCTGCAGGATTTCTTCAAACCAGCCATATGGGTGAGGTCTTGCTCTTCCTTTGCTTTAGGGAAACCAGTGTGGGATGTGCTGCAGGTTGCAGAGACCTCCCAGCCAGCTACCATTGGGTGAGGATTTAGAGCTGGATCCATCCCTTGGCATGCTCTGAGGGATTCACAGCATTTCTACCAAGGGAAAAGAGAATGTCAGGAGGGGCTGAGGCTGGAGAAGGTAAGATACAACCTTGCTCCAGCTGTGGCAATTACCTACACTCTCAGAAAAGCAGCAGGTCTTAAATTTTGACAGAAGGGACTAAATTCATCCTTGGAGTAACTCTAGCAATTTCTGCATTTTATAAGAGAAAGACTTTGGCCCTCAGTCAGGTTTATGGATGAAACTAAATATTTTGTCTAATGCTGAGTCAAAGGTCTGAAATTGTTTCTAAAATCGAGAAGTTTGGTGTTAAAGCCAGAGGAAAGAACATAACCTTACTGCCAGTGAAATTGGTCTCTCCATATTACTACTGTACATCAAGTAAAACAGCATTTTTCATGTAGGTGGATTTTGCTGATGTTAATTTCAAAATTTCAATTTCAAGTGCACTAGAGGGTTTCTCTATGAGTGAGAATTAATTCTTACCATCATTTTTCATAGGGTTGCTCTGAAAGCAAAGAATTGGCTTTCTTTAAAAATCCTGCAACATACTGATCTAATTCGGTGGTGAAATGTACCCTCTACAGTTACTGCCTTCCCTGTCTGGGTGACTACCATGTGTGGAGTTGTCTGAAGAGGTTATCTTAGGCTTTGACCTTAAATGTTTATAGCTGGTTGAATTCAGTAAGACTGAAAATATCCTAACAGCTAAGGCATGAGGTAGTGATGTGATTGCAGAGTGACACGTAGTTCAGTGGGGTTTTTAGCATTCCTTGCAGGATGATAATTCTGGCTACTTTTGTTGCCAATGCACATCTCACAGGCATCAGTTCCCAGAGGTGTAAGGCTTGATATTATGCTCCCGGGCATAGCATGGAAGCAATGGCATCAGATTCTATGTCTGATGCTCCAGTCCTGCTCCAGTTTCCCAGCATAATGTTCATGATAAGGACTGCCACAAATGTATTGTGGCTGCAAATGGAAGGATGGAGAAAGAGGCTGAGGATGCTTAACTGAGCAGGAGGTTGCTGAGCTGTATTTCCAGGGAGGCCACTTCTGTTCAGTGTCTTTAAGTCTCATTTTACCCATCTGCTATGTAATGCTCATTTGCCCAGTGTGGTCTCAGGAGACTTCTACGATGTATATGAAGTTCTTTGATGCATGACAGCTCTACATGAAAAATAAAATTATCAGAGCTAGTTTCCATCTGTATCACTTTTACTTGGACATCAGCAGCTAGTCAGAAAAACAACATGCATTCAGAAAAAAAAAGTATTTTCATTCAGTGGCCCCATGAATAGTACTTCCACAGTTCAGAGCTGGTTTCCTGGTCTTCAGGGGGATTTTTGCCAATAGTACCTAAAGATCTGCCATTATTTATTTTTCTCATGGTACTGCCTAGGACCTTCTTTTTCCTCTCAGAACAATGAAAAAATCCCAGCTCCTTTTCTATAACTACCTTTCCCTGGAATACAGCAATCTGTATTGTTGTCAAATTATATTTGGGGGAAAAAAAAAAAAAAAACAAACCAGGAAAAAAACACTGTTTTAAAATTCCTTTATGTGATGTTACAAGCAGTCTAAAAGAAAGCAGAAAGCCAATTGTTAACTGCAAGAACTACTGAGAGGATGAATGCACATGGAGCAGCGAATGCTCAGTTACAGGCTTCTCCTCCAAAGCCCTGGCACAGGAACAGCTCCCATCACTTCTGCATCACACTGCAGGTACATGGAAGCTGCAACTAAATGACTGCAAAAGCCAAACCACTCCCCTCATCTGTCAGATTGACTCGGCAGCTAGTCTGAGAGATAGGGTTGCGGAATGCAAAGCCGGTAGCTGACAGGCGCTGCCATTAACGTGTTTTAATCAAACAGAGAGAAGGAGATGGGAAGGGACTGAACCAGTGCTAGCGAGAGGAAACTGAGTACCAGAGAGCCTGGATATTTTCACTTTCTTATCTGTTTCCTTCATCAGCATCATTGCTGCTTGCCAGGCTAGTGTGTATTACTAGGAAACAGGATGTGTTTATATTTCTAGGTTGAATTTAAACCTTTGACTAAATCTGTCTGTTACTGAACAGACCCTTTTTAGCCTTGTATTCCTCACATAAACTTGGCTTAAATCTCTCATGTTTGATAGATTAATTTATTTTTATCGTCCAGTCATCCCAGATTCCCCACTGGTCCTGAACCCTTGTGATTCTCCATCTGCAGAATTATGTTAGCAACCACCACAGGCTTAGATATTGTTATGGAGATGCTGTGTGGTGTTTTTGGCTTTCTGATGTCCCCGCTGGCCTGATTATGTATGGATTCTCCACAAATGGATATGTGCCGCAGATACAGCATCAATCTCAGCATACCCCTATTAAAGTCCCTCCAGGGAACTGCTGGTAGGTTGCAGCTCCCATGCCATGGCTGGGGGGAGCATTTCTGGGTGTGGGGGGTGTCTGTCTGTCTGCGTGTGGCTTCTTTGTTTTCAATAGAGGAGTAATAAATCTAGTATGAGTATGACAATGTACCTTATGTGGAAAATTAGAATAGAAATATACAGTGAAAGTTTCTTTTCCCCATTTACAGCTAGTCTTAAAAAATCTATAGCTCTATGGGTCTCAGACACTGTATATCTTTTTTAGCTACAGCTTATACTGGTTTGAATTTTCTGCTTTGAGTTCCTTCAAAAGTAAGGTGGTTTAGAATTTCTCATTTATCTCTGAAAACACTGCTGTTACCTCCACTGCTGCTGAATACAATCTCATAAAAGTGAAATAGAACTGTGCTACATCTCTGTGGCTTTAACACAGATAATGCTGGAAAGATTCATGCTAATTCCTGCTCCTTGTCCTTAGTTGTGGACCTTGTTCTCATCTTCCATTCAGCGATTTTTTCCATGAGTTCCAAACTCTGTAAATCCCAGTGTTTAGGTTATAGTGCACACACTGTAATCTCCAGTGTAATTTATAAACTACCGTGAGGTTTTCTAAAGATGTAGTACATCATAAATAAAATCTCAATGGGAGTATGTTTAAATAGGAGGCTTTGGGTGTGAAGTATTGCTCTTGTTCCATAAGCATGCGTTTGTATTTAGTTTAATGTAGGTAACATTGGACATCACTCACTCGAGTTTTATCAGTGGGGAAGGATTCCTGCAGGCAACCTCATAAAAGCCACTTAAGTTACAGGAGCAAGTTAAGGGATTCAGGGATTCAACTTGTAGAGGACTCATGACAGCAAGAAGGCACCACAGTATCAAGGTATGATTCATCTCTTCTAAAGTTAGCTGCCTAAAAATGGCAAATCTTATCTCAGGTTATTTGCTATGCAATCAATGGAAAAGGAAGGCAACCTGCAGGATGACTGACTCACCAGGAAGGCTGTGAATTAGGAACGACCCTAGGTGGCTGAATGGCTGGACTTTGGGCATCAAATTTGAGTTAGAGAAGCACAGTTAATGAAAATCAATCCACCCCCAAATTACTTTGGTCCTTACAGGGTTTACAAAAACCTGGAGTACAGACCTTACTTCACAAGTGGCAGTGACTGCTCCATTAAATTTGATGTCATAATCCCTGCATCAGCTTCCTGATGGGATTTCATCCTTCACAAAGCCTCATTTTTTTCTAAGGAGAAGGAAAGAGAAGATGGATAGGAAGGAAAAGGCCGCTGTTGTTGTAACACTTTGATACACTGCTCCTTGGGAGGTTTAAAAGCTTCTGGATTACTTTAAAAGGGATGAGTGAGAATTGCAAATAGGACAAGCAATAGGACAAGAGGAAATGGCCTTAAGGGGAGGTTTAGAGTGTACATCCATAAAAATTTCTTACCCACAAGAGCTATCAAGCATTGGAAGTAGCTGCCCAGGGAAGTGATTGAATCAACATCCCTGGAGGTATTTAAAAGATGTTTAGATGTGGTACCTGAAGACTGGACTTAGCAGTACTAGGTTAATGGCTGGACTTGTTGACCTTAGAGGCATTTTCCAACCTAAATAATTCTATGATTCTATGACACTATAAAACAGAAACTGCAGAACTTAGTTTCCTACTATTCCTGAAGGAATTTCCAATTATTTGGTTAAGAACAGGCATATAAGTTGATGCCATATTATTTCCTTTCTATAAAGAGAGAATCAAACTCAGGTAATGTAATAAAATTGAAGGATGACTATAGAAAAGCCTTTTAAATTCATTCTTCAGCCTGCTCTCTCATCTGTTCACCACCACAGAGGTACAAAAGAGGGTTGAAATGATTAATACAGTGGCACTGGTTGCTGGTATGACTGGGATCTCCAGGAGCAGAGATTGAAGGACTTCAGAGTCAAGAGCTGACAGGCAGGGAGAGATTAAATTGTCGGCTTGGCAAATACACAAAGAAAAAAACAGAGCACCTAGCTATAAGGCCAGTGACTCAAAGGCTCAGTTCAAAACTTAATTTTGCAGCAGGATCCATTTCTACTGGATGTTCTCAGGGTAGTATCTGGCCTAGAGCAAGGAACAGTAGGAAAATGTAGAGCATGTCCACAAAAAAACCTCATAATAGTGATTACAAAACAGCATCAATTTGACGGCAGCTGTAAGTATGTGCTCTGACTGTACTCAGAGAAGCAAGGAGCAAGTGTCTCGTATTGAACAGCTGGTGCAGATGCAGTGTCCTAACAGTGCAGAGGAACCACCAGATGTCATTCTCTTAGGACTCAGAGCTAAGAAGAGAGACAGGCTTCATGTCAAATAAAATAAAAAATTCATGGGAAGCACATCTTTACAGAGTATGATAAAACTGATCTCAGAGTAGAAGGAAAACTGTGCAACTGGAAAAGGCATTCCAAACCAAATCACACTATTTTCTAAAGAGCATTTTTTTTGCAGCAGCTGAAAGGTACCATAAATTTCTTACCTCTGACAAGGCTGGACTTACATCAGTGCCCAAAACACAAGCCTTTTGTCCCTGGTACTCTCTGTCTGGCTAGCCAACAGGAGCACAGAGTGCTTATAGGCCAAGTAATGCCCATTACTTCCATTAGATCTAGGGCCATACTACTTTTCTTCTTGTTATAACTGAGCAACATCAAGGTATGTTTTGCTGTCTGGCCTGCCAAGGCTTTCAGAGTACTTTTTTGTCTCCTAGCTAAAAAATAAAGTGCTAGCTCATGCTTTCTAACTCCTTTCACAGTAATTACCCTTAGCTTAAAACTGCTTGAAAACAGAAGAACTAGTAATTAAAGACAAGAAAGGATGGGATTCAGGTTGCATTTTGTTGCTTTTTCGTGCAAAAAAAAATGCTCCCCCCCAAAAAAAAAAAAAAGTACAGTCCAACAACATTGCACTTTATTGAGACATTATGTTGCAGAGCTACAACGGATGATAAAGCCAGACCAAGCAGTGTCCGTAGTCTGGAAGTCAAGTGTTTATTCTGTTTTTAACCACCGGAATGAAGCCAGAAGGCCCTAGTTGACCTTTTTGCTGGAAATTCCTTGAAGGCATCCATATGGTATAGCATAACTCTACCTCGTTTTGCTGGACTCTGCACCAGCATAAGGAGAAGGGCATGAGAAAAAGGCCTATGGGCAATGTGCTTCTGTACTCCAGCTATCCAGCCCCTGCTAGAGCCTTTTCTAGCCATCATGCCATATGCAGGTGGAATTAAATTAAAGTTTTCTTTCTTTTTTTTTTTTTCCTGAAAAAACTAAATATGTGGAGAAAATCATCTGATAAATATCTCTTGTTAGCCTTTCTGAAGGCAAAATCTGGCCTGCAAAATATAGTTGTTTCTCCACCAGATATTTTAAAATAGTCAGCTTGTTGTCTCCTGCAGTAGGACTCTGCAGCACATACTTTGCCAGGGAAGCTGGCTGGGCTTACAGCTGGGCGGTACCTGCCACACAGTGCCAGCCATGGGATACCTCACACCGAAGGCCCAGCCTCCTGTCTGGGTGCTCAATGCTTCGGTGGCATTTCCCTCACTAGAAAATACAGAGGTCTCAGAACACAGCCATCTGTGATGATACCTACTAATAATATAAGACCAAAATAAAGCCTAGGAACATAAGTAGGCTGAAAAAGTGTTGCTTGTAGAGGAACTCCATCTTTCCATATGCTGCTTCCCCATGTGGTACACACAAGCATCTCCTAGCAGCTCTTCCTGACGCAGTAAGCCACAGTTCGGGACTGCTCCAAACCCTGTAATATGTATGTAAGCCACTCACAACCATACCATTTTTAATAAACCATTTATTAGCTAAACATGGACTGATAATAAAGACATCTATTCTGAGAAGGATCCCTCCTTTGAACTGGAATTTGCACAGTTCAAAATCCCATTTCTTCAATCATTGGATTAATGTCTGTGTTATCTGTCTGTGAATACAGTTCTACTTTGTCCCCATTGTAACAAGGGCCTGTGCACCCAGGATGTACATGTTTGTATTTGTAGGGGGATTGTGTTCAAGGCAAGCACAGCTTGACTTGGGGAGGGAAATGCTGCATGATATTTGTATTACCATTAAAAAGCCCCCATGCTGGGCATTAGGCATTATTTCTCTCATACTTGGCATGTAGTAATAGGTTCTGAATGCTGTAATACCCCTTTGAAATATTGCTGGAAGTAAAGCCATGCAGAGAAATACAGAGAGAAATCCGTCTTGCACGTTAACCTATTCTTGAGCTCAGACCGCTTCTTGTGCTTGTCTTGAATTTAGGCATGATGTTTGTATAAATTTGGAAATATGCCTATGCCTTATCTTGGTTTGTAACTTAGCAACCTTTAGTCTGTGGTTCTTGCTGCTCCTTATAAAGCAGTTGATAAATCTAGTCAAGCACTTACAGTATACTTGGTAGAGAGAGTATAAGGACTTCATCAAATACATAACTAACACCCAAAGCTCCATTCATTTTGCTGGCATTTACCTTTATGCATAAAGACAAGCACAAAACCACCCACTGCTCAAAGTCACATTTAATCAGACTGAGAGGCTGTACATTTCAGAAACCACTTGCTAGAGGGAAGGCTGTGATTTGCACACTGAAGAAGTTTCATAGAGTTTCATTTGTCTGCAACAGGATGATCTTTCATTTAATCACTTAACTCAGTTAATTTGCTATCTCTGTATTTGAAGAGGGAGAGTTACCAAGAGGTGAAAATGGAAAGGAAGCAATGAAAATGGAGAAGATTATCTTGATATAGTGTATTTTTTTACAAGAATTTGACTACACTGAAGACCACAGAACACTGTTGGATTCAATCTGATTCGCAAGGCAAACATATTGTAGAAAATAAGACCTGGGAGCTTTGAGTGACAAAGCTCTGAATGACACAGTTATCACAAGTGCTTGGTGTATTTATTACAACATTGCCCCTTCCAAAAAGATGTTCTGGAACGCTGCTATAGGACTCCTGGAGGATGCTCTACAAGCTTCTCTCTGTTTTTCTCCCACATTAGTGCAGCTACATCTTCCTGGAATTTCATCTTGATCCTATACATTCCATGGATGGCAGAGATATGTCCAAAGGGAAGAGTTACAAGCTCAGAGTTGGAGACTGCCTCACAAGTTGGGAGGTTTTAGGCATTTAATTACATTCTTGCATTTGTCTCTTTTGTTCTGGACAGCGTGGGTATTTCTTAAGCTGTCTTAATACTCTTTTTCATGTCAAAAGTAAGCCCTGAGGGTAGAGTGGGCTTCAGGAGAGCAATGTCACTCCCAGCTTAAAGAACAACAGCAAATATATTGCTGTTTGCAAGCTTTAGTTTTAGAGGTCTTTTTCACGGGGAGTGAGAGGGAAATTTTATCAATGCCATGAAACAAGTCCTTTGATAAAAAGGTAATTAAAGTTGTAAACAAAATGTATCTGTCCAATAGCCCAAAACATGTGGCTATTAGCTAGCACAAAGACCAAAAATATATACGGTCATATCAAACAAAAAATATACAATTCTGAAGTTATTTAAAGTTTGTCTTTAATATCAGTTTCTTTGGGCCCACAGCAGTGTTATTACAAGTTATTACCTGTTATCCCTCAGAGCTTCGTGAGATAGAAAACATGGAGTTTATGACTCCTCCTGCAATGCAGAAAACAGTGAAGAGACTTGGCTTTTGGTGCAAAGTGAATACCAAGTCTATATGCAGCAAAATAAAACAGACTGCTGGATCCTGGTCTTTTGAAATTGGTGTGAAATCAGCTTCTGGACTGCTGCTGTGCCAAGGAAACCTCACCCTTCCAGCTGAATTCCTATTGACTGAACTAATAGGTGTTCTTAGATATTTCTGATGAATGTCTAATGAAGTCTCTAAACCTTCATGTCCATTGATCTTATTTATCCATGAAAATGTCAGTGGTTCTGGGGGCTGCAAAATACCATGTGGATCTATGACCTAGTGGTTCCCCTACCTATATGTTTTCCTTTTCTTTTGCTCCTCATTTTGTATGTCTGTGTGGTTCTGCTATGAATGTCAGTTCTCATGAACTTCATCATCAGAGAAGATAGCTGCAGAGTAAGCTACAGGAACAAAGCCTCCTCTGAAAGGTCAAACTACCACCTCAAAGGAAAAGGGAGTCTCTATGGGACAATGCTGTTGGGGATGTTTTCACACTTGCTGGAGCGGGAGAGAGTGCCTCTCTGAAGCATCTGTGCACTAACACATGCAGCACAGGAGCAAACAGGAGGACTGAGAGGTCTGCAGTCCCACTGGCACCTTGGAAACGTGGCAAGAAACAAGAAAAAACTTCTACAGCTGATTTTTTCTTCCATTACCAGTCAACCCAGAGTCCCAAGGAAAAGGAAGAGACTAAAAGCACAGTACTGCTCTCTCACAGTACTGCTGAGTTTGGACCCAATTTTCAGAAATAAACTTCAGATCTTTCTGATCATGGCAATGTCCACTGAGAGCAGGAGCCCCTTGCAAGGAAGGACAAGTGTCCACAAGCTCTGTTTCAGCTGCTGCCCTAACACACTCAAAGGCCAAAGAAGTGAACTAACTTTGTGAAGGTGCTGCAGAAGCTGCCAAGGATCAGAGATCCATGGGAAGGAAGGCTCAGGGAAGGAAGACCTCCATGGACAACATTCCCAGCTATTGTAAAGACAGACTTCCCAGTTCCTGCCAGGGTTGATTTGAAGTAGCACTGAGAACTGTGACCAGATACCACTCTTGAGCAGCAGCACAAGCCACAGGGGGCCGGGGGCTGAGGGAGAATGATGGAGGATCCCTATGCTG
Source organism: Xenops minutus (assembly GCA_035221455.1). Lineage (NCBI taxonomy): Eukaryota > Metazoa > Chordata > Aves > Passeriformes > Furnariidae > Xenops > Xenops minutus. The sequence continues at coordinate 37,653,326 of JAWWEE010000040.1, read as the reverse complement.
CTGCTCAGTGTAGCACAGGCTCCAATGGCTCCTACCCTGCTCCTCATTCCCAAGAAAAGCATCAAGGTTTTCAGTGTCTCTGCTTCCAGGCACATCCCTGGAAATGGCAAAAGTCAATGCATGAGAAGGGGATTTTATGAACATGTCTAAAAGACATGAGTCATATTTATTCAGGATTTTTACAGTATTTTTACTGGAGTTTATTTCAGAACAGGACCAGGGTCTGACAGTTTGGCTAGAGTATGGTACAAAAAGAGGTACTTCCGTCCACCACATGGGAATGGGGGAAGGGCAGAGGGTAACCAAATGATCCATGTCATAGCAGCCTGCAACAGCCTGTTTATTTGTGATAATTAATTATACCCTGCTTGAGCTTTCTCCTGAGAGTCCATGTGAGCCCAAAGACAGGATGGGTTTGCCAATCTGCTTTTTACCACACTGGATTCTGTGACTGCTGAAGAAAGATGACATTTCAGTGCTGTTTTCCCTGAATCTCCTAAGTATCCATTGCACTTGCTTGTGGTCCTCATCACTCTACTGTGAAAGGAAGCACCTTCCTCCTGTTTGACTTTCTTTTCACGGCTGGAAGAAGATACCTTCCAGTTTTATCAGTACAAAATATAAAGCTCTGTATAGATGAAACTTGCATTTTTATTTGAAGCATCAAGATCCAGCAAATTAACTTCCTCTTCACAGGGTAAAAAGTGGTCTGCAGTGCACTGACATGATTTCCTCTGACAACATTGCCAGTTCATGTAGGACTAACACCAAGGAGGCACGCTGGAGTTAGAAAATACAGGCAAGCAACAGCCAAGAACCACATGAGAGCAGGGTTCAGTGATAGCTGCCAGTTGTATGTTCCAGTTAGCAGATGTCTGCAGGACTTCTGAGTTTAAACATCTCCATTGGTTTGCTCATGCCTTTGTTATCAGGGTTTAAGTATGTGTGCTCTTTCCCCCCTCCCATGGGCTTTTATGCAGTGGTACCCTTTCAAAATTTGCCTATGGTAAGTTAGATAAATAGACAGATCTTCTTCATATTTGCAATAGCTGTGTGCTCCCTGCATTTACTACATGAAATACAAAGTTTTGCACTTTATGCCTGCAATAATAACTAGTCTCGTCATTTCAGGTCTACCCTTTATATCAGAAATATAGCTTGCATGAGAATCAGTGTGACCAGCAGGACCATGTCAGTGATCATAACCCTGTGCTGGCACTGGTGAGGTCACACCTCTAGTCTTGCGTTCAGTTTTGGGCCCCTCATGACAAGAAAGGCATTGAGATGCTGGAGCATGTCCAGAGAAGGGTAACAAAGCTGGTGAAGAGTCTGTAACACGAGTCTGATGAGACTTGGCTGAGGGAGCTAAGGTTGTTTAGCCTGAAGAAAAGGAGGCCCAGGACGGACCTCACTGATCTGTACAACTACCTGTAAGGAGGTTGTAGCTAGGTGGGGCTTGGTCTTCTCTCCCAAGTAACAAGAAATAGGACAATAGGAAATGGCCTCAGGTTGTGCCAGGGTAGGTTTAGATTGGATATTAGGGAAAATGTCTTCATGGAAAGGGCTGGCAAGCATTTAAACAGGCTGTCCAGGAAGTGATGGAGTCACCATCCCTTGAGGTATTTAAAAGATGTGTAAATGTGGCACCTGGGGACTTGGATTAGTGGTGGATTTGGCAGGGCTGGGTTAATGGTTGGACTTGATAATCTTAGAAGTTTTGTCCAACCTAAACAATTCATATCTGGCTAATGAAGAGGGAGGTGAAATTCCCCAGAACACAGTCCAGTGCCCAAATTATCTAATGTCTAAAAGGACTACTCTGTTCCCACTGGAAGAGTACGTAGAAGGACTGAAGTCAGACAGCAGAAGAGAGGCTGAGCAGAGCAGGTCTGAGGTCCCAGACCAGTGTCCACCCACCAAGCCCCACTGCTGCTCTGCCTTTTCAGCAGGACCAAGGACCACTTTGCTATAGGCATCCATTCACACATTCTGTAAACAAACAAGTTTTTAACATCAGTGCAAAAATTTCACTGTTTGCATGCTTCGTAAATAATTTAATTCAGTGTGCTTGTTCTGTAAGACATCTATTATATATAATTTATAAATTTATATAAATAAATATATAGCTAAGACTTAACTAGATGTGCTTACAGTCACATATATATGTAAATATCTTATTTCTTTTTCCAGTTTCATAAGGAATAGATATTGAAAAAACAACTAACCTCCTGAAAATCTAGAAAGGTTTTTAAGATTTGTTGTTTTCTCCTCCTAATTTTCAGTGAATTATGAACACGCTGAACAAAAACTGATAAACTGATTATTTTTCCTGTGCAAAATTGCAATGAAATTATTATGGTGTTTTCAAACAATACTTTTTTTTTTTTTTTTAAATCAGGCCATTCCAGAAGTTTGAAGAACAGTAAAATAATTCTTTTGCTTATCTCTGCTTTTATAATTGGCACTATGAAACATCCCTCTCTCTCAAGGGTGTGATAGCAGTGCCAACAGACATGAATATTCTTTTGCTTCAGCAATGCAGCCTGCTAATCTTGCCCCCAGCCAAAAAAAGGAGGTGATGTTCTCCATCAGCACCATTGCTTTGGATGCCCCTGGGTCATTCAGATGTACTGGTCTAACTTACTGAAACATTTGAATTATTATCCACGCTCATTGTATATCTGGAAACAGCTGAAATTAACTTTGCTAGTTTTCTTTGGAAAGTCCACCTCCTGCAGAAGCTTACCTTAATGTGGTATTTCCCAGAGAGTCTAATTAGGGCCAGTATTTGTAAGTTATTTGCTAGGCAGCTGATTTTTACCCAGACACCAAGAAGCTGTTGGAGGGATACTCAGCTGATGCACAGTCTGTTTGAGCTCCTGAAAAACGTGTCCTCACCAGGGCCCCTTTAGGCCACCAAGGCCCAGAGCCCACAGGTATTTGAGATCAGTGGCACTGCTGGGAAAGCCTGTGTTAGAAAGTTTGGACTTAAGTCAGCTCCAGTTTGTCAGTGCTGCAGATCCTTGGCTGTATCCCTCCAGTCACAGCCATGGTCATGGCTCATGCCAGAGCCAGGCTGATGGTGCTGCAGCGAGAGCCAAGCCCCTCTTGAACATGAGCTGGGCCACCACCTGCACTCAGTGGCTGACTCCAGCACCGACCCTCACCTGGGCCCATCTGCTTCTTCAGAAACCCAGCACTCAATTCTCTTCCTTCTGTATCAAACAAGTAACTGGATTCTTTCCCCTCCAGTGCTCTCCCTACTGCAGGAATGGCCTCCTGACACCCACACGGGGAACACCTCCCAAAATACAAATGCTTTCTTTTCTCTCTTCTCCTTTGCTTTCCATATGTAACCAAATGTAGTGGCTCAGAGTTAGCAAGGTGGGGGTAGGGAGGAAGGGACAGGCTGATTAAGGATCCTATGAGGTCCTCAGAAATTCTGAGGAAAACTAAGGGACTAGGGAAAGAGGACAGAAAAATAAACGCTTCTGATATACACATACATTCTGGGGAAAGCTGGATCTTTCCCATGCTGCCTGAAGTTACAAGTAACTCTTACAGAGTCAGTTTTGTTCTGTCTTCCTATTACATTCTGCCTTCGGACCAATACATGGAACCTGCTACTCTGAGAAGAGGTGAGCTTCAGCAACTTTTGTATCTTGAAGGGTCCTTTCGGCTCAGTGCACTTATGGCACAGATCTCCAAGGTCTTAGGGCTGTGACAGAGTCCTGTCTGTCAAAGGTTCTGTCTCCAGGCACCAGGGCCAGACAGGAGTGTCAGAGCACACGACCCTGGTGCATGGAGAGAGAGTGACCTTGGGAAGAGAAAAGAGCCAAAGCTAGGTGAGAGCTGCAGGACAGATGGACTTAGGCTTGTCTTAGTCCAGTTGCCTGACTCTGGGTTTGGTTGTGAATGTGATGTTTTGGTTGCCTTCGCTCTTCCAGTAGGATTGGCATTTGCTTAGATTTTAGGATCTGAGCTGTCTGGGGGCAGCAGTCTTCATCAGCTTCTCATTAGCGTTTGTGCTGAGTTAGCACAGCTTGTGCAGTCTTTCTGAGCTCCAATGGGGGCAAATGAAGAGCTTTGTTATGTTTAGGAGACTTATCTGAATAACTTGCTTTGTCAGATTCTTGTTAGTGTGTGACTACCTTGTCAGGGAGAGGATGTATTGTACTAATGGGTCTGAATAAATTCCTGATATTCTGCATGCTTGGGAAATCTCAGTGTTCAAAATCTGTGCTGCACCAGCCCTTGTAAGAGATGTCTAGAGGCAGATGGAAGGAAAGAGAGAGCAAGAACAGAGAGTGAGTAAGATATATAAGGAAAATATGATGGTTTATTACAAAGGTTTTTTGTCTACATGTTAGCATGGTGATTGAGTGCATCGTCACTCCAATATCATGCTGTCCAGGATCCCTGCATGCTCCTCTGCAGACCCCAAAGCAGCTGAACTGGAAGAGCAGTGCCAAGAACCAGAAGGGCTAGTTTTTTTATTCCCCCTATGAATACTGCATCTCTCCGCCCAGCTCCTTCAGCAAGCTGTTGAGACAAGATGCTCTGAATAGCTTCCTGGAAATGCCTACTGATGGGATTTGGGGGCTATGCCTATTCTAGAAAACAGAGCAGCGTGACAGACAGTGCATTGGCCTGTGATCATCCTCCTATTTAACTGAGTAGATGAAGCAGCACATTACCCAGCATGGATTTGACCCATGCCAAGTGGTACTTTCCTGGACAACCTCCAAGCACAGTTTTTGTGTCACACAGACTATGACCTGTTTCCAGAAGACAGAATAGATACAGTCACTCTGTCCAAGAGGAAGGGGCAAAGCGACTTTTGCTACAGAAGCACAGCCCATAGTTGTCATGGACAATGAACAGACTCCCTCCACCTAATTTATTAACATTAATGTACGCAAGGAGGCCTTAAGTCAGATTGTAGACTTTTTTTTAGTTAATCTAAGTTGAATGGCACAATTCTGACAAAAAAACCCCAAAACACAAAAAACAACCAACCAAACAAACAAATCCCAAAAACCATAAAACAAGCAAAACCAAACAACCATAAAACAAACCCCACAGCATAAAACCATGAAATAGTTCTTCAAATATTCAAAAATACTTTTTGTTTATTTGAAAGGGCCCCTCTTTTAAATCCCAGAGCTAAAAGCCTAAGGAGATTCTCATGAGAATCTGGGCACTCTCTATGTGAGGCCATCAGAAGACAAATTTCTTAGTCACCACATTTCTAGGAAGATAGGACTGAGTTTGGCCAGTGCTGGGCCAAGGAAGGGCAGGCAGGGAGGGTTACATGCTCAGGAGAAGAACAGCCAGAAGAGGAAGATTTCTTTCACAAGAAGAAAACAAAAGCAATCAAAAGGAAATATTTGCAGATGCTTAGGAGTTGTCTCAGGAAGTACATTAGTATGTTGATTGAGATGTCAAGTATCTGATAAACTGCACAGAATATGCAGTTTTATGCATGAATTTTATTTCTACATATAGTTCAGATATCCTATCGGGAAATTTAAACAAAATCTAAAGTTGCTAACAAATCCCTTTTGGTCTGGATTTAGTTTACTCTACTTTGTTGTAAATACAACTGGCTGATCTTTGCATAAATGTGCATGTTAGTCTCTCATATGATACTCATTGGCAATAAAACTGCCTTCTTTAAGTTATGCATTTTAAAGCAAATTTCTTTGAATTACCTCAGTGTCTATGCATAATTTTGGTATCTCCTTAGTGGCCCCTGATGCATCTGAGAAGAAAGCAGAATTGAGACATTATATATTGCCTTAAGGTCTTGTAATTGTGCAAGATTCTGCCACCCCTAATTTGTGTGTGTGACCTTAAGCTCACAACTTATCAGTAAACTCAAAACAGTTTAGATAGTATTTCCTGAATAATATTTCCATTTACAAACATCAGTGGTTTGTCCTAAGATGATCCCCATGGTAACTACAAACGCACTTAAGAAAAAAACTTTTCTTAGTGTTCTGTCTTGCATATGAGCTATACTTCCCCATGCTTGATATGAAGGGTTTGCCCTTTCTTTATATTTGATCCTGTGTCCATAATACTAACAACAGTGAGAGAATAACCGGTGGCACAGCCTGCCCTTTCCTATGTGGCATTTATCATCCACTGCACCCAATTGTGCACATTGTGGGGCTCAGTGTCCCTTAGACCCCAGGCTAAATTTGCCACCAGTCCTCAGGGTCTAGCTAAGAAACTCAAAAAAATTAGACTGTGCAAAGTTCTGTGTCACTAAGACTAAACTGCAGTGTCTTTTCAGGTTTTTTTAATGAACACTTAAAATATCCAAAGGATGTATTAAAAGATAACCAGACTCTGGCATGTAAAGTCAAATGTATTAAATTGCACGCTATTTAATAGAAACAGTATTTTTGTTTGATAAATCCTCTGCCAGTCTATCAGCCACTACTTAGGCAAATATCCTTTCAAATGTCATTTTCTGACTTTTCGTATACTAACAACATCATACACTACAAAATATTACAAAGTATCAGTAATAGCTACCATTTGCAGAATACCGAAATATATTCTTTTTTACCTATGAGGCAAATACTCTCTGGACAGCAAATTTGGTAACGTTACTGATTTGTCTATCAAAAAATACTGCAACACTTGGGGATTAAACCATGTGAGCACAAATATGTCAGTCAAAGTAGGTACAAGTGCCCATGATCATTTACTTGCTATAGGCTAACAGCTATGGTCTTCACCAGCAGTACATGTGTGTCCTAGTTCAGCAGGAGGGACCAGTTATCACTGGGTGGGAGTGATAAAAAGCTATGTATTCTACCCCCTCTAT
>JAWWEE010000040.1:37595768-37646385 GCA_035221455.1 Xenops minutus | reverse complement strand
TAAATTGTAACTCTGACTCATAATCTCTCTGGTAGTGGGTCCATTTCTTCTGCTGGTTTATCTTCAAACCAGCACAATGTGCTTGTTTCTTCAAGAACACCACTTTCCTATAGCTGAAAAAAATAAAGCAAAAGCAAGTAGGAGAGAGTATTTCAACACCAGCTTCAGGATAATGATAAGCAACGAGATGAGTCTACGAATGTGCATGTGGTAGCAATAAAGTTAATTCGGGTTCATTTCCTGGCATTGGCCCTTCTTCTTGGATGAATTTTCACTCCAGAAAGGGATCCAAACCAACGTGACTATGCTGCCATAGCCCATGGTAGCCAGCCATCCCAGTGAGAGTGCAGGACAATACCTGCTGTAGTCCAGGGAGGTCAGGACAGTGGGCTGCCATGGGTGGAATGGCTGCCCATGCCATGGTGGTGCTTCCTCCAAGGGGAAAGCGCTCCAAACACACAGGTGCTGTCTGGTTTTGGGGTAGGATTAGATGATCACAGATGACGAGCCCTCCAGAGGAGCAGCTGTTAAGTTGTTATCATCTGGAGGTCTCTTCTCCCCTTTCATATGGTGCTGGAGGAGGGAGACAGGTCATCCAGGCAATCATCCCACGTCTTATTCCACTTCTGCCTCTGCTCAAGCAGCAGCAGCAGCAGCTCCACACCACATTCAGTCTGTCTATCCTGAGGAAATTCAACGCTGGAGCCACAGGGACAGAGCTGACTGCACAGCCGATGAACCCGAAAGACACCATCTTAGAGAGGCCTAGTTCTGTGCTCTGGTGGATATTTTCTGTATTTCAGGTTGAGAGAAAGCAAATTCTGCAGAGAGCAGAGCAGCAAATCCTAATCATCCATATCTGTGCAGACTCCTCAGTTCCTTGGAGGACAAATGGCTCCCTCCATTAAATGATGAAATGGAGGTAGAAATACTATGAAAACAAAAATCATACTGGTAGCAATGGACAGAAATAAGGAATTGTGGATATATAAGTAAATGCTAAGGAATAGAAGGACACCACTAATCAGCCAGGGTAAGGCTAACCAGGAGGAGTTATTTACATACATCAGGATCAAATTAAATGAAATCTCATTAACATCTTGGACTTGCTGCTAGACAAGGTTGGTGGGATTATTGATCACAAAGTGCAAAAGGCACAATTACTCGAGCAGTGGTTCCCACAGGTCCTGAGGACCTGAGGTACCAACAACCAGAGTCAGCCACTGGGGACTGTCACAGAGGAGAGGACACTTCTTTCCATGCATGCTGTTCAAATAGTTTTGATTTTGCAAGACCAGATAACTTGCAGCTATAAGAAAAACAATTGTGGTCAAAGAGCTCTTTGAATTATTAATGCTAATGAATCCTAGAATGATCCAAAAAAAATTTCCAACTTTCAAGGAGAGCTTGTTTACAAACAAGCTTAGATTGACACTGGTCAATCCACGAAAGGCTGACAGGGAAAACAATCAGCAAGGACTCAAAAGAACAAGAGATTCAATCAATATTGTTGGGGGGGTTTATTTTTATAATCCACCTCAAAAGTTTTGTGACATCACAAATTTGATTCAGTTACCCAACTTCTATAAGTCGTTAGAGCAAGTCCTTCATAACACTCTCAGAAAAATTAGCTGTACAAGAAAATCAATGCAGACTCATTTAAAAAAGATTAAGGATTGCTCAGTTTGTAGATCTCAGTAGGGCATTTGCAGTGGCAAAGGGGTTTTTGAACAGAAGCCTCCAGGGAGCTGCTCTCATCCCATTCAACGATCCTGAAGAAAATATTAAATCATTGCTGATAGAATTTGTAACAAATAAAAAGAAAATAATGAAGAGAGAAAAGATGATGGGCATAGGTCAGGATCACTTGGAAAAGGGGATTCATTTGAATGCATGTTTCAACACAACCAAATGTAAGGTCATTCTTCAAGAGAAAAGAAATCCCATTTATAAAGCAGGGGAGGGGGTGGGGTAGGGGAAACTATCACAGGAAGCAGTGGCTTTTAGAGGGATTTAGTAGCTGTAAAAGAGAAGCAAAACAGCATAATGACTGAAAGAGCAAATAATTTCCATCAAAGACAAATGCCAAGGAGGAGTAAGGAGATAATATTGTTTTGTTGTACATAATGTTTATTACTTCAAAATACAAAATTGACAATGAGCATCAATGGAGCTGCCACTCCTGTTTCTCAGGTGGCCAGACTGTTTCCAATTTCTGTTTTTTCCCTCCTGGTACTGTGCCCAGGTGGCAGGAGACAGCCAGGCTCAGCAGTCCAGAGGCAATGAGCAGGATAACTGATGCCAAGGCCCCAGTTATTCCTGCACCCAGCGGGTCCAGGGATGCTGCAGGTCAGGAAATGAAGGATGCAGTACTGATATATCTGGGAAATGTGAAAGAGCTGGGGAAGAATGCTCAAAGTTGGGGAAGTGTCTTCTGGTGAAAAAGCCTAAAGTTTTCATCTATCTTGATTACCTAAGAAAAGGATAAGAGGTGATTTTATCACAGTGTAACAAGAACCTAAAGGTAAAAAAAACATTTCAGAGCTACCAACGCTTCTATTTAATAGAAAAAGACATTATCCAATGGTTGGAAAACAGCCAGACAAACTCAGCCTAGAAACTCTTCAACAAGAAGGATAAATAATAATAGATTCTTCACTTGTAGCTTTTAAAACATGAATGAATGTATCACAAAATAATATGTAATTCAAACAAAAGTTTAGGCTGGAAGGCAAAATCACTGTGCAAGGTTATTTGAGAGACACAGTAGACCACATAAGACCCTTCTGTGCTTACTTGATTATTTTAGTGCTTTTTACAGGCCTTGGAACACTTAAGGCAGTCTGCTACTATCCTTCTTGGCTTTTTTTTCTCCTTTTCTGAAACCATGACACGGAAAAAAAAAATGGAAATACAAAAGATATATGCTTTTTGGTTAGGAAAAAGATGCAAATACAAATGATATACACTTTGTGGTTAGGCAGGTTTTCAATTTGCTAAACTACACAGATTACTCAGAGAACTTATACTGATTCTAGGAATTTTTTCCAAAAACATGGAAATGATTACTTGTACTAGTATTTTGTACTCTAGCCATGAATTAAATGTAACTATAAAGATTTCTGCGTCTTTTAACTACATTATCATTTTTTAACATTGCAAAACCTTGTTTCAAAGCTACATCATGCAGTGGTTTCAACTTACTCTTAAATTGTAGTGGAATTACATTATAATTACACTTTGTACATCCCTGAGTATACCAGTTCTACAAGTTGGAGACTGTAACTATGACTGAGTTACTTTCTGATCATTTAGTGTATTTTTAGACCCCAGATACACTCCATTGATTCAATGCTGTAATAACACTGTCATATACTAACAAGAGTATATCATTTAGCAGCTGCAGGTAACATGGAACTATAATAATTTTACTGTAATTGCTGTGCAATTATTATGTAATTCATGTCTGATCTACAAATTAAAACATATGTACTTTGCCATTAATATTTTAACTATATTTACCTATCTCTAATAGATTTTAGCTGTAAAGTAGTGGCTAAAGAAGAACTGAATTTCTCCAGAGAATAATCTTGACTCCCACTCTCTAACACTCACTTGAAGAGTCCTTTTGCTCCATGACTTAGGGAGGCAGTTAGCTCTGTGGTCCAGGAGAAACAATACCTGATCAGGACAGACTACCAAGAATGTGTACAACTGGCCTCAATGTGGTGAGGATTCACCCTAGGCAGGAGAGATCTTAAGTCCTGAGTCAGATAAAACTCCCCTTGGTGTGAAAAAGGGCTGCAGAAATTAAAAAAATCTCTTTGGGGGTTTTTGTAAGCAATGGCACAGAAAAAAATTACAGAGTAAATGTGATATTTTCCATGGTAATACTCTGGCACTTTTTACTTGACTGTTGAGTTGACATCTCCCCAGTGCTGGCTGAGACAACTGCAAGGCTAAGGGATGCTCTGATACCACATCCATTCAGAAACTCTTACATTTAGGATAAATACATGGAACCAAAATAAAGAGCACATTTGTTGCAAGATACACCAGGGAGGACTCCTGGAGCTTCAGCAATGGGTTGCTGGCCTTTACATTATGGGAGCATCTGTGTCCATAATTTGACATCCATTATTAGTGACCATCTTCCTAAACTTAAGTTCTTTTGTAATTAAAGAATTGAAAATTATTTTAGAAATTGATATTTGAGTCAGTATCTCCTCTTTCCCATCTCACATCCCTATCACAGTTCATTCTGTTTCACTTTTACTGTTCTTAACCTCTTATCTTGCTTGTCATAAATACAGTTTATATAAAAATCACTGCATTTCAGGCAGAAGCAACATTGAGAATAATTACTATAGCCTCTAAACTACAGATTCATGCTGACATTAGCCAGCATGAAACTTACATGTTTTTGGTCCTAGATAAATTCACTTAATGACAGAGCAGACTCAAAGTCCTCTTACAGATTAGATTTTGTAAATATTTTTTTTTTTAATTTTTTTTTCCATTTACTTCAGTCTGGCTTGGCTCCAGGGGTTTTTTTTAAGTAAAATACAAGACCTTGTATTTTCTTTGGATGCAATGTTTAAACAAGAATTTGGAACCCTTTAAAACATTCAGTAACTGAGCACATGACATGGTATGGAAAAGGACATTCTTTCAGCCCCTTGGCCAGTTGGGAGCCCATCCAAGATGCCACATGAATGAAGTGACTCTGACTGAGCAGCAGCAGCCAGCACCAAGCAGAGAGACTACCCCACAGATACGGAGGGAAAGGTAGGCACTGATTTTATGACAGTAAAAAGTACTAATTTAATTCCATGGCTTCCAACTGGAAATAGTCCCTGACATCCTTTTGTAAGGTCACATGCATGATAGAAATATTCTGGGGGTGGAATCCAATTCTAGTTATGACACCTAATCTCAGGTCTGTAATTCAGGGAACTGTCAGGGAGGTCTCATCAGCAATGCCACTGGAGACCAAGGGTTATCTCAGTTGGTCATCCAAGATGTATCCACTTAATGGGAGCAAAGACACTCTCTACATGAGCAAGATGTCTACTGACTGTGACATGAGACTCATCTTGTAGACAAAATCTTAGTCATAGAAAGGTTTGAGTTGGAAGGGACTTTAAAGATCATCTAGTTCCAGCCCTCTGTCAATCATGTTAGGCATGACTTACCCTTAGTGAAGCGATGTTAGCTGTCACCAATCACCTCTGTATTTTCCATGTGCCCTAGCATGGTTTTCAGGACAATCTGCACTATGACAATCTGCTGGGCATAGAGATGAGACTGTTCTGTAGTTCCCCCAGCCTACCTTTTTTCCCTTTTGAAAATGGGGATTGTGTTTCCCCTTTCCAGTCAGTGGGAACTTCACCAGACTGCCATGACTTCTCAAATATAATGAATAGTGGCTTAGCCACTTCCCCTGCCAGTTTCCTCAGAACACATGAAAGTATCTTATCAGATCCCATGGACTTGTGTACCTCCAGGTTCCTTAAATGGTCTCAAACCTGATCTTCTTTTACAGTGGGTGATTCTTCATTCTCCCAGTTCCTTTGCCTTCTGTGACTTGGTCGGCGTGGCTGAAACACTTATGGGTCAAATGAGGAAAAAAAGTCACTGAGTATCTCAACCTCCACAGGACCTCTACATAAAAATCATGGAAGGGCACTCTAGTAAATTCCTAAATCCAGTTCAAAACTGACACTGAAAGTGCTAACTAAAAAGCTGTTCCATAACAGCAGCTATCTTTTATCCAGATTATTCAGCAGTAAGCAATATTTATAATAAAGCTCCTGATTTATTTGTAGTGTTTATACAAAATGTCGGAACAAATTACTTCTATCCAGTACAAACTCTGCTTTACAATTCCATCCATTTTGTTAGGTTTTTGAAAATGGTCCTAATTTGCATTTTTATGTTAAAACATGAAAATAGAGCTCCTTTCCTTAAACACCTTCATTTTTCATTAACTTAAATAGAAAAGTCTCATGTAAAAGCAATGCTAGATCAGAAAGTGGTAGCTACAGTAAGTGCAAGCTGAAAAATGACATGCTAGAGGGGACAGTGTCCTCCAGTGCTTTACAAGGAATATCCCTTTTAAATTAGGCAATATTGTGCATAAAGCTTAGCAAACATTGTGAGCTTCATTGTAGATCCCTCAGCGACAGTTTTCTGTGGGTCCCAAACTAATTTCAAGAAATATTTTACACCAATCCCAGAGCGGATTGAAGAGGAACCCTTCACTACATGAAAGCCTTCAGACAAAATGGATGACAGAAGCCAGTGTGAAGAAAAGGGCATCCAATTACAGCAGTTACCTTTAAGAGCAAAGCTTAGAGTATCGCTGTTTTCATTAACATGACAAATCAAAGGAAACTTGGTTCATGTGTATAGATGACTCTAAGCTTAAACACAGCATACATCAACATATCATCTCTTTAGAATAAACACTTCTAAATACAAGATTTAAAACATGTAAGGGTATACACAGAGCAAGTTTTTTGCTTCTACAGATGACATTCACCATCTTTTCCTTTTGATCCATCCTCCATGTTTGCCCCCTCAGCCGTATGTACAAATGGCACTGTTTTCGCCCAGAACAGTTAGAAAGATTGCAATATTGCATATGACCTGGTTTCAGTCATACTAAATAGATGCAAGTAACAAAATGAAACCCCAAAACTACAGAAAAACAGATCGAACTGTAATTAATGTTGTAAACCAAAGGCATTTCTGTCAGTCCCAGCACAGCATCACAGTAGTCATTTCTGTCTCCTTTTGTTAAGAAACAGTATGTTTCTTAGCTAGAAATTTGCATTTTATTCCTGATTACATTATGTATTCTCGTTGAGAAAGTGCAGAGGACACGAATATTTAAGTATGTGAATCAGACAAGACTGCAACGTTGCCAATTTCTTTCAGTCAATTTTTTTACCAGTTCACCGGAGCTTCACACGTTGCTTCCTCATCATTAATAGGAGTTATTTGCCATGTACATCTCATGAACTCATTGTGGAAAGCTGTAAGGCACTTTGTTGGTTGTTTGTATTTACAATGTAAGAACATGCTTCTGCACTAGTGATTTCTGTGGAGGCATTGCTACTGGTGTGAGCAGGAGCTCACAGAGAATGTGACAGAGGATGTCTCTTCTTCCCTAGATGAGGTGGCAAATCCATTTCAGACATTGCCAGATGGGAAATAGTATGCTAATTAAGCACCTGATACTGGTTTCAATACATATTTTAGTACTTATGCTAAATATTGCCATGAAGAAGCTTTAAATGTGAGCTTAAGGTAATAAAAATAAAGAAGTCAGAAATACTACAAGCAGAACAATATAGATCCACCACTGATACCTACATCTTGCAGTAGCAAATGGGAGTAATTTCTGTGTCAGTTAATCAGTTAAAAATACTGAAACACATAGATGGACACAAAGCCAAACACATTGGAATAGCAAGTGACCTTTTAGACGACACAAAGCCTAAAAATTGTTTAGTGCAAAGGTAAATAAAGAAATTTTCACTGTTAAAATTTCATTATGTCAAGTCTGCACAGAAATATCAAGATCTGTCTCAGGAACAGCTGAGCTCTTGCTGTTGTCTTTAGTGGCTTTGAGATAAATCTCTCTGGAAATTCCCCAGTGCCTATAGCCCCAGTTCCTTGCCAAGCAGCAGCAAATGGGTGGTCTGATAGAATAGGGCAAGCTCCCACAGATATCTATTCTCATGTTTACAATATATTATTAAAAATAAGGAAGTGGAAAATTTTGGGCATCAAGTATCCTTCACTGTCTATTCTGAATTGTCATTATTTGCACCACTTACTATATTTGTATTTATACCCTGGTGTGAAAATCTGAAGGAATGCTAAAATTGTCAATATAAATAGCCTATTAATGTGTTTTTCAGAAGCTGTACTTTTTTACCAGGGAAACCATAATATTTTAATCAGAGCATGTAATAAACGTATATTTCTTTACAGCCCATGTTCCTTTTAAATAACCATAAAAGCTTTTACAGAGGCCATGGTCCAATAAGACTGTAGATTTTATGCTTTGATTTAAAAACAAGCAAACAAGAATTTATGATTTCCATTGAGTGAAGAAAATATTATTGGTTTAGCTCTCCTTTTGCTGTACTATCTAAAGAAACAACAATGATATATTGAGTAATTTGGAAGGAAAAAATTCTTTATATCTTGAGAAAGAATGGTGTAATAACACACCATGGGAGGAAGATGAATCCTCAGCCACCCATGCTCATGTTGTCTCAACAGGATATCACAGACCTAATCCACAAGCACGAGTGCTATGAGGAGCACCCTGCAAGGCAGGGCATGACCTCTTTACTGTTTGTTGGCTTCTCTATGAGTGTGCATAGATGTTAGCATGGATTCTGGAGTCTGTTCATTCTCATGCATACTGTCTTGGCCCAGAGCAGCCAGCTTGGTGCCCAAGGAAGTGTTTCCACGAGGCTCTTCCAGGTACTATGGCTTTTGCAATGCTGTGTTGTCCTGGAGTGTTTATGGAAGCAGACTCAGCATAACCAGGAGAGAGGGGTCTGGGAATGGCTTTTGAAGGGATATAATTTCCATTGGCATGTTTATTTGGCTTCTGTTTAAACCAACGAATATGTCATCATAATGCTTAAATGACTAATTATATTAAATCTAGGGTAGTTAGTAAGCTAATAGGAAGCACATGTTTGGAGGTCAAACAGTCCTACTCCTATCTTATCTGTTGTCTGCATTTAATTCAAACAAGCTCCAAAATAAGGTACAAGTGATAGTTAATTTATCCCGAGGGAAAAAAATTCAAAAACGTGCATGGTAATGTATCTTCATGAATGAAGAAAAAAAATGAAAACAGAAAAAAATTAAAAATAATGTTGAATCAGAAGGGATAATCAAATAGTTTAGAGTTGAAGAAATCTAGAACTGTGTAAGGCTGATGTGCAGAACAAGAAACCAGCTTTATTTGGTGCAGGACACCTTGTTCAGCAGCACCCCAACAGCAACATGGGACTCCAACAGGTGGCAGATGTTCAAACATGAGCCACTAAAATCCTGTTGAAAAATGATGTCCTATGGAAACCCGGACAAGTAGATTTCAGAAAGGTTTTCAGTGGATCAGAGAGAAAAGATGGTGACATTTCACCTCTAGCAATAGTTGGGTTGCTGTGCCTGGGATCCCCTCCACGAGTACCCCTCTGAGAGTCCTGGCAAGTACCACAGGGTGGAATTTAGCCACATAGTTCTGGCCATTTAAAAAAAAAAAAAAAAAGGGTTTAATCCTCTGTTTTTCTACCCAGTGATCAGAATTGGTAGCTTGCTTGGAAGAAAATCCTCCTTCTGACAGCAATTATACAATGGCCCAAGATACCTGGTATGTTTTCCCTCTTGATCTCTTCTCTCATTGCTCAGATTGTTGAGGGAGTCTAGGTGAACAGCTTGTGCAAGAGGACTTATTTTTAAATGAAAAAGTTATATGAAGTGAATTCTACTTCCAGCTTTTTCTTTCTTTTCTGGAAACTGCCACTATGTCAGATTAAGACTGGTGGCTTCCCCTCCTGGAAAAAAACAGTGAAGGACTGCCTTTACTGAATCATACTTGATTTGATGTTTCTTGTGTTTCTGTCTTTGAAATAATTTCCTACATGTAATTATACACTTAAGCAGTATTCATGTGAATAAAACAGCTACACAGTTTTCCTATTTTCCAAAAGAGATTGGCTTGCTCTAGGAACATTTTGCCTACTGTGGTTTTGGACTAGTTATTGCTATTTAGAATACAAGTAAAGGAAAAAGACAGTTAATTGTGCCTTTCAGTGAATTGTTCAAAACAGTCCCACATGAGGCCACACATTTATGCAGGAAAAAATATGTGTGCACACTACACACTGTTCAATTATATTGAACCCATACATGTGTACTAAAAAAAAAAATAAATTGGAAATTGACAGAGCTTTAATGATGTGCCAGATATTACATGATGTTTTCTTTATTCAGATTCACAGTAAATCTTCTGAATTTTGAACAATCTATGTATTAACATGATGCCAGCATCTCATTCATCTTCTTCCTGACAAAAATCTGCCTGTCAGATTTCAAGTGAATGTAACATTTAAAAAGAAGTTCAATGACAGCCAGTCCTGACGTGCTCATACAGCTAAAATCTGACTGCAAATTGCAAGTGGTTAGAGACTGCAAGAGAATGGTGTCCAGCCTTTGTTAAACCCTCCATTTCAGGGCTTAACAGCACAATTGTGGAAACTGCACGGTTTAGTCCTGCTATTTAATATGACTCATTTGATTATTCTTTTTTTTAATGTATATATGTTTCCCACTTAATAACTCAATGTGATAGTGTAAACAATCCCATGACCGTCAATGAAATTGTGAGGACGTAAAGGAGAACAGGGCTTAGGCTGAAATATTGGCTGCGTAAAAGCCTATGTGAACCAAGTTGCCAACAGCCACAGAGTGATACAAACATAACAGCTTTTACCTATTTACTCATTACAGTTCTTCAGCAGCTTTGTTCCCCACAGGGCAAATGGAGGCTCATGGCACTTCCAGTCTGGCTTGCCATAATGCTTTGGAGATAGTTGGCAGACCTTAAAATGCTGCTATTTTGTTTAAGAGGCAAAATGTCCTTAATTTTTTCACACATGGTCCTCTGAATTATGGCATCTTAAGGGGTGTGCAGCAGGCAGTAGACCCTTGCAGACCCCTAAACAGCCTTTGCCTCTTAGGTTGGTATGATGATGGACAGTTTGCTCAGCTGGCACAAGTCTCATACAAGATACAGTGTCTCTCAAGCCCAACAGGCTCCAGCACACACATGGCAGAGAGTGAAACCTCTTTAAAGACCCAGAAAAAATGACTGACCCCACCTGTTCTGGGGGAAAATTAAGTGCAGGTGCTGGGATTCAGCCCAGGGACCTTCGTCAGAGCTGGAAAGTTTAAGTGTATTTCCAACCCACAAAGCGAGGAAAGATGGTTTCATCCCTGCCCTATGGGGAAGGGTGTGTGCCTCCTTCCCTACAGTGAGAGGCTGTTTGCAGGAGTATGCTGTTTCTTTAGACGGATATGAGGACAACCCTGTGTAGCTGGAAGAGAGCAACAGCTGCTTTTTGCTGTGAATTGAAAAGGAACGACTCCCTTCTGTCTCTTGCCAGGGATAAAAAGTGTTCTGTACTGGAATGGCAATGCTGAGGACATGTTATCCTGCTGGGCTGGATGCAAAACCTGCTGGCACACAGTCCACCAAGCTGAGACACATGTGTTTTGCATCCTTACATGTGCCCAGCCTTTTGTCCTTGTGCATGCAGGAGCTGAGAAGAGTCCCCTGTGCTGATATGTGGTGGCCTGCAAAGAAGCCATGTGTAGAAAGCACTAGATCTTTGTGGTCAAGGTAAGCAAAATTGGAGGTGTTACTTTAATCACTCTGCTGCACTTCTGATCAAAGCAACACACAGTACAGCTTAATTTGGTTGACAAGATGTCAGATCTGTCAAATAAACAAATTAACCATTTTTATTTAAAGCACCTTCATACCAGACTATGCAAAGATTTATAGGAATTGAGCAACTGTCTGTGAGCCTGCAAGGTGCTTAATCACAGAGCCAACTCAATGGCCTTTCTGCAAGAGAATTGAGGATTGATGTCATCAAGTATAACTAGCCTCATCCATCTGGTCTTTGATTTGGGGGTCCTGTCCCAAAGCTGGCTCTAAGCCCTGTTCTGTTAAGTTTGGTTCCTTTCTTCTCCCAACGATTTTATCCAACGATGAATGGAAAAGCGGAATGAAACTACTCTTGGGTGTAGTCCAGAGCACAGAGTCCCCACCTCCCTAGGGTAAGAGACAGGCTCTTGCTTGAAATCTTGCTCTTAGACCATTAATTTTGCTTTGCTCAATTTCAACTGGCAGAGGTAAAGGAACCTATAAATCTGTCTTCTCCTTTCTCCAGCCTTTTTTCCCTGTTCATCTTGTCTATGCCGTAACAAGTAGCACAGTCTCTTAAAAACTGGGAGTAATAGATTTAAACCTTCCTTACACTGAGGTAGGCATCAACCCCCCACTTCCCAGTCCTTGACCCAGATCTTCAGGCTACTGTATGAAAGATGAGTTGCAGGTGATTCTACCATTTCAGAGGCAGGAAAGTCACAGCACTACTATGCTTTGTGGTGTCAGTTCTTACACTGCCAGTCAGCATTGGCATTTTAAATTGCTTCATTTATTGACAATAGGAATATTTCACATGGGTCTAATATAAAGAAAGATGGATCTATTCAGGATGAAATACAGATTTTTCCAGACTTGCCAAATTTGAAGCATCAGAAACTTCAAAAGACACATGAAATTCCACAAAACAGAGTTATAGGACAGCTTTTTCCAGACCTCTGGCATCTCAACCTGGGAGTATGAGGTTTCAGGCTTCCCTTCACCCACACCAATCTTTTAAGGAGCTTACTGTTCCAAATTTATTTATTATGCTTCTTGGTATAAATATCTGCTCTCAGTGACCTGAATGTTCACATCCTCCAGGACTTCCTACGGCACTGAATTTCACAGATCATTATGCAAAAAGACATTTCCTTTGTGCTCAGACTCTTTCACTCAGTTTAAAAATGTCTACAGTAAATCATAGAATGTCCTGAATTGGAAGGGACCCACCAGGATCATCAAAGTTCAGCTCCTGGCACTGCAGAAGACAACCCCAAGAATAACACCGCGTGCCTGAGAGCATTTCATCTCACACAGTATTTGTATATCTTGCCTGGTAGGCACAAAACTTTCCAATGGGAGTGGAAAGCGTGGAAAATCCAATAATAAATACATTTTGAAAGTCAAGATTGTTTAAAACTGATAGATTTCTTACCACAAATACTATTACGTTAAGAGCCATACCTTTTGCCAGCTTTAATTTGTCTCAGTCTATTGATTGTCCCTTGTGGGATGTTCCTGCATTACTCTTCTATGGTTACAGGAAGAGGAAGGATTGCTGCTACCTATAGCTGCAACACACACGACCTTGCTGAAATCAATGACATAACCTGCCATCTGAAGTCATTAATGTAACATTACAGCCATGAAGTCCGGGCCAGCTCTGGCTTGAAGGCACGTGTACATGCCAAAGAATTTAATTAACATCAGTAACACTGGACTGATAGAAAAGGCCTCAGTGGAAACACCCTTCTTGCTCACAGCTGAGGCATGAGCTTGTCTTACAAACACACTTGTGCTTGTGTAGACAGCTTTGGTGTTCAGATGTACTGCAGGCAGAGCTGTAGTTACCTAGACTTCTTATCAGTTTCCTCCCTGTTTTATTAGACTAAAGACCTGGGCTGATTTCCCCCTCTCAGCCTAGGTCTCTGCTCCTGGCTGATGGCATGAGTCTCCATTTCCCTTTATACATATATGTTTCATGAAACCACTCAAAACCTTCCATCCTTGCTTTGTCTTTCTCTGGGAAAATCATCTATGTTGAGAGTCAGTGAAAACTGAGAGTCTGGAGCCCATCACGGGTGGGTGTTAAAAGATTGCTGCATATGAGAGCTTTTCTGAAGAAGGCTTCAAGCACTCACCTTGTAAAGCAAGTATCCATTTTTTTATTTCTCAGCTTGGGTTGCTGAAGTGAGACCAAATAACTTCTAGCAGAGTTGGAGGTCAAATTCTGCCAAATATTGCAGTAGATAAAAGACTTTCTTGAGCTTCAGCCATGCCTCTGAAATGGGATAGTACCTTTCAAATGTTATCAAAAGGGAGCTCTAAAGATAACTTTGCTGATATTTGTGAAAAATTCTGATTTCCCAGTGACAAGTGCTTCAGAGAAACTCGTGAGGAAGAATTGATTATCTCCATTTCATGCAGCTTAGTGCTTAGTCAGAGTGACACAGCATGGGAGATCTGGAAATAGAGGACTGCTGAAGAGCTGCCCATCAAAGAGCATCCTATGTAACAACTGAAGCAGGAGTTGAATGTGGAAAACACTGTATGTGATCATGTAATTAGCAAATGTATCATAATGCCTTGGCATAAGGGACTAAATTAAGCTATGGATGCATAACCTAACTTTCTTGTAAGATCTCATCAAAAACTATATCCCTTCTATTGTTACCGGTGGATGCTCCAGGCAATAAACAGCTCTGCAGTTAGATTTCCTTGCTTGAGCACACAGCTGCTAAATTCAGCCTTTATTAGTGGTGTCTAAGGGAGAGACTGATGTTATTGATGAGAGTCTGTAGAATGAACAGTTGCAGTATCACAACTACCTCTCCATAAAAATGGCTAGCAAAAATTTAGCACTTAAAATTTGCTGTGCTTGGGGATGAATTCATAACACTCTACATGGCACCTGAATAATTCAAAGATAGGATAGTTTTGAAGAGAATAAGTTTATAGGCTGCTTCCCCATATTTACCTACTATGAAGCTCAATTTAGATACTTCCAACTGCTTGTTTGGTAATGACATTATGAAGCTAAATTAATGGTGCTTACAATATATCTTAAAGCTCAATAAAAGTGCTCCAATATTCGAGGCTCAGGGAGACTATTGAGCACAAAAGATATATGTGAAAAGGGAAAGACTGATGCTCCCATTTTTCGTGTTCATTTTGGATGGACTTGATAACAGTCACCTTGCTTCACAGTCTGCCTGGGAAGAACTGATTTACGTTTCTGCTTTGCAGCATAGGACTTTTGCAGGTGAATGCCATAAAGGATATTGTCTGGCTCACTGGTCCTCGAAGACCAGCTTCCTCACTCTGAGACTTGACAGATCTGGGGTCTGCCAAGATAAAGCTTATTAATGTTGCCACATTAGTTAGTGTGAAGATAAGGAGGAGGAGGGGATACCTCATGCACTGAAAGATACCACAATGTTGTTGCACAATCTGAGCTGATTCACATTTGTATTTCTCACATAGCTGTTAAAATGTATACAGACTTGAGCTGCCAAATAAATACTACACCTGTGTCTTTGAAGAGTATTCATCCTTCCCAGTTGTGAAGTGACAGTCCTAGGCAGAAGGGTGGCCTGTGAGCGTGACCTAGATCATATTCCTCCCAGACAGGTATGCTGGGCTCCTCACCCCTCCCACCAAGCCTTCTCTCCTTAACCACAGACACACAACACTGGCTTAGAGCAACAACATTTTATGCTACATCCTCAGAGATGAGACTACAGGGAGCACAGGTGGGTCCCATTTTGCCATCTGTAAGTGGAGAAGGTAATTTGTTGCCTCCCACTGGTGCTGGGAGGTTCTGTTTGTTCCCATTTTGTGCTTTGCATGCAGAAGGTACTACACAAGTGCATGTTTGATACAGATATTTGCCAGAGGCTTACAAAGCTTCCCATATGGCATCTCCACGCAGTGCTCATGAGCTCAGATTTCCTCTGCATGGGACTGTGGTGATAAAATAGTGTCTCTGTCAAACTGGAAGCTTCCAGGAATCAACATTAATGCCTCGAATGTTTTAGAGGGTTTTCTTTCTTTCTTTTCTTTTAAAGCATCTGTAAGTTTTCTGACCTTTCAAATTTTTGTTCTAATTCTCATCCTAAATGCCCCCTACCCCAGCCTCTATTCAAAAAAACAGGAAACAGCTTTAGGAGTTTGAAGTGGAACAGTTGTGATTTAAAATATGTTATTTTGAAATAACATTTCCATTTAGAGTTGGAAATGTTACTGTATGCTGAGAGTAATACTTTCTTTCACCTCATATCTTAAATTAAAACACTAATGCAGGGTTTTTCTCTAAATGTAGATGAGGAAGGTTCCTGTCTACCTCTGAGCTTTAGTAATTCCCTCTCTAAAGAGAACAGTGTGTAGCAGGGGTGGACAGTGCATAAGGACAGAACTTATCTCCTGCCACCCTGATGTATCCCCTCCATTGCTCTAAGAACAAAAATAGGTTGCTCATTTTTAATTTGAGTTAAATTTAAGTCATATTTATTTATGACTGAGAGGGATCATTTTCAGTCAAACCTAATGTCATATTACACAGTGGTACATAAGATCCTTCTTTCATGGAGAGAGATATAAACACTCATCATGCTTTTATTGCTGATTAATTAATTAATTTGCTCTGAATGGTGAAAAACATGTATGGTGCTTCTGAAGGATGAAACAGATGAAGATGTAACATAATCCGTCACACTGATTTGGATGACTTGGCTAAACTCTGCTCTGGTACCCACGTCTGACCTGAAGGTTAGCTGGTACTTCAATTCATGTTCTGTGCTCACCAAAAAGGCAGCTGTAAATACCGTAGAAGAGAAAGTAAACATCATTTAAGGGGACTGTGCTTAATGCTGTTTCTTGTTTTGCCTGTCATACTGAGAATGAAACAAAAATAGCTGGGACAAAACATTTTACCCCAAATGAAAGTTGGAAAACAAGACTAACTATTTTAATAAGGAAATCTAATTCAAACCTAAATTTTACTTAGCAAAAAATACCAAAACAAACACATAATATTATCATTAAAGGTCGCACTATGGTTTTGACTAAATCTTCAAAATATCTCAGCAGTCTCTCCACTGCTGCTCAGTCCCTGCCTTTGTAACTGCTAAATCTCAGTGACCCAAAATTTAAATAATATTTTACCCCCCACACCTATCAACTTTGTGGAGGCAGCTTTTATTCCACTGACAGAAGGATTATCAAGACAGTGGATTGTTTAAGAGTGTGAAGGTAGCTTTAATTTGGGATGAGGACAAGAAGCTGTGTTAAAAAGGCAGAACTGAGCCCAGCTATTCCCCTTTTTCCTCCTGTGCAGGACATGGACAGGATCAGCCCCAGGCACACTGCAGAACCTGCTGGTAGGTTGCAGGAGGCCTCTCAGTGAAGGACACTTGACGGCTTAAAGCTGTGTCCCCATGGCTGAGGTGCCACAGGGTGGCTGTGCCTTCCCCAGACACCTGACAAGTGGTACTGTCAGCTCTGCTGCTGCCCCTTTGGGCCCCACTGCTTGTGAAATGCCAGTCAGGATTGAATTATGTACCCAAGGCCACAAGGTAGCTTTGCAGCTGACCTGGGAGTTGTATCTATACCCCTTGCAATGCCCAGGAAAGCATTTCACCAGCTTCACATGGATTCAGTTTGAGAAAGGACTTCCATATGGTTAAATGGATATATAAAATGGTAGAGATTTATGGACTCACGATTTTATCCAAGAAGTTATGGTGATTTAAAGTTGGGTTAGAACCAAAACCTTTGATCACACACACAGATTTGGGTGGCATTTGAAATCTGGATCCACTTCTAAAATCTGCATCTGACTCATCTCTAACTACAGACATGGTGTTTTATGGTTTTATTTCTATTCCGGAGGGACATTTTCATGCGTGCCTTGTAGCAGACAGAGGAGGTGGGGATCTCTACACGATTTATATTCAAGGTAATGCATACATAACTACATCTCTATTTCTCTAGCATATAGAAAGATATAAATTTAACTTTATTCATTTGCTGCACTAGGAAACAATGCAGCTCCCTTGGCAACACACCAGCCACAGGCAGGAGTTAGGTAGAAGAGACATTCAAAACCAGTCTCCTAATTGACTTTTTGAAATTGTAAGCCATTTGTAGCTGTAGCAGTAATGTCAGTAAATAGATCAGTTTAGGGACACTAGAGAAAAAAGTCTCCAGCACCAATCTTTATCTAAGTGAATGCTGGAATACTTCAAATGCTTTCTGAAGATGCCCAAGAAGAAGCATTTCTTGTTTTGAACTGCTCTGCTAGTTCAACTGTTGAACAAAAAATTCCCAAACTTTTGATATTTTAAAAGGTTAAGACTTCTGTTTTTTTAAACCCAGTAAATTAATCTCTGTGTAGCAGAAGATTTTATTACCCTGGAAGAAAATTAATTTGCTTAGCTGGGAAGAAGTGACCTCATTAAATATGATTCACTTATCTGTGGGTTTAGATGAACAGCTCTTTTTAAACTGAACAGGAGAACAAGGTGTTCAGTTGGCTCTGGCAAAAAATAAAATGTTGTTTTCTGAAAAAAGGTATTGGCTGCTTCTTTCAGTGGAAAATGTGAAGTCTAACAGGTGTAAGGCAGAACAAAATGAATGTGAAAGCAAGAACACATTTCCATATGCTATTTTGAGAGCTCTGGGAGAGACTGCATCAGTTTCCACATGGAAAAGTAGCAGCACACACACACACACACAGTGGGATATTTCTGTTCTCCAACCAAGGCAGGTATCTACCTGCAATAGGTCTACAGCAATACCAAACCACCCTTTGAATTCCTGGTGCAAAACACCAATATGTATCAGGAGTTTGACATCCACTGCAGGCACCAGTGCCAGTGACAGAGCTCCCTCTTGGCTGCTCCCTCATCTCTGTGACCCAGGGGAGGTCCCTCTGACCAGTTCTGTTCCTCCTCTAGTTTCTGCTTCACCTGACTGCTGAAGCTTCCATGACCAAGGTCAGATTTAGAGTCCTTTTGGTTGCATTCACATATTTCTCAGCTGTGCCACAGGATCCTGCCTACTAGTTTCTAACTCTGAGACACCTGACCAAAAATTGGATTCAAATTTACAGAATGGCCTGTCATGGATCCTGAGACAAGTTACGTGGAATCTTGTGGGTGAGTCAAACACTAAGGAGCCCAGATTCCACAGTGAAAATCATTACTACAGTGGAGGCACATGGTTTCTCACACCATGCATGGGGAAAGCCAGACGTTCTGCAGAATAATGCTGAGAAGTCACCATGCTGAGTAGAGAGTTGTCATATCTATCCAGGAGAAAATAAGAAGAGAAAAATAGGACTTCAAAGCTGACTAACTTCTCACACTGCTCTGACAGTGATTCTCAGCTGTGCATCTCCTCTTGGAGCTAAACCTCTCAGCCAGGTCAGTCACAGAGCAGTTACAGCTGTCCAAAAGAAGAATTATCTTATGCATTTCAGATACCTTGGCATACTCAAGAAAGGGCTGGCAAAAAAAAAAAAAAAAAAGAAAGAAAAAAAAAAGAAAAGGAAAAACACCGAACCTGGAGTCCAGATTGCTCTAGAGCATTACACATATTGCACCAGGTGTCATCTGGGCAGTGGAAGCTGACCCTTGTGCACTCCAGCACACCAACCCACAGTCACTCCACTGGTCCTTCAGAAAAATCCATTGAAAGCTGCAAAACCATGGCTTCATGAGCCTGGAATGTCTTTCAGGACTGTCTCAAAGGCTGGGGTGTTCCTGCTGAGCTCTGCCTTTGGAGAGCTCCTGGCCTATATTAAGGATAGATTTAATCCCTCTGGAGATTGGGGCATGCATTTTGATCTGGCACTAGAATAAATGAACCTTACTTCAGTTAGATTTAAGCTAATTATTCAGTGGCCAGCACTGAGTCAAGGCAAGCTCAGAATAAACTTCAGCTTTTCTGCAGCAACTTCAGTTCTGTTCTTCTAGTTTCTGTTCACACACAATGTGTAAAGCAGCAGTGCTAGGAGGACTGGTGTGAATCTCTTGTCAAAACCAGCTTTACTGGGACATACAAGCTTCAGTTACTCTGTCCACACAGAGGACCAAATTCTGCTAGTTACACACAAGAGAAAGGTTGCCAATATAAGTCTGGAGTCAGAGAGCAAAATTTACTCTTCCTTTATCCAGCAATGTCCAGAAGCCTCTTGCCATGCAAACTGCTGGATTTACAAGAGTCAGCATGTTCTTCCAGGCCCCAAGGGTGCCATTAATAATACAGCTAAGCAAAGAAGAGAGCTAGTAGTTGCTAAAAGGTTTGATCCCACTTTCTGCTTCTTCCCTACACTTGCCACTTGGCAGTAACTCTCGATTCAGCAAACAGTCTCCAGGCAGACAGGCAAGCGCCAGCCCCAGGAAAGTGGTGTAGTGCAGAAAGAGCCATGGAATGCCACTGTCAGGGACAATTAGCTATTAAATCAAACTGTCCGCAGCACCAGATTGCACCCCTCAAGCCTTTTCCAGCACAACTTTGCTTTAACCAAAAGCCCTGGTGAAGTGTCTCATCTCCTCCTTTCTGTCGCACTGGCTGGATGCAGGGTACTGACTGCTGCTGCCGCAGGCAGAATAAACAGCAGGTCTCAGGTGTCATGTAGCTGAAGAGCACTTGATTGTGCAAGAGGATTTGGGTGATGTTATTTGTCCCAGACGTTTCTCACTACCTGTTTACACATCTTTTTAGCTTCCTCGACTTACTTGTGAAGGAATTCCAGAACAATCAGCAAAGGATGTAAAACTGAGAGCTTATCATCCAGGCACCATAAAGACGCACACATCCTGATATGTATCACCAGAGAGGAAGGAAGTGATTTAGTCTTCTGGAGTGTGAATGCTGGTGCTCTACAGCTCACAGAAGCCAGCACATATGAAAGATTTCCAAAGGCTGGTGAGTAATTCAGTGCGGACTTTTTCAGCTGTGTGGAAAACTACAAACACAGCAGCTCTGCCATATTTGTGAAATGTAAAATGAAAAGATATTGATGGCTGGTATCTGCAGCTGGGTTTGTTCTGCATTTAGGTCCTGTTTCAAATGGGAAAAATTTAGAATAGTATGTTAATGCTTGCATTGACAGTATTCACATGTCAAGGCTTGGACTACAGGCATACAGAGCAATTTTGCCTCAATTACTACGCTTCTGAAAACATGCTACAGGAAAAGAGATGGCAAGGCAGCATGTTCATGTTCAATAGCTTTATAGACACTGAAATTCATCCTGATTTTATCAGTCTAGAAAATAATAACAAAAAAGTGATATCAAACCAAAAATATGCTGTCCAGATTATAATTTTTAAGAGGATATGTGAAAAGTTGCAATCTTGCTCTCCCTAATGCTTTCGTGGAGCTCTTAAATAAACACCCAGATTTCCTGGTCTTTATGCATTAATCTAACACATTTTGTCTCTGTTCACTCTTTTTCCTCTCTCTAGGTTATGTAGTTTCATGCACAAATATTCAGAGTGAGACCACAGCAGCTCTGAAACATAAACAACCAATTGTAGTCCTTTCCCCAACCCTGTAGTACAGCTGATGTGTCAAAATAAAAATGCCTTATGCTGTGATGGCAGAGACATAAGAAAAGGCCTTGAACCTTCATACCCCAAAAAGGAACAGAGTCCTCCATGCAGGGGGCTCCCACAGGTTTCAGATGTATTCCTTCATCTACTGCTTCCTGACTCAGAATCCTATGTGCTCATATTAAGAACATCACCTTAAGATACTTTTTTAAAGGTTAAGATCAGAAATTTGTTATACAGCTTGCCTTGACTTTAATTGAATTTTATGTTTACATAATTTCACATGAAAACTTAACTTTAAAATTCTTTTTTTTCATCTCTGAAGATTGCACAAGTCTGGGAAGCAAAGCATTATATTACACTGCAGACTGAAATTTGCTGTTTTCACAGTAAATGAGTGTGATAAATTGGTGCCTGTGACTGGTGCCAGCTCACAGAGACACCATGTCTTCTTGATAAAGGGTTTGCTAATGCTATTTGCAAGGCAGAAGTTTGGTCACTAACCATAAGCTTAATACTTTACATAGCCTTTTAGTCTCACATCAGGATAAAAACACCAGAGGGGGTCATTTCTATCTACTATATGGAACATAGTAGATAGCATTACTACTCGTATTATAGTAATGCTTTCTGCCATCACTCTGATCATTACAGGTAATTTTCAACACAACCATTCTGAAGTGCAATGCAATTGTTCATTAGGAAGAACTAAACAAAGCTATACCTTCAAACTACGGGCATAGTGCCGTGTAGCACAAGAGCTGCCATAGGCAAAAGAGGGTTTTGCCAGCTCTGGCTTGGACCCACAGTCAAATTCCAGCTACTGCATTTCCCAGTCAGTGAACAGTATCAGCTCTATGTTACGACACAATGAATGTCAGATATACCAAAACTTCCCCCATCTTTTTTTTTTTTTTTTTAAGTGAGTAGGAAAATATTTCAACAGAACACCTGATCTAGGTTTATATTTTATCATGTGGAATTTGAGCTTCATTTTTAACACAAACTGCAGCTATTGCTCACTGCTTGACACAGACTGACACAGTTTAACAAACAACCTCTGTGTAAAACTCACAATTGAAATGTTCTGAATGAAAGGGAACATGTAAGCCCATGAAGCGCACTAACCTTCTTTAAGGCATGTTTTTCTCTATCTTCTTAGATACATGGAATTGAACTGTCATTTTCTCTTCTTGGAATAGTATATCCCCTTTCCAGACTTTTGCAAAGTTATCCAACTCAAGAAGGATAGAAAGAAGTGAGATTTGTGAACACTCAAGACTGCCAAGAAACCAGCTGAATGTAGCATGAAATCTCTTAGGTTCCAAATATTTAATCTTCTTACAGTACTATTGTGTTAGAGGCTAATACTTATTTACTACTTTCATACTACACTAGCAACATACACCCTACCTGAGAACCAACACATTTTGCTTTTCATGGGGACAGCATCCTAAGAAATGTCTGCAGACAGATTTAAATCTCAAACCATGCAAGGGAAGATCATCACCTGCTGCGGCGGCTGCTGCTGCTTTGGAGACTGCTCCTGGAGGTACTGCCTGCTGCCATCTATTGATGTGCTGTAGGAAGGCGCTGTATTAGCAAGTCCCCACTCAGGTGTTTCGGTGAACATTTTCCTTGCTTGGGTTAGAAATCCTGTAGATTTGAGATGTGAAACTGAGAGGAGTCCTTACTCTGTGACTCGAGGGCAGCAGAATTATTTAACATAGCTCAAACCAAGAGTTCACTACCGACAAGCTATGTGGGCTTATGATGGGCTGAACTCCAGAGCCTTAAATACCATGAATATCCTTATTGCATCTTCTTTCCTGTCCATGGGAAAGCATTAAGATTTTGACTTTTAAGGGACCCACCTTATGGAGTGGTCACAGTATCTGTTCACTGCAGCTGCCACAAGGAATTGGATGAATTTGTGATTGTCACCTTCAGCCAACACCCACAGCACTGAGGTCACTTGGCCTGGGTAAAGGTAGGAGTCTCCTAGCCAGTGCTGGCATCACAGCAAAACAAGAGCAGCATCCCATGGGAACAGCAAAATCCCATGATGTCTGCTCTGTGTGACACTGCTGCAGCTGCAATCACTGCAGGGGGAAGCTTTGCTGTTCAAAGAAAGAGGATGGTAATGAGGCAGACCTTCCTGAAAGGCAGCTGCCTTTGTCACTGTAGTTCAGAAACAATTTTCTTCCAGGTAAAGAGTGCAATTGGGGTCTGTTGAGCCTGGTACTGCATGCCTCAGTCCTAAGCAGCTCAGCACCCTAGAGATGACCTACCCAGAGGCAGTGCCCACAGTGCCAGTCAGCTGTGATACAAGCCAGTCCTCTGTATGCTCATGGTGTACACTGAGAGAACACAAAAGGGTCACATCCACCAACTGCATGCTGCAAAATTCACAGGGATCAAAAAAAGGTAGTAAAAACAGCCTTGGGGGTGGGGTTTTAAGTATGGTGGCACCTCTTAAGCCTTTGGGTGAGTGTAAATGGTAGGGACTCATTGGAAGTGACTGTATCTCTGCAAGCACAGAGCACACCAAGATTTATTTGAGTTTCTTCAATACTAGGCAGAAAAGGGATGGGAAGGTTTCAGTCTGTGAACAGACACTAGAAAAATTATTACAGAGCATTGTAATGAAAGTAGCAAGTTTTAAAGGGGAATTTTTACTCATGATCTGATCCTAGTTAACCCCAGTAAGAAGAATGAGAGGAAAATCTTTGAGTTAGCCCTGTAGATAGCAATAGGTTAGAGAGGAAAAATATAGGCAACCAAATAGCTGTGATCCCTTGGAATGGATATTTTAGTTACTATTGGCATCCTGCTGATTCATTGCTTCCATGATTTTCTCAAAATAAAAGAGCTTGCCTCCTTCCAACCCCCCATTAACTCAGTTTGATACTGCTTTCAAGTGCAAATTCGGACCCTGAAAACAGAGATGTACTGACCCCTAAGGTCCCCAATGGAGATAACAAGATTTGGATGGAAATGGAGATTGTGGACTCACACTTATCCTGTTTTGTAGTATTTTAATAACATATTTTTTTTTCTAAGTGACGGTTAGTACTTTTTCTGGCTATTGTCAGGGCATAGTTTTCATGAATACTTTTGTATAGCCTGCACAGGATAGTGGGGCATCAGCAAAAGACTCCCCTTTGCCCCCAGTTTTCATGCTACCTTATGAAATAACCACAAGGAAATTTTCCACCTTCTGAAACCTGGGTTTTGTCTTTTGAGCTACATGTCATAAATGAGAGTCAGATGAAGCAGATGCAGCAATAACAACATTCAAAATTATTTTTGAGCCTAGGGATAGCTGCAAGAAAGAGGCAACTGAAACTATTGAATAACAATTAAAAACCTGCACCCTCTTGTTTGACAAGGAGGCTTAGAGTTCATGCACACACTGTTTTACTTCATGCTTCACATATTTCTATTAGATTGCCTTTGGAGTGTGAACATGAAGAAAATAGGTTGGCAATCTGTCTGGAGAGACAAATAAACTTGATGGGTTATCTAAGGAGAGTCTTGTACATTCTAAGTGTTTGCAAATTTAGGCTCAGTAAAAAGATTTGTGTTTTACTGAGATTAATTTCTTGAAGAATGAATCTTGAATTATAGAACCAACTAAGGCTTTTGTGAATTAAGATTAAGCATTCAAATATCTCATCCCATAATTTAGCTCTCCCAGCTGCTATCTGGTGACCATTAGAATTCCGGTTTGGATTCTTGTATTCTGCTAATACATACCATGAAAGGTTTAGACTGGATATTAGGGTTTTCTTCATGGAAATGGTTGTGAAGCATTGGAACACATTGCCCAGGAAAGTGGCTGAGTCATGATCCCTGGAGGTATTTAACAAATGTGAAGGTGTGGCACTTTGGGATATGGTTTAGTGGGACTTGGCAGTGCTGAGTTAACAGTTGGACTTAAGGACCTTAAGGGTCTTTTCCAGCCTAAATGATTCTTTCATTCTATGCTCAGTATTCCACTCACCTCCATGCATGTAGGTACTGCACTCCTTTAACCAGCACTACGTATGATTTGAAGAACTGCAAAGAAATACTGACACAGAGTCAATCTACAACGTGTATTACTTATCAACACTTTCAAAATCATGACAGTGAGAAATACAGCTTTTATTTTTTACCTTTTTTGGTTGATTTAGGTGGTTTCAGTTTGTTTTTTGAACTCTGTATGGAAAAGTCCACCTTGAATAAATTGGGAACCATTTCATTTCAGGGTCAAAAGAAAGATTATATAGCTCCTAATTTGCATGTGTGCATTTAAAAACAGTACAAGTACATAGAAAAGAGAGAACTTAAATTTCTATTCAATGTTTCTTTTTTATATGCTTTCGGAATATTATGAATTCAGTTTCATAATATAATATTTTTTCTAGACACTCTGTGAGAAATCTGAATGGCTCATGCACTGCTAAGGTTTGTAAATCAAATTTTAGGACTCACAGCAGAAATAACTGTGTATTCTTCAGCTTATATTTTGCCCTAATGGTGAATCTTTTTCTCTTGTCTTGGCAAATATTTTCTCTCACAACATGTGGGCACCACAATATAGGAAAGATATAAAGCTATTAGAAAGAATCCAAAGTGGGGCTACAAAGGTGGTGGAGAGTCTAGAAGGGAAACCATATGAGGAGTAGCAGAGGTCACTTGCTTTGTTCAGCCTGGAGGAGGCCTCAGTGCAGTCTACAGCTTCCTCATGAGGTGAAGCAGAGGGGAAGGTCCTGATCTCTTCTCTGTGGGACCCAAGGGAATGGCCTGAAGTTGTGCTAGGAAAAGTTTAGGTTACATATTAAGAAAAGGTTTTTCACCCAGGGGTGGTTGGCCACTAGAACAGGCTCCCCAGGGAAGTGGTCACAGCACCAAGCCTGACGCAGTTCAAGAAGCATTTGGTGATAGTATCAGGCACACGATGTGACTCTGGTGGATGACGTGTAGGGACGGGAGTTGGAATTTGACGATCCTTGTGAGCCCCTTCCAACTCAGGATAATCTATGATTCGATGGTTCTATGACTCAGAGACAGCAACATTTCTTTTTTTGCAGATCTATGACAGAGGTGTGGAATAGTTAATAGCATATGATAAGGATATTCCAGAGCCCTGGTAATCTGATCATGTTCTATAGTGCTCTGTCTATTCCTTTGTGAGGTTAGTGCATACTGTATCTGTAGATGGATCAGCAAGGACACTTACACAGAGAACAACCTTCAGCAGAGGACTAGAACTCTGAATTGCTCTCTACAGTTTCCTGTAAGGATACTGTATGTGCATCTACATTACAGAATATGAGTTTGATGCACAAGGTCAAAAGAGACGAAGGCCAAAAAGCTCATGCCAGCATATTTCACAAATAAACTTTATAAATGAAATTTTAGTGTAAAAAGTAAGAAAGTGATTTAATTGCCAAAGATCCAGCCCAGAGGCCTCACTAATGTGGGTAAGAGATTTGAGCATGTTTGTGTCATGCTCAGAACCAGAAAAATTAAATAGGCTGTGGGTAAAATATTGGCTGGGACAAGGAAATCTGGAAAGAAGCTCTTAACACTTCTCTAATCATAATAACTTAGCACCTTCCACTAACAACTTGGGCAAGATGGACCTGACTTGAGGTAATTAATTTAGTATATTGCCAATCAAAAGTCAGACTAGGGTAATGAGAAATAAAACCAAATCATAAAACACCTTCCTCCCACCTCTGCTTCTTCCTGGACACAACTTCACTCCTGATTTTCTCTACCTACTCCCCTCCAGCAGTGCAGGGGGATGAAAATGGGGCTTGCTGTCAGTTCATCACATGTTGTCTCTGCTGCAACTTCTCCTCAGAGGGCGGGCTCCTCAAACTCTTCCCCTGCTTCAGCATGGGATCCCTTCCACAGGAGGCAGTCCTCCACAAACTTCTCCAGTGTGAGTCCTTCCCACAGGCTGTATTTTTTAACAACCTGTCCCAGTGTGAATCTCTCCCACAGGCTGCAGTCCTTCAGGAACAGACTGCTCCATCGTAGGTCCCCCACAGTGTCACAAGTCCTGCCACCAAACACACTCCAATGTGGGCAGCTCTTTCCACAGGACCAGAGGTCCTGCCAGGAGCCTGCTTCAGTGCAGGCGTCCCATGAGGTCACAGCCCCCTTTGGGCACCCACCTGCTCCAGTGTGGGGTCCTCCACAGGCTGCAGGTGGATCTCTGCTCCACTGTGGACCTCTACAGGCGGCAGGGGAACAGCTGCCTCCTCTTGGTCTGCACCACAGGCTGCAGGGGAATCTCTGCTCTGAAATTCTTTCACCTTGCTGATCAGCAGTCTGATCTGCTTTCTTTACAGTGAACTGTCAAAAAAAAGAAAAGGGGGGGAGGGCAGAAAAATAAAGAAAAACAAATTAAACCACTACAGATTTTTTTTTCTACTGTAGACACTATCTCTGCTAAACACAGGAATTTTTGATTCCTTTAAGAAAATACTGTTTTTGTTGTAGTCACAGCCCTTCTTCTTTAATTTTACAACCAAAACCCCCCCCAAACCATCCTTCATTTATTTTTGACAAACTCTTATTGCTTTGCCACAGACCTAATGGATAATTTCAGACCAATCCAAGGATCCTACCTGTAATCCCAGATGTTAGTATGAAACTTAAGTTTTCCTACCTCAAACAATGGTAGACCAAATGGCTGATCGATTTCCAATATAAAAATATGACAATGATTTCAGTAGGAACTGGATTGGATAACCTTTGTGCAGGAAACACTTGAGCAGATGTAGGGTTACTATATTACTTGCTATGACTACTGACTGTGAAAGTAATTGGTGCTGAGTATAGTTAATAGCTAATAGAAATGACCTATATGCAAAGGAGTATTGAAAATTGCAATAGAAACATGGTTAGATACAAAGTTTGGTGAAGGAAAAAAGGCACTTCATGAGATACAATTGATTGTTTAATATTCTTTCCATTAGTTTTGGAATAGTCTGTTTTATTAAATTCTTTAAATATCTCCATTTTCTAAGAGACAGTATCCATCAGCATAATCTGAAAATATTTTCTATGATGAAAGGCCACCTTTGTTTTTTGTTTCTGCTATTCATAGACTATCT
Organism: Xenops minutus; assembly: GCA_035221455.1. Taxonomy (NCBI): domain Eukaryota; kingdom Metazoa; phylum Chordata; class Aves; order Passeriformes; family Furnariidae; genus Xenops; species Xenops minutus. The sequence goes on along the minus strand of JAWWEE010000040.1, from coordinate 37,618,237 downwards.
CCATAAAGAAAAAAAATCACTCACAACCTACTGCTTCTTCCTTCTCTTCAAGAGGAAACTGATGCACAGGAAATTCCACCTGAATATGAGGAAGAACTTGTTTACTGTCCAGGTGACCACGCACCGTAACAGAATGTCCAGAGGGGTTGTGGAATCTCCCTTGCTGGAGATATACAAGAACCATCTGGACACAATTCTGTGCAATGTGCTTTAGTGTGACCCTGCTTGAGCATCTGGACCAGATGACCCACTGTGGTCCCTTCCAACCTTACCCATTCTGCGATTCCTGATGGAGGAAGGAGCTGGCAATAAATATTGTCGAATGAGATAATCTGTCCTTTTAAATCCCAAATTTACAGTTAACTATCTGTCCAAATGTAGATATAACTAAAGACAGAACATGTGCAAATGGAGTAGCATATATATGTCTGGAAGAAGAGTTTGCTCATTTACTTGTAGAGTAAATCTGTACTCTGAAGTCTGTAGTTCATCAGAATTTCTATTCAGTCACAGTACTAATGTAACTCAGAGCTGACTGGGATCCCCAGTAGTGTCATGACAGTAACATCCTTCATCCCTCCATGTGACTGTCATCTAACACAGGCCAGACAGCCAGCAATCACAGTGGCTTTACTAAAAAATACTGTGTTTGATGCGAGGTTGAGTTCTGTATTGCGTGGCCTCCTAATGAAGAAAATCATACTGAAAGAAAAGAAAAACACGCATACTGATCTGTATTTGTTAAAGTTTTCCTGCCAGCCTGGATCCATAATTTCCTCTGACACAGAGGCAGTTTGAGTTTTATTAAGTAAGGGATCGTCTGATGGGGATTGTACCCAGCAGAAGCACAAGTTACGTGAAGGAAGCAGATTTATCCTGAAGATCCTGTAACAGATGGGCTGGCCATGCTTGCGTTCATGGAACTGGCTCTCCTCTCCAAATCTGCATGACATTCACCAGTACAAGGCATCTGCTGGTGAACATCATGCAGACTCAGAGAGGAGAGCCAGTTCCATGAATCCAAGCATATCCAATGCTGGCTGGGTCGCTAATCCTTAATTGTACTCACAACTTTTCAGGCTGACTCAGTGTCGATACAAAAATATACAAATTTTCCAGACTGATGCCCTCCCACCTCACTCAAGATCTAATAAAGAACATGGAAACAGAAAAGATGGCATGACATGTAGGCTCTGAAAGACATTCTTGGGCTGTGTTACATTCAGGTGGTGTGTGTGATGCCATGTGCAATATTGTTGCTCAAAGAATTAAAAATTAATACTGTTGGAGTTTTATTGTTTAGCAAGGATACAGTCAGACTACCACAGACAATCAAGTTAACTGCAAACAACTGAGTTACTGTGGTCTGAGAAGCTGACTCATCATCAGAAGGATTTTAACTAACCATCTGCATGCCTCTGACTCATTGCAACTAAGGAATAAAACCTATATATTTATCTTACTTTAATATATTTTGCTTTACTGTGGCACTGCCAGGAGTGTATACACAGGCCAGGTTAAGGCAATTGAGCTTTCAATCAATCTGCAAATTGATCATCTGTTCAGCTGTTAATACTTCCATATATTCAGTACAGCCTACTAGGAAGAGTTTATAAAATATTGTGGTCCCTAAGCATTTTGTTTCCATTTTGTGCTCTGAAAATCCCTATTTAAATCAAAGATATCCCTCAAGCCTCAGACTCCTAGCTGGAGTACCAAGGAAAGCTGTTCAATTTGCAGGGAGAGGTTTGAGGTTCTACACTGTTTTCCATTGAATATTTTGCTGGCAAGATTTTGACTGCTGTTTGTAAATCCTCACAAGCTTAATTAGTTTGAGTCAAGCCTAGATTTCTTTGGTTCAGTGAGTGTACTGAATAAGAAGCAGAATCCTAGTGAGCTGTGGAATTATATAACACAGGTCCCTCTAGAACAGATTAAAATTCCATAACTGGAGTAGGGGTACATGATATGTTTTTCAAATGGCCAGATTCAGGAGGGGCTTTGTTACAGTTTTCTGGTAGAAAACACCTCAGATACATGGAAGCTTAGTACAGATTTAGATTTTCACATTTCATATTACTAAACATTCAAAGGTTAAATTCTACTTTTGTTTCCAGAATAGTTATTTTAATTGAATTCTTCCTAAAAATATGTTCAGCATTAAAATCAAAGCCAAGACACTGAGGAATATTTTGTTTCCAGGTAAAAGAACATTTTCCTCCCAAGACAAATATCCACTCAGACACAAAGAAAAGAAATTATTGGCTCCTCAGACAAAATGTGCAGCCTTAGGCTATTGTGCCTTTTTGTTCCATTATCTCTGCAGCAAAGCTAAAGCTGACCAGTGATAAAAACACACTTTTTATTTAATTTATGATCAAGACAAAGTATTTGTCTAAATAAATGGATAAAAAATATGTGCCTAATGCAGTTGAAGATGTATTTGGTATTCTGGATTGCTTGAATATGATGGATTTTCCTGTTTTATCCTTATCTTTCTCAATAAAATAATATTGTGGACATATATTGTGGGCATAATTTGTGTCTAGCCATTCTCAAGGTTCTAAAGAGTTCTGTAATGTTTCCCTTGAAGACAGCATATACTTTACCAAGTCAGCCATTTGATTTTTTTATGTATAGCTTAAGGATTCCCTTGCCCAGTAAACCCCTTGGTGCTAGTACATATTTGATAGACTTGTGTCGCTTTGGCAAGTGTCTAAGTCTATTTACAGTGACCAAAACCAAAGAATTATTCCCAACCTTACAGTGCAGGAAAAATATGAAATGGGAAAATCAGATTAAGAAACACTTATGCAATAAATAATAAAATGGCATATCATAAGATAAACTATCTGTCTTTGTGGGGTTTCTTTAATGTATAGGTGTTGGATGGTGATTTTTTCCTCTTGTATCAAAGAATAACCTAGCTTTTGGAGGTTCTCAAGAAAAACATGATATAGAGCACAGGAAATACATGTTTTGTGGGCAGCAGGATCTCACAGCCAGAGACCACGCACAGTAGAACATGAGATCACCATTAGCTACAAGCCAGCAGCAGACAGTCACAATTCTGGGGTTACCATTCTGCAAGGGATCTGGTGAACAGTTAGAAATTATAACCTGCCCTGAAAAACCAGGACATCTCATTAGCCAGCTAGGACTTAATCTGCATTTCAGCCATTGTCTTCCTTCATGGGTTTGCCAGAAAGAGAGCCAAATAGGAGTGTCTAAGCACATTCGAGTCCACTGTTATGGATCTTAGAGCAGAAGCAGCCCATCTCATCCGTGGATGAGTGGACAAGGTCCATGTCTTAGCTGCTGCCCAAGGCCCCTTTATGTCTCACACTATTTTATGCAAAATCTATGTAAAACACATTCATCAAGTGACAAATGTGTCATGATAATTAATTCTGAGGAATACTTCCCTTAATTTGAACATGCTCAGTTTGCAGATCACAAGAGAGAGGATTTGCAAAGGTCTCTTTTCTTCAGTGGCAAGAGAGGAAAAGGCAATTTTGAAACTTCTGTGCTGAAGGCAAAGCTCACAAGACAGGATTAGGTTGATAGCCACAACACTGACATAAAAAATGGCCACCAGGTATATCACAAGGTCTGTTTATATTTTGCATTTTTGTGTCGGTAGTTTTAGCATTTCTGGGGTTTGTGCTTTCTTCTGACAGGCAGAATCTATCTTTAGAGATGATGAAGATAAAAAGATTTCCTTGAGCACAGGCTGTCACAAAAAGCTTCAGGACAAAGACCAAATGTTATGGGACTTCATATAAAATCTGAAGGAAATGTCAAAAGTGCATCACTTTCTGGAGGGCCCCTTTTGCCTGAGAGAGCCTGACGGACCAGTTGTCAATGCTTTTCCTCCCTTCCACTTCTTTTGCCAACACCTTCCTCCCAAGGACAGTGTCTTTCTGGACTTAATACATGCCTAATGGCTTCAGCCATGTACAGTCTACCCTGAGCTGTGGATGATTGCCCCAGCGTGTCATGCAGGACCTTGAACTACCTACAGTTCCTCCTGTATGACTGAGCCTCCACAGACTGTGTGGGGAACCCAGCTGAACAGTCCTTGGGAATCCTTGTCTGTATTGCAGTCCCCTGGTAAAGTACGTGCTTAAAGTTAGGAATATATTAATATTCTATCCTTTACTTTTCAGAGCTATAACTTCTCATGTGATGCCTAGAGGGGCTATTTCTCACCATAAAATAGCAGAAGGCTACACAGTACCCTTGAAATTTTCTCACAGTGACAGAAGGAACCCTGCTTGGACCCAGCCAGCTGCCAGGACCAGTAGGGTGCCAGCTACACAGCTCTCCAGGATCCTCCAAGAGAAAAGCTTTCTATCTATGCAAGTCCAATATCTCATTAAAATCTTTTTTGCCAGACATTAACTAATCAGCCCAGACAGATCTGGACCAAGGTATTTTGGCAAGTGAACTCACTCTTACCCTCCTCAGGCTCTTTATAGCTACTGCAGTAGTTTCTCTGAACAACAGCAGCAATAGCCAGGAACTCACAGGCAATGACTGTCTTCCCACAGGCACAGGGTGTCAGTAACTCTGAGCTCATCTCTCTTCAGACTAAATTGTTCCTGCTACACAGCATTCATTTCTTCATTCTGGAACATGACCTGGTGTCTAGAAAGGGGAATGTAGTAACATGGCCTGTTGAGAATAAGAAGAAAAAGATCGTCTGGTGGACACACATGCTAGCACTGTCCCTCCAGAAGATGAGACCCATACATAGGCAAAAAAAAATTCTGAACTTCACAATTTGTGCAGCTAAATGAGTTTTATAACTTCCCGTGCTTTACTGTCCCACTCCAATATGCTGTCCTTGTCTCACATTCACTATTTGCTGTTACTTGTCCCATGGGTGGCTGCTGGGCAGTGTATACTCACAGGTACATCCAGGGGCATAGATATATTATGACAATATATTATAGCAATCAAAACTAAATATATGTGTTTGCTTCCTAGTTGGACAATCAGAATCCTTACCCACCTTCAGACACCTACCTTTCTCTGCTATAACATCTTACATGCAATTGGTAGCTTTTATAATGCTAGCAAAGATCTAGATGTGGAAGAGCATATGAAACCCACTATCTTTTGCTGTAACACAACTTGCTGTGGGGTTTTTTTAGGAATGACAGCTAACTGTAAATATGTTTGGTTTAGGGAGCCTTTTGCAACATCTATAAATGGTCCACTGCAAAAAATATGATTATCCATTTTACAAAGAGGAAGGCACTTTCAGGACTGTGGATTATAGTTCTTAGAATGGCTATGACTAAATGGAGATGGGGCACTTCTAAAAACCTCAGGAGGGAAAGTAAGTTTAGCTGCCTGACCTTTTCTAAAGCAGTAATCTGATAGGCTTTATCCTACTTGTAGCCCAAATTTTGACTACTGGTAACTCATACAAGATTTACACATGGTAAAAATCAGAAACCAGCTAAATTATATTGTTGTGAGTTGAGCTAAAATGTAAATCTAATTAATGAGCTTGAAGAATGGCCTATACTTATTCAGAAAAACCTGCTCTTCTATGCCCTTAGAAGGTTCTCAATTGCCTTGGCAGACTGATCCCTACTCCTGTCCCAGACTAGACTGGACGACATTTCTCCCCCATTTACACCACTTGTGTAACAGAGCAGAGATGGTGGGGCTTCCTGGGCAGAGTGAGCTGTGGGCTGCCCTGGCAGCTGCAGTGGCACTGTTGTTTCATCAGCTGTGTAGTGTTTGCAATGATTAAGCTAGCAGTAGGTCAGCACTTTTTGGGGGATCTTTCTTGAGGACAGACCTCAATGCCTAACTCCAATTTCCACTCTTCCATACAAACAAAGAGCACAGGACCTTGTGAACAGGCATGTTTTGCCTTTTAAATGCATTGCAAGAACCACTATCCTCCCTCCACTAATCTTACTCTTTTCTTCACTTGTTTCTTTTTTATGGAAGCCCTTGTTTTCTTCTCCTTTCCTGCTTAATTTTTCTCTGTCTAACCTTTTGCCCTGTTAATTGATTATTCTTCTTTTGTTTCTCTTTCCTTCCCTCCCTGTATTCTCTTTGACAGAAGGTGACACGCTGCTCATGCTGGAAGAATCTACCAGATGACTGTGAAAACAAGCTCTGGCCTGTAGACTGATGGAGGAAATGACAGATGCCCCTTCCAAAGTGACTGCCACACAAGTGCCAAAAAATTGAGAGATTAAAATCAAGTAATTTTCAGACACAAATGTATCATCCTAGCAGGACCTGAGCAGTGACTCTGAGATTAGCTTAGTTGGTTAGAGCATGCTGCTTATACCACCAAGGCTGTGGGCCATTCACTTAAGAGTTGGAATCAATGGTTCTTGTGGGTCCCTTCCAATTTAGAATATTTTGTGATTCATCCCTGAACCAGCTAACAGGAACCTTTATGCAGTAAAAGTGTGAGGATTTCTGCTCAAGCTATTCCTCTCATCTGGCAGGTCCTCTGCAGCAGCTTTCCTAGGTATGTTTCCCTTTGACAGACCGAAGATTTTGTTTCAAGATGTTCAAATTTGACCTGCACCAGGTTGCATAAATAGGACATTGAATAAATAAGTATTAATATCTTGCTATTTTCATAAATAGCTTTGCCAAGATCAGCATCCTCTTCCCTGTTTTGCAGAGAGACTGACACACAGCACAGTGTGGTGACCAGCTCTGTGTCACACAACAAAGCGATGACAGTGCCCATACCTCATGTGTCCCCAGCCACAGCTCCTCAGTAATTATTATGGTGGCATTTGGCTTTTAAATTCTATTCTACAGAAATACCCTTTAAATTCTATGTGATCTAACTAGACATCAATTAATAGTCTAAATAATTACCCTTTCACAGACTTTGTACTGACAGCTACATGACACTCTCTTTCTGAAAGGGCCAAACCAAAAAATTTTACTGCCAACTGTTATTCTTGAGTTGTTTGAAAACTTCGGCACTTTAGAAATATGAAGGGTCAAAGTCAAGACCTGAAATACATCTACTGAACATGAATTTCCATGCAGCCTCCATCAGTAAGGGCTGTTTTGACATATCTGACTAAAATGATGACTAGATTGGTTTTGTTTCAAATGGCTGAATTGGGAATCTGAAGAACTTAAAACTGACTGGAACTTAAGCAGAAGCTTTTAAAGCCACTAAAACTGTCAACACCTGGGAGATGCTTTTGCTTCAAAGCTTACATGCATTTTTGGTCCAGTATGTGGTATAACATCTACTTTGTACAAAAGGTATTTATATTAATATTGGGTGGTTTTAATGCTGCATTTGATTTACAACTAAAAGCTGCAGAACAACAAACAGTTAACAGGAAAACAAGACCAGTTCTGAGAACCCTTCCTCTTCCAATAAAGTTTGCTGCTACGGTAGCTCATTTAGGCCCCATAACTATAAAGGAGAATATGAATAAGAGTAAATGAATCTTTCATATACTCCAACCCCAGAAAACATCATTCTTCTCATCTAGTTTCCCCTCCTTTGTTTGAAAACAAAATAAAAATAGCAACAAAACCCCCAGGCCATAAAATTTCAAGATGTTGCTGAATCATACCCATAACTTTGACATACAAGAGCCAAAAATTCTGCTAAAAAATTCTGCTAAGTCTGCATTTTACAATAGCTAACATGGGGAAACATTTTTTTCTTGAGAGAAATTGTCTTTAAAAGGTTTGTAATACCAATGCTCTGCTGCTTCTCCCTATACATTCAGACTTGTCTTTGCACTATCAGGCAGGAAAGGGAGATGTGTAACAGCTTTTGCTACCTCAGGATTGCTCTCTAATACAGCAATATCTGAAGATCCTTTCATACAGCTGTGTGCTTATCTGAGCAGTACAAGCAGCTGCATGAAAAGGCCAAATCTCCTTCAGGTTTATAAAAGTTTTGTATATACCAATATCAGCTACATCAGACTAGTGAAGACATATTATAGATGTAGTATGCTATGGAGAAAACTTGGGCTTGTGTATAGTGGCTGTGTCTTTGAAGTGGTTAGGCAAGTTACATCTTCCAGACCCAATTGGTACCTCATCCCCATGCCCCAAAGAAGTTTGCAGCATTCTCAGCTGTGCCAGTTGAAGGAAGAAAGCTCTCTAAGCAAGTTCTTGTTGAAACAAAACCCTGATGCTTTTTCCTGTAGGAGATAGCTGGAACATTGTAGTTTTTCCTTTTGTTGCAAAGCCAATTTATAAGTTTTCCTCTCTTTGCCCCTCCTTTGTAGACTCCAGAAATTAATTCTTTCACTCTTCTCCAGTGTTATGCTGAGGCAACTGTTTAATACATCATGTTCTAAACCATACCAGTAGAATGATCCAGATTAAAAATGGATCTAAATTAAAAGCTTGACACAAATAGACATTTTTTAAAGTTTGGTATATTTTATGGTCTGGCATGCATAGCGTCCTTGGAAAAAGCTGTATCAGCACATTAAAAGGGTGCTGGTGAACTGCAGAATGGAGATGGGAAGGAGAGGGAGTGCCATGGAAAGATCATCAGCCTTTTGGTTGTTGAAAAAAACACCCATGGGATGTCCTTGGGCTGCCTGTGGTCTTCTGTAAGAGACAATGCTGTTCCAGCTACTGCTTCTCTCTTCTTCTCACCTTCCCACCTACTTGCTATCTTTCCCCAGTGTGAAGCACTTCTGGAGCTGTGCTGGGAACTGAGCCAGGCAATAGCCCCAGGTGAGAAGTAACCCTTGGCTACCCAGGGGCAGGAACTCCTAACCACTATGTCCGCTAAAGTACGAAATTACTATAACCTGGATTTGAGAATGTGTGTGTTCTGTTAGGCCAAATCATTCCAGATATTTAAAGAACAGTCAGTCAAACATCTCATCTGGCAGTGACCTCCAAAAAGGCAGGGGACAAACAGGCAAGAATGAACAGTGAGGAAAATTACTATACCTCAAGCATGGTCACACTAAACATTTAATAAAAATCTAACTTCCTTTCCATCTCCATTTTGGTTTCCTGTCACTTCCTTGTCAACCTGTCAAGAAATAGCAAGAATATTTAAAGACTAAAGTCCAGGCTGAATCAAGTTAATCATATCATTTTACTTAATTATGCTACTGTCAACCAGTTGATCAAAATCAGATTATAGAATCTGGACCCAAGGCTAGATACATTGTGACATATTGAACAGAGAAGTCAGGCTGCTCATAAAAGGCAGTTTCCAGCAAAGCACAACAACAAAACACACTCCTTTCTGAGAACACATCTTTAAATACTCTGCAGAAACACATATGGTACTTTCATAAGAAAAGGGAATGACACACTTTACTTAAAAGTGGTGTGTCAATAATATTGTTCTCAATAATAACACATAGGACAAAAAGATAAGAACCATACGAAAAGTTCTCAAACACTTGTCCTGTGCAGTGTATCAAATCCCTGGTGTCTTTCAAAGTCTCACAGAACAAAAGCCAAGAGGCTCTAGTCTGAAATGACAGAGTAGTTCATCCACTCAACAAAAAGTAAATGTTTCAATTATTGAACATCTGAAAAGGTGTGCCATGTGCATGCTACAGAAGACTGGAATCCCCAAGATGGAGAAGAATCACTGAGTGTGAAATTTCTGGAAAAGTCATCAGGAGAACAAGGTCCCACGCTGCAGTATGGGACAAAAGTCCCAACATCATCTCTAAAATCAAATCTGGTGACAGTATAAACCAGAGTGCACAAGAAAGATATGCTGGCCAGATGTAAGTGCACACTTAAGTCCTCACAATTCTTGTCCACGGCATGCTGAATTTATCCTCTGCCTATGTGAGACACATAGTCATGTATTCTGTAGGAATAGAATAGTCACAAGCTGTTTAAAATAAATGCAGTAGCTGAAGTATGTCTTTCTGTCCTTCCCTCCAATTTAATAGGGTATTTCACACTTCAGTTTGAGTTACCTTGTTCAGTGAACAGATGGTATGTCAACGTACTTGCATTGAAATCACATGGCAAACAGAATGCTGCCCATTGCAGTTTCTTTAACCTCTTCATCAACTGTTGTTTTCACCTCTGAACTATTAACATGAGGGTTTTTTTATATCAGATGCAACTGTCACACTTATAAAAATGGCCAAGGACAAATGAGTAGTGACCTTTTATTCTGTCAAATTTGTTACAGCAACAGTAGATTTCCAGAATCGATATTGACTGACAGCTAGTCTTCCTAAACATCAGCATCCTCATGAATCAAATCGTACTCCATATCACACTACATCTATACAGGCAGCATAAGAACAGCAAAACCTGAAGAGCTTCTATTAGGCACATCTTGATTAATGTGTCTAAGTTCACTGTACACACACATGTACTCACTGAATAATTTGTACTTAGCAAGCTTTCCAATTTCCAGGGGAATGCAGAAACTTTAATCTTTCTACATGTTTGCAAGGGTGATAATACAAGCCTCTTCTCCAGGAAATAGGTATTTTCTCATCCTCAGCTTGAGAAGTTACCAAGTCTCAATCAGAGAAAAGACATTTCATGCCTGTAAATACTCTATGCTTATCTGTGGCAAAGATAACAAGATTCTGACCTTGAATCAATGTCACCAGTCACTAGCCAGTGGCAACAGACCCACTTGTTTTGTGATGATTTGTACAAAAAGCCATGTTATTGTATGACCTGAATGCTTGAGAATGCCTGCTGCTCTTGGACTAAGTGCAACCAAGATGACTCACTGGAAATGGCAGTGGGATGCAACTTTGCCTTCCAAACCACTCTGCCCTTCTCTCCAGTGTCCAGGATTTCCCTCCAGTGCCCTAGGAGTATCAGCTTGCTACATGCCTTTCTGTGGGAGTCCTCTAAAACACATGGAGATGTCCAGATCCAACATAATTGGGAACGCCCAACATCTATGCATGAACACCATCTGATCTCAATTTCACATTGAATTAGGGCATTGCCAAGCTGTGTGTGGAATTCCTAAAGCCAGTATCTTGCTGCAAAAAGTGCAGAATTAGGTATTCAGCACAAGATGTTCAGAGCCTGAGTCAAGTCTAATCCAGCTGACTACAGGACAATCTAAAATCCTATCTCTCCTCTGGGCCTGAAACCAGTGCTTCAAGCACCCTTCCATGGTTGTAACCTGGTTAGAAATGCAAGACTGAAAACATCTCCTGAATTTTGTATAACAAGATGTCCTAGTGGCTGTTAATCATATTTTCCCAGAAACCAAGGAGTTCAGGTCTCAGGGGTAGATTTCTCTAGTTTTTATTTGAGATAACCCAACGTCCCAGGCAGGAGTGTAAGCCTCTAACTGTGGACCCTAGAGTATCCCACGTGCTTTATTTGCTGTAGTAATTATTATTTTTTGTTGTTGCAGCAACAAAAGAATGGTCAAGCCTAATCTGGAACAAATCCCATTGTAAACAAGGCCAGAATATATATGCTAACATTTTTTCATTACTTTCTTACATATTTGTTGAGTGAGAACAGGTGATTCTTTAACTCCTGAGCATCTTCAGGTTCTGAAAAGTTCTGAACATTTTAAAAAGAAAAGAAAGAAAAACATAACTGAAAATAAGACCAAAATCAGTTACTGACTTTTCTGGAAATTGTGCTGATTCCTTAGTGAGTGAGAAGGATTAAGCAAAGGCACTAGATTATTAACAATTTTCACCAAGAAATGAAAGTAAGCTCTGAGCTTATATTTAGCCATCCTTAGTATTCAGCCAAAAAAAAAAAATATACTATCAGTAGCTTTCATTTAACGTTTGGTGCCAATTCTCTAGGATAGATACAGCTTTCCTTTTTGATAGTGTAGGCAGTACCATCAAAATCAGTTCTTGGTATTCAATTTAAAGAGACTAGTCACTGCACTAAGCCTAATTACTAGCATTCCCAGATACACAGGACATGTCAGGAGGACACTGGATATGTTGAACAAGCAATTCATTCAATGCTTGCACTGAAAATGAGTGGCTTTTTAAAGGCATGCGATTGACTACCTGGTTTTTGCAGCTTTCCAGCCATTCAAGAGGAAAACAGTGCTGCTCTCTATTTTCAGTACTGTCTCATTTCAGACTGTTGCAAACTATGTTAGCAAGCTGCAGTGCAGGCATATTCAGAGGTTTCACACCATTACTAAGGGCCACAGATTTGATAATTTTTTTCACTTTTCACCTGCTCAACCAGAGTAGCAGAAAGAGATTAATTTCATGCTATAACTGAATTCCCAAAGGAACCAGAAGCCTCTGGTTGCACACACAGCAGCTCAAACACAGCATCTCATTCATATACTCCAGCAGGCTTTGTGGAATAAGAACAGCACTGTCACATAAATATGCAATTTACAAGTGCAAATCAAATAGCAGCATTACCACACTTGGAGAGCAATCCTATAGTAGTATATCACAGCAGACCTTTCATTTGTTCATTTTTACTGTTTTAACATACAGCTTAATGTAAAGAAAGCCTTTGTACTCAGCCAGAAGGCAGCATATTTCAAAGCAAAGTGCTTTCCACACCGTGTATCTACAGTGTGAAACTTATTGCTCCAGAACACTGAGGTGGCCAGGAGTGCAGCTGCCTTCAAAAGTGACTTTCTGTGGGCTAAGTTCAGAGGTTGCTGCTCAACATGACTGTCTAGATGCAAATGCTTTCTCAGGAATTTCCTTAAAGTGCTGGACTTAGGAATAATGATCAGGGAAAAGATCACCTTCTATACATTCTGATTTTATGTGCTTCCCTTGAGGCTACTGCTAGTTACAAGACACATGGCTGCTCAGGGCAGACTTCTGGCTTAGTCTAACATGGTTGTTCCTGCATTCACCTGTACTCATCAGCACTGACTATAATTACTGGGCAACACAGATGTTGTACAGTTTTCCTCAAGGTAACCTCTCTGCATCTGGTATCCTTTCTGTAACCAACAGATTGTCTGTCTTTAATAAAGTGCATACTGTGTTTACAAAAGTTAATTGCAGCCCATAGGCCTGACCAGACCCAATCTAAGTGATTTCCTTCTCTGTCCTTCCTCTGATTTTGTGCTATCAACTCCCCCACAGGGCATATGCCATAGTTATATTTCAGAAAAGACAATGTTATTGCTGCTTCCAAGAGAGGTATTGCTTGTATTTTTCTAAAAGAATATAAATAACTGATTTTGACAATCTTTCTAGTAAACCACTGCTCAAAACACACTCCAAGGGCTCTAGCAGAATGTCTTCTCTCTCTCCTTTGTTTTCTATGAACTATATCAAGCTTAAGCACACAATTGTTAAGTTTAAAAAAAAAACCAAAAAACAGTTCACTTGGAAATTTTATTGGTTGAGAGAGGATATTTTCTGTAATTTTCCCTATAGTGTACTTGAGAAAGAAATGTAAAAAGGGAAACACAAAGAGCAACTGTCTAGAGGGTAGATATGCTTTCTGGGCTTGTAAACTAGTTTCATGTCCAATCCATTGCACTGCACCTGACAGGCTGTTGTACCAAGTCAAGTCTTACAATGCACAAAATTCATAGCATTTCCCCAGTTGATTTGCGAGGCTTGTAGGGCACAGCTTGGAATCAGACAAATGATACTTGTTTTTTAACAGACTCATAGCTCTGTTCTGTATTGGCACATTAAACGCTAGGGTTCTAGTGTTAATTTTATGGCATTGATTGACCCCTGCCAAAACAGCCACATTCATACATCAGAGAGAGAGGAAAATATTACTCTTGGCTTAAAAATATTAGACAAATAGAAATGTATTTAGAGAAATCTTCGAGACATGTTTTGCAATATATCCCACAAAACATGTAAGATTACAATGTTATTCTGTTCTCTAGCATTGACAGGATCATCACAAATAGGTATTTCAGTTTATTTCACTTCCAAGACCTTCCTTTCATACTGGGGAGGAAATCTTGGTAAATCACAGCTTTCACATGCCAACCATAATTGTCAGCTGGCTTCTATTTTCCTTGAAGAGCATCGTAAGTATAATACTGAATCCTTACAGATACCAAGAGATTTAGGATCGCTTGTGGAAAGTGCTAAATGTCTTCATTCCTTTGCAGGACAAATAACCCCCGACTATCTATTAAATGTAATGCTGGAGCACTGCTTTCTTTAGGTGTCACTATTTTTAAAAACACAGTTGCACCGGACTTTAGATATACAGCCAGCTCTGCTCTGTTACTTATTGGCAATTTCTCTGGCTTCCAGACTGACCTCACCACAGGTGGAGACACATCATATGGCTCTGTGCAGAACCAGCTTAGTGCTAGTTTATTACTCCAGGGACAGCTCTGCATGAGTGCATCTGCCTTGTTCCACACTATAGCCTGGAAACAATGCTTTTGGGTGGAAGCAGTCCAGCTAGTAAGCATGCCTGCTCTGCCAGATTGCAATTAGTCTCCTGAAGAACCATGGAGCTCTCTTTGCTTTAAGAAATAAAATACTGAAAACCAGTAGAGATATCACGGCCTATAAAATGACAGATCTAGGGCACCTTCAAGTAAACTGGCTAGTGGCCTTGGGGCAAAAGGGAAGAGTAGGGACATGGGAAAAAATGACATAAGTGATAGTAGTTCTGAATACTACTTCACCCATGATGGAAGGGAGGTGGCTCAAAATATGGGTTTATTAGCCTGAGTATAGGGTCAGATGGCACAAGCTCAGGTTCAACATCCAGGCAATACACTTCTGAACCCAAAATCTCCACATAATGTGACACATAGTCACCAAAGCATCTGTGCCATGTACACTTTTGATTTCAATACTTCACCCCAAAGTTCAGGTGCTCTGAAGACCAGTGCACTAAGTTCTATCACAAGACAGAAACTTTCATAAAACTATTCTCAGGGGCTCATCCTTGTCCTTACTATCTCCTGCTGTCTGGGTGAAAAGGGCTTCCCACTATGCACATGAGTTTTACATTTCAGCATGGCACCTACTTCTGCAAATGCTGAATGTCACTAGCACTGGATTTCAGGTTTCACTCTGAGAGTCAAGGACCTATAAATTGGCCTTGACATTCCCAAATGCCTAAATGGTGTATTATCACTTGCTCCCACTACAAAAGGTAAATGCATTGTGCTGTACTTGCCATGCAAATACGTTTGTATCAGTTTAGAGGTAGCTATTGACAGCTGATAATGATGGGGTAGGTAGCCCAGTTTCAGCCCTGACTCCAGCCTAGTATCTTCCCAGGTGGCAGGAACAGCTCAGGTGAAAAATCCATGTCTCCTCCTTCTGCAGAAGCGCTGACTTCTGGGGTTGCAAGAGGCTGTCTTGGCAACAACTTTCTACTTTGGAGGCTGAAGTATGCCTAAGGTGTTCTTTAAGTTTGGATCTTATTAATTCCTTACCAATGTCTAAGACCTGAAAGTAGAGATTTTTCCCATTTTTCAAGTGATTTTCTTTATCTATTTTGGTAGCCCTGCTTTATAGGAGCTGGCACCAGCCAGGCAGTTTTGTTTAAGCACGGCACATATATAACATGATGGACCAGTGGGAACTGCTCTCCTTTTCATACTAGGTTGATGGGCAACGAGTTCAGTGACAGTTTTGCTGATGTATGGTAACTTGCCAAAGCAGCAAGCCTTTAAAACTTTAAAAGAGCAGCTGTGTCTGGTATGTTCTCAGCAGGTGCAAACGTTAAACAAATTAAAAAACTAAAAACTGATAAAATTTGTAGATGAAGAGAGTTGCCATAAAGGAGATAGAGGAGATAAGGACTGCTTGAAAAGAAGAGTGATAAATTCTTCCCTGAGCCTCCCTTCTTCATGCTAAACAACCCCAGCTCCATCAGCCACTCCTCATGAGACTTTTGGCCAGCTGCACTGCCCTTCTCTGGAAACACTCTAGCACCACAATGTCTTTCATGTAGTGAGGGCTCCAGAACTTGACACAGCACTCGAGGTGTGCCCTCACCAGTGTTGAGGACAGGGTTACAATCAGTGCCCTAGTCCTGCTGGCCGCATTATTTCTGATACAGGCCAGGATACCATTGGCCGCCTTGGCCACCTGGGCACACTGATGACTTATGTTCAGCTGCTGTCAACCAGCACCCCCAGGTCCTTCTCCATCAAGCAACTTTCCAGCCTCTCTGCCCCCAGCCCGTAGCACTGTCTGGAGTTATTTTGACCAAAGTGCAGGACCTGGCACTTCACCTTGTTCAACCTCACACCATTGGCCTCAGCCCACTGATCCAGCCTGTCCAGATCCCTCTGCAGAGCCTTCCTACATTTCGGCAGATCAACACTCCCACTCAGCTTGTCCAGATCATCAATAAAGATATTAGACAGGACTGGTCCCAATACTGAGCCCTGGAGAGCACCAGGGCTTGTGACCATCTGCCAGCTGGATGTATCTCCATTCACCACCACTCTCTGAGCTTGGCCATCCAGTCAGTCTTTTACCCAGCAAATCCATCCAAGCCACAGAAAAGCAATTTCTCCAGGAGAAGGCTGTGTGAAATGGTGCCAAAAGCCTTACTGAAGTCCAGGTAGACAACATCAACAGCCTTTCCCTCATCGACTAGACAGGTTAATTTGTCGTAGAAGATCATGTTGGTCAAGTAGGACCTGCTTTTCCTAAGCCTGTGCTGTCTCAGCCTGAACCCCTGGTTGTTCTGCACATGCTGCATGATGGTACTCAAAATGATCTTCATAAAAATAAGAAATAGCTTCGAGTTAAAAGCAAAGGCTCTTATTCCAAGCTTCTTAAAATGAGAAAAGAGGTGACCCACCTATTATTGCAATGGGAAAAAGCAATACTTGAAAGGCCTTGCAGTTTAAGTTAGAAAAGCATAACAGGAGCTAATGACTAGAGACTTAAGCCAGACAAAATTCAATTAGAAACAAGGCAAAAAATAGGCACAATGGGATAATATTTAAACTAATAATAGTGGAAATGGTGGATTCACAGTCTTTTGTCATCTTCAGATCAATACCACATGCTTTTCTGGAACACAAGCTTTAGCCAAGCAGAAGTCCTTAGGATCAATAAATGAGTAATGAATGCAATTTTAATGGCCTACAACACACGTAAGGTCAAACTTGAAGATCTAATGGTCCCTCTGGCTTTATAATCAAGGGACAATCATATCAGATCAAAGAGTACAGGGCAGAGAAATTAAATGAGCCCAGAATGTGCATGTCAGTCTTTGCCAGAGCTATTGTGCTAAAGAATTAAAAAGTACAGGACTTTCTTTTGTCATGCCTGTCCATCTGTTGATTTCATTCCTTCATTGGGGGGTATTTCATGGATAGATTGTATCAATGACTGTCTCAATGAATTCCCTGAGTATCACATCACTAGGGTCATATTGTGACTTGTGTTACAACATTTATGATAATAATTTCCAGGTAAGAGACTGCTTTTCAAATTCATATTTTCCGTGTTTGGCCTCAAGAGAAGTTTTAAAACTATTAATGGATGCAGTTGTCCTGTTTCTAGACAGGAAACCAGGAAGAAAAAACAGTAATCTGTAAGAAGATACTTGGCATTCTGTTTCACTACCAATTCAATAGTTAAACTTCCAGGTGGCAGACCCATGGAGGAAACTAGCACTGCTGAACCATTCTGCACAACAGAATAATAGTAAATAATCACTAGAGAGCAGTTTTGAATACTTAGCACAGAGTACATCCTTCGAGTTAAACTACTGACAGTTTTATGGAACAACAAATCTTTTCCTATGGATTTTAGGCGGGAATGTTTGTGTATCAGTGTTGTCTTGATATTCCATAAAAGAAACAAAGAGCTCTAGGCTTTCAATTTGAATCAATTTAATTAATTATTAATTAATTAATTTAGAGAATTACCTGCTTTCTTATGCAACCTTTGGCAGGTTCCTTGGCATCAGACCCATAAAAGGACTGAGGCATAGCCATGCCAGTTGCTCAGCTCCTAGAAGGGATTTTTCAAACCAGCTGGAGTGTCTGCCTACACTATTGACCAGGCAAACAGTCAGTTATCTCCTGTGAATCTCCAACCCTGAGCAGGGCTCCACCTGAGTTAGGCAATGTGAAATACTGAATATCTACCAACTTGTAGCCTCAGATTAAACATCACCAGTGCCTTTCTTGATTTGGGCCCAGGAAAACCACCTACTATTTTTATAGATAAGACAGAGCAAAGGGACAAAGCAACGATACTGATAGAGCAGTTAAGCAACTACAGCACTCAGAAAATGGGGGACTCATTCAATGCTTTCCTTTATTGGATAGGTTTTTAATGTGCATATCTTATCGATCATTTAACTGAGTCACCCAGCTGTGGTCTACTTCTGGCTCCTCGCTGTCCTTCCTCTCAGAGCTGAGGCTCTGTATCATAGTGAAGGCAAACTTCAAAAGCACGTGACCCCACAGCATGGTGGGAGAAGAGCTTTGCTGGATCCAGGCTCCACTCCCAGTCCTGTTTCTGTATTTTAGCTACAGCTACTGATGACATGTGTCCGTAGAATCACTCCTGATGCAACCTCTTCTGGCTGTTCTTAAATGTCATGTGGTTATGGCTACTGCCCATGCCAGATCAGAATATGCCTAGCCCGAGGCAGCCTGAGGTCCTTGAAGGGATAACTTCCAAGCTGTCCCAGGGAGGAGACCATACCTAAGGCAGCAGAAGCTTGGGAAACCATCAGTACCAGAAAACAGACACACCGCTACCTTCACCAGTGAGAGTGTTGGTATACACAGACTCCCTGATGGCTCAGCAATTGGGTGACTCAATCTGGCTTTTAATGGAAATAAAAGCTCGTAATTTCATCTGTGTGGGATCTGTATCTTCCTTACTCATAGCTTTTGAGCTGAAATTTCAAATATCAGGCAAAACAGACAGAGAAATGTAATTTTCCATCAAAGCTGAGCTCATAGAAAAAGACAGCTGGGAAGGGAGAGAAAAGAGAGAAAATACTGGGGGTTTGACCCATCATTTTTTGCATTACAAGAAGTCATACAGGTTTAAAGGTCTTAAAAACTACTTCCTATTGCAAGATGAAAAGTATTGTTGAACACATTGATATGATTTGTTTTTATCCACCTCCTCTGCCAAAGGAATTGTGTTTCTAACACAAAGAATTGGCACCTTCGTCACTAACTTGCATGAAATACTGTATTTTCAAGTCTAGAAATAAATGGAAGGAAATGAATGGGAATGCTTAAATCTTAATAATATACATGTTAAATAGAGTGTATATATTAGCCCATGTATCATTCATCCAAAATCATAAATAATCAGATAGGGGGTTTTAGTCCTGTAAAAAAATTATATAACGAAATCCTTCAAGAATAGGCACTTGTGTTTAAATTTAGTAGCCAATTTGTTAACTTATTCCTGTGAGTTGTAGATTGCCTGTACATATAGAGATAAACATAAAAATCATCTTGGAACATATTATGATGTATGTGTGTATGGCTGCAACAATTAATCTTATCTGATAATCAGCTACCTTCTTTCAGCTGCTACAAACAGAAAAAGAAATGCAGTGTCATAGTTTTGTTCTGACTAACTCACAGCAAGTATTACAAGGCTGTGTATTCATCTTATGGAAAAGATTAGCATTGCTTAACAAATATATTTATATATAAAATATTTTAAAAATTACAAAATATATTTTTGTTATATATGTTCATCACATTTTATAACAACTTCATATTAATATGTTAATTCTGAACATTCCTGCTTTCATATTATAGAAGAATCACTGTGCAGATGAATCCAAATCACTGTCAATATCTCCCATGAAAGGGGTTTCTCCAGTCTAAATACACATAATTTCCTCAGACTAAACAATCACGCAGTATGCCTTCAAACCCAATACAGCTCCCACAGCTGCCCACATGGTGCTATATCTCATTTCTCCCACCTTAATCTACATATGTGACTCCTACCTCTTACAGTACCCAGTGCCAAAGTGGGCTCCAGCACCCCTCTTAAGCACAGAAGTGATGCCTCCCTCCCTCCAACTCTGCTTTCCTGCTTCTCATCCACATGCTGAGCTCCACAACACCTTCTGGAGATGATCTTCACTTAGCAAGCAGGTTGGGCTTCCAGCCCATCAGAGATCTGACTCACTTGTCTCATCTTCAACAGATCATGACTTTTGCAGAACAGCTATTACATAATTTCAGCCAGTGTCCTCCAAGCAGTACATGGTTCTGCTGCCAGGAATATCATGCCTGTAAAACAACAGCAAAATCAAATGAAGGTGTCAAACTTGATTCAAATTAGTTCTCCCTTGAAGACTCATAGAGAGCTTTAGTATTAACACAATTTAGATTCAGGGGCATCGTTAACCTAATGTAAGAGAAGTCACAAGTCTGGAGTGTCAGTTAAGGCCCCAGATCCATTCCAGTCAGTAACATCTCAAGTAGAATGTGCCCAATTGCCTCCATAGCCTGTAGTTGGTGCTGACAGGTATTTGGACTTAGACCTCACAGGTCTCCTGCCAACCTACAGATATTCTGATTAACTGCTTATAAATGACTAGATTCCTAAGGCAAGAAGCAATCATTTTAATGATCAAATGACCTTCTATACGCACATGCCATAATATTTCAGCAAGTTACTCAAATATTAAGGCCTAAACACCATGAAAGTCTTAACTAGAAAGTCTCTGTGCTAGACCTGCAAATGCAGTTAGATTTATTAAACTTTCAGGGCACGTAATACCTTATCAGGGGTGTTATTAATTGTCAATGGATACACAATTGCCTGTGACAGATTTAAGATAAGGGTCTGAGAACATATTTTTCTATGTCACTTTAGTTTAAGTAGATGACTAAAGGGGCCAGATGGCAATTTCCTATCACTGGGGCTGCAGCACACAAGCAGGTTCTCATCTGCCAAACTCTTTTCTCAGCTTCTTTACCTTGGCTTAGAGTTCATGCCTGGGCACGTCAGTCTGCAACACCAGATTCTTGTTCAGACTTTCCATGACTCTGCATCTCTTAGCATTCTCATGAGTCTGTTTTCAGAGTTCCTGTGAGTGACAGCAGCAGTAATGGTTTACTACTTAGAAATGTCTCTTTCTACATATCTGCAAATGCCTCCTAAGAAACATACTTTGCAGTTATGGAATTAATGTTTCTCTAGACATCAGGAAGACTAGGGCTTAAAAAGCTTGAAGGGCTTTTGGGCTTTTTTGTATAGAGGATTTTTTATATATATAAAAAGAGGTTCCTTTAGAGTTTGTATTTCACTCTTCAGCAAACTGGTGTACTGGAAGTTGCTGAAACGAAATCAGAGTACTCTAACATCAAATAAATTATAGTTAATGTATTTTAGTTAATAAATGCAATTTGGTTAATAAATTATAGTTAATATCTATCTGTTTTCTACATCCCTATTGAAAAGAACTTTTTCTGTTCCTCAAAAATTTACAGAGGAATATTTTTATAATCAGGACTGTGCATTGAATTTTTTCTACTGTGACAACTCATTACTAACTCATGAGCTGCTTGAGACGGAAACCCTCCCACAACAAAACAAGACAGGAATAATGCAACTGTATATCTGCCATTATCATAACAACAAACTCACTTTGAACAGCAAAATTAATTACACTGCACAAAGCAAATTTCTCCAGAAAGGGTCTCAAGCTGAGAGCAATCACTTTCAAGTCTGAAGTAGTTCTGCATAGCAGAAAGCTATGATTTTGACAAGCTTTATCATTTTTTTAAACATTGTGTCTCCACAGTCAAACCAGGTACAACTAAACGCTCGTCACTGCGCAGCTCCACCGGCTGCAGGGATTTGATGTGTTAACTTTGACAAGGCTCTCCCCCAGCTCTTCCCTCACCATGTGTAGGTACCAAGGGAGGGAAAACCACAGAGCAGACTGACTAGGGGGAAAAGTCTCTTGTGTCCAGACTGCTCCCCATGGCGTGGCGCCTGCTCTCTTTACCTTCCCGGCGGCAGACTCGTTCTAGGGGGTGTCGGCGAAGGCTCACACCCTGTCCGGGCAGCCCCGGGTTGCCGTGCTGCCCCAGCGCGGACACCGTGGCGCCCCTTTCTGCCAGCCGGCGGCCGGGCGCCCGAGGGGTCCCCCTCCTGCGGCTGGCTCAGCCCTGGCCGCGCTCGCCCAGGTCTGGGTGTGCGGCGGGGGCGCCGTGCTGGGATGGGCGGCCGGGGCGCCCCGCCCGCACCCCGCAGGGCGGCACCGCGGCCGCAGGGCGGGACCGGGGGCGGAGCGGGGCGGCCCCGGGACCGGCACCGGGGGCGGAGCGGGGCGGCCCCGCGCAGGCACCGCCCGGCGCTGGCGGAGCGGAGCGGAGCGGCGGCAGCAGCCGGAGTCGTGCTCGGAGCCGCTTTCCCGCAGAGCCGCCTGCCCAGAGCCGCTTTCCCTCAGACGCCGCTGCTTTCCCTCAGAGCCCTTTCCCCTCAGAGCCCTCTCCCTCAGATCCGCTTTCCCTCAGAGCCCCCTGCCCCTCAGACCGTCTCCCCTCCGCTCCTCTTTCCTGCAGAGCCCTCTCTCCCTCAGAGCCGCCTTCC
>JAWWEE010000040.1:37573805-37595668 GCA_035221455.1 Xenops minutus | reverse complement strand
CCTTCCGTCCCTCCTTCCCTCCATCCAGCCCTCCTTCCTTCCCTCGCCTCCCTCCCCGCCTTCCCGGGAGCGCAGCCCCGAGCTGCCGCGCTCCCCTCGCGTCCCGCCGGGGCCGGGGCCGGGGCCGGGGCCGGCTCCTCATACGGGCCGGGCTAAAAGCGGCTTCTCGCTTTGCAGATGGAGGTGAGCGTCCTGGCGCTGCGGGACCTGGCGAGCGCCCGGCCGGGGCGGCGGGGCCGCGCCGAGGCGGCGCAGAAGGTGAGCGGGAGGCAGGGCGCGGTGCCGGCTGTGGCGGAGCCCGCGGCGGCCCGGGAGCAGCGCGGGGAGCGAGGGAGGGTGGAGGGAGGGAGGGAGGGCGGCGGGACCGGCGGGAGAGCGCAGGGCCGCGACCCGGGGCGCGGGGAGGCTGCTCTGCCCTGGGTCGGGCTCCTCTCGCTCCCGTGGGGTCTGTACAGCAGCATCTTACCTGTGAGCACTCGGAGCACTGGGGTGTCCAACGCTACCCTTAAGGTAAAGGGACAGTCCAGTGAAAGAACCCCGAGTTGTGCCATCCTTGTCAGTAAGTGAAGTGATTGCACTCTGTCAATACTCCTAGTGAAACACTTTTTAGTTTTCACCTAACTAAACTCACTAAGTGGTCGCAAGCATCCCAATGGCTACCATGTGGAAAGGTGGAGTGGGCTCTTGTACAGACACCATTCTGAAGGTGAGAACCACCAGGCCTAAGAGGACATCAGAATTGTATAGTCCTGTCATTTAGCAGCAGTTTGAGTGTGCTGATGCACGTCTGCTATGCTTGCCTTCTGGTCTGTATCCATAAAGCTGTGTTCCCAGGTCAAGAAGCTAAGCAGGGGCCACTCAGCAAAAATCAAGCTCATAGTTGCCCTTCTGCCACACCAGCATCTAGTCTTGGGCATAGCCTTGCTTAGTAATGTCTTCTGAACTAGACTCAATTCATGACCTGTTGTCCATGCTCAGTCTAAGTCCTCCAAAGATCACATAGTTCTGGTCAGATTCCACTCCTGTTATCTCAGATTTGTTTCAGTTCTTGCTTGCATACTGAGTTCATGAAGCCAGCCTTTCCAGTCCTCTTGCAATTGTAAGCTATCTCTGCTTAGATCAAGGTCAATCTCATGCTTCCAACCAACTGCCCTTGCAGTTTTGTGCAGTACAGATGAATGGAGATGGAGTAGTATTGCAACAACTGAAAAAAAGGGAGAGAAAGGTAAAAATGTTTCTTACCTTAGTAGGTAATTATAATAGTAGGAAATAAAGATCTGAAAGCTCATGTAGAGCTTTTTTCATTGTGATATTTGCAGAAACATGAAAATTTTAGGTGCTGAAACAGCGAGTTGCTCCATTTGCACTCACTGCAGTTCCATCCCCACTAGCCACAGTGAACAGGAACTTGAGGGGAAGGTAGACTTTCTCCACTAATTAATGTTGATTCAGTGCCAAATGTGAAATTGCAAGAATATATTGAGTGCCAACAGTATGTGAACATATATTCTAAGAAGTACTATGGCCTCTAAATTGACCTCTAATTATCACAATGCAGTAACTTACAACTGGCTGACTGTTAATTGTAAAAAGAGATGTATTTATTACATCCTTTTCGTTAATTCATAGATTAATGTATGCAGAAGTGCTCTTCATCACTGCTCAGAGAATAGTGCTTTTGATGTGCCAAGTTTGTTTCCAGTTTGAATGCTGCAAAACTGCTCCTAGTAAAAGTCAGTTTCATTTTTTGCTAAAACTTCTTTCTGCTTTCTAGCTAGACTGTACCTGTTAGGATGATCTTTGAAATCACCTATTTAAATATCTATTTCAGCTAGGGAATAGTTAAATTACTTCAAATAAAAAGCAAGTTCTAACAGCAAACTAGTATAACTTAATACTTTCTTTCAGGATTTTATTCCATTTCTGAGTTAGATTTCTTGAAGTACAAAATAAAATACATAATATCCAACCTCACAGTTTTCATGTTAGATTTTTAAAACTTATTTTGCAAAAAGTGAGCCAGAAAATTTGCTCAGTTTGAGAGCAAAAAGCCACAATTACACTGAAGAATTAATAACTTCAAATCTGAATTTTAGTTTTAAAGCAGTGATTTCAAAGGCTTCACTGGCAATTACAGCAAATTATAAGATCTTCTAGGTTTCTGATGATAATCTGTTCAGTTTGCTTTCTGTCTCTCTTCACTCAAGGTGCATACTAAATCTAGAAACTACTGAATAATGTTAGCTGGAGTTCCAAAAAAACACAGTCTCCTGTTTATAGGGTATTAAGGGGAATTAACTGATATCTCAACTATGTAAGAACAGAACACTGATGACCAAGAAGAAACAGTACGACTTTCTACATGGATATTTCTGGAAGTCCTGCTCTGTACCAGATTTAGGTTACTTGGTCACAGGTTTTGATATCCTTCAAAGAAAGCCAATATTGCGTCCTCTCTACTTCATTCTTTGAGTCTTGAAATTCAAAACTATTTGCACTAACAGCAATAGCTCATTATGAGCTATTTGTACTAACAGGTTAAAGTGAAGTAGTGTCTCTTGTTGCGCAAAAAATGTATCTCAGCTCAAGGATAGCAGTGATGCTTCCTTCAGTTAGTCCGTTGAAATGAGTTGATCTGTAGTGATAATTCTTGCAATAAGAGAAAAGGGTAAAATTTGATCCAAAGATGAAATACAAAAAAAGTTTGATTGCAGCTAGGGACTGGAAGGAGTTGAGCTTCATTCAGAAAATTATAAAGATCAGCTGATGAATTAGACTTTTCCTTCTAGCATCCCTCAGCTGTAGTCAAGGAACAGTTGCGAAGATTTTCTTTGTTGCTTTGAGCAGCAGATAGTGCAGATGCAAAACTTGCCTCACTTACACATAAAGTTACATCCACTTTAGTCTGACATTCTGTGGCAGTTTGAGCTTCATCCCTGTCATGGTTTTTAACTAGGGACCTTTCCAACAGAGCAGTGTGTTTTCTTGCTAAGTGTGGTGTGGGCCAGTGCATTATTTCAGTTTTGCTGTGGAATTGGTGTTTTATGTTTGTGGGCAATGCTGTCTTGTAATAACAGTCAGAGTTTTAAAGCCTAATGGACCACAAGTTGGACTCATTGACCTCGGGTTCTGTATTTCAAGGCAGTATCCCATATACACTTCCTCCAGTAGAGCAGCATGTAAAATATTTTACCACTTCCAACAAAGGCAGAAGAACTGTGCTAAATATATCTATCAGTATCAAGGCATGAGTCACTGCAATTACCTTCATAAGAACCGTAAAATTGATTGTTGGAATGTTGTCTTTCCTGTTGTATCTAAAGAATTTTATTTTCAATAGGAAAACATATTTGATCGATCCAGGATGGCCCCAAAGACTCCCATTAAGAATGAACCAATTGATTTATCGAAGCAAAAAGGCTGCACGCCGGAAAGAAATCCAATTACACCTGTTAAGATCATTGACAAACCTCAGCCTGATCCCTGGACTCCTACTGCTAATCTGAAGATGCTTGTTAGTGCTGCTAGCCCTGACATGAGGGACAGAGAGAAGAAGAAAGAGCTCTTCAGACCCATAGAAAACAGTGAGCAGAGTGACACACCTGATTCATTACAGGTGAGAACACGATTACTGTATGTTTAGTTAGGACTCAGACCTTCCTTAAGTTGCTCCTCAGTTTTCTTCCAACTGGTCCTTCTCTCCCTATGGAAAACTGCAGAATTTTTAGACATTCCCAAGGACAGTTGCCTACACAGCACTGGCTGAGAAGTAGGACACTGAAAGACTAAAAGTAACTTTCTTATTAGTAACTGACCTGAGACCCCTCAAGAGCCTGAATGTTACTTAAAAGGACAGTGAAGGCAGTAGGCCTTAAATGTTTCATTTTCCCCAACTGAGGTACTTTTTTAACCACATTAGAAAGAAAATTTCCAGATCAGTTTTAAACAGGCATCATTTTAAAAAATAAATTCAACTATGGAAGAGCACACTTCAAATTTTATACCTAATCTGTAACAGCCCTGCAAAGTGGTTGGCTGAAACCTGTCTCCCCCTTACCACCCCAGCCCCCAAAATAGTGGTCAGAAAGCAGGGTCAAGTGTTAGGAAGATTTTTACTTGCCAAGTCTTGGGCAATGTGGGGGTTGATCCTTGTCCTCGCTTTAGGAAGTCTGTCCCTGGAGAGAATGATGTCAGGTTGCAGTAAGCATCATTACAGTTTTCTTCCTTCATATGTTTTTTTTATTCCAACCGCTACTTTTCCTCTTCTGGATTATTTCTTGTATAATATCATTCCCTGGTGATTCAGTGACAGGAAAATAGTTCTGGGGTCCTCCTGCTGAGAAGCATCACTTGATAGGTACAGATCCCACTAGAAGTGTAGTTTTTACAGCAAGTACAGTGACTACAGTAGTCTAGAGAATTCTGCAGTTTACATGGTCGTAACAAAACAAACAGTTGTCTAAGGAACATTCCTTCCATAGCATCCAGTAAAAAATAAGTAAAAAATAGGTGGTATTAAAAATTAGTTCATTACCACTCCAGGCCTGCTAAGGTCACACAGCATTTTTGAGGTGGCTACTAAAGAGTTCAAGTATTTTCTAGTTAATAAAACTTACACTTAATGGTCTTCGCTTAGAAAGGTAACTTACAAAAGAAGTAGAAGTGTTACTGTAAAAATACTGCTATTTCTATACCATATAAAACTCAAAAAATTCTATTAGAGCAACAGCCTGCCACAAGGTCACTTAGTCACATGTAGCAAAGGACCGTTTGAGAACCCACAAGTAAGAAAACGTGGCCAACACTCTCAGCTTTTCTTCGCCAGAGGATGAAACTTATTTTCCTTTTTTTGACACAGAATGAAACCTTTTTGACACAGAAGAAACCCCCAGGGTTACCACTGTAGAAAAATCATCATTCTCATTTTGTAATAAATAAACATACCACCTCTTCCTACGTTCTTGGCATCACAGTTTTGTTGGGTTTTATTTTATTTCTGCTGCAGGGAATGAAAGACTATGTTCAGGCCATCCTACAGAATTCCTTAACCTAACAGCTTGACTGAGTTTAAGATTCAAAGACTGGGTAGCACCTTTTATAGTCTCTTAGCATTGTGCCCCCAGCCCTTCCCCAACTGCCAGTTTCTTAATGTGACAGAGTCATTGTGAAGGGCAGCAAAATCTTTTGAAAGAGGTTTTGCAGGAACTCCAGAAGTGTTTGAGGGAATATTCCTTCTCTCAAATACTCTTTCCAAGTAGGATCTTAACATCTGCGAGTCTTGGCTGTTTGTCTTACTGTTTTTTTCCTTATGCATGACCATTATTTCGTGGCAGCACAGATAAGAGGTTTTTTTGTAGATACCTTGTGTTATGAATTAAAAGGAGCTTGCAAGCATGTTACCCAAGTGCTCTGTGCTTGCAAGGAGCCCATAATTTTTTTCTTATTAGAAAATCTGATCTTAAATATTGCTAACATCTGAAATATGCCTCACTTGACTATGTCTTGCTTTTAAAGCTCTGCACTAAAGGGTTAACATTTATTTTTTAACAGTATGATATAGTAGACGACAGCACGGTTGAGGAATTTGAAAAGCAGAGGCCCAGCAGAAAACAGAAAAGCTTAGGACTCTTGTGCCAAAAGTTTCTAGCTCGCTATCCAAATTATCCGTTGTCAACAGAGAAAACTACTATTTCTTTGGATGAAGTGGCTTCAATTCTTGGTATGTATACCTGCAGAAATGGGGTAACTGATCACCTAGGGTAACCCAACAGATGTGCCTTCCAAAGATCGTCTTCTAACAGACTACATTCAAGCCTTTCCCATGGTCTGGATGCTCTTCTAATCATACTAATCAAGAGCTGGAAATGCCTAAAATTCCTGAGTCTTTGCTTGCCTTGTTAATGCTACCGTTTCGAAATCTGCTTTCTGACTGTACTTTTCATTAGACAGATCTTGCCTCCAGCTGTTTACCAACTCTGTTACTTTCTTAAATATTCAATTTGTTGAACACTGAAGGAGTCAAGAGTTACAAAACCTCTGAAGCAGGACTTAAAAACAACAAATCTTGTCAAAATGAAACATTTGGGGAAATGATTGCAAATGACTAGGTGCAGGAGATTAGTTGGGTCTACTGCCTGACTTCTGCAACATGACTGACATATCTTCCAAGATCTCATGGTTCATGAAGGTTATCTTAGATTTAAATTATGTTCTCTGTGACTCCGTTAAGAAAGGCCTTGAAATACTCATTTATTTGCCTCAGTAATAGGGAGTGGAAATAGGATAGAATTCAGATTAGGTAAGTAGTTAAATAAATTACTTTTAAAATTAATTATTCCTTTAGATTTTGCAGTTACTCCTTTATGTGCTTGCATGAGATGCTTGTGCCCCAACCTCGTACAGCTGAACATGAATAGTGCTCTATTTCATGTTGGGAGGGATGTTACCTTGCTCTCCTGAATAATAGAAACTTTCTTTTAAAACTTACTGTTGAGAATTTTGCCTCACAGAAGGAAGGGAGTTTGCTTTTCCCTTTGGTTTTCCCTTCGGTTTTCCCTTCCATGCTTTCTTGTATCCACTTGCTTCAGTGACAACAAAATTACTAATGGTTGATGTTGCTGCTGTCTGTGTAACAAGTGATAGCTTTTGCTACAAATGTATATGGCTTTGTTCACTGAAGACCTATGGAAAGGCCACAAAGGGAGTTACATTGCCGGGATATGTGTAGCACTCCTGTTTTTCCGGAATATGTTTCAATCCAAGATTTTCACACACTTAAAAATACTCATTAATTGTTTCACCTAATATTCGTTTGAGGCTGGTAAATATTATCCATAGTCTCCAGATGGGTAAACAGATGCATAAAAACCTTGCTTTCCCCAGTGAAGTCTTTCAAAATCTTTCCCCCTAACTAGCACTTGTTCTGCTCAACTGATGTTAACTGTTAGGTGATTTCTGGTGCAGATGACGCCCAGCATATGTAACAGCCATGCTTCAAACAGCCCTGGGCATGAGTACTTGGGATAGTGAGCAGAGCCACCAACCTTGCTAACACCAGTGAGGCTGAACTCAAGTTGAACATATTTCATAGATTGCTCATAGATGTAGACCCAGACAGCACCAAGGACTCATTTCTACTGCATTTGGGAGTGGTGGGTCTCATCCTACGCTGCTTTGTACTTTGTGAAGTTTTTAATGCTCCTTTTCTTGGTACTTACTTAGCAAGTAGAAGTAATTGTGCCCTTGGAAACAGAAGTGGAGGACCACACTCCCGTTCATTGCTGTATGAGCGGCTTTTATCTCTATATTGTGTCAGTGCATGGCTCAGACCCTTTCCTGCCCTCTGATACACACAGGCTTGTGCATAGGTGTGTGTCTGAGCTCTGAAGTTCTCTGTCAAGAAGGGCCAAAGTGATCTGAAAACCTTGAGGCAGTCTGGATAGGTCTGAGTGAGTGGGGCTGGGCAGACTGCACTTAGTTCTAAACACAACATAGTTGCTTTAAGCTGGAGCCATGGCTGGGTTGGAAGTTAAGAAAACAGACAAAGAGCAGCATACAATGAGGTTAGCCACACATAAATCAGGTCTTAATTGTGCAAATATGGATGGATCTCATGGAACATGTCCAGGTGAGCAGTGAAAAATGTTGTGGACACTCTGCTCTTTGTTCACTTCTGAGGAACAGAACATTAAATCTAGATAAGCATCTAAGTCTTTTTTATCCCCACC
Source organism: Xenops minutus (assembly GCA_035221455.1). NCBI lineage: Eukaryota > Metazoa > Chordata > Aves > Passeriformes > Furnariidae > Xenops > Xenops minutus. Next base: position 37,587,941 of record JAWWEE010000040.1, on the reverse strand, counting down.
TTCTTAAAACAGGAGTTGAGCGGAGACGAATTTACGATATAGTGAATGTCCTGGAGTCATTGCACTTGGTTAGCCGTGTTGCCAAGAACCAGTACTCTTGGCATGGCAGGCACAACCTCAGCCAAACTCTGAAAAAGCTTCAGGAAGCAGGAGAGCTGCAGTATGGAGAGCTAATGACCTTCCAGCACAAGGAGCAGGACTTACAGTACAAATTTGGAGAACGGAAAAAGGAAACTGTTCCAGATTCTCAGGATAGTCCATTACTGGACTTTTCAGAACCAGATTGCACCTCTGGTAAGATAACTAATGAGTGTCATAATACAGACACAAGACTTTCTGCAGTTTACTATGTGACTTTTTCCCTTGTTTTGCTTTTAATTTAAATAATAAAAAATTATCCTTCCTAAAGGGTGCTGAAGTCACCATGGAGGGGGCAGAATTCTTCCTTCTATTCTGTTCCTAACATAGGTCTCAAGACAGATTTTTTCCTCTGTGCTACAGACTGGCAGAAACTTCTGCCAGACACTAATTCTTTCCCCACCTGTATGTGACAGTAAATGCTTTGTCCTGACAGAAGGTGCCATCTTCGTTTGTCCAGTGTTTCATGCTACCTATGTAACACATGATGGTTTAAGCTAGAAAGTCCACTGGAGTTGCAAAATTATAGTGGCACAAAACTGTGTAACATAGCATAGCATCAGCTTTGGAATCTGACTTTCTAAAAGCTATTTCTGCAATTTTTATTGCTTTTTGAAGAGACATTTCTGTCTGCATTATTCAGTTATTTACTGCCTTTCAAAAGATTTCTGCTTCCTGACAAGGAAATACTTTACTCCTTTTGCGTGTGAGAAACCTGCTTACTAGTTTTCTGGCTGTGATGGATGACATTTGCTAAGAGACTTGGGTATTATTTGTAATACAGCATCTGCAAACAGCAGAAAGGACAAGTCATTGAGGATTATGAGCCAAAAGTTTGTCATGCTGTTCCTTGTCTCCAAGACCAAGATAGTCACTCTGGACATCGCAGCAAAGATACTCATAGAAGAAACCCAGGATACAGTGGACCACAGCAAATTTAAAAGTAAGCTGGCTAATAAGAGGCAAATCAATCAGTCAGAGAGTAAAGAAAACAGGGGCATGTTTGGACTAACATCAGTAGGCAACAGCAAGAGCAGGTCATGAATCTTTTGCTGAGATATGGTTTGGGGTTTTTTAAGTGCAAATGTCAGTTTATGAAAACAGAGCTTGGTTTGGGGAAGAGCCACTTTGACAATTGTCTCCCAAATTTCATCTTCAGAATGAAGAAAAAAATTTTTTTTCAGTTGAATTTTTCTTTCATACTTGAACCCTGCTTCCTGTATTGCTCTGATGTTTCAGAACTTACTGAACTGAAACATGATGTTTAATTTAATGGAAATAATTTTCTTCTCTGTAGAAATGTACAGCTTCTTTTTACCAGAAATCTTTCACAGCTGGATGGCAGTTTGCTTTTAAGTTAGTAGGGATTAGTACTTCCGTCCCATGGGTAAGATGAAAAATTAGTAAATAATTTTTCTGAGATAAAGACTTTTATTTTAAGTCTTTAAAGTACTTTTAAAGTAAAGTACTTGAACTTCAGTCTTAAAATTCTACCCCAAATACCAGGAGGAATGTGAGGAATATGGATGGACAACATGTGGGTATCATAGTCAGCTCAAAGATGTTATTTACTCGAATCACAGATTTTTCTGAGTGTGTTCCAGTTTTAAAAATTATAAATATGTCCTCTTGTGATGAGCTGTGCAGTCTTGTGCCTCTTTTCCCCAGCTTTCTTTAGCCCACATGGAGGTAGCTGCCTTTTCTGGGCAAGCTGGTGATGCAGTCATTTCCTAACCTATTTCCATCAAAATGAGGTAGATGAACTTAAACCTGAGCAGCTAAGATATGAAGGAGCGGTGACAGTCAGATGGGAGCTGGCATGGCAGGCTTCATAGGACGTGGCCTAAGTCCATCCCAATTTAATTTTACCCACCTCATCTGTGAACACTGTGGTGATGTTCTGGAATGAAGTTACCGCATATGTCCTGTATGCACTGTAAAACTGATTGTCTTCACTCTTTCTGCCTTTTGTTGTTAGCAAAGGTACGAAGACTGTATGATATTGCCAATGTTCTCACCAGCCTAGACTTGATCAAGAAAGTTCACGTCACAGAGGAACGAGGACGCAAACCAGCCTTCAAGTGGATTGGGCCTGTGGAATTCTCTGAAAAGACTGGTAACTTGTGTAGCTTGCATTTATATTCTTTTTGTTTTGACAGTCCCATCCCAAGTGGTAAAAGGTTGCTTTCCATATGTAAAGAATGGCTCAGCATTCATTGTGTATCCTGTGATTATTAACTGCTGCCAGCCCTTGTTAGACTTTGCACTCAAGAGCTGGGGCTATGGAGGGATGTTGAAGAATACTGTGTCTCCTGACTTAAATAACTGCATGTAGAACTGTGTGAATTGTAGAGCAATGGCAGATAATGCCAACGTCTTCAAATCTGGGTCCACAGCTTTTCTGGGTTTGCAAAATCTCAGTAATTCCATAGTAATTACACAGTGAATTATTTTTTTTGTAAGAGGACTTACCAAAGTAGAACAGGGCTGTTTCTTGCACATGTACCCTTGTACAAAAGGTTGGTCTGCCAAGAAGGAGGCATTGGGACAGAGCATCTCTGTAAGCAGATGATTCTTGTTGGGAAGCCCAAGAAAAGGGAAGCCCTTAGGCTTTGTTATTTGGGTCAGGTCAGTGTCAGGATCAAGTAAAATGAAGAATAATATTAATGCTGTCTTAGTACCTTTTCTCCTCCTAACTACACACACTGGAGCGTAGCTGCTGCTGCTATGGGGTAGATAGGAGGGAAGCCTATATCTTGTCTACTGATGCTTACCGAGCTCTAAAGTCTGTTTCAATGCTGTGGGTTTTGAGATAGTACAGAGATTTCCTCTTCCCTTAAGGCCAAGTTTGGTAACATGGAAGAAGCTTAAATGATGAGCTGTGTTGCCTGAAGACATGTTGTACAAAATTATGTCCCTATAGGTGAGCTGAGAGGGCATAGCCCAACATCTGATCCTCTGCCAGAGACACAAAGAGAAGCCTGTACCCGGTATCAGATCTCTGCTACTGGAAAGCAAAGGCTTACACGTCACGCTTCATTTAATGGTGCACAGCCCTGTGAAGGGACCAGAAGGAAGGTCAGTTCTGAGCCCAACAGCCCACGTCGAGAGAGGCAAGGTAAGTACTAATGAAACATGTTCTTTTGTATCCCACTAGGTCTGCCCAAATGACAGCCCACCAATTTAAGGCACATGATTGGGTGAATCAGTATAATTAAATATGTGAATTACTCTTGAGAGATACCTATATTTCCACTGTCTGTGTGATGATGAGATTTGTGTTTTAGACCCTCCAGTCAAGTGCCTAAAGTTAGATGAGGTGAATGTGGGCCACACTGCCTTGAATCTGCAGTTGGTTTTCTGGTAAATGTTTCTGTTTTCTACTAACTGCAGCTATACTACAGTTTCTTCTGTTAAAATTTGGCATAGACAAAGAAAGATTCTTTAGCCTCAAAACGCTTGCTTTATTTTGTGGTTCATAATACAGTGAAATTTAGTGTAACAATCTAACATAGTTTTTAAAAAAGATAAAGCAATTAGGGCTTTTCACGGTCCCCTCTTGCAGGAAATGATGATGTTGAACACCTCTCCAGTGGGACTAAATGTTCTGAATGACTTGCAGGTTCTGGCTCTAGGTGATTAGTGGATGTTATAAAAGTGTCTCAGGACTGAAAAGTTATAGCAATGATTTTATACAGCCAGTATCATAATATACTTGGTAAACCTACCTGTGATTAATTGAATGCCTCTTTGTTCTTTCAGCCAGTATTGTGAATTCAGATGAATATTGTTCCAAAATGATAAATCTAGCAGCTGTCTGCAGGCAGAAAATAGAAGAAGATACTAGGTAGGTTGATCTTCACTTCTGTCCAGTTTCATCTTCATGCTTGTCATGTTTAGTTTAAGGATAGATTTCATTGTGGAGATTGAGATAAAAAATTACCAGAAAGTCTTATTATTACTATTTTAATACAGATAGGTGTCAGTGTAACTTCCTTTTTTGTGGTCATTTTACACCCACCTTTACCTGTACCACTGTTGTCATTTCACTTCTGTAGTTCTTTGTATCATATATGTTTATATAGGTTACTCCTGTGTCCTTCGACCTGTTGTCTGCATAGGCTGAGAATACCATGATTCCATGGAAGAGTCTCTGTCTCTCATCTGTCTTCTCTACACCTATCCCAATTTGAATTCATTTGTGAATGATTGACTCTAGTCAAGTGCAGCGAAAAGCATTACTGTTCCTCCAGAAACCTGAGAAGTCTGCTTCTGTGTAATTAGAAATAATAAAAAGTGACCCTCCTTGTAAGCTATGTAAAAATAGTGGTTTGGGGGGGGATTTTTCCACATTTATGTCCAACATATACCTGTTTACTTCTAAGGATAAAATAAGAGTTTAATTTTGGACTAAATGTTTTTCTTCTTTTCATTACTGTTTTTTTTTTTAGGAATAAAGCTTGTGGCACAGAAACAATACAAAATTCAGCAAGGAACTCAAACATAACCTCTCCATTCTCACTTCTTCCAGTTTCTGGGGACTCTGATTTTTGTGTTAACCCTTTGCCTCAGGCAGTTTTCCCTGTGGTTCAGGCAGAGGTGCCAAGCCTCTCACTACCAATTGGCATCAGCAGCCAGGCTCCACATCCTTCCACGCCAGCAGCCTCCCAAACAGAAGATGGAAAACCTGCCCTGGTCCCAAACCAACCCTTCTTGTGCTTCCCATCTTCATCCCTTTTCATGTTGTGTGGTGGTCTTCAGGAAAATAACTTGAGTGAGGCCCTGCCCACTGCAGGAGACAAGGGAAACAGAAGTGCCGAAGCTCAGCCTGCTGTACCTCCAGCTCTCTGCCAAAAACGCAGCTCCCACAAGTGCACATTGCCCTCTTCACCTGTAGATGATGAAGAGCCAGCTGCTAAAAAGCTGAATATGGAGCAGAATGATCTGCCCCTCTCACTTGTAGTACCCAAGGTAAAGTGATTTTCATTATCACTTAGTCTTCCTGATAGCAAGGAAAGACTTTTGCCTAAGACAATGTCTTCAGAATTGAAAATTCACTACACTAGTCTTGTTAAAATTACAAATGCTGCCTCCCACATGTTAATAAAATTGTAAAGGGGCTTCATCAAGAAGTACAGGCATTAACTGAGAGACATTTTCTCATTACAAAGGGGAAAATGGACAGTGATTGCTTTACCTAATGTTGTGATGCTTAGCTGCTCTTTGGAATCAATGTCCTAATCATTGTCTTGAACAAAGCAACATGTCAGAGGGGAAGAAATCAATGTAACTATTCTAATCGTACCCTGTTACCTTGGGCTTTCCCAGACAGCAGCAGCATTGCTTACTCCATTGAGGTATAGCAAATATGATTTGTACTTTCCCCCTGCTCTACAGCCTGAGTCCCTCTCTCAAGCCCAGTGTTGCCCACAGCAGGCTGGTGAGAAAGATGATGAAGGTGATGTGTAGCTATCTCAGGGTCTCATAACTACTCAAAGTAGGGGTCAGGCTCAAGGCCATATCATATAAGCCATTTGAATATTCAATATAAACCATTTGAAACAAGTGTTTTCCCGTATCAATAAAAAAATCCCAGAGATCAGGTGTCTCTTATCTAGTGTTTCCAAATGCTGAAAGTACACTACAACAAAGGACACAGGAATCAGGCACCACTTATATGGCTCTTCAAACCCTCAATCAAAATTTCTAACTTGGTGATTTTCTAATCAGGTTTGCATTGCTCCTTTTCAGATACATGTTTTACTCTGTAGCTGAGGAAGGGGCATGAGAGGCATCGCACTGTGTTATTTCAGTTTGGACCCTTTGTTTCCATTTTTGTTTTTGCTTAGAAGCCTTTTGAATCACTCAAGGCAGAACCTACTCCAGGAAGTGGCTGTCCCTCTGCTGTACATCTAGAAACTTATCATCTTGACCTGGCAAGTCCTGCTGTTCCAGAGGCTGGAAGCAAGGAGTCTACTAAGACTTTGGATTGTCAGGAGCAAGAAAAGCGATCTCAGAACAAAGACCCTCATGAACCTCTTCCAGGAAATGAGCACATCCCTAAAGAAAATGTCAATCAACCTTTCCAACCACAGTATCTTTATGTTCAGCCTACTGCTGGTAAGGAGAGGCATGAGACCTAGAGGCACACAAACCTCTATATCTGTTCACTGAGCAAATACGGAGTTCTGCAAATAGGTGAATAAGTCTATATTTGGCAGAGAAAAAAGTCTGACAGCAGTTCTTTGTGGTTAATAGCTCTGAAATCTTTTGACTCCATGTGAACTGTTGCTCCTCTGAAAAGACAAGCATTTTTCAGAGCTTCTCAAACATTAATAGAGAGGAATAACATGGGTTTTGCATGCTTGAATTATGTGCAGAGAAAAAGACACTTATCCAGCATTTGGAGGATCTGGAAGTCTAGTTTTGGCAGTTAGGTGGCCAAAATAGAGCAGCAGCATCCCCCTGAGTGCATGAATTTGGTCACCAACAAACTTTATACATACATCATCAGAATAATCCCCCAAAAAACCAAGGCACTGGGACTGTAACCAGTCCTGCTTGTAGGATACCATAGGGTTAGAGAGGAAGGAGTTGAAAATATTGTGTGGTTGGTACTTAATATGACCAAAGTAAATGGATGCAGGTACAGTGAACAGACAGTAGGTGGGGAGATGGAGGAAGGTTTTCTTCCTTATTTTTTATTATTTTTGTCATGCTTTACTTCCTAGGCAGACTTTTCTTTATTGTTACACTTTTTCCCTATTCTAGATGAAGTTACAACAATTTACTTCAAATTTGTCAACTGTATTAATGCTTTGTTTTCTCTCTTTGTCTTAGGATTAAGCAGTTTTAATTTCCTGTTCTCTGCAAACCAAGCCCCTGGTGCTATCAGCCTGGCTTCAAACCAGTTACCTTCTCTAAGTGTTCCCTGTGTCATGGTGCCATCAGCAGCCTTGGCTTCCTTCCCTCTCGTCTGTTCTCCTTCATTCACCAGTCCTCTTTCCCCAGTTCCTGATGGCTCCTTCTCAGCTGCTGCCTCCATGAATTTCAGTATGTCCAGCCTGGCATCAACAACACCTGTTTTCATAAGCACCACGGCAGTGGTCACCCCCAAGGTCTCACCTGCCCCTTCTGTGGATCCACAGCAACCAGCTCACCCCGCTCTTCACCTGAGTCCTGTGCTTACAAGATCTTGCAGTGCTGTTAAACTGGACTCCCCTGTGTGTGTGGGGCATCCGGTGACCCTTCTGAAGCTGCAGCAGGTAAGGGCGAAAGGTGTGACACAGTGATGATGAGAGGGCTGTGCCAGGTCATGGGCCTGAAGACATCTTGTGCTGCAGGCTGATGCTGTTGTGTCAGAGAGAGCTGGCACGCTGGGAGCTGGTGTCTTTCACTTGGTTTGTGTGTGTCCATCTGTAGCAGTGGCACAGGGCTTGGAACATAGCATTGAAGACATAGCTCAGCATAGCACATCTAGCCCTGAACAGTGAAGTGGTTAGTTTTAAAACTTCTGGAGGAATTTAAAAAAAACAAAAACAAAAACAAAAAAACAAAAAACAAACAAAAAAAACCCAAAAACAAAAAAAAACCAACCAAACAAACAAAAAAACAGACATCGGAGTGAGTGCTTTTTCCCCCATTCGACTTCATCATTTTGTGCTATGCAGTGGCTATGGAATCATTAGGAGGATTGTTTGTTAGAATTGAGGATTCAGTTGGCTGCAACACTTCTTCAGGTAGTAGTGTCCAGGGTACCCCCTCAGCCCCCTTCTGATCTTTCTTCACTATATAATGGAAATGTAGTAGCAGCATCAAAACTGAGGGAAAACAACTATTATTGTGGGGTTTTTTGATACTTTTTTAAAGACATTTTTAAAAGAATGAGAAATTCAAAAGTGAAGGAGAGCTCATCTGAAATAAAATGGGAGACAAAAAACATTCATGTCACAGTATGTTACCTGGGTCTTTATGACTATTTACAGTGATATTATGGCACTCATTCAGGCTACATTCTTAAATCTGTGATTTGTTTTCCTATTGTCTAATGCAGTAACAAACAGATTGAACTTTTGGTAGCTTTATGAACTTTATGTTTATCTTGTTCAAGCTTTAGAAAGAGGCTGTAATAGGAGACTGGTTGGCATCCAATCTTATTACAGATACTGACATTAGAGGTTACAGTAGAGTGGCACTTAGAAGTGGTCAGCATTTAAAAGACTTCCTCTGGGTGCTAACAAATAACAAAAGTGTGTAAAACATCAAGGAAGGGAAAGAGCCATTTAAGCTAAAGGACAAGACTGGCATAAGACCGAACGAATATGAACTCATCATGAAATCATTTAAGGTGGAAGTGAGATAGAGACTCCTCTTCTGGCAGTGATGTACTGGCATACAGTTCCAGAACAAAAAGCAGGGGCAAAGCCCATAGCTTTTCATGTGGAGCTTATTAAAGGATGTGTGATGTGGTTCTCTCCAGCAGAAGGGTACAGGATATGTCTCCCAGCTGTGCTCTGTTTGCATGCTTGCATGTAAGCTTTGAGAAAACCCTGCTGAATCACTTTGGTTTTGTTTCACAAATAGCCATCATCAGCTCCGCTCACTCCCAAGAGCATTCGTCCTGCACATCATGAGGCATTTTTCAAAACTCCTGGAAGTCTTGGAGACCCTGTGGCGTGGAAGAAAAATGAAGGCAACCAGACCAGAAATGCCAGCTCTGTGCAGAGGAGACTGGAAATCTCGGGTACCAGTGCTGACTAACTGCACTCTTTGCAAAGGGTAGGCAGATTGTCTTAGGACCCTGTATTGATTACAAGAGAACAAGCTCTTACCTGGCAAGAGGAGCACATTAAAATGCCACCCCTTTTGGCATGCTGCCCTGCTATCCATTGACCCACTGGTTCTGTTAACCATCATTCTTCACATCCTTGGTACTGAAATCCTTTTACTGAATTGTTCCTTCAGTACTGATTTGGATTCAGATTCTGTTCTTCACACTACCTTGTGGACATCAAATTGTATTTGGGGTTTTAATTTGGAAAACTCTTTATTGCTGTGAGGAGATGCAAAGAGATTTTGGAGTCCCCAGGGGTTCTTTATTCATGGTTTTAAATGAGATGGCTAGCACTTATCTGGGGTAAGCATTTTATTTTTATGTACTCTACTTACCCTGAGTAAATCTGTGGTGAAAATGATAAACTTCTGCAGTTGTGAGAGCAACTGCTTCCTTGGTTTCAATCTGTCAAATCCTGCCTCCGCAGTGCAGTCTCTTGCTATTTATTTTGTATGTTGGGAGTGGGATTAGCAAAAAAAAGGATTTTTGCAGCTTCAGAATAACAGATTTTCTCAGGGTAGGATTACTTGAATGTCAGTTGGTTGTTGTACAATTTGCCCAGCACTTGTGGTTAGAAAAACCTAATAATAACACAGTATGATTGAATGTATACTTTTGAAAAATATTAAGACCAAAATAACTGTGAATGTTAACATTTTTATAGTTATGTTAATGAACTGTTATTAGTCCTTGCGTTTTTTTACTTTTACTCTAAGCAAAATATGCAAGTTAGATTTAAAGAATACAAAACCTGACTCCTTAGATAGGTTTGACAAAGTAATTTGAGAGTGACAAGCCACTGAGAGGACTGTGCTAAGATTTCATCTCCTGTTTAAATATCTAGTCTAGTCTTTATGACCAAGGAACACTGATAAGTCATTAACCACGTGATTAGATTCAGTCTAACCTGAGTCTACTAAGTGCCTACTTAGCTGTTTACTTGGGTCTACTTAAGGGGTATCTACTTAAGTGCCTAACTCTTCACTTACAGAAATTTTATAACTAGTTAATAGAACATTTGAGCATATTGGGAAGACAAGGGAGATCCTAACTATCTAAACCATAAAAAGAAGCTGAAAAGAGCAGGTGCCTCAAATTTTGAAAATATTAAAAAAAAAAAAAATCTTCATACCTTAGGAAAAAGTAATGTGGAGGAAAAGTCTTAACAGTCAAGATTCAGAGTCCTCAAATAATGGATGGTGCTATTAATAATACAGAACATAATTTTAAGAGTTAATGCTCTTATACCTGGGTATGTTTTCACTCATGGAGCAAGCTGCAATTAAATTTGTGCAGTTTCCATTTAAAAAGACAGAAAGTGTTGCTGTTGGCATCACGTTATTCTGGATTTTTAGCAAACATAAGGCCAGCATGATCAGCATTCTCTTTGCTACTGGTACTGATTTTCCAAGGGTAGATATGCTGTTGGATATGCTATTTTGTTGGTCAAGGGAGGCTAGGACTTTGAGGGCTGGGGATTTGATGAGGGGGTTTTATTTTTATAACGAAATATATTATGAAAATGAAATTTAAGAAAGAATTTTAGTGAAGCTGAAAGGTTGAGTAACGTGACCTTTTCTTAAAATAGACCAATAACAGCATTTTCAGGAGGGCTTGGTTAGCCTGTGTTGAAAGAAATTCTGTAGCAGAATTATCATAGGAAATTTCAGGGGTGGTAAAGAGACATCTTCAGACTGCTGGTTTTTTTATATCTGAATGACACTACAGTTATAAAAGTTTACAGTTTTTCCTTCTGAATTATTTCTTCTTATACACTCAGATTATTTTTTTCTTTGAAAAGCAGTGTGTAATTAGCACAATGCTGCTCCTGCACTTCTGCTAGCATGCTTTTCTTGCTGTTGGGGCAGAGAGCAGGCTGCTAGGGTTCCAGGTGACATGGTGGGTGCAGATTCTCCAAACCTTGTCTTTTCTCTTTCCCTCTAGTACGGTGCAGAATTTTAGTGAAATGGCAGCTGGAAGCAGAGAGGAGCATTAGAGCTAATGTTGGCTCTTTGTTCCAGTTGAAGCATCATCACCAAAATTGCCTTTCTTTGTCAGTAATGTTATTGTGTGCCATAACTAACCTAACTATACTTGAAAATGCAGGGACTGAAAAATGGATTTTCAGTTTCCAATTTCTGCTTATAGTTTTGGGTTTTCATAAATACAGCAGATTTGGAAATGAGGATCGACTCCCTCTTCAATGGGTTGGGAAAGCAGATTTTGGGACTGGGAGAAGAAGGATATTGATATGCTGTCTTGTTTTAGCCAATGCAAAATTCTCACTAAAATAGAGGGACCACTGAAGCAGTTGGGCAGTGAAGGGATTAAGGCTACCTGAGCTGTCGAACAGGACTGGTGAGGGGGAAGAGTTGGTTGTCAAGAGGGGATGAATGAATTTACCTTTCCTATATTTACCTTCACTGAAAGCTAAGAAGTTAAATTAACTAGAAACAACTCATCAGCAAAGCAGCTTTGAAAAAGGAGAATTTGTATTTGCACTGAGGTGAAGTGCGTACCCAGGATGTTCTGCAGGGTTTGTGAAACCTTTCTGTCCCAAGACAGTTGTTGAGGAGGATGAGCATATAACTTATACTTGAATCTGTCTGCCACGTTTACATTTCTGATTGTCTTTTGTAAATTGGTGCTATTTCTGTATTTAAAAAGCTGTATTTTAAATGTAAAGCTGCTTCCAGTTTTTTTCTTGCACTGCTAGTTTAATATAGATATTAATTTTATTACTGTTTGTAACTGTTCTTCAGTGATTAGACGTTCTGCTTTTCCTGCTCTCTAGCTGTCTTTTTACCTGTCTGCATACAGCTTTACTCCAATCACACTGTTGGGTTGAATATTTTTTTATACTATCTTTTAGAAAAATATTAAACTTTTACAGAATAAAAAAATGGAATTGAAACTGTGACTGTGATTTCAGTATGGAGGACACCCTTGAAAAGAAACATTCATGCACCATGTGTCCAGGTGAGCACTCCCTGTTGGATGTGAGCACTGAATGAGTAGCAGAGGACAACAGCTCACCCCAGTGGCTCTAGTGTCCAGCTCTTTTGTGCAGCATGGGCACGATTCCCACTCCAGCTGTAATGACTAGTGCAATGTAAACTGGCTCTGGAAGTCCTGGAGTGGGCCAGGGCAACACTTGGTTGCCCTGGCCCAAAGCCATGTGAAGTGATCCCCAGCCCCACAACGGGGGGGCCCATCCCACTACCAGTGTGGGGCCTGCCCCAGACACCTCGTGGCTCTTGCAGCTGTCCCTCGGTCCAGCTCTCCACAGGATGGCAGCAATGCATGCCTGAGCACTGACCACAGACACCCAAGAAGCTGGCATTTGCTTGTGCCTCCTTATAACCACCAGCTGTTTGTAAAGAATAAGTGAAGAACACAGCCATAGACCCTCTTCCCTTTCTCTTCCCTAGTCACACACACCCCCCTAAGGGGCAGCTTGACCCAAACCCAAGTTTGTTCCCATTAAAATCAATAGCAGCCAGCCCAGTATTGTCATCTTACCCCTCCCTGTGATGTCCTGTGCCACCAACAATGGCTGCAGAAGGCCTGTGAGTTGCAACTGATCAAGATCCTCAAAACTCATTTCTAAAAGGAAAACTCAGCAGCTCACTCAGTATTGCTCTGAGGGTTTTTTTGACCTGTTACTCCAGCAATCATGCCTTTCCCTTTTAACTGATAGAAGAAAAATGAGAAGTCTAGTAAGATTAAATAGGATATGAGAAGCACTAGCAAGCCCTAACCCTGCTCCAGCTCCACTGACGGGACCATGTTCATCGTTTCCATATGGAAGAGCAGGGCTGTAGCTTCCAGCAGTTCTTTTCCTTAATGGTGCACTTAAAACTCCCTCTTTTGAAGTAAAAAGTAATTAAAGGGGAACATCAAACCCCGTCCGATTTAGTTCTCTCTATAAAAAGGGAAATTCACAAGCAGTGCCATTGTGGATTAGCGTCAATGCTTCATATCCTGAGCTCGGCAGCACAGCAAGCTGGGAGATGAGTGTAACCCACTGATGCTGGAAGGTGTTGAGTGCTGCCAGCAAATCCAGTCAGAGACAGAAGCAAAAGGGAAGCCTCCAATAAGTGTAAAAGCAAAGCCTGCTCCCACCATGTCCAGGGAAGCAGGTTTTCACCAGCTGCCTTTGTCAACAAGGAGGGTTTCCGGAGAAGTGCTTGTCTTATGGCAATACTTTCTCCTTTCAGCCCAGAGATCCTGAGCAAGGCTCTGTGGCCTGCTTAATAATTTAAAATTTAAGAGCTTGGATGTAAAGGTAGGAAAAGAAAAGTTTCATACACAACTGAGGCAAATTTAAGCCACACTGACTGTGATCCTTTGAGAAGATCCATGTGTGCAGTAAGCATTAGCATCCAGATTCTTTCATTTATCGCACCCAGAAATGAGATAAGAATTTAGGATCTTTTTTCAAGCACTTTCTCCAAGAATTTCTAGAGTGATGAAATGAATCCTAGTGGTGTCAGTCAGCATTGGCTTAAGGTCTGAGCTTTCCCCCATTCCCTTGCAGGAGTGGCAAAAGGCTGCCTTGCTTGTTTGCAAAATCCCATGGCCTTCAAATCTGATGTTACGGGGATGTCCTAGGGGACACAAAGTTCTGCCTCAGCTGGAGCATCTTCATTTTACTGCAATTTCCAAATAAGTTCTCATTTTGGCCCTGAATGTGAGATGCCAGACTTTACACCTTTCCCCCATCTCTAGCTGGATATTTCTCACCCTGGATGTGACAACAGTTTAACTTCGTAGATGATATACCAAATCTGGGTGGGAGGGGAGCATGAAACTTGGGTTTTTTCCAAGTTACTTATTTCACAGCTTACAGCTGTGAATCAGCAGTTTACAGTCTTACCCCCAAAGCATGGTGTGATAGCAAAGGTATTGTAGTGAAATCAAATCAGAACAAATCAAAAATATGTGCAAAATACTACAACTTGGTAAGTGCCTGTAAAAACAGCTGAAATAGGCCAATTTGGGTCAGGTTAAGTCTTTTGGGGAGAAAAGGGAAATAACTTAAGGCCTAGAAAATAAGATGTAGGTAAAAGGATTTCCTTCTCCATAGACACCCCCTTGTCGTGGGGGAGAAGCTTGCGTGCCCTTATGAGGTTGTGAGCTGTGCTGGCGGTGGTTCATGCCTC